>CM070668.1:21617329-22367329 GCA_036346575.1 Dendrocalamus sinicus | reverse complement strand
TGTTAAGACCTACATATAAATATTGCAATGCACAACTAATCGTGTGAAATGATGAGGTCGAGATGGCTAGTGCGACAAGTCTAAGAAAGGTACTATTTTCATGAGGTTTAGAGTTCAAGTACCAGCTTTCCCAAGAGTCCACACATTTTTTTGATTTTATTTTCTATTGTACTCTATGCTAGTAGCACAATTTAAAGCCGCTATGAAATGCCTCTATTCCCTTAGAGACACAATACATTTTCTATGGTGCACTATGCTAGTAGCACAAAGTATTATTTTCATGAGGTTTAGAGTTCGAGTACCAGCTTTCCCAAGAGTCCACATATTTTTTAGATTTTATTTTCTATTGTGCACTATGCTAGTAGCACAATTTAAAGCCGCTATGAAATGCCACTATTCCCTTAAAGACACAACAAATTTTCTATGGTGCACTATGGTAGTAGCACAATTTAACGTCACTATGAAATACCTCTATTCCCTTAGAGACACAATAAAACATCTCTATAAAATACCGCAAATGATATATAGGAATTTTAATAATATGCACTACTACAAAAAAAAGGCTATAATGGACGTCTCATCACAGACGGTTCCTGAAATTGTCTGTGTTACAATTATCATATAAGGTTTTACACTAGTTTGGCTAAACCCGTCTGTGATACATAATTATTACAGACTGTTCTTAACAAGAACCGTCTGTGAATTATCACAGACAGTTTGGATTAAAAACCGTCTGTGTTGTCTGTAATTATCACAGATGGTTTTTAATAAGAACTGTCTGTGATACTTCACAGACGGTTCTTAGCAAGAACCGTCTGTGATGTCTCATTATCACAGATGGTTCGGATTAAAAAATGTCTGTAATGTTGCAATTAAAAACCATTTGAAAATCTAAATCCTCTTACCTTGCTTGAATTGTTGGATCTCTTAAATATAAATCCAGTGTAACTGTTTTTCCAATTTTATCGTGTAGAACTTCCCAAAAAAGTGTCTACCTTCTTAAAAATTGAAAAGCATACCAAATTTATGCCAAATCCAGCGAAAATTGATGGAGTCCTTCTACATATAGCCACAACCTTTCAGAAAAAATTTAGTGGTTTGGCCTACGAGATTGAAAGATATAGCAGTTTCAATTTGAACTCGAGACAAATTCGAGTCCAAGTAGGATTCTGTGAGGCACTTTCAGTAAAACGGGCATAACATTTGCATACGGTGTCCGTATTTGATGTTATTATACTCGTTGGAAAGCTAACGACAAGCCCAATTTAAAAAAACTAACTTGTTTTGGCCCGTCACCCTCTAAGATCCCCAAACCACCATCTTTAGCCCTAAATTTGCGTCATAAGTTTTCGGTTTCTGTTTTTGCCAAAATTTTCGATCTTCCCTTTGGAATTTGGGGTTCGGTTCAATTGTAAAGTTGTAGATCTCATCCAAACATTTCAAACAAGTATATATAATCCACATAAAACTTTGCTATTTCATCTTTTGAGACTTGTTGTTTACATTGTACTGATATATATATATATACATATTATCTTTGATAACTATGTATTATAGACGGTTTGAATCACAAACCATCTATGATAATGATGTCCCTAACCGCTAGGCCCGTCAATCCTCCGTAACCCAATCCCAACAATAGAAACCCACTAACCCTCACCCCACGAATCGTAGCTCCACCTATCAATCCCCGTGCCCATTTGGCCAAAAAATTTCCCACTACCGCTTCTCCCTCTCCTATAAATACTCATCCAAACCCATCCTCTACCCACTTTGCTCAAAATCTCTTTAGCCTCCTCGACCCTAACCCCCAATGGCCTGCATGAAGTAGACGATATGCAAGTCTACGGGAGCAGCTAGCTACCTAGGCGGCACTCAAGTCGGCACTAGTGATGGATCTCTTCTTTTTTTATGTTCTTGCCATGTTTAAGAGTTAGGTTCATAAGATTAGTAGATGTGTTCTTGCCATGTTCTTGCTGTATTAGCTAGATGGGTAACCTGCGCGTTATCTTGTGATGTTGTAGCGGTGGATTCTAATCTTAATGGAAATTGAATGTGCTACTGTATTTGCTTGTTTTCAGATAATATAGCTAATATTTCCTAAGGCTAGCCAAAAATAGAAAAAAATTTAGGTATAGAACGAAGCATCACATACAAATTTGTAGTATAAACTATTAATGAAGAACTATCATAGACGGCTTAAATAAAAAACTGTCTATAATACTCGAACATCACATACGGTTCTATATACCAACCATCTATGATATGTGAGAGTATCACAAACAGTTTTATATACCAATTGTATATGATACTCACCCATCACAGACAGTTGGTATCTAGAACTGTCTGTGATACTCGCACATAAGAGACAGTTAGCAGCTAGAATCATCTGTGATATGCGAGTATCACAAATGGTTTTTGGTTCGAGCCATCTGTGATAGTCTCCTTCACAAACAATTCTTTATACGAACTGTCTGTGTATACATATATAGTAAGGGGTTTATGTGGCATTTTGAAAAAATCTCTCTACAAAAGTGTAGCGATTGGGAAAAAAACGCCTCTACTATATATTAATAGAACGTCTATATGCGTTTGTGTTGTAGTGCACGCTTCACCTCCTAATGGTAGCTTAGCCGCCTCCTTAGTTAATTTAATTTTGCATTAGTAAGAAATGAAGAGGTGGAAAATGTGGGTTTTGTTTTCCCTCATTTTTACTTCTTTTCGCTTTTAATTTGGCCAATGAACTTGTCTTCAACAGCACCTTAGCATCTATTTTTTTCTAAGAATATATAGTACGATACTAACAAACTAAATACTGGGCCAATCCTTCAACATCCAAACATGCCCTAACAATTACATGAAGAAATTTCGGGACACTGTCTGATCTTGAGCATTCCTGCGAACATTACGAGATCATAAAAATTTCGTCCTTAAGCATATTCACAGTTTTCTTAGGCAAGTACATTTAAAAAATGATTAGCTTCATGCAAACAGAACCAAGAGTTAATGCGTCAGTTTTTGACACATTTTGCCTTTATTAACTATATATATTCATCTCTCCAACACAATTACCGCTACTACAAAAAGAGTCATTACAGACGGTTCTTTGAACTGTATGACTTCATGGGTCAGTGATAATAGGCTTATCACAGACGGTTCAACCGTCTGTGAAAACTGTATCATAGACGTTTCAGAATTAGAAATGTCTGTGATCATCCGTAATCACAGATGATTTGGAACTAGAATTGTCTGTGATCATCTGTTATCATAGACGGTTCTTGGTAAAAACCGTCTGTGATGTGCAAGTATGTCATAGTTTATACCAACCATCTGTGATATTTTCCTATTATAAACAGTTTGTAGATAGAACCATTTGTGATGTACGAGTATCACAGATGGTTTTTAGTTCGAGCCACCTATGATAGTCTTTCACAGATAGTTTATACCACAAAACTGTATGTGATAGTTTATTTTATACCTTTTTTCTGTTTTTCGGTTAGCCCTAGAAAATGTTAGCTATGCCATTTGAAAACAAGCAAATGTAGCAACAAACACAGCAGCACATTTTATTTTCATTAAGATTAGAATTCACCATTATAGTATCACAAGATAACGAGTAGGTTACCCATCAAACAGAGTAAGAATATGGCAAGAACACATCTATGCCTAGGCCCTCTCGCGATGCAGCGCGTAGATAGTAGAAGATGCAGTGCGCAGACAATTGAAGATGTTGTGCGTGAGCTGGACGTCCTTGACGCCTATCGTTGCCAACTTGAGCGCCGTCTTGGTAGCCAGTCACTGCCGCGGTGCCTTGCTGTCCATAGACTTATGTGCCGTCTACTTCATAAGGGCCATCGAGGTTGGGGTCGAGGAAAAGGACGGTGAGGAGGCTCGAGAGATTTTGAGCGATGGTAGGTAGGAGATGGATTTGGGTGAGTATTTATAGAGGAGGGAGAGGCAGGAGTGGGAAAATTTTTGACGGAATGGGCGTGGGGACGAAGAGGTGGAGGTACGATCCGCAGGGTAGATGTTGGTGGGTTTATATTGGCTGAGATTGGGTTGGTGATGATCGAGGAGCCCAGCAGTCAGAGACATAAGTATTACATATATACAGTTCTATATACCCACTATCTGTGATACTCACCCATTGTTGATGGTTGGTAGATAGAATCATCTGTGATGTGCGAGTATCACAAACGGTTCTATATACCAATCATAGGTGAATTATGATATAGATCGTAAAAAGACTATATATATATATATATATATATATATATATATATATATATATATATATATATATATATATATATATATATATATATATATATATATATATATATATATATATGCAATGTAAACAACTAGTCTTAAAAGATAAAATAGCAAAGTTTTATATGGCTTATATATGATCATTCGAAAGGTCTTGATGAGATCTACAACTTTACAGTTGAGGGAAACCCCAAATTCTAAAGGAAAGATAAAATTTTTTGGCAAAAACAGAAATTGAAAACTTGCGACACAAATTTGGGGTTAAAAATGGCCAATTTTAGGGGGTCTTAGAGGGTGACAAGCATAAGTTGGTCATTTTTTTTGGATCAGGCTTATTGTTAGTTTTCCAACAAATATAAGAACGTCAAAAACAGACACAGTATGCAAAAGTTATGCCCGTTTTACTAAAGGTGTCTTGGAACATAATCCTACTCAAACTCGAATTGTTTTTTGGTTCAAATTGAAACTGTTGTATCTTTTAATCCCATGAACCAAACTTGCTGAATTTTTTTTGTGAAAGTTTATGGCTATATGTAAAAGGACTTCAGTAATTTTTACTAGATTTGGCATAAATTTGGCATGCTTTTCAATTTTTGTGAAGGTAGATACTTTTTGAGAAGTTCTGCATGAAAAAATTAAAAAAAGAGTCACACCGAATTTATATTTTTGGAGATCTAACAACTTAAGTAAGGTAAGAGGATTTGGATTTTCAAATGATTTTTAATTGCAATGTCACAGACGGTTTTTAATCCGAGCTGTCTGTGATAATTATAGTCATCACAGACCATCTGCAAATTATCATAGACAGTTCTTCATCCGAACTGTCTTGTGATAATTGTAGACATCATAGACGATTTTTAATCCGAACCGTCTGTGATAATTTACAGATGGTTAAGAACCATTTGTTATAATTATGTATCACAGACGGTTCTAGACATCGCTTGTAAAATCGTCTGTAATAATTACAACACAAACGGTTTCAGAGAACCGTCTATGATGAGACGTCAAATATAGCGTTTTTTATAGTAGTATAGTACTAAGCAATTATCAGGGGTATTTTATGGAAAATGTTGCCTTGCAAAACCAAGTAGTTGCAAACCAAAATCGACCTCCAGAAACATCATGTATTTTGTGCCGGCGGTAGTAGTTCGCATGGCGGAAATTTGTGAAAATTGTTATTATTTTTAAATCCGCACTCCCACTCATGTGGTCAGCGCATTGGAATCGCTGAATTAATCAAGCTGAGGTCTGAGGTATGGCCATGGAGCCTTTCTTCCTTTCTTTTAAAATCTTTTGCAATGTCTTCTATTGCTTTCAGTGAGTTGGAGCCCTTCCGGAGTTGGAGCCCTTCCCCCAGAAATCCTGCATGTGGTTATAGGTTTTTAATGACAGGATGTCAGCTCAGGATGCAGCAGGGAGACCATCTGTTTTGCCTACAACCCATATCCTAATGCAACAAAGGGCCCCATCTGTATCAAAAAGCCAATAAGGAGAGCTTCTCTAATGACATGGAAACTGTAATGGAAAAGAGAGTCAAGCCTATCATGCATGCCCACTAGTAACTAGGTTATTTTACAGTTTAGATTATGGTATGTCCAACGAGAACAAACTTGTTAGTTAGAATGTATAAAAGGTCTAGCTAGATAGATGTCCTTGTAAACATGTACAGGGTTGTCTATTGGGCATTGTAACCCTGTAAAAGCTGTTTATTTCATCTTCACACAGAGAATGTTAGGAAGGGATAAACGTCATGTGAAAACCTGCTAAGTATTGAAAATCGTTCCTCAAAAAAATATAAGTATTATTTTTGCGAGGAAAAAATAGAAAGTATTGAAAACCCGTGAAAATTAACTGTGGAAGTGCCCTTGAGAGGATCAATTCTATAAGAAAAGAATGATTAGTAAAAGAATAAAAAAAGAAGAAAGCTCACTTCAGAAGGGACGGGGGTGAAAATCCGAATACACCCACTCAAGATCTCTAGGGGGATTTCTAATTCACATATCCCTCTTGGAGGTGTATTTCTGAAATTTTCTAATTCTGCAGATGCATACGCAGAAGTCTCATATACTTAATCCAGTGGGTCTATATCCCTTGCATGAGAAGTCAAATATAGAATTATTGTACTCTTGAAATTTCAAGAGCATCATATATAAAAATTGTAACCATGTTTAGCTATAGAAGAAGAAAAAACAATTTTAATCCTTCCTAGATTGCATATCTATCAAGAGCACCACAAAGGAGCCTCACCTGGGGAAGTAACTTTTGTTGGACCAAACCAAACTACCATTCTATTCTATTAGCAGCGACTTTAATGTGGAGGGCCTACCTACCTCCTAAAGTTTCAGCACTGCAATCCTTCCAATGCTCCCTTTGTTTTTGGCATGGAGGGTCGTGATTTGTCCCAGTTATCAACTTAACCCAGACGCCAAATGAGTGTGTGATAGAAAGGAGAGCTCCAAAAGGCTAAGCAAGATGTTAGTCAAACTGTCCTAGAAATATAGCATCTTTGGATTTTAGCTAGACTTCAGCTACTATCTATAGGACTTTTTGGTTGCATGACATGGCTCTGCTCGGTCACAAACTCTTGCAATTTTGTGATATTTGATCAATATTATTTTTGGATATTTAAAATGTTTACATGAAAATAGTATCGTACATTCATTGTGAAAATAATAACATAGCTTATAATTTTATAAGCTTTGCAAGCAACGTATAGGTGCAATCCACCGTTAGAGCGTAATCGGCAATCTTGGTTAAGGCACCAAATCAACATAACAAATTTCTGAAAACAATTATACTTGTACTTCTCAATTTACTCTACCTATGTATAGAATTTTAAGTTTAAATTCAATCTGTGTTAAAAGTATCAAAATTGGGAATATTTTAACAAATGAAAAATAAAAACAAAAATAAAATGTTACTATTGATAGCAAATTTATTTTTTTCCTTCTAACACACATTGAATTCGAAATTGAAATTTTAAAGGGAGCTACATCAACAAATTTTTTTGGAATGTTGATTTAGTGCCCTAATCGAAACCAGGCTGTACGATTATACTCTAAAGGTATCTAGGTTGCAACTGGAACATTGCTTTATATATATGTTGTCGTAGAACATATGGTCAATGACTCAGAAGTTGCATATTCGAGACCGTAAGAGAAAAACAAGGAGAATTTATAACCAGAGGAAGTGAAGATTAGGGAAATTAAATTTGCGAACTGTGGCCAGTTCGCTGCTCCCAACAAGCTTTGAATTGGAACACGAGGGAACTCCAATCAAGGAATAAACAACACGGGGCACGTATTTTTTGATGCAAACATTCCAAGGAACTAAGAAAACGTGCAAGTGTAAACTAAATTTTGATAGGTTCATTAAAAAGGTCCACATCGAATAGAGTATGGCATTATAAACTTAAACTTGACAAGGAAAAGTCAAACTCAGAGTTGTACAATATAACCATCCGGTACATCCCAATACGATCTAGACCTACTTGCTTCCCAATAGGTAAAAAAAATGCAACAAGACCTTCCAAATAGACTATCAGCTCGCATTTCAACACGAAGAACAAAAGATGTGCAGAATGAAGACTTCCACCCACTGAGACCTTAAGACTCTTCAGAGTTCAGACCAGCTAGTTGAGGAAACCATGCATAAGCAGATAAGCAACTGATCATGCCAAACAAAAAACACCCATGATTTACCATTGACATTATTGACAGAATGCATTCCTTCCTGAAGATTTCCATACAATAGTCAAGCAGATTGCCTTGTTTATCTTGGACCTCATAGCTTAAATGGGCTGTAGAAATTTGAAAGAATATTTGAGAAACCAGGAGATAATCCAAGCGCTCTGCCTCTGAGATATCTACCTCTGCAAATAAGTTGGAACTGTTGAAGTAGTTGAGATCCTGATCATGTAATCTATCTCTAACTTGTCTTCTGTTGTTACAGTACGAGTTGTAGATAAGATTCTACCAAACAACTGCTGCTGTATTGCAACTGATTGCATTGCTGTGACCTCCACTGTAGCGAGTCCGGCACGCTGCTATATATACTGAAGTCTGAACCCAACTCTGATTGAGTTGCAGGAATCCCATTCTTCTTCTCTGAACTTTCACATGGTATTAGAGCCTTCCAATTCAAAAACGAGATGACTACCTCCTCTGCCATGGCGCACGCGTCATCTCCCTCCTTGTTCTCCAATTCTGCTGGACTCCTTCCCACGCCGTCGTTTGGTCATCTGATCAATCTGAAGTTGACCTGTGACAATTACCCTCTCTAGAGGGCAACACCTGTTGGGATACATAGATGGATCCATCCCGTGTCCAGACCGCATAGACGGATCCATCCCGTGTCTAGATCGGTTGATCTCTCAGACAACTGAATTTGAATCCTTGCAGGTTCCCAATACTGCATATCAAGCTTGGATTCAGCATGAGCAACTTGTGCTCAGTGCCCTGCTGTCGTCGCTATCTGCCCTGGAACTTATGTTCGCTTCTCGCTCGAGAGCGCGCATAATGCAGATCAAGATCCAGTTGATGACCCTGCGCAAGAAAGATGAGTCTGGGACAGACTACTACATCAAGATGAAGCGCCTTGCTGATACACTGGCCTCGATTGGCAGGCCACTTCCAGATGACGAGTTCGACACTTTGTGCACGCCGGGCTTGACTCTGACATTGAGTAACTTGTCACGGGGCAGAGCCAGGAAAATTTGGGAGGCTGAGTGAGCCTAACTATGGTCAATAAGTATGAACAAGTCCATATATATATATGATACAAGCAAAGTTGATAACCGTAATAGTTTTAAACTAAAAGCATGATCTAATACGTATGTGAATATTTATAGATGAAAAAGAAAGATACGACAAGTAGTACCTCAGAACCACACTATCAAAATTTCGATGACTCATCAATAAAAGTTCAATCACACACCCGAAAGAGACTTTGTGTAAGATAAAAATATATAGATTGGTGCACCATATAATATCACTAGCAGAAATACCTGTCTGTTGCTATGGATAAAAAAAATCATAGTACATGTTTTGAAACCAATAATTTATAACATAACAACATGGCATCCACAGTATCATATCTTACAGTGGCGGACGCAGGAATTTTAGAATGGGTGTTCGAAGTTGTAAAAATATTTTTCAGTACAAAACATAAAGATCTACAGTAATAATAATTAATATACAATTGTTCGTACTAGGGATAACATGTCAAATAATATAAACAAATTACAAAACAATTGCAAAAGTTCACTACAAATCGACATGATCAAAATTTAGTGGATTTTTACATTCCATGGAGTTCAGTTTTGCTTAATTTCTTGCAAACCAGCCTGTCTATATGTTTTATCAAAATGTTTTCTTTAGAAGCTACATTTTATGATCAGTTTGAGGGTTAAATCAATTCATACATACTGCTAATTGATCTAGAACTCATGCCATCAAATTTCTGGCAACAATTCAACAACCGGAATAGTAATCTGTTGAAGACTCCATTAGGTCCTATCCAAATAATGAAATATGTGAAGGCCTATGTATTGGTTCAGCACAAGAAGGTTTCATATCAAAATGTATAACAAATAGCACAATTCTGAATATCTCAAAAGTTGTTTCTGACAATGTTGCTAGGTAAGAATAATACTGACTACTGAGATAGGTGAGGTGCAAACCTTGAAATGGTGATTGCAGAGAATTGATCCTTTTAATAAATCCGGGGTTTCTAGTTGTACACCAATCCCATGATATCAAACCATATGATTCATCATAAGCTAGAATACCCTCTCTGATATAGTAACTCCCTTATAGTGCCCAAATAGCCCAATCAAGATCCATTTCAGCTGCCACAATAAAGAAACAGGTGAGATAACGATTGTCAGCAATAATATGCGTGCCAGACATGTCAAACCCAAACTCAGAAAAAAAAACAGCGGCCAGCCTTATTGAAGTAGGAGGCAGAGGGCCGGCGGGGACAGATCGGGCCGCAGGCGGAGTCCAGGGCGGTGACTGACTCATTCCCACTTCCCAACGATGGCTGTGTACAGCGTACTCCTCGGCGATGGTGATGCCGGCGCAGAAGGATGGGAAGGCGGCAAACTGGTCCGGCTCCGGGAAGCAGGCCAGCACAAGCGAGGCGCCCAGATCTAGCTGGAGGGCGGAGGCGGCGAGGTGCGGTCGCCGGCGGAGCGAAGGGCGGAGGAGGCGAGGCGGAGCAGAGGCGGAGGGCGGAGGCGGCGAGGCGGTCACCGGCGGAGCGGAGGACGGAGGCGGCGAGGCGGAGGGTGGAGGCGGCGAGGCTAGGGTTAGGGTTCGTGCCTCCGCGGCTTCGCGCGATATGCGAATGGGATCGGGGGGAGGCCGGGAGGGGGGACCGGGACCAGGGGTGGGGCTTCACGCGCGACAGAAGATGACCTGGGCTTCACGCGCAGTCGCGGTCTGGCAGGCTGCGTTTCTCTCGGCCTGTCGGGCCGAAATGTGAATATAAACAGCTAATTTAGCCCAACTATATATATACACATGTATTATACCTCATATATACTAGATTTTTTGTCAAAAAATTTGGGTGTTCAGCTGAACACCCATGACCCATAGTAGATCCGCCCCTGATATCTTACACCCAAATCTTGCCTAATGTCCAGACTGCACACAACTAAAAGAATCATAAGTACTCGCTTGTGAGTCTACTATATACCTGATCAACTGGAATTGGAGGCAGTTTACAAATGGAGGAGCTAATTACAAGTGACATTACATAGGGAGTTGAGCCTTGGCCCTTTGAGAGGCATAATACACAGAGATTTGATGATTTGACGTTCCACTACAATGAAGAGGATTGCAACAAATCCGGATACTTGAATTCCGTAATAGGAAGAGCTTCTTTGGCTATCTAGCCTGTACTTTCTTGGTTACGCTCTTGCCGACTGCCGCTCCGCGCGTCCACCGTGCCTAGAGCGCCGCCTGGCGGCCGGCTTCCTAGGGTTTCGATGGGGACGAGTGGTGAGGACTGAGGAGGCGAATGGGGAATTGGGGATTCAGCGATCCGGTGAATGAATCATCAATTTGTTCGATTGGGGTTGGAGGCGAGTGCCTGGGCAGCTGGGCTATGTTACGCAAGGGCGCAATCCATCAAGCCAGACGCAAGGCCGAAGCTGTGAACTCCTTTTGAACTGACATGGTTGCACAGTGCCACTGCATGAAATGCTGGCACAGTGATCTTGAATGCCAATACAAGCCGAGGTAGAACAAAGCCACGGCTATAAAAACAGCCGAAAATCATCGAAAATTGGTTCTATCAGACATCCTCAGTTAAAATACAAACTAGTCTCAAATATTTTGTTGTATTCCGAGTTCATCCGATTTGCTCCGATTTGTCTTTGATTTATACAGATTTCGATCGATTTTTATTAGATATTTTCGGCCCAGAAGCTACCGAAATTTTCAGAAAACCGGTGCTACTAGAAAACCAGTAAAAATTCAAAACCGTTTTTTTCATAACGTTGGAACTAGACAGCCACAGGTTGTAAGTTGTAACTTGACAACTTATGGATCGGAGCTACGACAGTACAACAGTCTGGGCTACACGGTTCTCTCCACACACACCTCCTCATGTCATGACAGGAACATGTAGTTTGCATGTTGTCTACTGGGCTGGAGAGATTACATAGATTTTGGGATAAAATGTCACTCTTGCATGGCAAAAAACTACCATACACTCATTCTTACAGTGTATTTACTGTACAATTAAACTAAAAAAGTCACAAAAATTTTTAATTTTTTTGAATGTACTTCATGGTTTACTCTACCTATGTATGAAATTTCAAGTTCAAATTCATCTATATAAAGAGTACCAAAATAGAGAAAGTTCTAATAAATTTAAACTCTTAACATTTGTAAAATTTTTCTTTTTTTGTTATTCTTAACACAGAATGAATTTAAACTTGAAATTTTATATACAAGTAGAGCAAGTTTAGAAATATATATAGAATTTTTTTAGAATTTTTTGTGACTTTTTAGTTTAAGTGCACCATAAAGATAAGTAATAAGTGCATAGCAGTTTTTGCCGTCTTGCAAATGCGTGTTGTAAATGTGTCCTTAACCATTGGATGACACAGTTGGCTGCATCCGCATCGTCGAGGGGCTTGATGTGCACCCAGGGGCGGAGCTACATGGACCGGAGGGGGTTCCCAGGAACCCGGTTCCAAAACAAAATTTAGTTATTACTAGTAAATATTCACCCTTTGTGCACCCCTTTGGCCCAATATGGTGTACCCCTAGCTCAAAAAACACCCTCACTCGTCCTGTCCAGCCCATTCGTTTTGAAGTGGTGCACCCCCCTTCATTTTGCTCTAGCTCCGCCACTGCGTGCACCATTTAATTTTCATCCCATGTATACACGAGTATGTTACAGTAAAAATTAACAACAGAAATTCAACATTTGCACTAAACCAACGTATTAAAGCAACCATACGGAATTCATTTCGTGCACAAATATCTGGAAATGATGCACGAAATTCGCATGAAAAAATTTAGTGGAGGCGGGTGAACCGGCCACCATTATGACCAAGTTAATATTTTATGTTTGTATAAATAAACAGATTAGTGTTTTTTTTAGGTAAAGAAAACGATTAGTTTTTTATGAGAGGAGAGAGAAAAGATTAATTTGTGTGTTTTTAATTACAATGTAAGGCACACACTCACACTACACATCACACACACGCGTATCAAGAACCCCATTATAGCTGGGGGGATGCCCCGGCGCTCGCTCGGCCACGTACCCCCGCCCGCGCGCTCCGGCCGGCGCGTGGCGGGGGATTTCGGTACGGCCAAGGGAGGGAGTTCCCTCCTGTTTTTCGGAAATTACGTACAGGTCCATTTTCCTCGCAAAGAGGTCCTTTTTTCTCGCGAAGAGGTCTCTGGCGGTTTTTTACGGCGGATTTTTCTGAAAAACCCCTCCAGTTTGCAGGATGACGCCCCGCGGTTTTCTAAATTGCGTACGGGTCCTCATTTCATTACATACGGATCCTCAATTTTTACGAAAAAAACCTTTTACCTTTTTCGAAAATACGCATATGCCCTCGATTTTTTTTAAAAAAACTCCTCACAAATTATCGCCTCTTTTACTTTGGTGCACACGGTGGCTGGCGCGGCGTGTCGCCGCGCCTATGCTGCTAGTACGTTCTACTAAAACAAACATTAGGATTTAAACAGGTATTACAGATATCTAGTATTTTACGAAGTATCAACACGTGTTTTCCCACCGAGCTCACACGTGCGTGAGGATGAAAGGGGTCGGTGTTGGGCTACAGTCTGGGCCGTGGAAGGTGACAGGCCGAGGTGGAAAACAGTAAATGCTGGCCCAACCGCTTTCCCTTCCCCGACGTCTCTCGCCGCCGCCGCCCAATCTCCCCGTCGCCTCCGCTGCTGCAGGAGTCCACCGCAGCCATGGGTCAGCTACTCCTCCTCCTCTCTTAGTTCTCGCTCTACCTTTGCTTCTGCAATTTGTTTTCTTGAGGCGCGGCGGAGGCTACAAGGCCCCGAGCGGGTCGCAATCCCGGCCCGTGCCTTTCCCATTTATCTTGTGGTGGCTGTGCGCAGAGATGTTAGTGATGCTTGTGTGGATTTCCTGTGTGTAGGACTAGGATTTGCAAAAAAAAATAAAAATAAAAATTGTAGGTCCAGACTCCACTGTTGAAGAAGAAAGCGTAGTTACTGTTCCTCGGCTACTTGTACACCTTGTGGTTGATTCTGCAATCCATAGATTTGGGTAGCATGTTTAGGTGATTGAAGGCAATCTATATGGAAACTTTGCATGCAGGGTCGAGTGGAGTTACGTGTCTGTAGACATTCCGTTAGTTCATGGCCTTACGTGTCTTTGCTGCCTTAAGTTGTGCCACAGAGCTGTTTCATGTGTCAGATTGCAGTTAGTTTTGCGGTGTGTCGTTTAGGACTTTTTTCTCTCTCTCTCTAGTTGGGTCAATGATCAATCCGTGGTTTAAGATTTTGGTGGAGCTACTGTTGTTTTCTCCGCAACTGCGCCCGCTGGTTGTTGATGCAACATTTCATGGCAAACCAAATGTTATTTTGTTGAGTCATCTAGGCTGATCTCGTGTAGAGTTTACCACTTTTGCCGTCTATAATTCTTGGCGATTTCTTTTTGTGATTTCATCCATACATTTTGCTGGTAATTCAGTTCTGATTCACAATTTTAGCAGCCAGCGGAGTGGCGTTGCCTGAATATTCTCCGGGCGTCAAATTAGTACCTGGTACAGAACCACCCAGTGTTCAGGAAACCAGGCAAAGGAAAGTAATCAAAATACTTGTTCAGTTGTTCTTTTTCTTTGCTTGCTTTCCCAAAGGCCTGGGTTGTCTTGAACCAGGTACCAAATTTTAGGGCACTTCAGCACTTGCCCAGCCCCCTAAAGAACCTGGCACAGATCCATCATTCTGTAAGTTCTCAACTGATGTGACCCAGAGCATGTACAGGCAACATACCAGCTTCACTCCACTAGCAGATCCAACTCATTATCATATGAGGATATTTGATTCTATCTTGACAATGCTCTCCTTGTCCTAATGCCCCTTATTATATGCAGCTTTGCAACTTCTGTTTAACCATCTTATTCTTTTAACTAGGATAGGGCTTCCGGTTTATTTCATCCATATGACAGTAGTTCATTACTATGTTTGTTTCCTTTTTGTTTTTTGATTCTTCAACCTGTATTGGTTCACTTAGTTTGAACATATAGAAGAATTGGAGGGAGCACAACGTAGAATCTCATTATTCTCATTCAAGTACTAACTACGAAGAGGCAGTACCTACTGTGAGGTCTTCTTTGAAACTATTGTTATCTACATTACATATCACTTGTTTCAGAGGGGCACATTAATTCGACTTTTAAATTGAAGTATGATGTTGGATGCAATAGTTCTGTAACTTCAACTATCTTCACTAAATGTTATCCCACCACAAACAAACGCTATATATTCTGGTGGTGCTAGTAGCAAATGATAATATTTAATGTTAAGAAAGATTTCCCCCCATCTGTGTGAACTAGAAATTCTGCTTGTTATTTAAACTATTGATTGGCTGTTTAATTGATAGATGCTCCTGAGGGCAAGATTAACTCTAAACGTGGGAGGAGTCATAGGTCAGTTGAACACAAGGATGGCCACACTAAAGAGAGTGAGAGTTCTGGAAGGAAAGATAACTCAAGAGACCTAGATAATGAATCAGGCCATGCCAGACCAGGCAGAGGTCATGGATTTGTTAGGCATTCTGATAAGCATTCCTATGGAACATCACGGGAATCCAAGCGGCATGATGATTATAGGAGGTATCATGATAGTCGTGCTGATGATAATGACAGGAGCCATCCTAGAACCTCTCGGTCAGATCGGGAATCAAGGGCTGACACTTACTATGATCATTCAAAGCGTGATAACACATCTGATAGGTCACATGGTGATTTGCGAAATGTTGACAGCAGGTATGGAGACAAATATGTAAAGCGAGAGCAGATTAGTAAGAACCAAGAAAAGCATGAGTCCCTGTGTGAATATCCTAGATATGATGGTGGAGAGTGCGACAAATATGCAGATTTAAGAAAGCAAACATACTCTGCCAGAAGGCATCCAGAAGAAAAAGAAAGTAAGAACAAGGAAATTATCAAGCAGGAGGAGGCACTAAAGAAGAGAAATGCCAAGGAAATTGAGAAAAACAGCTACATAACTGAACCTGAGGTAGAAACTAGGGAGAAGAGAAGAAGTTTATTCAGTTCTGTTGGGCCAGATGTTGCAAATGCACAACAAATGGAAAAGTCAGACACCTCTGGGAAGAAACCTTCACTTGATTGCTCCGGAGGTTTGTTGATTTTTAAATCATTAATATTTCTTGTTGCTGCACACTTTGCTTTAGTCTCACATTGAAATTATGGAATTCAACAGATTGCAAGCCATACTCAACCCCAAACGAGGTCTTGGATAACTATGCATCAGGAATTAAAGAGGAGGGAGCTATAAATAGTGTGAATGCAGCAAAAGTTGCAGCTATGAAAGCTGCTGAATTAGGTGAGCATTGCCTCAATTTGCCGTCCATAAATTTTCTTCCATCGTGGCATTATCTCCAGGACTTGTATTCTCATTAGCTGATTTGGTTTCTTCTTGTGTGCTTTGTCTACACTTCCATGCATGCATCTATCAATAATGCTGCTTTGTGTAAAGAAAAGCATTTTTATTAATTTTGACCCTAATTAAGGACATGTATGAAAATATTGTGACTAATGTCAGAACATGTGGTAGTGTTACTAATGACTTTCCTATTAAGATAGAATTACACTAAGGGTCAGCGTTGAGCCCGTACATTTTTTCCTAGTGATAGACGAGGTTATACGGGACATACAAGGAGATATTCCTTGGTGTATGCTTTTCGCTAATGATGTGGTGCTAATTGATTAGAGTAGGATAGATGCTGATAGAAAGTTCGAGTTATGAAGGAAAATATTAGAATTGAAGGGTTTTAAACTTAGTAGGACTAAAATTGAGTATATGAGGTGTGATTTCAGCGATGTCAGAGTAGATGATGGAGATGCTAGACTGGATTGATAAATAGTGTCTAAGAAGGATGCGTTTCGTTATTTGGGATTGATGCTACAGTGGGACGGTGAGATTGATGAAGATGTGAGCCACAGGATAAGAGCGGAGTGGGTGAAATAACGCCAAGCATCTAGTATTCTGTGTGATAAAAAACCCCTTAAAAGTTAAATAATAAATTCTATAGGACAGCGATTAGACCTGTGATGCTATATGGAGCAGAATGTTGAGCGATTAAAAGACAACATATACTGAGTGTAGCGGGGATGAGGATGCTATAGTGGATTTATGGTCACACAAGACATAATCGTATCCGCAATGATGATATATGTGATAGGGTAGGAGTAGCACCAATTGAAGAAAAGTTTGTCCATCATCGCTTGTGATGGTTTCGACATCTTCAACGGAGGTCTCTTGAGGCACTGGTATGTAGTAGAATTTTAAAACGTACTGAAAACGTAAGAAGAGACAGATGTCGACAAAGACTGACGTGGGAGGAAGTGGTTAAAAGAGACTTAAGGGATTGGAATATATCTAAAGAATTAGCTTTGGATAAGAGCATATGGAAGTTAGCGGTCCACGTATCAGAACCAAAAGAAAGTTAGGGGCAGTGTTTTAAGCTCTCGACTTAGATAGCAGGATGTACGGCTTAGAGTTTTAGCATTATTGGTTTTATAACAAGACTATCATTACTTTGACCTTAAGAAGGTTTCATTTCTAATCTATCCTAATTTGTTTGGGACAAAATGTTTTGTTGTTGACGGTCTGAGCATTTCACAGTTGACACAAGAAATTTGGTTCCATGATGGTGTCCAGTGATATGATCATGATGTTAATCTTTTCACTGACAAATTTATGTAATCTTCTGCTTGCATCATTGACCATCCCCATGTTTTGCATTGCAGTGAATAGGAACATTGTAGGATTTGGTGTCGGAACTGGGCGCTTATCCACTGACCAGAAGAAAAAGCTGCTTTGGGGCAACAAAAAGGGCAATTCTTCAGAGGTCAATTTCACAGAACAGTCGATTATTTTTCATCTCTCTTGTTTCCATTCCCTTATGCTTGCATATCTTTTACTTATTACATGATTTAATTTCATCCCTAATGCTGCAGACAAGTACTTACTGGGACTCAAATTTGTTTTCTGATCGGGAGCGCCAAGAGAAATTTAACAAACTCATGGTAATTCCTTCTTCAAGTCCTACTTTGTATTAAAAAAAATTCCGACCTTCCGAGTTTTTCTTAGCAGCAACATATATACCTCGTTACTCTGCGATGCACTAACACTTTTTTAGAGTCTGAGGATGCCTTGGTGGCTATTATGGCCTATTGCAGGGTGTGAAGAGCAGCGCCTCCGCCCCTGTTCAAGAGAGCAAGGCGGCCGACGACAAGGAGGGGAGCTCAGCGGATGCCATGAAACTGGAGGAGCTCGAGACAGACCTGGAAAAGCATTACATAGCAGGCCTCCGGCGGAGAGACGGTCGAACCGTTGGTCTTGGCCTGTAGGGAACTCTGCCTGCAAATGTTACAGCATTGAAGAACGCAAATGCCTGCTATGTACACACTTCATCCGCTTATTTATCCTTGCGTGTGGAAGTTTAACTGGCAGTTTTGCATCACCTGTACAAGTGGGTTATTGTCATTTTGTAGCTCCTAAACAGCTATATCTGCATGACACTTGCTTATTGCGTTGGCATAACATGTCGCTCCGGAGGATCTTGTGCGCTGAGATGTGTTTGCTTTGCATGCCAATTGACCACAAACAAGACTTGTTATGTAGCTGCACAACAAGTTGTGGAGTCCTCAGCATGAGAACTAGAGGTGGCAATTCCCGTGGAGGCAGGGGCAGGGATGACCTCCCTCTACGGAGGAACGGGGTAGGGCCCGCTATGCCAGTGGGGTAGGACGGGGTTGCCCTTTCCTGTGGGTCCTACGGGACCTGGTAAATATAAAAAAAACTTTTTAAATAATAGTTTATAGTTTTTTAATATGTGAAATTGTATTATTTTCTTGTATGTTTGATTAAAACTTAGATCTATATATTCGAATATATATATTTTGAAGCTATATTTTGAAAAGGCATGTCTAAATAATTATAACTTAATAAACAAGTCATATTATTGTTTTTTTGCAAATATTTAACTTATTTTTTTTATCCCTGTGGGGATCCTGTCGGGGTCGAGTCCTTGCGGGGACTAGGAACGGGGGCCCATCACCTGGGTAGGATGGGGTGGGGGGCATGTTGGCGGGGCCGAGGGCCTCTCCTATGATTCTCTGCGCCGCTGCCACCTCTAATGAGAATTTGAGTGTCTGTTTATATTGACTTTGGTTTTGGTTTTTAATTTTGATTTATGAATAATAATAGCTTATTGAGAAGTTTATAAAGAGAGATACTCACGTACAATTTTAGCCTATATAAATGAAGTCACTATAATATGTACTATAATCGACTAGTAGATCTCATCTTAAAAAGACACTCCATTTGAAAGCTATGTATTGTAAAAAAATCATTTACTGTAGAAAAATAGTTTTTAGAACTTAGAAGTCAATACGAAAAAGGCCTGAGAAGAGTCCGAAAGAAAGGATTTCTATTATCAAATTTAAATTCAAAATTTGAATTGATCGATGTTTAGCCGGTTAATACCTAGTTTGACCGATTGCGTGGCCATCTGGAATTACTATTCATTAGTTCAAATTTAAAATTTAAATTTAAAACTTTTCGGACTGATATTTTTTTATCAACTTGGGCTCCGGTAATACTGTTGATATTTTTATCTGTAAAAAACATATGCCCTCGCAAAAAAAAAAGGTCAATGACAGATGAAAATGTGGATGCCTGAGCTGTACAGTGTTGATGGCTCTGAATTTGGCCATCCGCATGACCGCATCACAGGCCCTCATCTAATAACCGCAATGCACAAAATTGCACCGTCAACCCAAAGAATCGCCCACAAAATTGATTGTTTAGTTTTTCTTTTCCAATTTGTCGGCGTCGAACAAAGCTATGCAATTATGCATAGAGGCCACAGGTGATATTCCAAAAAGAGAGGTAAAAAAAAGACGACGACTTGCTCCTCCTTCCCTACTTGACTAGGGAGCACTCCCTGCAACGAACCCCCAACGCCGGCAGCCCCCGGAATCCCTCCTCCCTGCTGCCGGAGCCGGACCGGGACCCCGAATTTGGCTGCGGTGAGTTCTTAGATGCCCCCCTTTTTTTTTGCTTGGACCTGCTGCTATCTTCCTGCCCGATTTACTAAAAGAATGAAAGGGAAATTTCCTGCACTTCCTTTTTGTCATAATCTAAGACACAAATTGCAGGAATTCTTCGGTAAATTAAACCTTTATGTTTTTCTCCGAGTCCAATTCACTCCCTCCCTAGTCCCTGCTGTTAATTTACAAGCTGAATTCTCATGGGAAAATCAGACGTGTTCCTCATGTAACCTTCTTCTTTTGCACCATGGCTACTTCTGAGTTGTGCTGACTACCTAAGCTAGTACTCTCACTCTGTGTGCTCCATAGCCAGTTAGACATGATCTCTATTCTACATACACTAGGCAGTAGATGAGTTGTATCCAAGCGAATGTGATGGTTCCCAATCAGCATCTACAATCTGAAATGAAATCAGCCTAGATAACTTGTGTCATCTGCCTGCCCCTTCTCCATCTACCTTGCTAGCACTGCACTAACTGTTTGAGGGTTTGTACCAAATGTGCCGTAAGATTCATATAACTAGCTTTGAAGTCCCTTCGACAATTGATGTAGTCCGGTCTATGCATCTATGGTTTGTTTTTGTTATCTCGCGAATAGAATTCAGTTCAATAAAATTTTAGAAACATTAGAGATGATACTTATAGTCTGTCCCAAACCAGGAAAAAGGACAAGGGTTGTGATAGGTTGGTGAGCCAACATAAAAATCAAGTTATCTTTTCTTAGCCTATGCTAACTTGTTTGGGACAAAAGGTTTTATTGTTGTTGTTTTTGTTGTTGTATTAGAGATGATACTTATTTTTGCACCGTATAAGCTCAATGTTTATCTACATATATACCCTAGCAATGTTATTGATGAGAAATAGACTTTCCACAAAGCACCGAGTAGGCTTTACCACTTTTTTCTGTTCCAACTAGTGACGTAAAGTGCTTTGACAGATGTTCTCAACTACTCACAGTAGCATCTTGCAGTCTGATCATACAGAACCCAAAATGTACATAAAAAAGACAAGCAGTGTGTTGAAATTGTCGTCATATAACAAATCAAGATGAGTATGAGAATGTGGCATAACCTATCAAGACACAAAAACGACATAAAAAACTACACGAGAAACATAATTTACCTTCAGAGTTTGTCATATCTCCTCAATATTCAGGAACTATTTGCTGCCTTGATCACTTGTACATTTTTGGGCTAGTGTTGTGCCGAGTTGTGTGTGTCAGGGCCTCAGGGGATATGTCATTTTGTTCCATGATTTAGATCATTTAGGCCTCAGGTCATGAGGAGCTTCAGCTTTGAAATATCCTCAAATCACAAGAATATTTGTATGACCCTAGCTTTGGCTTATACGTTAATACATTGAAGCTGACTGAGCCAGGCAGGTTGTTATATGTTGCCATAAGGGATGTCTTAAAAGGTACCCACGCCAAATACGAAAAGACGTAGGATGGTAGGAGCCTAGGAGGAACTACATACCATATCTTTGGAGAAGGAGAACGTTGTGCTTGAACTCATGTCCTCAACCACCACAACCTTGTGCTTTACCACTAGGCTACATGGGTACCCTCTAAAAAAGCAGTGTGCAACAAAGGCAGTGTGTTGGTTTTTGACCTCTCATCCCTTTAGACTAGCTGAAGCCTCATAATAGTGAATGTCGTTTCCAGAGTTTGGAAGAATTGGTGTAGGATCGTCGATAGTAATTAGAGTGGGGTGAATGATTGCAACGCGTAGTGGAACCCTTTTTATTTTTTTAATCCGCTTGTGTTTTCCACCTGAAAAGCAGAGAAAAAACAAAAACAAAAAGGGACAAATATATATATATATATATATATATATATATATATATGTTGGTACTGTAGCATACAGTTTAAATAAAAACTGAAGACACTGAAGTTTTAAACCGCATGGCCGGCTAGACTTAATTAATTATGGTGATCACCTTGATTAATTAACGAATACTTGATTAACTTATGATGACTTGAGTTACGGCCAGACTTCAACCACCACTAAGATCAATGAATGCTTTGCTGAGAGATGAATCAACTCACGTGCTTCTCTCGGTCCAATGGTAATAACCTGCATGCATATACTAATCTTTGTCTAGGCACATGCAGAAACAATGAGCACACTTACCATCTAATCACAAAACCAAAAAGCAAGTCATGGCTGGCTCTCTATTGTCTGGTTGCTGAGGAAAAACGTGTCATCCGTTGTCTCCACATGCTCTGATGAGTCGCTGCTAGTTCACGCATGCGGACTGAGGCAAAGACCAGTGTTACACCATATGGATGACGACACACGAAACACCAGGTGAAGAGAAGCTGATGCTGCGTTGCTCATCACGTGCGCGAGTGCTCTCGAACGATGGCACTGACGATGAAAAGCGTGGTCCACTGGAATTTTTTCAGAATAGATCTAAACTTTATTTCTGAATCATAGTGGCTACAAAGTGCCCTCCTAACACCCTTAAACCCTAGCACGAAATTAGTATCTCCAAAAGCCATGGGTTTAGCCTTCAACCCTATCTCTATTTATAGTCTAGGGCCTAAAACCTATGCTTATCCTAAGCCTACGAGTTCTAATCCAATTCCAACAAATAAGGGACCTGAAACCCTTTCTAACATAGGTTTTCCAAAATTCCAGATTTTCCAACTCATCACGTGTTGAAGCCTACAGGACTGCACCTCCCATAGCTTCTTCACGCATTATAGACCTTTGATCTCCACGTGCTCTAGCGTGAGCCGGATCACCTTGTGACATCCTCGACCGCCTGGAACTCAGATTTCCTCCTCCTAGTCCCAGTCTTCCTTATCACCGACCATTGACCATCTCTACACCCAACCTGCACATGCAAAGACCAAAGAACACTTTCCCGACACAAGTTCTCTCTAACTTGACAAATATCAGTCCACACACACGCAACATACCACAAGTAATGTCACTACCAATGTTGTCAATTATTCATAGTCTACATTGTCAACTATTCATCATCTACATTGCCAACTATTCATCATCAAAATATTCTAGGCCTAGCCGCATGGAACATCTCAAGATAGCATGAAGAATTAGCTTTAAACAGATATAAGTGAAAAACTGAAGCCGAAAAAATAATTTAAGCCAAACATTCAAATCTCTTCAAAAATTCTCCCTCTCAACACAAGAGAAGTAATTTTTAGCAAATTTCTCCAATGTCTCTCCATTTTCTCCAATTTCTCCTTCTTTGGCAATGTAATCATCAAGAAACTTCAAAGAAGAATTATTTTACGAAGAAGCAATGAGAATAAAAATCTAGAAAAGTAACCAAGCCATACTTTTGAGTAGAGCTATCTAGATCATATAAAGTTATATATCATATAGCAGTATCAAAACAAAATTTTCAATATGATTAAGTAATTTATATTAATAACAAACATCTCAACAATGACCAAACCAATTATAGAGAGCACAATAAGATATCACAACAAAAAGTCAAAGTCTAAATGTGAAGAAAACTTTTAATCTAGACGAGCTAGCAGTCTCATATAACAACCTTACTCCACATTCAATACTTGATTAACTTATGATGACTGGAGTTACGGCCAGACTTCAACCACCACTAAGATCAATGAAAGCTTTACTGAGAGATGAATCAACTTCACTTGCTTCTCTCGATCCAATGATAATAACCTGCATGCATACACTAATCTTTGTCTAGGCACATACAGAAACAATGAGCACACTTTTCCAACTCAATACATGTCAAAGCCTACAGTACTGCACCTCCCGTAGTTCTCCATGCATCATCTATCTTTAATCTCTATGTGCTTCAGCGTGAGTCCGACTACCTCGTGCCATCCTTGACCACTTGGACCTCAGATTTCCCCCTCCTACTCCCGGTCCTTCTCGTCACCGACCATAACCGTCTACACATCCAACTTGCTCATGCAAAGATCAAAGAATACTTTCCCAGCATAAGTTCTCTCTAACTTGAGCAATATCAGTCCAAACACACACAACACATCACAAGTAATATTACAATCAATGTTGTCAATTATTCATTATCAAAATATTCTAGACCTAACCACATGGTCTAACAATTAGAGAAAAACCTTGTGGAGTAGATGAGAGATAAAGGGTAGTTTATGGGTTGTCAGAATAACTGACGAAAAATTAATTAAAATTTATTTGCTTACTGTTAAAATGATTAGGGGCAGAGGTTCACCATGATTTATGGACAAAGCATAATTAGTATAAACGTACATACAGATCATGGGCGTGCTGATGTTACCTTTTGCAATGCACTTCTTTGGGTTGGCTATCTAAAAAACTTTTCAATTTGACAGTTTGTTTATTCGAACCCTCTGGTATGTTCATTCAAGACATGGTCTTGGTTCTTACCTCCACCTGTTTGTTTTTCCTTTGATCTTTCAGTTTTAAGACATTTTCACCCTTAATAGAAGTCAAGACACAATAATACCATGGCAGAGGGTGTTGTAGGCATGCTGATTCTGAAGCTTGGTTCAGCCTTGGCTATAGAGGCAGGCAGGCTCAGTACAAAGCAGCTCTGTCTTGAAGCTTCTGCTCTTGCCAGACTCTTTGGTCAGATCCGTGATATCAAGGAGGAGTTAGAGAGCATGCAGTTCTTTCTACAAGGAGCCGAGAGGTTCAAGGATACTGACAATACCACTGCCAATTTCATCAAGAAGATTCGAGGCCTTGCTTTTGAGATCGAGGATGTTGTTGATGAGTTCACCTAGAACCTGGAGGATAAACACGGTGGATTTCGTATGAAGATGAATTGGCAGATCAATCATATAAGGACATGGCGCCATTTTGCATCCAAATTGCGAGATATAAAACTGAAACTAGAGATTGTTGATAAGAGAAAGGTCCGCTATGACATGAGAGGAATTGCAAAAGAAGCTGGAAGGAGTGATGCTCATTGCAAATCTACGGATCAGACTATGTACTTCCCAACAGAGGAAGATCTTGTGGGCATTGAAGAGAACAAGAAGTTGCTGATGAATTGGTTGAGAGGTGACTTACAACAGCAGTGTGTAATCACAACAGTATGGGGGATGGGAGGAGTAGGCAAGACCACGTTGGTTGCCCATGTTTACAACACTGTGAAGATAGACTTCGACAGTGCTGCGTGGATAACTGTATCAAAAGCTTACCAAGTTGAGGATTTCTTAAGGAAGATTATCAGGGTTTTCCAGAATAGTGATTTAAAGGGTGAACTTCGTGTTGACATTGTTGACATGGAAAAGAGAAGCCTAGTTGAGATCATCCGTGATTATTTGAATGGCAAAAGGTATCTTTTAGTTTTGGATGATGTCTGGGGTGTTGATATGTGGTTCAAGATAAGAGATGCTTTTCCTACTAACAGCATCAGTCGGTTTATTATCACCTCACGAATCCATGAAGTAGCATTGCTAGCAACTGAAAATCATATAATTGAGTTGAAACCTCTAGAAGCACACCATTCATGGGAGTTATTTTTGTAAAGAAGCATTTTGGAAGAATGATAACAGAATATGCCCGCAGGAATTAAACAGTTTGGCGCAAAGATTTGTGGATAAGTGTAGTGGCTTGCCCATTGCTATGCATGCATAGGCCGTTTGTTGTCCTGCAAAAGTCCAACTCATTCTGAATGGGAAAATTTGTACAAGGAACTAGAGTTGCAGCTGACAAACAATGTGATTCTTGATGTTAATGTTGTTCTAAAAGTCAGTTTGGAGGACCTTCCATATATTTTGAAGAACTGCTTTTTACACTGTACAATATTTCCAGAGGATTATTTGATCAAAAGGAAAAAGCTAATTAGGCATTGGTTGGCAGCAGGATTCATCAAGGAAATAGAGCACAAAACAATGGAGGAAGTGGCAGAGGGCTATTTGTATGAACTTGTAAATCGAAGCCTATTACAGGTAGTAGAGAGGAATGAAAGTGGACGAGTGCGGAGTTGTCAAATGCATGATATTATTCGCATTCTTGCTCTGACTAAATCAAATGAGGAAAGCTTTTGTAAAGTTTATGATGGCTTGGAGACTTTTTCGGCAGAAAACACACGTCGCTTATCAATCCACAGTGCAAATATTGAGCAGTTGACTCTTTCAAGTGAAGTTCATCTTCGCTCAATCTATGTTTTTGATAATGGTCTGACTATTGATTCACTGAAGTATTTCTTGAAATCTTTCAATTTGCTATCAACTTTAGATCTGCAAGGTGCCCAAATCAAGAAGCTACCAAATGAGGTATTTAACTTGTTTAATCTGCGTTTGCTGGGTCTTAGAGACACTGAGGTTGAAATCCTTCCCAAAACAGTTGGAAGATTACAAAAATTGGAAGTCTTGGATGTTTGCAATGCTAAACTATTGACTTTGCCAGAGAGCGTGGCCACACTTAGGAAGTTGAGATATCTATATGTAGCTACTGATCCAAAGACAGGTAATAAAGGAGTTGTTGCCTGGATTGGGATCAAGGTTCCGAATGGCATAAGGCACCTGACAGGCTTGCAAGCCTTGCAGCTTGTTGAGGCAAGCTCAGAGACTTTGTGTCAACTTGGTGCTTTGACAGAGTTAAGAACTTTTTCCATCACCAAAGTGAGGAGAGAACAATGTGCCGATTTGTGCAATGCTATTATGAAGATGAGCCACCTTGTTAGTCTAGCAATTATGGCTATAAATGAGAAGGAAACACTGCAACTAGAAGCACTTTGTTTACCACCTACTCTTTCAAAGCTTGAATTAGGTGGGCAACTAGACAAGAAACTGATGCCTCAGATTGTCTCATCCTTTTCAGATCTTGGTAACCTTACCTTATTGGCCTTAGCCTTCTCCAAACTTGATGAAGACTCATTTTCCTGCCTTTTGGCATTGCATGGTCTACGTGGACTTTGGCTTGATAAGGCTTATGAAGGGAAGAGGCTGTACTTCTGTGCCATGTCATTTCCAAAACTCCGACTACTGGCAATATCAGATGCTCCACAGCTCAACGATGTTGTAGTAGAACAAAACTCATTGCAAAGCCTTGTTCAGCTAACGCTCGTAGATTGTCCAGAGCTAAAAGCCCTCCCTGACGGCATTGAGCATCTTAAAACACTAGAGAAATTATATCTGCGAGGAGCTTCTAAAGAGCTCACTAAGAAGCTTCGGCACAAAGAAGAACCAAATGAATGCAATAAAGATCTTAACAAGATCAGTCACGTCCGAAGGGTTACGGTATATCCATGAAACATTTGGGAAATGATTCAGTATCTTCAGCTGAAACTTTGGACACCTTGAAACTGAATTTTTCATTGTAGCATAAGATATCTACAACAAGAGACAACCATTGGGTAACATGCTTATTTATTACCTGGTGCTTGCTTATACTTTCTTGAGATAATGTGTTGATTTTTATTTTAATTTTGTTTAAATTAGTTTCAGATTTGTAGTACAAAGAATATAATGAAACAAAGCCTTCCATGTATATCCTGTAATGAAGAAATACAGGCAGAAAAATTAGTTATATTCTCAAAAGAGAAAAGGGAAAAACTGAAAGAATCATCAACTGCAAATGCACGTTTTTAATTTTGAGATTTGTTATCTATATAAATAAAACAACTGATTATATTCAAGACACCTCTTAGTTTTGAGGAAAAAACATCCCACAATAGTCCTAAAAATTCTTATATTAATCAAAAGAAAAAGAGAAAGATCTCCAACATTTATTTTGGTGGTACCGGATTATAATAGTGTATATTAATCATATATAGATATTAGTGTTATATAACAAATGCAGCTGTATTTCAGTTATAGAAAGTATAGTTATATATCAAAGACAACTATATCATAATATTTAGCCGTACAGTTGCACGGGTAAATATGCTAGTTTCTGCAAAAACTGAGATGGTTAAACCTATTTAATGCTCATGAGTTTGCAAGTCAGGCTCAGCTAAAACAAAACTTTGATGTGGTCATTTTAAACACGTATATACTTATATACAATTAGTTTCCTCAAAGTAGGCCATGGGCATAGAGATGGTTCTGATTCTCAAGCGTCTGTTCACAGTACTGTTTCCTTTAAAATGGAGTGACTGTTTTGCGAGAAGTATGTTAACAAAAACACAGAATGATTCATGAAGGCAATGGAAATCATTTCAGTTCTAAGTATTCGTTAATTTCAAATAAAAATATTGACTAGGCTCAGCCCAGCTCATTCATAGTAGAAACCGAACTGCCCCAAGTTTTTTTTGAATGGAGGCAGGAGGACTGCCCTGATTAATTAAGGAGGAGAAGCAAGGTAGGATACAAAGTTAAGTTAGGATGCGGTGCGGCCACCCAAAAAGGAAATTACGGTATTACAAGAGTAAGCGGAAGCTCTGCCAAATGATTGGCTCCCGCAAGGGCCCAGCTTCCGGCCTCGTCCTTTGTGTGGGCGATGAGGTACTCTGGGGTGGTAGCCGTCGATCAAAAGATTCAGGAATTTCCTTCATTCCAGATCTCCTATACCACAAGTATGCCTAAATTTGAAACTCATTTTCAAGAAAAATGCTTTATCCTTGTAGGACCAATTATCAAAATTGTTTACAAAATTCATTTTCAAACTCATTTTAACAAACCTAATCTTTCGAGGAAATTTTCATAAGTTCAACTACTTGCTAAAAATTTCTTCCAAAATTCACTTTGGTTTCTCAAATAGTCCAAAATAAAAATTATTTCTCAAAACTTTTCCCCAAAAAGGACCTTGTTTTTCAAAAATAAAGCCTAAAATTTAACCTGAAGTGTTACTTCTGACAAAGTTACGTTAGTACAAACATATTTTCTATGTTTTATTACCCATGATTAGAAGAATACTTCTTTTCTTACAAAAAGAAAATGGATGGAGAAGAATAAATAGAGTGCAAGTAAAGAAGATAGATGTTTGTGATGAACACACAAAAATGTTGGCGGGTTTCGTATCGATCATCAAAAGGAAATAATAGTGTGCATTCTGGATAAATTAATGGGTGGAGCTTAAATGAATAGATTGACTAGATAGATGAACTAATTGATTCTTGGAGGAATCGGAAGTGTGAAAATAATTGCTGGGTTACGACATTGATAAATTGTATAATCTCTGGGAGATGTTTACAATAGTGGAATAATAGGATATGATTGATTACTGGATGGATTAATTGAATTTTCTAGAAATTGGAGATGTGATAACAACTATCGGACTATAGACTGATTAATAACCTTATTCCCGGAGGATGTTTTTGATAACGAATTAGTTTAGAGGTATATAGTAAAGATTGAGGTTGGATAATGGAGGAGCAAATTATGATTTTGAATCAATAGCACAAGATTGGGCTATTAGGAAAATCATGATACAAAAGATATCGATGGATCTAAAATAAAAGATACTAAATTTTCATTAGAATGAAGAGGTGACTAAATTTGGCAAATAACGAACCTGACATTGGATTTATAAAAATGTGATGGACATTCAGACCCATATAAGACTTTGGTAACCCCGATTCGATTAATAAAAAATTTGGATGATGCAATGGAGATTATTTGATCGATGGGTCCAAGGTAAAGGTATTGGATTTTCATGGGATTGTAGAGTTAACAAGTTGACAAATAATGGATCTGAGATTGGGATTGTACATACATAGTGAAATATGAGATTTGATTCCCAAATTTACGTTGGAAGTTAAAGATTTATGCGAGGATTAGATAACCATGGCTGGATTAATAAAATGGAGATGACACAATGGAAAGTGTATGATCGGTGGAGTAAATAAATAATGACACTTGCTATTTGGAGTTTTAGACAGCAATAATATCGTGACTAAATAATGAAGGAAGATAGCCTAAGTGCAATTTACAAAAGTGGAAGTTAAATTATCGAGGCCGTTGGATTCTAAGCCTTATGTATAAAAATCATATGGGAGTGAATTAGTTCATTGATGGATATTTGAACATTGGAAGAGATTAGGATACCTTGACAAAAAAAGAATTATAAAGTTTTATATTTCAAAACAACTACAAAAAAAAATCCATTTTTGCCATAAAGTTTCATTGAAAAAAAATGATAATAGGAGAGTGAGTACTGATATCAATCAAATTACCTCTGAATACTTTCCTCTTCCTTCTATCGATTTTAAAAGGAAAATTTTGTTCCCTTTCTCTTACCCTTACTCCAAAATTTAAGGTAAGGAATGTTGAAGATGTTTATGAAGATAAGATGATCTCATTTTAAAACAGACTACGCAGATGAACCTTGTGTCCTCTTATGTGCTCCCCCGAATAGACGTTGTACTGTCGCAAGATTTTACTTGGGCCCTGTGTGCTGCCTTCTTGCCCTCGGGCACTATATTTCGCAATTACAGAAAATGATTTTTAAAAAAAACTTGTGGGATTTATGTACCACCCTAGCTTCCTAGGTGTGCTCTTTTAAAATTAGAATGGGTTTAGATTTCCTTATCCCCACTACTCAATCTATACCTCATGCTATTCCCTCTCGCCTCGTTTGTTGCAAACCCAGTCAGATCTACTGAAGCAAAGTGATAGATAGCCAAAGCCAAGGCAATCATGGACCAGTGAAGCCTTCACAGCTTTCCAACTAAAAGCCTCGACCGGCACATGGACCAAGACTCGAGACTCTGTCCTGCTAACATTCTCTCCTTACCTACCTGGGGGACCCATAGATCAAATCGTCGTCAATTAGACAATATGACAAGGAGCACGTCGACATTATGAAGAGAAAAGGCATTGCACATACCAATATTCCGTGAACGATTCCAACTACGAAGAAAATCACCAACCTGGTGAATGTCTCATGAGCAAGGCCACCTATTTTCTCTGCGAATGATAAGACCACTGCCTCAAAGATTCCTCCCTGAACTTGTTGCTAACTAAGGTAGCCGAAGTACAATAGATGAGTTTCCAAATCTCCATAGGACCCATCATGCCTGGAGCTAGATGAGACGAATAATGACTAGTGACATTTATTTTAACGGGGGTAGCAAGAACGAACAAGAATGTTGGAGAACTGCTATGATGAATAATTATTTTTGGATTGAGACCAATCAAACCAGTATAAGAAGATTCGTAAGGTCAGAAATCTTATGATGATAAGGACTACAAGCCACACCTATAGTTAAAACAACGAGTTTAGCAAAGCGGAGGAATAAAATAGGAATTCTAGTAAGGACAAAAGACCACCATATAGATGCACCCATCATCATATCTGCATCCCTAAAGCCGTCTATTTCCCAAGACATAGGCCATCACTATACACCCATCATATGTCCAATAAACAATGCGACTATTCCATTCTATGAAGGCGTGAAGACAACAATGTCAAAAAACAGGCATTTGGAAGCCTACGACCTATCTGGAAGAACAAGTCCCTCTTTTCTTTTTTAGCTTCTTCAAGCGTTAACCCTTCTTATGCGGACTCACTTCCTACCTTTGCGAGCAAAAGGACATCACATCAAGTAGAACTCTGGAACCTATTGCTAGCCAATTTAACCCCACTTATTTCTTTCTACTCTACTGGAATCTCGGGGTCGAGATTTATTTAAGGGGGGTAGGTTTGTAACATCCTAAATTTCAAGTGCCCAAAAATATGGAATTTTTAAAACTCTTTTTTACATTTTTGCTGGCATTCAAATCTCTTCTGAATGTTTATTTGAAATTTTTTGAGTTTCATGCTATGCAAATTAATAACCCAAGAATAATCCCAAGTGCAAATAATGATCATGTAAATAATAAAAATAGAAAATGACATTACAGATCATGAATTCAAAGTACCAAAATCTTGAATTCAAAATTCAAGTCAATAAAATAAAACCAAAAGAATATTAGACTCTATCTCTAAAACGGTAAAACAAAAATTCTTTCTTTTAATTCGATTAGCACACAAAACCCAAGGTTGGATATTCAAAAGCTTATATATACAAATCAGATACAAAATAATTTTTAAAAAATAAGTCCAATATATGAAAAACTAAAATCATAAGAATAAAAGAAATGGAAAATCCGAAAGTGAATTATGAATTTAAATCCAAGAAACTTAAATGCAAACTCAAGTTCATCTTCGAATTGAAAACCAATACCTGGTGGTCAAATTAAATAAAAGTAAATTTTATAAATCTGTTTGCAACCAAATCAAGCTAGAAAGTCAAATTTAAAGTTAAATTCAAACTTCATGAATTAAAATCCAAATATAATAATAATAATAATAATAATAATAATAATAATAATAATAATAATAATTATCATCATCATCATCTAAACTTTTGTTGGCTTCTCGTTCTCTCCCTTCCATGTGGGCCTCTTTCCCTCTCTTTCTTCTCTCCCTCCCTCCTCTCCCGGACAGCCGGCCCCTCCTCTATTTCTTTTCTCCCTCCCCTGTCTTCTCCTTCTTGCGTCGTGCGCCTATGCCTATCGCCTCCGCGCCTACCTAGCACGGCCCTGCCACTCCCGACCACATGGCCTCGTGTCCATCACGACGCGCACGTCGCTGACCACTGTGCACCCATCACCACACCTGTACTCGCACATCGCCCGTCGCGTCCCCATCTTGGTGCTAGCGCCCACGTCACCGTCCCATCCCGTGCACTGCTCCCGGGTTGTCGGCAATAGAGCCTCCACAACAACCTCCCTCCATGGCTATAAGAGCCCTGTCGCCCCCATTGCTTGCCCCTGGCTTTCCCCCTTCCTTCCTTGCTCAGTCTGAGCTCGGGCGCCAGCCCAGTGCACCGGCCGCCACCGCCTCCTCGCCGTTCCTGGCTCCCCGGTGCCCCTCATCGTGGAACACCTGTGTCACCTTGTGTCCCAAGGCCTCATCTCCACTCCCCCTCACCTAATTGGAGTTTTGTGTGCCAGGGAACACCGACACCATCGCCTACCCCAAGTTCGACCGCTGACGCCCCCATCTCCGCCTGTAACATCCCAAATTTTTGCTAAAATAAAAATAATAAAATAAATAATAAAAATGGAATAAAATAAATTTTAAATTAAAATAAGTATTTTTGTGCCTAAATTTTAAATTTGGATTTGCCCTGAATTTCTGTTTTTGAAAAAGCTAGATTTGAAAAGCATTTTCAGAAAAAACCCAAAATTATTATTAAATAAAATGATATTTTGATTTTATATAAAAATTCTATGTCAAATTAAGTATTTGGAGTTATTTCGATTTTATTTGGGTTTTCTGAGTTTTCAGGAGTTTAAAATGTATTTTTGAAATTAAAAAGTATTTTAAAATATGAAAAATAAATACCAACATTAGTTGGAAATATTTTTATTAAGTCCAAAATGTGTCCAGGAGGTTCTATGAATTTTTCTGGAATTTTTGGAGATAATTTACCATTTTTCTGAGGCTTAATGGATTTTCTAAGCTTTTCTGAAAATCCAAAATCAATTTCCCAAAAATAAAATCCCCTCCTCCCTCCTCTGGCCGCCACGTGGACAGCCGGGATCAACCCGCGTCACCACGCCCGACCCATCCCTGCCACCCGCCCCATCCCGCCTACATCTCTTCCCGGGCCGACAAGTGGCCGGCGCGGATTGCGCCACGTCGCCCCTCTTCCTCGGCCGCCCGATCCGCCCCTCTCCCCCCGCGTGGCGACATCTCCGCCGCCCGCGCCTCTCCCTCTCTCTGCGCCTCCGGCCCCACCTGTCGGCGCGCCTTTCCCCGCCTCGTCTCTCGCGCGGGCCCCCTTTGTCGGCCGCCTCTCCCTCTCTCTCGCTGACGGCCCACCTGTCGCTCCGTCTTCCCGCATCCCTTCTTCCCGCGCCGCGCCGCCGCCTCCCGCAACGGCCCCCGCCCTACCCGGCCACCTCCTCCCTTCCGAGCGCGTGCGCCACCCTCACCCCCACTCCGCGCGCCCGTTCCTCATCACCTCCCCCGCCTTTTCCGCGCCCACCTCCCCCAATCCTCCCGCAACCGCCGCCACGATCTCGTCTACTCCGGCGAGCAATTCTCGGCTCCCCGTTGCCCTCCGCCCCCTATAAAAGCCTCCCCAGGCCTCCCCTCACTCCATACCACCTCCCCCTTCACTCCCCTCTACCTCCCGGCCGCTCCACCGCCGCCGCGCCGTGCTCACCCGCCTCGGCCGCCGCCGCCAACAACGGCGAGCAATTGCCGCCTCCTCGCTCCCCCTCGCGCCCTACCGACGGCACCCCGGCTCCGCCGTGTCACCCTAACCTCCGCGCGCCTCGGCGTGCCTCCCCGCCGGAAGCCGCCGCCGCCGGAGCGAGCGCGCCACCGCCTCCTCGTCGCCGACGCATCTCCGTCGCTCCGGTACCCTCGCACCAGCACGCGACTCCGTGCGCCCTCATTCTCTCCCACTCACCGCCGCCGCCGCCGCCGCCGCCGAGCACCGGCGAAGCTCTCGGCCCGAAGCGCTGCCGGATGGCTCGCCACGTCGGCCGAGGCGACGTGGGCGCCACGCCCCGCCACGCCAGCCGCCACCTCATCCTCGAGCCCGTCGGCGCCACCACACCCCGCCACGTCAGCACATTCCCCAGTCCGTAGACATGGTCCACATGGACCCGGGCCCGCATGTCGGCCCCTCCCCCTATTTCCAGTACAAAAATAATTCCAGCCACAAAGAAATCCCGAGCTGACGCAAGGCTGAGGTCATAAATTCCTTTTTCAGTAGAAAAATAAATCCAAAAATCAGTCTTTTTCCTTTTTCCCTCTTTTCAAACTTCCCGGAGCCTGTTCTCCTTCGTCCTAACTCCGATTTGGCCCATTCAAATTTCTAAATTCCTCAAAAATTCCCCTCTATCCAGTTCTAGCCTCAATTAAAAATTTTGAAGTCAATTTAAATTTAATTTAATTTATTTGAATTTGGTGGGTTATTTTCACGTGTAGACTTCGACGATTCGGGAAAATTCGACGACGAAGGTTTGAACCAAGTTGAAGAGCAAGGCAAGTCACCCTCCTTGATCATGTTGATCCCAGTTTTCAAAATAAAATTATGTTGATTTAAATTATATTGCATGCATATTTTTGCTCAACGTATTTCAATTCAGTTTTAAATTTAGTTATTGCCTACTTGTTAATCCCTCCATTGAATTTGAATTCCTCAATACCTTGTCACCCTAGAATCAAACTATAGTTAATACGTTAGTGTTGGCTAGAGAGTTTATTCAAATGCTTAGCCCTGCGAAGTTATATTATTTGTTTTTGGGATACCTTTTCACATAAAATGATGACCCTTTTTACATAAAATGATTTGTACTCCTGACTTTGGTGAGTCAAGGGGGTTTATAAAATTATTTTGAAAGCAAATATAAAACTTAGTTTAGACTTAGGCAATTGGTTAGAGTGGTGGGTGTAGGCTTGCCCTGTTGGTTGGAGCCGCAGTGGTTGACTGTTGTGCACAGGGGTATGTGGTTGGGCCTAAGTCAGTTAAGGACCGGTCTATGAGCTACTGTTGCAAAGCCCTAATCGTACTACCACATGGCTGGTATGGGACAGCCCTGGCTGAATAATTTGTAAAGTCCCAACTTCGAGTCAAGTCGTAGGTTGAAAGTGAGCGTGGTTAGTGCCATGTGAAGTCTCACTTGGGCGAGCGTGGTTAAGCCATGAGAAGTCTCGTCTAGGCTCAAGAGGGGTCCCGGTGCAGTGGATTCCTTCGGGTGAAACCTTAGAGTTGGCTCGACTGTGTTGAAGGCTTTGCATTGTAAAGGCCTTGTCACGACTCCTTGCCGCACACCTAAGGAAGTGTGTAACTCGCGTGGCACAAAAGGATGATCGTGTCTTGTGGGTAAAGCTGTACAACCTCTGCAGGGCGTCATGGCTCAATTCCTTCCTTCAGGAGCATCATCAAGGTGTCCTCCGTCATCCCCAAGCAGCGCCACAGTTGCTCTCCACCCCAGTGAGCCGGCGACGACGACCCCACCCGTGCCGCCATAAGACACTACCGCCGGCCTTCCTCAGAGCTTCTTCGGCTACACGGGTTGTGTGGTTGTAACATCCCAAAAATTTTATTTGCATTTTATTGATTTTTTGGAGTTTATTTGGATTTATCTGAATTTTATTTCGAAGTCTAAAGCAATAAAATGTATTTTAAATATTTTATTAAAGCCAAAAAGAGTTTGTTTTACTTTTCCCAACCTTCCCTAAATTTTAAAATAATTTTGACAATTTTGTAGAATTAAAAATCAATTTTTAAAGGTTAAAAAGTATTTTATAAAATTATTAAATGCAAATCTGAAATTAAAAATATTTTTCCTAAGTCTAAAATGTCTCCATAAATTTTTATGAATTTTCTTAAAATTTTTAGGATTTAAATATTAATTTTTAAGTATTTATAAAGTTTCTAGTATTTTCTGAAAATTAATCCAAAAATAAAAATCAATTTAATCCTAGCTGGCCACGTGTCGCTCTCAGATTGAATCCATCTCTCCACGATTTAATCCTAGCCATCCAAAGTCACTTACCCCTTCAATTCAATCCAAAGACCTAGATTCATTCACTTGCCACATGTCGCCAATCTGACGGCCGATACCCCTTCACTTCCCCTCTCTCTTACCGACGCATGGGACCCACATGCCATATGTTTCTTCTTCCTCTAGTCTTCTCTCTCTTCCACCATTGATGCCGAATAAAAGCTTTAATTGCCGGCCTCTTAACTCCCGTTTAAAGCATGCATTTGAATGCCCTAACCCTCTCCACTAACCGCCGGCCGCCCTTCCCCTTTAATCACCGAAAACTGCCGGCCCCCATTAACTCCGGTGAGCTTCCAAAACCGTCGCCGTTTCTTCTCCCTCTCCGCCTATAAGAGCCTCCCCCGAGCCGGCCACCCCCTCCCTTCGCCTTGCTGTGCGCCGATGCTCCCTCCCCTCTTCTTCCCGCCGCCTCCTCTCTCACCACCACCGCCGCCACCTCCTCCCACCGCCGCTGGCCGCCCCGGGCCTCCCTGCCGCTGATGGTAGGTGCTCCGTCGCCCCTCCTCTCCCCGTCGCCGCTCGCCGCCCCTGCCTCCGCCGCCGGCGAGACCGCCGGCCGTGCACCTACCGAGCCGCCCGTGTGCACCACCCGCGTGGCCTCCACGTCGGCCGGTCCCGAGCGGCGTGGCCTCCACGTCGCGCCCGCATGGCGCCATGTGGCCGGTATGCCACGTCGGCAAGGCCCGTGGTTCGTGGACCCGGTCCACGGTAGACCGGGCCCACCGGTCATTTAAATTATTTTTCCCGCCCGGAAAATTCAAAATGGCTGATGTCATAAATAGTATTTTTTCGGTACAAAAATAATTCCCGAAAACCGGCTTTTTCCTTTTTCCCTCCTTTTAATCTTCCGAAAGCCATAACTTCTTCATTTTAATTCCGATTTAACCCATTCAAATTTCTAAATTCTTCTAAAATCATAAACTACCCAAATCTGTTTTGTTTTTAATTTTTGAATTTTGTTTGAATTTTTTTGTTCTTCGCGTGTAGATTACGACGAATCCGGAGGGTATTTCTTCGACGAATCGCAGCAAGACTTCGAGCAAGGCAAGTTACACCTTTGACCATATTGATCCCAGTAATTTAAATTATTTATGTTGTTTTTAAATTTATATGCATGCGTACTTTTATTCAAGTTAGTTCAAATGTGCTTAAAACTTTAGTTACACCCCAATTTCCTTTGTGTATGGCCAATCTAGATATTGAACGAACATACCTTGTCACCATAGATGAAAACCGAGTTGGTACATTAGTATTAACTAGAACATTTTATAGAATTGCTTAGCCATGCTTAGAATAATTTAGGTGGGAAGAATGGTTTCACACAAAATGATGGTTTATAAAATCTATTTAGGGTGATAAAAAAGTCAATATCTATGAGCAAAGCTATTTGACTATTTCAGCATGCTCTCGAGTATGACTTACAGAGGTAGGCACTCCACAGGATGGAGGTAGAGGGTAACATCGATGGATGTACCCTTCGCTATATTGGTATGAGCTACAGAAGGAGAATGAGATTTGATCATGAGCATTGCATTGCATTAAGAGAAATTGAGATGAGATATTAAGACATGTGAATGAGAATTCATGAGAATGAGATGTGAAAATTGAGTTAATGGTAATTGGTTATAAATTATTGAAATGATGTGGATTCATTTATTATTCTACTTTGTACTTGCTGAGTCATAGACTCACCCTTGCTTATTTATTGTTTTTAGTTGAACGTTGAAGATAACATGCATAGGTGAATGTAGAACATGGCTTGTTACATATTAGTAGTGTCCATAGCATTGATTAGACAACTTATGGTTTCTCTTAATCTTTATAGTTCATAATGTAGCTGCTTGATGCTTTACTTAATTTAGACTTGTTCATGATTCATCTTGATTATTGTTGGTTCATATTAAGTTCGGTTTATGGTTTACATTATTGCTGAAATTTATGTTTAACGTTTTAATGAATGTTTATTCTTGAAGCCTAGTTGTTGTTAAAGCTTGTTTATTGGTTAAAAATTGGTAGAGATAGTAGTTGTAGGTGACATCTTAGGCTTTTGTTTAGCCGGGGTGTTACATTTAGTATCAGAGTAGGTGTTAGTTCTGTGGTGAATGTACTGGTAATTTACTTGTTAATCAACTAAACTTTTGACATAGGATTGGAAACCTAATGAAAATAACAACCATAATAATAAATAACCTGGGATTGCTTAGCACTAAAATTTAACTTAGGATAACTAATTTTAAAAAATAAATTTGACACACTAGTGCACAGTAGGATGGGATGAGTCATGCATTGCATTTATGCTTCTGTTATCTCATACAATCGTTAATCATATATTGAGAGGTTGCCTATGTGTGTATTGGATGGTTGTATAATTGATTTGGATAGCGGAGCTGAGAGGTAGAGGTCGTGGTTATGGCTCTGGGTATGTTGTGCCATAGTGCATGGTATATGATGAATGAGGAGATTTTCTTCAATAACCTTAAATATAGATGTTGGAGGTGAGTTTGGTTGGTCATTTTTGTTCTATTTGTGAGTTATTAGTTCTCCATTATTTTTCAGTGGTTGGTTGGTTTCAATGTTGGTAATGAATTTTCATTAGCTATTTTGGTTCCATGAAGAAATTGTAGTTTTTTATTATTGAACTATTTTTGTTGCCTTTGAGGGTTGTCAATTTGTAAGGTCATTCTTTCATGATGGTTTTACAATTTCATTGAGGGGACTGACTCATTTCTTTGCTAGGTACCGGGCACTAGGGGGAAAGGGGTCTTTTGTAAGCTCACTTTCATGAGGAAGTTTTAAACATGTGTGTTTTGGTGTATCTTTTACACTGGAGTTTAATGCCCTGTTGTTGGAAGGAAAAAACTAAAGCTCTTGTTGTGATAACTTCTTTGGTTTGAATGAGAGGAGTATCTAAAAAAGTTTAATTTATGGAATGTCAAGTTGGGAAAAAGGAAGTAGTGTATAAATGATTTTAAGTAACATCTTTGTGAGTGAAATTGAGTAGCTATGATAGTGTCCTGCATTAGTTTCAAGATGGATAGTGAGTAGGAGATTGCTAATTATAACTTGAATTTGAGAGACCATGTGGAGGTATCTCATGTTTGTGATGAGTAATTGACACTTGTTTTGGAAAGTTTGAGTTTGGTTTGAGCCATTTTTACCAAGTTGTAAGCCCTTGCAAGTGGTCGGAAGTCCCTACGACCATGTTGTCAGCAGCACGAAGTCGGCTGGAAGGCTCACGACCTTTTTGGCTATGGTCTTAAGCTGATACGACCACATTGGCCATGGTCGGAACCCGACAGAGGCGTTTCTCGAGTGGTCGGATGTCAGCAGAATGGTTTACGACCACGGTAGAGCATTTCTGATGTGGTCAGAAGGGATTACGACCACTCTATCACTGGTCGGAGGTTGCCAGGTGGGCTTACGGCCACATTGGCTGTGGTTGGAAGTGGTTACAACCACGTTGGCCTTGGTCGGAAGGCTTTACGACCATGTTGGCCGTGGTCGGAAGACTTTACGACCACATTGGCCGTGGTCGGAAACTGTTACGACAACGCTATCATGAGGAGTGGTCGGAAGTTGAAGTTTCGACCATAGCGGTCGATAGTCGACGGTCGAACTAACGACCACGTTGGGAAGTCGGTGGACATCGACCACGTTGTGACGCGGCTGGACATGGTCGTAGCGCAGTCTGGCGCGGTCAGACGTGGCGATACCGGTCGGACGTAGTCGGAGCGTGGTCGGACGCGGTCGTATGCAATCAGACGCGGTCGGACGCAGTCGGATGGAGTTGTAGAGTGGTTGAACGTGGTCGGAAGTCCCTTCGACCACGTTGAAACCCTTGGTCGTGGTCGTAACTTTTGTTTAACCGGTCGTATGGGCTCTTGAAGTGGTCGTAACATCTGGGAATCAGTCATATGGACCTCTGGGGTGGTCGTAACGACGTACAATGCGGTCGTAGGCTATGTGCATGGCTAATCTTGTGATTTCGACCGGTCCTAATGGGTTTACAACACTGTTGATGTATTTTCAAGTACTTTCTTTTGATGCAGATCTATGTTCATGATGTTTTGTGCGGTGCTATGTGATGTTTTCATGTCTGTGATGGTTGCAGGACTTTGAGGCTAAGTCGTGGCGAGGCATGGGATGGCCGGGACTAGGCACAGGCGATGCTGAGGTCGAGAACGGTCGCAAGATGCCGAAGACAATGAGGCTTGCGAGGTGGTTGCAAGACTTGGACAGCAAGAGAGGAGGAAGCTTTTGGGAAGGTGCAGGAGGGGCATTTTGGAGAAATACGCAAAGCCTGCAAAGAGAAGCGGTTCTCTGCAAAGCACAGGAGTTGTTGGCGCTAACGGGCTAAGAAGTGGAGCTATTGGAGTTAACGGGTAAAGCACTAGAGTTCGTTTTCGCTAGTATGTAAAGCACGCTATAATACCCGATGTTAGTTGGGGTTTTAACGGGTTCCCTCGGTAGCTTGAGGCTATAAATAGGGATGTAGAGCTCGGGTGCTCAGTGAGGTCGTTCCCGAGTCGCTCTGGGTTTTTCGTTTCTATTTTGTGTGAGTTGTCTCTGGGTAGAGCAAGGTTGCTCGTGTACCTTCGGATGGAGTGGCTGTAGAAACCTCCATTAATGTAATCATTCATCTCTCTGCATCAATTTCTTTGTTTTGTCTATGTGATATTTTGGATGATTTGATTGTGTTCTTTCCGATCTATCTTATCTTCACCACTCTTCTGTTTGAGGTTGTTTTGCTTCTGGTTTCTTCAGATCTGGTTTGCTCTGAACTGGGAATCATCCTCAAGGCCATTTGGCTAGTCTATTCCCGAAAGCAAAGTTTGGTCGGAGAGTGTTTTCGTCTTTGCGGTCGTGTGCCTCGAATGCTCCTTTGTTTCATCTTTGACCGCATCTTTCTTTTCAATCGCAGCCAAGAGTATTCATTTTCTTGGTAATTTCTCATCCAGAGGATGTTGTCTTGCAGTGTTTGAAGTCCCACTACCAAAAGATTCGTAAATCAAAAGTTATTTGAAAATCGAGTCCTACAGTCGTGCACGTCTTACTTCCTCTGTTCTCAGTTCGACCATGCCTTTCTGATCAACCTTGGCAAGGAGTTGTCGTTAGCTCTGTGATTTCTCGACCTGAGGTCGTTACCTTGGTTTGGTTGAATTTTCTTGATCGATTGACCCAAGAAACACTAGATATTCGGATTTTAGTCTCAGCGGTCGTTCGAGTCTGTTCTCTTTTGTTTTCGGCCGAGTCTGTTCTTGTTCTTTTGTTGGTCTGGCTTTCGGTTCTCCAGTGAGCATTCAATCTTCTTGCTTCATAGCTTCTATAGCTATCGGAGAAGAAGTATTGTGTGAATACTTGGGGAGGTTTGCAGGCACCATTCACCCACACTCTGTTGCCTGTTCGGTCCTACAGAATTGTTATGGTTATAGGGAAGTGTAGAGCATGGTTGAATTGATTCTATAACTAGAATGTTAACAATTCTCAAACTGCATTGGATGAATTGAATTATTTGGTCCCAATAAATTATTCTAATTGTTTGTGAAGGTTACACTTAAGATATATGTGATTTTTGTCAGTGGTAAATGTTAATCATTTAATTGATTTATACACTTAAGATACTAGATGCTTGATTTATATGTTCTTTTGCCATGCTAAATTGATTGAACATGTGTAAAGGAATGAGTGACTATTGTTGTATCATCATATGGAAATGTTGAATCCATGGTTGTACATGTTTAGTGATTGCACATAGAAGAAGGACAACAACGAGGTTTTCATAATCAAGATAATTGTAGATCGTTAATGAGAATCACTAGAGTGTAATTAGTGTGCACTAAAATTGGTGTTGAGCATCACTTGGGGTTGAATGAATGAAGTTTAATAAATATTTCATATTTGTGCGCTTTCTAGTATTGTTGGGTAATAGTTTGAGCATAATTAATGAATTTTGCTAGAATACTGTAGATGTTGTGGCAATCTTGTGATGCTTTGTAAGTTTTAAAACTTATGATGGTATAGCAAAATATTATGAAACAATTTGGTCTAATTTTGGAAAGCTTTAAGGTATGTTGGTAGCCTTTGATAATTCTTTTTAAGAGCTATTAAATTGGTATTTGCATAATTGTTGGTAAGTGCATTTGAGAGTGGTGTTGAACTTCTTAAAAATAATAACAGTAATAATAGTAAATCAAGAAATCAAAAGGGGTCGACCTTCGGGGTTAAATTTAGTGGAATGGTTGGAGTTTTGTATTCATAATCCGTTTTGAGTTTGTTGGCTTACATGGTAGCAATACTAAAAAAATGTGTTTGTAGCCATCTAATTGTTTGTCTTGTAAGTGAACGCGTTGCAAGTGTTAAAGGTTTCATGTGTGCTGTTGTTTATTTCCCTTTCATTATATATGCTTGTAGATTATTGAATGTATCAATGGTATAGAAAATTTGATACCTTGTTTAGATTATTACTATTATGCACATTACCAGATTTTCTAGATAAAATTTGATCATGTCATCTAATTAAAAAATGTGAAATAACCTAATCATTGTGGTAGTAGATTGAAGGGTGACGAATGTTGAACTATTATCATGATATATGAATTATTCCTTAGTGAATGCCTTTGTAGAATTTTGATATCTTTAAAGGTAGTCGGTGGAGATTAGATTCATTTGTTAGAGTTTCTCTATAATTTACAGCTAAAATTTTAATTTAGAAGTCTTTGAAATTAAATTGTGAAATAATATTGGGCCTCTTCTTTTCAGCTTTTAAAAGCTCCTTTTCGGCTTTTCTATAGTAACTAGCGTTCAAACAGAGTGTCTTTTCAAGACGGAGACTACAAGTTGATTATAGTACACACTGTAGTGACTTCATTTATATCGACCAAAACCACACATGAGCTTCTTTTACTTCGTACTGTCTCTCACGAACAGCCCAAAAACCATAAGCTGAAGCCAAAAAGAACAAACCCACTTAGAAACCATAAGCTAGAAGTAATGGAGAAAATTATTGTTATGGCATATAATAATTTAAGTTATCTGGGTTTCTAAGTTTCCATCTTAATGTTTTTCAGTAATAACAAGTAAAGCTGGATTTGTGTTGATCATTCATAGAGTTTGTTTGGTTGTGATAGCTGGGTGTGTGGGAGTCCTAAAGGGTAACTGTCCTTTAAAAGAATTAAGCTAATGGGATTCAATGGGAAATCAATATATAGGTATAGTTAAAATAAAGATAAACAAAGTAAATGACCTTACGCTCGTGAAGGAGTCTTGCTAATGAATTCAGTGACTTGTGTACTAGAATCTCTCTAGATTTGTTGCGATATTGCAGTAAGGTTGGGTTTAACTTTGGAGTTTCCAATTTAAAATAAATGTGTATATGTGAAATGCGATGTTTTGGAATTTCATAAATCACAAAAAAACTTAAACTCGGGGTACATGTTTTTCTGGGGTAGTGAGATACATTTCTGGTTTTGGTTCACCTTATATGTTTAGTCCAATATTGTGCTTAAAGAAAAGTTGTTTTCTGGTGTTATGGGTGGTCCTTTTCTTTGCTTAAAAAAGGAAAATGTTATTTTGCTCATCTGAGTGATTTGGCCTTAGGCTTATGTGAATTTTAAATGCAAACTATTTATTTGGAGAGTTGAATGATTTTTTAGTGATATCTTTGTTATTTTTAGAGTGGATTTTTTCGAAGTGGTTCTTCAATGCACATTATTTATTTGGTAGTCGAATGGTTCTTGGTGAACTCTTGATTATTTTCAGAGTGGATTATTTTGAAAAAAAGTTAGTTTAAGGAGTATGGTATGTTTTTGTTTTCCCCATGTTAGAAAGGGATGTGTCCCCGCAAAGTGAAAGAATTGTATGATAGATAAGGAAAGAGCCTAGTGTCATTGAGAGTTAAGGCATTTGTGCCGTGGAATGCATGTATGACCTTTTGGTTTTCCAGAATGTGGTTTGGATTTCTCTTCTTGAGGCGGGTTTATGGCCAAGAAATTCATTTGGTGGGTTGTAGTTATTGTGAGTAGGATGAGTTGACATAAAATATGAGAGCAAATTCTTAAGGAGGGAGTGTTCATTGCCCCCAAACCATAATTGAATAAAAAAATGAAGGGTAAATTAAAATATGTAGCTTTGTTTGGGAATAACAGACCATAGATGTGTGGAGCCCCTTTAAATTGGTTCTGTTTGACTGCCCAATTGCCCAGTTCGGAGTAGGGGATGAAGATTTGTGGATACATGAAGATTAGATAGATATGTCTAATAAGAAAAAAAGTTAGGGTTCAGGGGAGCTTTGACAATGTGAGAATGTGAAAATTGTAGTTCGACATGGGTGCCCAGGTATTCCTGAGGGTACTTCCACCAAAGGCATTGTGTGGTTCAGTGCAAAAAGGAAGCTTAGCTGAGGTGCATTGGACCATTCCTGATAGTAGAGCATATTGAAAACCTTCTTATTGTTTGGACCTTCCTGAGACAATATGCATGTTGTGCACAATGTGTTCCACATCAAGTGCTAAGGAAATAGTTGGGGAGATCCGTAGCATGAGATATCAGTAGAGCCATTGACTATCGAGTGAGATCTCACCTTTGGAACCCTTCCAGTGCGGAGATTGAGGGAGTCAGATTGGAGTTAAGCCTTGAGGTGTTGACGAATGCTAAGGTGCTTTGTTCATATCAAACAAAGTTGGAAGTGAGTTGGGAGTTGGAGTATTGCATGAGTGATGAGTATCCAGAATTTTTCACATCGGGTACATGCTAAAGTTTGATTGTAGTCCTGATTAGTTTTTGTGTAAAGATGTGAGGTGTAGAATTTGAGGTTGAATTCTGTTAAGCAGGTAGAATGTAATATTTTGAAAAAATAAATAAAAATAAAATAATATGCCTCTTAAGGACCTATGCATAATTAAAGAAGAGGGATACGTAGAAATGGGATATTGTGTATTTTTAGGGTGGTACAAGAGAATTGGAAGTAGACTCAAAGTCGTGCTGTGATAAAAGGGGGTGTGGGAGAGAGGAGAACCCAAAACTAGGAACCCTAGCTTTACTTGTTTTTCCTTCCTTTCCCAGCAGCTGCCGCTCCCTGGCGCCACCACTTTCGAGCGCTGCCCCAGCTAATGCCCTACACCTGGGTGCTATCTTCCTTTTGTGTGTGCGTACCAGAGCCACCGCGTCTTGCATTGGTACTGCATGAATCGCTATCATTCATGCTTGTTGGCTTGTCGCCGCTGTGTCCATCGCACACATGTGTGGCTACAGCCGCTGGTTGTGCTATGACTAGATAATGGCATGCATTTACTAGCCGATGTTGCAGAAAGTTAGAGCACACAACGTGGTCGGAAGACTTCTACCACGAGTACCCAGAAGCTTCGACCACACAACATGCTTGGGGGAGCACATAATGTGGTCGAAAGACTTCGACCGCGAGTACTCGGAAGCTTCGACCGTGAGTACTTGGAAGACTTCGATTGTGAGTACTCGGAAGACTCCGACCATGAGTACTCGGAAGACTTTGACAGTGAGTACTCGAATGATCTACTTGGATAAACAATACTCTGCTATAGTACTCATAGGATAGTACTCTTATTCAGTACTCTGTGAACAGTACTCTTACGACCACGAAGTAACTCGTACTCGAAGTGAGTTACAACCATGAAGGAATGTACTCGAAACGAGTTACGACTATGAAGGAACATACTCGATGTGAGCTATGACCACGAAGGAACATACTCGAAGAAAGTTACGACCATGAAGACTCTACTCTCGTGGATGTTTGGACTTGCTTGAGAATAGTGAACTCATGAGACAACAGTGTTTTTGTGACACCCGGTATTGGTTTGCGGCATTTTCTCCATTGATCTTTTATACTGCAAAAAAATAACTGACCCGACATACCCACCACATCCAGCCCTTCATGATATGCCATCCCACGTCTGAGCTATTCATGACATTCATAAAGTTACAAAACTCACACACTAATACTCTTAACGCATGCACTAACTCACTTAACACACATACTAATGCAGTACGACTAAGATTATTGTAACGTTTGTAGGTGCAACGTGACTAAGTCCAACAAATCACCCCCTAACCATGGTGTACCGGCTTCACCTCGATTACCCCAATCTTTTGCCTTAGTTCAATGAACTTGACGCGACCAAGGGCCTTCATAAGAATGTCAGCCAGCTGCTCATTTGTGTTAACATGCTCTACATCTACTTTGCCAACTTCGACATAGTCGCGAATGAAATGATACCTCATACCAATGTGTTTGCTGCGATCATAGAGCACATGATTCTTGCACAAAGAAATTGCCAACTTGTTGTCCACGAGTAGCTTTGCCTTCTTCGGCTCTACACCGATTAGGTCTCTGATGAGCTGAGTTAGCTAGATTGCCTGGCATGCTGCTATTGCTATTGCGACATACTCCACTTAGCACAAGGACAACGCCACAACTTCTGCTTCTGCGACACCTAAGTGATCAAATTTGCACCAAGGAAAAATACCATACCCGTGGTGTTCTTGCGGTCGTCCGTATCACCTGCCAAATCACTGTCGCTATATCCGACAAATTTAGGATCTGGCGTGCTTGCCCTCATGTAATAACACCTGAATCCAGTCGTGCCTCTCACGTAGTGAAGAATATGCTTCACTGCATCCAAGTGCTGTAACGTTGGTGCCTCCATGTACCTACTAACAATTCCTACAGCATAAGCAATATCTGGCCTTGTGTTCACAAGGTAGCAAAGACTTATGATAGCGTTGTGGTGCTCAGTGGCGTTGATGACAGCACTGCCATCTTTCTTGCTCAACTTCAACCGGTTCTCCATCAGTGTTAAGCACAGATTGCACCACGCCATTCCCGCTGCTTCCAAAATCTTGCACGCATAGCTACTCTATGATAGCATGATCTTCTCATCTTCTTGCTTGACCTCGATGCCCAAACAATAATTTAGCAGACCAAGATCAGTCATGCTGAACAGTTCCTTCATCTGGGTCTTGAATTCGATGATGTCATCAACATTGGAGCTAGTGATGATGAGGTCGTTGACGTACACCTCCATGAGCAAGAATGTGTTGCCTCTTTCCCATCGGTACATCGCATGCTCGAGTGGACTTCTTGCCAACCCAAGCAACACCAAGGTGGCATCTAGCTTTGAGTTCCAGGCTCGCAGCACCTGTCGCAGCCTATACAAGGCCTTGCGTAGCCTTAATACTTCATTCTTGTGCTTGTCGTTGACATACCCTAGAGGTTGTTGGACGTACACCTCCTTGACCAAATCACTCTTCAAGAATGCGGACTTAACGTCCATATGGTGTATCTACCAACTGTCGTGCACCGCTAGAGCGATCAGCACTCGCACCGTCTTAATGCAAGCCACCGGTGAAAATACCTCATCGATGTCCACCCCTTGTTGCTGTGCATATCCTTTTGTGTCCAAACAAGCTTTATGCTTAACAATGTTACCTTGAGGATCTTTTTTCACCTTGAAGACCCACTTGAGCCCAATTACTCGATGACCAATAGGGAGTGCGGGAACTCTCAAGTGTTGTTGTTGTAGATGGACTTTAACTCTTCGTTCATGGCCTGTTTCCATGCTATGTCCGAGAGCGCTTCCTATATGCTTGCGGGCTCCTCTACACCACGGAGATAAAGGTCGCCGTACTCCATGACTTTATCGGCAGGCTCGGTGTCATCGATGTACACCACCTCAGTTGTGCTATAGATGTTTGACATCGTGCGGTACATCAGCGGCATACCTTCGAAATCACACAATCTGCCAGTTGGTGGTGTTGCCCACTGCGTCGTTGCTCCAGACGATGTTGTCAGCTGGAGTGGTTCTGTCGCCTGTGGTGTCATAGGTGTATTCGTCATTGTCGAAGATGTAGTGCGATTGATGCCAACAAAAGTATCACTCGTGACATTGTACTCAACAGTGAACATGTCAAGTTCACTAATGTCAATCGATGAAGATGACGTTCTCCAGTCCCATTTTCTTTGAACATGACATCACGTGTCACATAGAGCTTCTTTGTGACTAGATCGTAGACACGGTAGGCCTTTAAGGCCTCCTCATACCCGATGAACACCATCAGTGTGGAGCGGTTGGAGATCTTGGTGATGCCTGGGCCAACCTTCTTGACGTATACCACACATCCAAATGTGCAGAAATAGTAGACTTTAGGCCTCCTTTTGTACCACGCCTCATATAGTGTTATACCGTCTAGGCTCCGAGTTGGTGCATGATTTGGGATTTGCATTGTTGAGAGACCATGTGGATGTGACCCCATGATTGTGATAAGTAATTGACTCGTGTTCTGGAAAGGTTAAGCTTGATTTGTATGTTTCGTGCCAAATCATAGCATTGCGCAGTCGGCTGCCGTTGAACCTTGTCAAACGCGGTTGGACATGCTTGGGACGTTTGTTCTACTATTTCGACCGGTTGTAGGGTAATTATGACTTTGTAGGAATATGTTTTGAGTACCTTCTACTGATGCAAAGGTATGATTAAATTGTTTCGAGCGGTGCTATGTGATGTTTTCTTGTCTGTGATGGTTGCAGGACTTTGAGGCTAAGTCGTGGCGAGGCATGGGATGGCCAGACTAGGCACAGGCGGTGCTGAGGTCGAAGCGGTCGGGAGATGCCGAAGACGACGAGGGTTCAAGGTGGTTGTAAGGCTTGGACAGCAAGGCAAGAGGAGCAAGTTTCCAGGAAGAAGCGTGAGGGGCAATTTGGTAAAATTGACTTAGGCTTGAGGAAGCGGATTCGGTTGGAGTTAATGGGTAAAGTGCTGAGGTTGTTGGAGCTAATGGGTAAAGATGGATGTAAACCCGGTAACTTGAGGCGATAAAAAGAGATTCTAGAGCTCAGGTGCTAGGGGAGAGTTCTTTGCTTGTGCCCTTATCTCTGTTTTGTGTGCGTGGGTTGCTCAATATGTGTGAATGGGGTTCGGCAGTAGTAGTGGTTTCGTTTCATTTGCGTGTGTTGCTCTCTGGTTGAGATCTTGTATGAACTGGATGTAGAAAACTTTGTTAATGCAATCATTCATGTTTGTTCCTCTCTATTTGAGCTGTTCCTTCTATGATATGATGATCACATTTTCTCTGTTTTATCTTGTCTCCTCGGTTCACTAGTTGATATTTGTTTTCTGGTTCTTTTGATTTGCCTGAGATGTTGCTCTGAACTGGGAATCTCCTCAAAGCCCCTTGGCTAGCTTATTCCCGAGAGCAAAGATTTTAATAGCTGTTTTCTCTCTGAGAAATTGTTCGCTACAAACTTCCTCTGTTTCTTCTTTGTCTAGGGTTTACTGTTCATCATTGGTAGAGGAGTTTTGTGTTCTTGGTTCTTGTTGATCAGAGGATGAATTCTAGATGTGCTTAAATTCCCATGATCAAAAGATGCAAGAATCTCAAGTTATGCAGAAATCAGACGTTTTTAGCATGAGCAGTTTCGCTACAGACTTCCTCTGTTTTCTAGGGTTTACTATTTTCTTTGGCAGAGGAATCTTGTTTTCTTGATGTCTCATCGAAGAGTTGTTTTACCTATGAGTTTTCTCGATCTGAGGCCATTTCCATGTTGTGATCAAAAGTCTCATAATCAAAAGATTTGAGAATCACAAGCTATGTGGATTTTGGTCTCATCTTCTGTTTTGGCAATTCTGTTTTTAGTTTAGAGTTTCAGTCGGGTATCTACTTCTCAGTTTTTGGTTCAGAGTTTCAGTCAATTGCATGTTTCCTGCTCTGTCTATTTTCTGCCGAGCTGTTCTTTCAATCTGTATTTTCATTTCTTGAGGATTGGTCGGCTGTTTAGTTTGAAATACTGATTCACTGACCTGAGAAGTAGCGACCATTTGATCTTTTCTCTGTTTTTGTTTCTTCTCTGCAGTATTCACTGTACCAACAGTTTTCGGTCAGCTGTTTCTTGTACTACTTCTTGTCGCCTACTCTTTGGAGTGCTTCTTTTTCTGTTTTGCTTTTGTTCTCAAATTTCTATCTACCTTTCGTTTTGGTTTCAGCGATGAGCTCTGGTTAGGACTGCTGCTGTGTTTTCTCTGTTTCTGACAGCAAAAGTAGTTACTATTTTGTCTGTTTTCAGTTGCTCCGCAGATTGCTCTCAACCAAGCATTTCGATCAATCATGAGTTGGAAATTGAGTTCTTTATCTCAAACAAAATTTTCTCTCAGATGGTCTTGGTCACTGGAGAGGATTTCCAACCGGATCATTCGTCTTTGTTGTGTTTTCGGCAGTCAGTCTGTGCAGTCAGTTTTTGGCTAAAACAGTTCTTGTAGCTTCCTGTCTGGTTATTTGCTTCTTCAGTGAAGTCCATTTTCAGTCTGTTCTTCAGAGAAGATTGTGTCAGTCTGGTTTTGCTTCTCTCATGAGTATCTTCGGTCAAATATGGTTTTCTCAATCTTTGGGCAAGTCTGTTTTGTGGCATCCAGTCCTTTCAGTTTTCGGCAAAATTGTTTTCGGCTTCCAGTGAGCAAATTTCTTCTATCTTCCTAGCTGCTATAGCTATCGGAGAAGATAAATTGTGAGAATACTTGGGGAGGTTTGAAGACACCATTCACCCCCCTCTGTTGCCATTTTGGTCCCACAACCGTAGTCTTTACTGCTTCACCCCAAATCATGGTAGGCATCGCCATACTCTTCATCATACTACGAGCCATCTCCACAACCATTTGATTTCGGTGCTCTACAACTCTGTTTTGTTGTGGAGAATATGGCGCTGTCATATACCGCTTGATGCCCATCTCATTTCACAAGTCGTTGAAGTCGATGAAGTTAAACTCCTCTCCATGATCGGTTTGGAACACCTTCAGTTTAGAGTCGATTTCATTCTCGACGATGACCTTCACATTCTTGATGAACATGAATGCCTTGTCCTTAGACTTGATCACCTCTAGCCACATGAAACGATTATGATCACCAACAATCAACAGGATGTAGTGCCTGCCGCCCGGTGTGGTCAGTGTGATCAGGTTACACAGTATGTCGAGGCGCAGGGGAACAACACTCAGTGCTGCTTGCCAAGTGCACACCCATCACAAAATTGTTCCAGTCGTTCGCTGAAGGGCACCCCCTTGACCATCTTCTTTGCGCTGAGGTCGTGTAGGGCGTGAAAGCTAAGATGACTGTTGTAGGGGTGGCCCCCACCTAAGCCCAACCGGCCTGTTAGAGGGCTGTAAAGCCCAAAATGGGACACATATAGTGACATAAATGCCCTTGCGAGGGATACTTGGGTGTAAGGACATAATTGTAAAATACTCCCCATGTGAATATATATAAAGCTATCCTGGGCATGGGGAAGGCCCCCAAGCATTGTTCACCTAACATCTCCACTACCACATGTTACTGTTTGGTCTGTAACCACAACAGTTGGCACCGTCCATGGGGAGAGACTGAGCAAGCTCCAAGATCTGAAGAAGGATGGCACCAAAGAAGGCTTCATCATCGGCGGCAAAGAAGAAGAGGAGTATGAAGGAGGTGCTCGGCAACGCGAGGGCTTCGGCGTCGGCTGCCAGTGCGGGTGGCATGGGCAATACCGATCGGGTTGTCGGGAGTGGTGACGCCGATGCCCGTGCTGCCACGGCCACTGCCCCTGCACCCGGCGCAGGAGCGGCAGGTGGCCTTGGCGGCAACGCCGGTCGTGTCACCGATTCCAGAGTCCACCGCACCGGCACGCTGAGCAGCTCTGGGGCGCAAGCCGTGGTCGCTGCCAACCCGATGGTGCAACCCGGTGGTCCGGCCGCAGCAACCACGTTGACGGTGGAGAACGCTCTACTGATGACCTCGGCACACTGCACGGGAAGCGGACCTCCGCGGAGCTGTGTGGGAGATGCAAGAGGCTCACAGCCAGTAGACCCCGCCGGTGGTGGCGTCGGAGCCTACGCCAAAGCGGGCGGACAACCGCGACGCCCCTACATCTAGTCTTGTCCCGCTTCGGCGTGTGGATCCAGAGTCCCCCCCTCTCCACGGGCCTGCAACAGTCGGCGTGGTCAGAGGACTTCAAGTTCCCCAACACCATCGAGCCGTACAAAGGCGACACGGACCCTCAGGAGTTTGTGCATGTGTACGAGACCACCATCGAAGCCACAGGCGGGGACGACTCCACCAAAGTGAAGGGACTTCCCCTCACGCTACAGGGGGTGGCGCTCTCTTGGTTTTTCACCATAGAGCCAAACTCCATCTACGCGTGTGAGCAGATTCGCGACCGCCTCTACAACAACTTCCAAGGGAATTACGTCGATCGTGTCGACGCGGATCAGTTCTTCTGCATCAAGCAAAAACCCTCGGAGAGGCTCCGAGAGTACTTCAAGCTCTTTGCTAAGGTCCACTGCCAGGTCAAGGACGTCAACAAGACAACCATTATCAACACAGCGATACAAGGCCTTCGCCCGGGGCCATTGGCCGAGTACAATACGCGCAAGCCAATCAAGACGGTCGCGAAACTCTTCGACAAGATGGAAGAGTATGCGAGGCCGGAGGAGGACGCGTGGCGGTGCGAAGGCGATGACTCCGACACTAGTCAAGCGGAGGACTTGTCGAAGAATGAAGGAGGACTCCTCGAAGGGTGCCGCCAAGCGCAAGCAAGAGTCTTCGAAGGACGCCCTCGAGCACAAGGACACCTCCAACATAAGCAGGACTCGTCGAGTGACAAGCCCAAGCACAACCAACGTAGATCCCAGAGGGCCTACTATGTCTTCGACATCGAGGGCGGCTCTGAGGACAGTGCCCCCGCCGGTCGTGGACAAGGTCACCGAGGCCGAGGAAGAGGGCGCGGCCGGGGTCGTGACGATAGACCCTGTGCAGAACAAGAAGACCAGCACTACGGTATGTGGTGCGAGGTGCATGGCCGAGGTGATCACTACACGTGGGCATGCACCGCCATTGCGGCGCTCTGTCAGAATGTCACCAGGGATAGAGCCCTGGAAGTGGGGCCTCCGGTGGTGGCCCATGTGCAGCAACCCCAGGTGGGCCCCCTGCAGATACAGGCCCCAGAGGGAGCCTAGCGCCGGGTCATAAATGTCATCTCCGTGGGCTCTTCATTGGAGTTCTCCTCGGCGCGGCAGCAGAAGGCCTACGCACGGAGGCTACACCATGTGGCAGCATACCCGGCGCAAGCAACGCCGGAGTGGGCGCATCACGAAATCACCTTCATGCCTACTGACGCTGAGGGCGTGGAATTCCCTCACCAAGATACCCTGGTCATCTAGGCCGCCATCTCAAGTTGCGATGTCAAACGCGTCCTGGTCAATGGAGGTAGCTCCGCGGACATTCTGTTCGCGGCGGCCATCGACCAGATGGGGATTCCTCGGAGTCGCTTGGGCCCCTCAGGAATCCCACTGTAGGGCTTCGGGGGTTAGCCACTGAAGGCGCTGGGCCAGATACGCCTACAAGTCTCCTTTGGCCAAGGCGACAACGCGAGGAGCGAAGACGTCACCTTCGACATCGTTGACATGCCGTACCCATACAGTGCCATATTGGGGCACCCAACCCTCAACTCCGTCGGGGCAATCCCGTACCATAGCTTCTTATGCATGAAGCTCCCGGGCCTGCAAGGTATCATCACCACCTTCGGTGACCAGGACCTCACCCGACGCATAGCGCTTGGTGCTCGGGGTCTACACCGCAAGGTGCATGTCCTCACCGACAATCCAAAGGTGAACACGCCCTCCGCCCTGGCATGGATGCCTAAGCCCCAGCCGGATGGCGAAGTCAAGAGGGTGCCCCTGCACGCCGACGGACAGTGCATGTCCATTGGCGAAGGCCTTCCCCCGGAAGTCGAGCAAGGTCTACTCTAGGTGCTTTGGGACAACGCGAACATCTTCGCGTGGTCCTAGATGACATCAAGGGCGTGGACCGTGCCCTCATCGAGCATGCTTTAGCGGTCTGCCCTGATGCAAAGCCGGTCAGGCAAAGGCTCCGGTGAATGTCAATTGAGTGGTAGCAAGCGGCCAAGGCAGAGGTGGCGAAGCTCCTCCAAGCCGGAGTCATTCGCGAAGTCTAGCACTCAAACTGGCTTGCCAACCCGGTGCTGGTGAGAAAGGCTAGCAGGGCCTGGCGCATGTGCATTGACTTCACTGCCCTCAACAAGGCGTGCCCGAAGGATAACTACCCCTTGCCATGCATAGATCAGCTGGTGGATGCCACAACGGGGTGTGAGCTCATGAGCTTTCTGGATGCATACTCCGGCTACCATCAGATCTACATGGCCAAGGGCGACGAGGACAAGACCAGCTTCATAACGCCGTTAGGGACATACTGCTTCATCAGGATTCCCTTCGGCCTAAAGAATGCGGGGGCAACCTTCACGCGTCTTGTCACCCTAGCATTGGCCTCCCAGCTCGGGAGGAACGCGGAGGCTTATGTCGACGATGTGGTCATCAAAACCAGGCAGCTCCCCTCCCACGGTCAGGATCTTCAAGAGACCTTTGACAACCTTAGGAGAGCCAGCATCAAGCTCAACCCGGACATCAATAAAGTGCACCATTTGCGAAAACTAGTCTCATCCTGTGTAAAGACGCGTGAAGCCAAGCCTCCGCGTGTACTCTATGGAGTATAAATAAGACGTGCGGCCTCCGCGCACACTCTACGGAGTATAAATAAGACGCGCAGAGGTGAGCCTCTGCGTGCACTCTACAGAGTATAAATAAGCCGCGTTGGCTCCGCGTGCACTCTACGGAGTATAAATAAGATGCGCGGGCTCCGCGTGCACTCTACGGAGTATAAATAAGACGCGCGGGCTCCACGTCCACTCTACGGAGTAAAAATAAGACGCGCGGGCTCCACGTGCACTCTACGCAGTATAAATAAGACGCACAGACTCTACGTGCACTCTACGGAGTATAAATAAGACGTGCAGACTCCGCGTGCACTCTACGGAGTATAAATAAAACACGCGGCCTCCGCGTGCACTCTACGGAGTATAAATAAGACGCGCGGACTCCGCGTGCACTCTACAGAGTATAAATAAGAGGCGCGGAGGCAAGCCTCCTCGTGCACTCTACAAAGTATAAATAAGACACGCGGACTCCGTGTGCATTCTACAGAGTATAAATAAAACACGCGGCCTCCACATGCACTCTATGGAGTATAAATAAGATGCGCGAACTCCGCGTGCACTCTACTGAGTATAAATAAGACACACGGAGGCGAGCCTCCGCGTGCACTCTACGGAGTATAAATAATATGCGCGGACTCCGCATGCACTCTACGGAGTATAAATAAGATGAGCGTAGGTGAGCCTCCGCGTGCACTCTACAGAGTATGAATAAGACGCGCGGCCTCTACGTGCACTCTACGGAGTATAAATAAGACGCACGGCCTCCACGTGCACTCTACAGAGTATAAATAAGACGCGCGACCTCTGCGTGCACTCTACAGAGTATAAATAAGATGGAGCGCTCGAGCGTCTACTTCGGCTAGTCGCCAACTTCGCTACTGCCACTTCGAAGGGTAGGGGACGGAGCACTTGAGCGTCTACTTTGGCTAGTCGCCAGCTCCACTGCCGCCATTTTGAAGGGTAGAGGACGGAGCACTAGAGCGTCTACTTCGGCTAGTCGCTAGCTTCGCTACCGCCACTTCGAAGGGTAGGGGACGGAGCGCTCAAGCGTCTACTTCAGCTAGTCACGGCCGCGCCGCCACCAAGGGTAGGGATGGAGCGCCGGCGTCTCGCCGGCTAGTCGCCAGCTCCGCTGCCGCCACTTGGAAGGGTAGGGGACGGAGCGCTCGAGCGTCTACTTCGGCTAGTCGCTAGCTCCGCTGCCGCCACTTGGAAGGGTAGGGGACGGAGTGCTCGAGCGTCTACTTCGGCTAGTCGCCAGCTCCTCTGCCGCCACTTGGAAGGGTAGGGGATGGAGCGCTCGAGCGTCTACTTCGGCTAGTCGCCAGCTCCTCTGTCGCCACTTTGAATAATGGCGGATGGAGTGCTCGAGCGTCTACTTCGGCTAGTCGCCAGCTCCACTGTCGCCACTTGGAAGGGTAGGGGACGGAGCGCTCGAGTGTCTATGTCGGGACCACGGATTTCTGAACCCGGACCCTCTGTGTATTACAGCACTAGTCCCAGATCAAAGTTAGTGCACACAGTCAAACAGAAATGATTACATCACCAAGTACGCTTTATTACATAATAGAGTACTGACCGAAAAGTCTCATTATTACAAATGAGATTTCAAGACCTCGCACACACAAAACACAGCGGAAGCAGAAGATAAATTCGGCGAAGACCCATCAATACGCCACAAGCAATTGACTGGGGAAGCGCGACCTAGTACTCCGGGAATCCTTCGTCGAATCCACAAGCGAAGTAGTCGGTCTCCATCTTGAGCTTCATATTCTGCTGAGTTGATTTTAAGTGCAGCATGTGAGTACATAAAGTATTCCGCAAGTCTTGGGAAAAATGCAATAGATGCAAGGCTTGACAAAGGAAGGCTATATGGTTCTTTTGCACAAAGCAATGTTTTATTTCAATTACTACTAAATATTTTTGAAGGCATTAATTTGACAAAGTAATTGCTTTAATTGAAACTATTAAGCAGTTTATAGTGAAGGTTCTAACCACCAACACTAGCTAACCAATTCTAACCGATAAGGTTTAGAATTTCGGGTTACATCCTCCCACACTGGCTCCAACCGCCATGATCCCTTCCGAGAGTTCCCTCCACTCCCGGAATACAAAACTTTGTTTTAAAATGAAAATCAAAGATCTATCATGTGAATGCATTCCTTGCCCGCCCTTGACCGTGGCACCCACTTTCCACTGGTGGCACCTAAACTAGACTATCGTAAGTTAATCAGCTAGGTCGTACCCATATAGACTTGAGGTTGTACGGTAGTGCTTAGTCTGGACAATCACAAGCGTCGGTCCTTAATCGCCTAGGGCGGAACATACACTTTACAAGATTTCGTGCTTGCCGCACCAATCCAAACAAACCATCCGCCCCAGTCTAAACCAACTTTCATATTTTATTTATTTTTAAAAGAACAGTGGCAACACCAGTTACCACTTATTTCTAAATACAAATACCAGTTGAATGAAATATGATTTCCCATTCCAAAGTTACAAAAGAATTAAATAGCATGACTAAGCATTTTACTACCGTTCTAATATTACCAAAGAATTATATAATTCTCATTATTGAGACAAAAGAATTCCGAAGGTTACAAAGGTACATGGTATTCAGCTTCAATTGAGGGAATAACAATGATTGGATTAACTAATTTGCTAAAACAAAATTAAGATTCTATGTAAATAGCGATACACATAACTTTAAAATAATTTAAAATATTTCTCAAACATAGGTTCAAAATGATCAAAGGAGACTTGCCTTCTTGTGCACTGGTTGGTCTCTCTTGCTGTGGTTCGACAAACTCTTCGGCGACGTCGGATTCTACGCGCAAAAAGACGAACGAACAAAGCAAATAAATACAAGTAAAATTCAAAAATTCTAAAATATGGTATATTTGGATAGATTATGATTTTAGAAAAATTTAGAAATTTGAACAGCTCAATTTGGAGTTAAAATGAGAAAGTTATGCTCATTTGAAAATCTCAGTTCAGATAAATCCATAAATTATTAAATTTCTGACAGATGGGGCCCACTGCAGAATTTACATTTTATTCTTTTTCTTTTATTGTTTAATCTGAGTTTATGACAGGTGGGACCCACATGACAGTGAGCCCACTACGTCCGGTCTCTGACGTGTGGGACCCCTCTGTTAGTGACCATACAAGCTGTTGGTCACTGACAGGTGGGACCCATCAGGCTCTGGGCCCATATGTCAGTGGCCAGCGCAGACGGGTGGGGCCCAGACGCCAGTGGATAGCGTAGACGGGCGGCCGCTGACGAGTGGGGCCTGGCTGTCAGTGCGTAAATTAAAAGAATTGGCTCAACCTCAGCGTGCGGAACTGGGGGCTCGAACGCGTGCCGAGGGAGCCAGGGGAAGAGTAACGGTGCTAGCCAGTCGGTCGCTCGGGTGTTTCTTACCCTTATAGGGCAGTTATACCTTTTGAGGTATCTGCCGGAAGGGCCGGGCAGAGGTAGACGGGGGCGGCGGTGCCGGTGATGAAGGGTGGCCGGAGGGGTTCGGGTGCTCCGGTGTAGCGGCGTTCCGGTGGTGGGGAGGTTTGGCCGAGGGGCTGAGGGTGGTCGCCGGCGCACGGGGAAGATGTTGGAGGTGGCGGCGAGGCGAGGCGTTGCCCGAGTCGGCGGCGATTCCTCGCCGGAGGAGCTTTGGCGCTCGGGAGCTCGGGCACACGGTGCGAGGGCGGTGGAAGGCTCGAGAGGGGCAAGGGAGCGTGGGGCGAGGTGGTGCGGAGGCCGGGGCTGCTCGGGGGCCTTTTTATAGGGGCTAGGGAGGGGGTAATCGGCGAGGATTGCTCGTCGGATTTCTCGACTGGCGCGGATACGGCGGAGATAATAAGGAAAGAGGGGGGGGGGGGCAGAGAAGGAAGGAGAGCGCGGAATTTGGGGGTTTGTCCCGGAGGCGCACGCGGTTCCCAACCGGAGAGGAGGCGGCGAGGAAGGGGCTGGATTCGGCGCGGCTGAGCGGGAGGAGGAAGAATGTGCCTGGAGAAGACGAGCCTGACACGGGGGCCCGGGCGGTCAGCGAGAGAGAGGAGGTGTGGGCAGCCAAGATGGCGCCACGTGGTTGGGGGCCGGATCGGGCGGCCGAGGGGAGAGCGGGGTGGACGGGCCGGATTGGCCGGGGCGCAACGTGGCGGGCATCCGGCCGGCCACGTGTCGGCCCGGGAGGAGGGGAAGGCGGGGTGGCGAACGGCGGAGATGGCGGCGACGTGGGCGGTATCCAGCCGTCCACGTGATGGTCGGAGGGAGGGGAGGGATTTTTATTTTTAAAATTTGATTTTGATTTTCAGAAAAGGCTAGGAAATTCAATAAAGCTCAGAAAAATATGAAAATACTTCCCAAAATTCCAGGAAAATTCACAGAAGCTCCTGGTGACATTTTGGACTTAATAAAAATATTTCCAACTATTGTTGATATTTAAGTTTCATACTTAAAATACTTTTTAATTTCAAAAAAATAGATTTAAAACTCTAGAAAACTCAAATAAATCCAAATAATTAATTTGAATTAGAATTTTTATAGATAATCTAAATATCATTTTATTTAATAATTATTTTTAGGTTTTCACTTAAAATACTTTTTCAAAAACAGAAATTCAGGGCAAATCCACATAAAACTCAAATAATTTAAAATAATTAATTTGAAATTAAATTTTTTCAGAAAGCGAATTTTCAGAATGTTACAGTCTACTTCGGCTGGTCGCCAGCTCCGCTGCCACCACATCGAAGGGTAGCGGATGGAGCGCTCGAGCATCTACTTCGCCTAAGTTGCGCAATTTACATTAGGACAACGCTAGCGAAGACCGCTTTGCACTCACGGTTTTATGTGTCGCTCAAGGATAAGTACAATCACAAAGGACAATAAGTACGCTTAGTTACTTCGACCACATTTTTATTGTATCAATGAAATAATGTTTACAAAGACATTCGGCAATGACATTTGCGAAAACCAAATGTCTACAAGTGCCCTTAGAGTACTCAGGGTCGCTATTCGTCCGGCTCCACCTTGATATACTCTCGTGCCGAAGTCCCACCTGCCGAAGTCCGGGCATCCCAGAATTTCTGGGCGTCTTCCGCCCACACCCAATGCCGAAGACGCCATCGAACCATGAGGTCTGAAACTAGTAATCGGGCCCTATCAAGTATCTTGAGAGACCATGTGGAGGTGTCCCCATGTTTGTGATGAGTAATTGACTCGTGTTCTGGAAAGTTTGAGTTTGATTTGGTTGGTTCATGCCAAGTCGGTGCATGGCGCAGTCGGTTTGGTTGGACTTGGTCGAATGTAGTCGGACGTGCTTAGGATGCTTGTTCTTTTCTCGATCGATCGATTTGGGTATTTCATGCTTAAGTACCTTTGACTAATGCTAATGTTGATTATGCTGTTTCGAGCGGTGCTATGTGACGGTTTGCTTGTCTGTGTGGCTGCAGGACTTCGGAGCTAGGTCATGATGAGGCGTGGGAGGACCGGGACTAGGCACAGGAGGTGTTGAGGTCTAGACGGTCAAAGACGCCGAAGATGATCGAGGCTGGTGAGGTGGTTGCGAGCCAGGAGACGAGGAATTGGCGCTGGAGTTGCCTAAGGAGGACACGACGGGTAACGGCGAGTGGACTGGGACTAGGCTCAAGGAGGAATCAGAGGTTCAGACGGTCGGATGCCGGTTGTGGTCGTTTGCGAGAGGCAACGGCGAGGTGGACCGGGACTAGGCTCAGGGAGGAGCTGAGGTCCAGACGGTCAGGATGCCGGGTGTGGTCGTGCGAGGACAAGAAGCTTCCAGGAAGGTGCAGCAGGGGCATTTTGGTAAAATGCGCAAGGCTGCAAAATGGAAGCGGATTCGATTGAAGATAACAGGTTGGAGACCCATTAGTGGATGGCTGTAAGGAGGAGGTTAGGGTTTTGGAGTGGTGTGTTTTGTTTCCCTCCAAAATCTGGTTGTAAGAGGTTTGACCCTTTTGCCTCATTTGTGTGTGAAGTCTTGGAGTGGAGTTGGGCTGTCACTTCTTGAATTCCCATTTGAGTGTGTGGGTGCTGGGTGATAAGATGGAGGCAGGGGTGTTGCCTTCTTTGATAGAAAAAAGTGAGCTCAAAGCAGTGGTGAGAGCATAGGCAGATGTAGTGTTTTCTTCTTGCGTGTGTGTTGCCCAAGAAGGTTTATGGAATGGGGTAGACACTCAATCATGTAATCATTCATCTCTATGTAATCATTCATGGTAATGAATCCATTTGAGAAGCGATGAGTTTGAGATGTGTTGAGTTCTTGCCTCTCTCTGTGACTCTGTCTTGGCGTTCTTGTTTTCTTGAATTTTTTCTGAAGTTCTTGGTCTGTTGTGAGTTCTTGCTTGTAATACTTTGAAATTTCTTTGTCTCTATTCTAGGAATAGTTCTCCAGGCTATCATGGCCAGTTATGTCTCGAGAGCAAAGAATCTGATTTGGTTCTATGGTAAAACAGCGTTAGTCTCTGACTGCATCAGTTCTTGATTCACCCATATCATCTGATGCAGTTAGAGTAGAGAAGTCTTGTGGTCTCAATCCGTTCTCATTTCTTGAGTTCTTGCTATGCCTTAAGTCTCTTGATTAAAAGAGGGCAGAATCTCATGTATTGCTAGAGTCATATTTCTATTAGCGCTTTCCTCTGTTTTCGGTTTGGCTAGGGTTTACTGTTTTGGCAAATCAAGGATTTGTGGTTTCTTGGTAATCTTGGCAAACAAGAGCTTGAGCCTTATGTTTTCTTCTCTGAGATCATTTCTCTGCTAAATCAAGAGTCTCAAAAGTAAGAAAACACAAATCAGTTGGGCTTTGGTATCAATTTCTGCTTGGTTATTGAGTCCTTGTCCTTTCTGGTTATTTGTCCTGAGAAGCTCAGCTGACATGCGATTACTTCTCCATTTTTGTTTCATCTTCGTAGAAGTTACTATTTTTTGGTCACTTCTTTGCTTGCAGTCTTCTGTTCGGAAAATTAGTTTTCGGCTCGGAGGTTCTGTTGAGTGCTTTTCTTTGCCCTGTTTGTCTGTCCAGCAATCTGAACTTTCTTCTCTTATAGTCGGTCTGCTTTTTGGTTAAAAGTCATATTTCTGTTTTGGGTGTAGCCTCCTAACCGAATGATAATTGTTAGCGATCATACTTTTCGTCTTTGGTCTTCTGTTCGGCAATACAAGGATTTACTGTTTGGTAATTTCAGTTTGCCATTTTCAGCTGCTTGCTGGTTTGAATTTCTTTCTCTGTTTTCGGTAGCTATTTCTCTTCTTCTCCTAGTAGCAAAAGTATTCCTATTTCATCTTCTTTCAGTTGCTATGCCAATTGCTTTTGACCATGCTTTTCGATCTGGAAGTTAAGCTTTGTGTCTCAAATAGCTTTTACTCTCAGATGGTATCGGTCTCTGGAGGGTTCCCATCTAATTTTCTTGATATTTGTTCGGCTTTTAGCCTTCAGCCTGCTTTTCAGATTTTGTGCACTTTCAGCCGATCTCTCTGTTTTTGCCGTTGCTGTTTTCAGGCCCAGTCGATCGGCAGAGATCAAAGTGTCCGACCGGCGCGTGTTCCTTCAATGACCGCCTTCTAATCGTTTTCACATTCTTGTTCTGTTTTGTGATTTTTGCCGTGATTTCCAGTGATCTTTCAATTCCTTTCTTCATAAGCTTCTATAGCTATCGGAGAAGGAAATTGTGTGGATACTCCGGGGCGTTTTTGAAGGCACCATTCAACCCCCCCTCTGTTGCCATTTCCAATCCTACATATTTGCCCGGAGTAAAATAGTACGCGTCATCATAACACTTTGTTCATTTTCATTTTATTCATAAAAACGGGAGGGCCACCATATGGCGCCATTTTACAAAAAGAGCGCACACATCACAACGCAGGCCTACGTCCTAAGACTCCAATGTCACACCTACGGGTCCGTGCCATGCTCCGGGACAGCGGCACCGTCTGCATTGCACCGCGGAACTTTGTCAAGCCACTTGCCGAAGTCCCCTTCGCTGTGCAGGGTCCATCGCAGTGCCACCTTCGCCGCGGTCTCCCCGATGTAAGCCCAGATCCTATCGTGGAAGGCCCGGATGGTGCGGCGGACGGCGCACACGGCGGCCGACATCACCCCGGCTCCGGCTGGCATCTCCAGTTGGGCGTCAGCCAGTTCGTTGACGTGCTGACACCCTCAATGGTGGAGCAGAGCGAAGGTGAGGCACGAGGTCACGAAGGAGCAGTGGTTGCCGAAGGACTTGGCGGCGTTGAGGGTGAGGCCAGAAGCTTCTCCGATTCGCCAAAGCGTCCACGTTAGGTCCTTGAGACCGAAGGTCCAAGGTGGCAGAACGACGAAGAGGTCCTTGAGGGCGTCTTCTAGAGACTCCATGGCATCCCATGCCGCCACCGAGGCGTCGCCTAGAGTCCGGTCCCTCTCCTCAAGGGACGCAGCGAGTTGGGCCCTCTTCGGCGGCCGCATGCTGCATCTCCGCCGCCGCATGTTGTGCCTCCACTGTGAGCGCCTGGGCATCAGAGATCGCCTTCGAGCCCTTTATATCTAGGAAATGGATGTGCTCATCCTTCACGGTGTGGGCCTCTTCGGCAGCGTGGAGCTGGTTCCTCTAGTGCCCCCCACCGTGGCAATTGTTAGTCAAGTCCTAGACAACGATGTAAAGTGTCGATGTCAAGTACTTACCCTCATCTCCGAGGCCTCAAGCGCGCTTTCCAGGAGCTCCGAGCCGCAAGATAGTAGCACCCGTCGGTCCAGGCTGGAGTCCGCGCAGTCCGCGGTCCCTTGGAGAGCACGCAGCATCTCCGGTCGAGGAACGAAGTTGGAGATAGCTGCCCGTTGAGTCTCCGCGTCGGCAGCTTTGAGGGTGGCAGGTATCGACGTCACGTCTGGAGCAGGAACGTCGGAGACTTCGCGCCGTCTCCGTTGCTCGATCCTTGTCTGTGTCTGGGCGACCTCATCTCAGTAGATATTGACGACAAAATGAGCGAGCAGATCGGAGAAAGCTTCGCGAAGTTGTGAGGGGAGAAAGAGTTGCGCCTACCTTCGATGTGCCCAGGTGAGGCACATGGGGGTGTTCACTCCGCCTCAGTCTGGACCACGACGGATTCATCTGCGTCGAGGGTGGCGAGTTCCTCCTCAGGCCGGATGGCCTCCCCCATTAGATTCCGAATCCAACCCGACCCCGACTGCCATGGCGAATGCCCCCTTCGGTCGGGAAGGCGATCATATCCGAGGGCGCTTTGCTTTCAGGGACTTGGGCGATGCTTCCTCGGCCTCTGCGACCGGCGCGAGCGATGAAGCCTCGCCTTCCTGCACGTCAGCGCCGTGCCCCTTGTCCTTGGTGCCACCCGAGGACTCCTCGCTGGGTGTAGTGTGCTCTGCCTCCAGATCCGAGTTGGCGTACTTCGCCATGTCGGACCCGGTGACGATCGCGCCTTCAGCTCCGATAGGAATCACCGGAGGTGCAGCCGGCAGGCTAGATACAGTGGCGGGAGACCGAGCCCTGTGCTGGGGTGGACGCCTCCCCCTTGCCATCGCCGTTGCAGCGGTGGGCTCAGCCCGATGTCGGCGTCTCGCGCTCCGGCACGGGGATTCCTAGAGCTTCACACACTCGATTTATCCATCCCAGCTTCGCCGGGGCGGTCGTGGATTCACCCAGGTCGTGCTCCTTGGCCGCGTATGGCCCAAGGAACACAACTACCACACGCTCCGCATCTTCCGACAGGAGCCCTGCAAGGAAAGCGAAGCAATGTTAAAAAAGCGGAAACTTTGGAAGAACTTATGTGGATCAGAGGGCGCTGGCAGCGAGGACACGGTCGACCGAATGCCGTCGGACCACATAGGCCCAGGCTGGACGTGCCACCGACTAGCAAGCGGGGCCATGCGCGTACATGGTGAACTCCTCCGCCAAGTCCCGCATATTGAAGCGAAGGGTGATCCCCGCCAGCCTCCACGCCTTCTGCACGTCGTCGTGGCTGGGCTCCACGTTGGGTGAGGTGTTGAACTCCATCGGCTGCCCTGTGCACCGAAGGCTGCTGCCGCTCGCCACTCGATGTTAAAACCACCGCCGTATCCAATGGGACTCCCACTTCATCTAGGTCGAGTTGGCGGGAAAGATCTTCATGCACGGCGACCGTAGGACGCAGTTGACACTGCCGAAGTTTGAAAAATCCCCCCGTCAAGCTTCTTCGGCTGGCATCGAGCGTCGTGGAGGAAGGCAAAGACGGAAGCGCTAGGCAAAACCCCCTCGGTCCGCGACGCCCAATTGTAGACAGCCAAGCGAGCTATCGCATTAGGCATTAGCTGTGCCAACTCCAGTTCGTACGTCTGGAGGACGTCGCTGACGACCTTGGCTGACGGGATGCGAAGGCTGGCTTCGAAGTATGCGACGAAGAAGATCGCCTCCGATTCCTCCAGGTGTGGCTCTATCTCATCGCCAGCAGGTAGGCGATCCGTGCTGCGGTCCGCCAGCTTCCCTTCGCGAAGGCAAGACTGAATCGTCACCTCTGTCACGAGGGTATGCCCTAGCACGCTCGAGCAGGAACCCTCCATCTTCTTCTCCACTGTCCACCGCTTGTTGCACAGTGATGGGTCGTGCCCCACCAAGGCGTACTCTGTATCCGTCGCCAACGAGCTGCGCTGGCTAGAGGAGGTGCCGCCACTGGGCCAACGGGCATGCTCTTCACGGTGAGCCATTGTCTCACGCGGCGCATTGGAGCGAACGGTGGCGGTGGTGAGTGCTGGCCATATGTAAGGTGAGAGCACAGTGCGTAGAAGCAAAGAGCGAGAAAGCAGGCAAGCAAGTGGGGGAAGAACACTGGCGCGGCGGCGAGGGCGTATATAAAGCCCCTTCACCTCCCGCGGTCCGGAAGCTCAACCGGCGGAAATCGCAACCGGCGGAAATCCAAACGTCCACCTTCCCCACGATCGGGAAGTGTAACCAGCGGCAGCCGGAGCCGCCTGATCACCCGATCGCGTGTGCACACACACGCGCCCCGTCGCACTCGTGCAGCCACTTAACAGTGCACGACGCACTAGTCGTGCGCTGCCACGTATGTCGCTCGGGAAGGTGCACACGGCTGCGGTCATGCGGCCGCCTGACAGCGCACGACGCACCAGTCGCGTCATGCCACATGTGACGCCACCTCAGGAAGGTGCCCATGACTGCGGTCGTGCGTCGCCTGACAGCGCACGACGCACCAATCGTGTCCCGCCGCGTGTCCTGCTCGCTCGAAAAGGTGCGTACGACTACAGTCGTGTGACCGCCTGACACCTCAGGAGTCGGCGCGATCCTTGGTGCCATTAAGACATGGTCTTCGGGCTACGAGCCATCGGGCTGTATGTCGACTTTGCGTCCACATGACAACCTCGAAAATCACTTCGGTGACGTGTCCGCTTCGGACTCGTCTCCGTGGGATGAGCCCACCCTTGGCTCCGACCTCACACACGTGGGGCGGATCTGCCCTGCACTTCGACAACATGTCCGCAAGATGAGCCCGACCTCGCCTCGGCTTTGACTCAGTGGGGCGGCTCCGCCAGGAACTTCGACTCCGCGACTGGAGGACTTTGTGGCTGGAGACAGCTTCGGCAGCCTCTGTGCCGGCAAATGCATTTCTGCCCAAGATCACATAAAGTCACAGGCCGTAGGGATGGAGGGGGCCAAATGGCTCAGCGACATGGCTTCGGCCCGTGAAGCCCTTCACCATGAAAGGCTCCTGTTGTAGGGGTGGCCCCCACCTAAGCCCAACCGGCCTGTTAGAGGGCTGTAAAGCCCAAAATGGGACATGTATGGTGACATAAATGCCATTGCGAGGGATATTTGGGTGTAAGGACATAATTGTAAAATACTACCCATGTGAATATATATATATATATATATATATATATATATATATATATATATATATATATATATATATATATATATATATATATATATAAAGCAATCCTGGCATGGGGAAGGCCCCCAAGCATTGTTCACCTAACATCTCCACTACCACACGTTACTAGTTGGTTTGTAACCACAACAATGACCATTGTGCGCATGCCAGCACCATGCCATCTCGTTCGCCTTCGACATCAAGCATATGGGTGTGGTCAAATTCAATCCAAGAGTGTACAACCTATTTCTTGACTGACGCTCCTGTGCCAGCAGCACTCATTCCTGGTCAAAGATGCTTAGCTTGCCGTCTTTGATTACAATTTCACATCTGCCCTCCTCGAGTTGGCTAAGACTAATGATGTTAGACCGTAGTCGAGGGATGTAATATACCTCCGTGAGTGCCCGATGCTCCTGGTTTTTGTATTGAAATAGCACGGAGCCTTTTCCGCAAATGTCCACTATTGAGCCATCACCAAATTTCACCTTGCCTTTCACATGATCATCCAGCGAGGTGAACATGTTCTTGTCGCCAGTCATATGGTTACTCGCACCCATGTCGAGGTACCACTCGTTGTCGCTTGAATCAACCGGCACCACCTTCTCTTTATTGAGGTACACAACAGGCATTGCGTCAATGGCTATCTGAGCAAGCTCATCATGCTCAGCCATCAGCAGTGCTAGTGCGTCGTCCTGCGCCTGCGCCAGGTCCGCCGTTTCCTTGCGCTCACAGTGTGGCTTACGACAATCCTTCGAGAAATGCCCGTAGTTGTTACAATTGTAACACATGACCTTCATGATGTCACGATCGCTAGCAGATGGCACAACCTCCTTTCCGTCGCGGCTACCATTGCCACACCCATGACCATGTTGTCTGCCACAGCGTCTGCCACCTTTGTTCTTCTCGCCACTTGAAGAGCCTTCGCCGTTCTCCTTCTTCTTCTGGCGTGCGAGCCACTCCTCCTACGTGAGGAGTAGACGCCCTCCTTATGACGCCGGCTTCACCCTCTTGGTCATAGCGTTCCTCCACAACCCCGAGGCATCCCGTCAGCTTTTCGATGGAGATTTCCTTGAGGTCGATAAGCATCTTAATGGAGATTGCGACCTGCGAGTACTACGAGGGAACAACACGAAGGAACTTCCTCACCATCCTTTCATCATCGATCTTGTCACCGAGCAAGTTAAGATTGTTGACAAGTCCGGTGAGTCACATCATGAAGTCGTCGATAGTCTCTCCATCCTTGAACTTTATAGACTCGAACTCCAAGCACAACATTTGTGCTTTGGCTTCACGCACACGCTCAACGCCCATGTGCGTCACCTTCATGGCGTCCCATGCATGTTTCACCGTGTCCTTGACAGTGAGAGTCACCAATGTCTCGGTCAGCATGGCACACAAGATTGCCAACAATGACAAGTGGTCATCGCGGTAGTCGACGACGTCTCTAGCATCTCCAGGATCGATCACCTCCCAAAGTCCTTGTGCCTGCAAATTGACCCTCATCAGGAGAGACCAATCATCGTAGTTTGTGCACGTCAGTATGGGGTAGACCACCGTCCCACCCGTCTCCTTCGCCACACGTTGCACCACGACCATGTGGCCTTCATTGCTGCTCCCGTCACCTTCTTCATGGATGCGGGCTCTCAGTGGTGGTGACCTCAATGGAGATCTTGATTCATGCTCTAACATCATGGCAGGATCAACCACAATACTCACTCTGATACCACTTGTTGCAGAATGTCAACGCACACAGCATGGTCGGAGGAGCAGACAATATGGTCAGAAGACTTCGACCACGAGTACTTGGAAGCTTTGACCACACAACGTGATCGGAGGAGCACACAATGTGGTCAGAAGACTTCGACCGTGAGTACTCAAAAGCTTCAAACATGAATACTCAAAAGACTTTGACTGTGAGTACTCAGAATACTTCGACCATGAGTACTCAAAAGATTTCAACCGTGAAGGAACGTGCTCAAAGTGAGTTACAACCACGAATGAGCTGCCCGGATAAATAGTACTCTGCTATAGTACTCATAGATCAGTACTCAGTGAATAGTACTCTACTTCAGTACTCAATGAATAGTACTCTGCTACAGTACTCAGTGACCAGTACTCTTATGACCATGAAGTAACTCATACTCAAAGTGAGTTATGACCATGAAGGAACGTACTCGGAATGAGTTACGACCACGAAGAAACGTGCTCGAAGTGAGCTACGACCACGAAGGAACGTACTCGAAGCGAGCTACGACCACGAAGACTGAACACTCACGGATGTTTGGAATCGTTGGAGAACAGTGAACTCATGATACAACAATGTTTTTGTGCTGCCCAGTATTGGTTTGCGGTGTTTTCTCCATTGATCTTTTATACTGCAAAAAAACATGTAACTGACCCGACATACCCACCATGTCTAGCTCTTCATGACACGCCATCCCACGCCCAAACTATTCATGACATTCATGAAGTTACAAAACGCACACACTAGAATAGTGAACTCACGAGACAACAGTGTTTTTGTGCCGCCTAGTATTGGTTTGCGGCGTTTTCTCCATTAATCTTTTATACTATAGAAAAATAAATAACTGACCCGACATACCCGTCACGTCCAGCTCTTCATGACATGCCATCACACGTCCGAGTTATTCATGCATTCATGAAGTTACAAAACGCACGCACTAATAATCTAAACGCACGCACTAACTCACTTAACACACGTACTAATGCAGTACGACTAAGATTGCTGTAACATCTGTAGGTGCAATGTGGCTAAGTCTAACAGCCAATATGATGCATGTTGCTGCTGCTGCATGTTACTCGTGCATGTTGCTGCTGGTAGCTGCGTGTTGTTGCTGCATGCGCCGCTGGCCATTGCATGGCTGCTGCTGAAGCCTTGCCGCTGCATGCATGGCTGCTGCTAACACGGTGCCATCTAGAGAGAACATAGGGCAGGAAAGAAAGAGAGAGGCAGAGAGAGGACAGAGAAACCTTGCTACAGTACCAAAGGTAGAGGGAAGAAGAAAGCTACAGTGCTCTGGCCTAAACAGAGAAACGGCAGCGCGGATAGGAAAGGAAAAGGAGAAAGAAAAAACAGAAGTGAAGAAATTGTGAGGAAGATATCACAATTTTGACGTTCTTCACTAGAGTAATGATCTAAATATTCTCTCTAGTTCATTATTTTTAGTAGCGATTAGAGTCAAGATTAGAGAAATGATTCGTAAGTTCCGCATCGCGGATTCGATTAGTAGATCGGTTTGCCTGCAGTAATTTTCAATGGGATTTCAGGTACTATGGAGCTAAATTTGAGAATGGCATCTACTAGATAGATGTACATAATTTCATTAATTTTTTGAGTGCCTAATCATGTCAATCGTCCGGGTGGATTAGGAGTTATATTTTTTTTGTAAGCCTGTTGTATGGGAGGTTGTCAGCTTTTGATAGCAGTCTGCTACAGTAGTAAGTTAAAATATTAAATGGCATAATTAGGACTTTTGATCTGCATGAAAGGTGTAGGTAATTGTCTAAAGATTTCAGGTAGTCTAATAGCATAAATTTTAGTTGGATAGAATAGAAGTTATGATTTTAGGAAGACTACTGTCCAGAAACTGGTTACTGCTCGACGCAATTATGGGAAATTATTAAATTGGCTTGGTAAATGGTGGAGTTAAAATTTTGGCATAACTACAAAGTGGTAGGTAGTTTTTCTATATATAGTTTCTAAAAATATCATAATTTACTTTATTTGCATGAGTACATTAATAGATATAAAAATAATAAGTCTACTGTCTAGAAGATGATTTAATCTGAACTTATGATCAACTAGAAAGTTGTAGAAAATTTAGTTTAAATTTCAGAACTGGTACAGTTTGCTATATTTCAATATGGGAGTTGAAAGCTATGATATTTTTAGTACCGAAACACCGGGGTTGACTGGTAGGCAAAGGGGTAAGTTAGGAGTTTGGGAAGCTTGTAGAACCATTGTCATTTATTTATTAGCTTGTATTGCTATAGCCTGTATTGACATTGAGTAATTGCTATATGAGGTATAGCATCGGTTGTATTGTCATATCCTAATCAAAATGGTCGTCGCAACTATTATTGAATTATTCATGTCATGCAATAATTTTGATTATCCTTTTGTTCAATATGATTAATTGATGATAATTGTGATATGTGGTAAAATGATGAAAGTGGCATTAATGATATGACATATGCATTACAAGTTAGGGCGGTGAGAAAGTCAATAACTATGAATAAAGCTATCTGATTATTCTAGCATGCTTTTGAGTAAAACCTACTTCAGTATGCACCTCCACGAGATGAAGGAAAAACCTACCTCGGTAGGCACCTCCACAGAATGGAGGTAGAGGGTGATATCAATGGGTGTACCCTCTGATATACCGGTATGAGCTACAGAAGGAGAATGAGACTTGATCATGAGCCTTACATTGCATTAAGAGAAATTGAGATGAGATATTGAGACATATGGATAAGAATTGATGAGATTGAGATATGAAAATTAAGTTATGGTAATTGGTTATAGATTGTTGTATTGATGTGGATTCATTTATTATTCTGTGCTGTACTTATTGAGTCATTCACTCACCCTTGTTTATTTGTGTTTATTTGTTGTTTTTACATGAATGTTGAACGCGACGTGCATGGGTAGATGTAGAACATGATTTATTACACACTTGTAGCTCTTCACTCAACCTAGCAACTTATCATTTATGGACATAAACAAATTAGTAGTATACATAGTATTGATTAGATAATTTATGGTTTCTCTTAGTCTTTACAATTCATAATGTGGTTGTGTGATGCTTTACTTAATTTAGATTTGTTCATGATTTATCTTGGTTATCGTTAGTTCATCTTAAGTTCAGTTTATGGTTTACAGTGTTGCTGAAATTTTTGTTTAATATTATGATGAATGTTTATTCTTAAAGCCTAGTTGTTGGTAAATCTTGTTTATTGGTTAAAAATTGGTAGAGATAGTAGTTATAGGTGACATCTTAGGTTTTTGTAAAGCCGCAATGTACAAGGGTGATGGCGGTATGGAGGAGGGTGCAGAAAGGAGGGGAGGCCTTGGTGGCTTAAATAGCTGAGTGAAGTTGGCGGGGAGCTGTACGTGCACAAGGCATGGCATGGTGGCATTGTGGGAGCAAGGTGCGGTGTGGGCGCGCACGGCAGGTGCACAACGGCCGTGCCACAAAGCATGGCATGGTGGCGAGGGCTTGTGCGATGCGACATGTAGAGGGCATTTTTCGTGTGCATTAGGTTGGGGTGTGGGCGCATTGCATCAGCGGTGCTGTGGAGAGGTGACGATTGGTGGTGGCATGGCCACAAGTGTGAGCGCACGCAGTGACATAGTGCAATGAACAGCGTGGGCACAGGCGTGCGAGGTGGTTGCATGTAGGGATGGGTCGGCGTGGGCGAAGCGGCGACAAGGTGATAGGAGTAGTTGGCAGCAGTGACGTGCAAGTACAGCAGCAGCTATGCATGCATGCAGCAAAGCGGGTGCAGGCACAGGTGGGTGCGATGCAAGTGAGGCAGCTCGGATGAGAGTAGAGACTATTTTCCTCTATATACAGGTCAAAATCACATGTGACTATTTCTCTCTATGTACTGTCTATCACGAACAGATCAAAATTCAAAAACCACAACCATAAACCTCAATAAAAAATAACTCACTCTAAGTTGGACTAGTTTGACTAACTCATGTATTAAAAAACCGTCAATAATTTCGTCATTCTAATTAGATGAAGGATCGTGGGGGGTTCTGAATCATGATTGGTTCTGTGTTCCGCTTAAAGAATGAAGTACAAAGGCAGCAAATGATTTGACTGGAATCATCTATCACTCGAGCAACTACAGAGCTATTGGATCTGATGTTGAAATCATATATGTAGTCAGTAGTCACCTTTTCTTGATCTATCGATGAAAGAGATAGCGGTCTCCTGCTATATTTCCTTTGACCTGCTGCTATCTTTCTTTTCTATTTTTCAAGGCCCTACTTATTTTAAGTTTAGCTATTTCTGGCTTCTACATTATTATTCTTTAATTTTGTCTTTTCTAGCTTTTTAGTTATTTGGATTTTTTTTGCCTTTTGTTTTTTTTATTCATTTGCATTGTCTGTGATTGGCTAATCTTTTTTTTATTTTTCATTTTTTTAAATTTAATTATACCAAAAAAGTCACCAGTAGGTACAGTATAAAATAAAATAGCTACAGTAAAAAACCATAAACCACGCCCCTCAATTCTGTAAAGCTGATGCTAGCTGTGAGTACACAATACATGTTCTTTTTTCCTTATATGCAAAAGCTCGTCTTACCCGTTCAGTAATCCTGAGTGGAAGAGAAAGGTCTCCCTGTATGTTTGGTTTCAGGGGCCAGATCCACGTGGTGCTTTGGGGGTGCACGGGATACCAAGTCCGATTTTATTTTATCTTAATAGAGCCCACATTTGTATAGGTATGCACTCGGTAGCTCAAACCCAGAGTATGGGCGGATCTAGCATAATTCATGGTATTCAGTTGAATACCTAAAATTTTTTGGCAAAAATCTACTGTATACAAGGTATAATATATATGTATACTAGTAGTTATGACAAATTCATCCTGTTCATACCCAGTTAGCCCAAATTGGCGTCGGATACTTTTGGCCTATTTCCTCCTCCCATCGACACTGACCTAGCCCATTGTTGTCCTGTTCATACTTAGTTGTGAGACCGTGTCTCACTCAGTCTCTCCTCTCTTCTCTGACATCTGGCCGTCTCTCCATCTCTCGGCACTTGGCTGGTGCCTGGCGGTGGTGGGTGCCCGTGCCCCTGATTCTAGTCTTCTGGAGGCTGCGCAGGCGGCAAGAGCGCTGGGGGATGGAGCGGCCATCGACCGAGCGAGCTCTGCTGCACTACGAACCTGTGGAACTTGGGCAGGTTCATCCTCTTTGACCCAACGACCCTATGCTCTAGAATCTAGATGTGTAAACGGTAGATCTGTTCTGCTTGTGTGCCCCTAGATTTTGTAGTTTTGTATTTCAGAGCTAGGTGGATGATGGATCCGTGAATGATTGGATGGATTTGGCATATGTTTCTTCTTTGTTTCACTTTCAGTGCTTAAATCTTGTTTAGATGTGGTGGATTATTGGATTTGGCTCAGTTGTCTTTAAATTAGTGCTTATGACTTATGAATTAAAGTTCGTGTTCTCCACATCTTTAAGTCTGAGCAGCCTACATCTATACGCTAAGTATTTAAGAGGTGTGAACTACTAAGCTTCATATCATGCCTTTATCTGAGTACTTTGCTCCGAATATGTGAAATAAGGTCCTTAGCAGGAGGTGAATTATTGCTTATGAATTGAAATCCATATTCCACCTCTTACCCGTGATTCTATGAACAAATGCCAAATATTTCACATGTGTGAACAAACAGTTTCAAGTTGTTTTGCACTATCCTAAATATGAGTAGTGAATACAGATAGTTTCAAAAGTGACAATAGGAGCAAAGTAAAATTGCATATTAGTAGAATTAATTGTAATCTTTCAATCGCTTTTAAGGCACGAAGAATCATCAAGTTAATTTGTAATTTTTTAATTAATTTGTAATTTCTTTATATTATTTATGATATTGCCTTTAGTATGAATAATTGTACTTTAATATTTGTTATTACGGATCTTTATATTTTCTATTGAACAATACTTTTGTAACTTTGAATATCTATTTTAAAATTTCTGGGTCCACCACTTGTCCAGAGGATCTGTACATATATGGTGATAAGTATGGTCACGCCGATTGTTTTAATTCTAAGCCCGCCACTATTTGGTTTGACCTACCCAGGTCTTCCTTTTTAGTGCTTTCCGTAAGCCTGGTGCTAACTACAATAGTAAATCAATTCTAAACATGCAAAAAGTATGTATTTCACTAGCAGCTATCAAGTGTGCTAAATATTATGCCTTTTCCTTCACCTACTCTTGATAAGGTTGTTCATGTGTGTGTCACATGATAAGGCTAGTTCATTTTTTAAAAAAAACAATTACTCAGCAATACTAAGGTTTGTTCAGCTGTCAGCTTGTCACGGTGGTAGACTACAATAGAGCAATGTACGTACCCCGTTTGGTCGGCAAAATCTCGTGTTATCATACATAGTCTGCCCAGATCAACGTTGATTCATTATGAAAAGCACGCTTAAATACCTACACAATATAAAGGATCGCTAAAACAACCAGTGGCGGATATAGATATTAAGCACCGTGGGTTAAATTTTGCCTGCGTTCATTACATAGCCCTTTTATTAATATTTTGTATCCAAATATTCTTTGAGCCTTAAAATTACATATCCTAAAAATATTAAAATTAATGACTTTCCCACTTACGCACTCGGATGTATCAATTACATGAATGTATTATACTTATATATCACTTTCGGTATATCTAAATACTAATTCTAAAAAGACTTTAATGTGATTTGGTTGAAAATTTTTCATTGGAGTTATTTATTTTTCCTATATATATTTATATATATATAAGAGTATATACATAAATAATGCTATAAAAAGTAGATTTGATGAAAATTTTTATGGAACAGTGTACTCAAAAGAACAAAGAGCATAACAACTACATTGCAAAACCCAAAGATAATTCATAGCAAGAGCAGTACACTAAATCAATCTTCTCCTCCATCCATGAAACAACGATCACTACTAAATGTAGACATCTGTGTCCGATTTAGTTTCTTTACGAGCTTGTACATATATGCTTTACTTGATATATGCTTAAGATAAAACTAATATTGATTGTGCACATTGGAATCACGTTTAATTATATGTATCAGCCTCTTTTGAGACTCCATTACAATGCACAAACATCTTACTAGTATATCATGACGTGTCAGTGCATATATTTTGTATTTTATAATTGTGCTAATAAATTTCAATGATAAACCGGTAATAGTTATTTAATTATTTCAAAATTTGTCAACAAAAAACGTATATAAGAGGATTTAAGATATCCAGCTGCATCAAACAATAAACTAATGTGATCTACTATACGATATCTAGGCTTTTGTTTATTTATTCCATTGGTATATCTGGCCTTCGAATTTTGCAATGACTTTTTCTTTATTGGTCTCATGCGACTGGTTTCTAAAATTTATTAGAAAATATCACTCTCACAAGGTCAAAGCTTGTTGACAGCGAAAGTAACTCTTTACCCATCTGAACACGAAAATTTTTGAATCTATTTCCATCACAACTGTATCACTCTTTTTATCATTTCTCCAAACAATCTCTTTTTGTTCACTTTGACTACTTGTTAGCACTGGTGGTGGTGTCGTCGCGCCTCACCTCCGGCATGGCCAACCTTCGGCATAGTATTTCACCACTAGGACATGGCTAGTGCGAGGGCGGAAATCAGCGTCACCACCATCCTCCCTGCTGACTGGAGATCATTAGAGCCTAGGGTGAAGGTGAGGGATCACGCAGCTTGAGCCGGTCAGTGAACTTCAGAAGTGGCAACAGTGAGCTTCGGTGAGTGGGTGAACGGTGGCTTCGTTGTGCACGGTGAGCTTTGTTAAATAATGTCAAGAGAATGATTTGCAACTTGCACACATTTACTTTCTATTGATCATCTATTTATATATAAGTACATGAGTGGGGACACTTTCACGAATGAATACTACACACTATCTCTAGTGGAAACACTAGCACTAATGGGAATACTAAACATCAATGGAAACATAGGAATACTAAACTACAATGAAAACACAACTATCCTAGTTTGTTAACACTCCCCTGCAATCACAACCAGTGAGCTTGAGATTGTGTCGTTGGATCTTCATTTGTTGTATTCCAATCAGTATGGTGATACCATGGCCCAATTGATCTTTTGTTGATATGAATCAAATCTCCAACACATTTCTTTCCACTCGTTCTCGGACAAAATGAAAATCTATCCGAATATGTTTAGTCTTAGCATGAAACACAGAATCAGCAGAAAGATATGTAGCTCCAAGATTATCACACCACATGACAGGCACTTGCGATTGATAAATTTCAAGTTCTCCTAATAATGATTGTATCTAGATGATTTCTGTTGTGGCATTTGCAAGAGCGTTGTACTCTTCCTCGGTACTGGATCTCGCTACTATGGCTTGCTTCCTTGAACTACATGATATGAGATTGGAACCAAAGAAAACCGCAAAGTCACTGGTTGACCTTCTGTTATCTGCTGATCCTGCCCAATTTGCATCAGAAAATGCGCTAACCAAACTAGAAGCAGACCTGTGAATACGAAGTCTGACACTCATTGTATGTTGTACATATCGTAAAATTCTTTTCACCGCTGTCGAATGATGTTCGGTTGGCATATGCAGAAATTGACACATTTTGTTGACCGCATATGATATATCTAAAAATGTCAATGTTAGATATTATAAAGCACCTACTATATTCCTGTATCGTGTTGCCTCTATAGCTGATAACTCTCTTCCATCAGATTTTGACAATTTTTCAGTTGTCAACATTGTAGAAGTTACTGGCTTACATGCTGTCATACCAGCCTGTTGTAGATGGTCATGAAATATTTGGTCTAAGCAAGGACAAGATCCTCCCCTGATTAATATACTTGATGCCCAAGAAGTAATGAAGATCACTAAGGTCCTTAAGAGCAAACTTCGACTGCAATTTTTGAATCAAGGTGTGAATAGTCTGAGGTGATGAGCTAATGGCAATAATGTCATCAATACAAATTAGAATGTATGTGACCACACTGCCATCATTATAAATGATCAGGGATGTATCATCTTGGGAAGGAACAAAACCAAGTTTTTGTAAATAAGAATTGAGTCAAGAATACCATGCACAAGGTGATGCTTCAACCCATAGAGACCTTTATCCAATTTGCACATATGATGCGGAAACTGTGGATCCTTATAACCCGGAGGCTATCGATGAACACATCCTCTTCCAGAACGCCATGCAAAAATGCATTATGTATATCCAATTGATGAAGTAACCATCTGCGCAACATTGCTAATGATAGAACAAGATAAATTGTAGCGGGTTTCACAACCGGGCTAACATATCTTTGTAATAAATCTCACATCATTGTTTGAACCCTTTTACAGCCAACCTAGCCTTATAGCATTCAATAGAACCATCATCTTTCTTCTCCAATTTAAATACCCACTTGTAGTCAATGATATTGCAACCAAACTGAGATGATACCAAGTGCCATGTCTTATTCTTTAAGAGTGCCTGATATTCAACATCCATTGCTTACATCCAATATCTATCACAAAGAGCATCCTCAAGGCCTATCGGTTTGGTCATAATAAAAAATGCACACCGATAGGCATCATATTGCACGCGCCATTGGTGTGAATCTTTGGCTGGTGAATGTTGTTTTGTAGCCTTGTTTGCATGGGATGAGGCGGTGGTGTAGGAGGATTAGGCGGTCGAGACAAAGCTGTGCTGAGTTCCACAGTTGTGCCAAGGATACGTGGAGCAGGTGAAGCATCACGTACACGTGTGAGGCCGGTAGGATACTCCGTGGGACTCGTGCTCACTGTAGCGCCCACTGAATCACCCCTGGGGTCTGTGCCCGTACTCTCCTGCCTAGAGTCATCACCTAGATTTGTGGTGGGTGAGTCACCTGTAGCCTACACAGAGGAAAACAACAAATTTAGCTAGATTGCTAGCTTAGATTACACAACAATATTTGAATCAAGTATACTAGTATCCATATTAGTCTCCCTACCATCCATACGTCCCACAACTGGAGAAAAATTTGCGAAGGCCGTAGGAGGAAAGATCAAAATTGTTCAAGTAATTGTTGCTCATTAAAGACTATATCACAGAAAATATAAATCCTACTTGAAGAAATATGCAAGCATTTGTAGCCTTTCTAAAGAAAGTTGTAACAAAACAACCATTTAGACCAAAATTAGAGTTTTCGATCATTGTATGGATAGAAACAAGGCCAGCATGCACACCCGAAATTTCTAAGAAAGGAGTAGTCTGGAGATATTTCAAAAAGACGATCTAGTGGAGTTGAGTATTGTATCGTTTTGCTAGGGAGGCGATTTATCAAGAAACATGTTGTTTGGAATATCTTGTCCCAAAAACGAATGAGCATGGAGACATGGACTAGTAAGGACAATCTAACTTCTACGATATGACGATATTTTCTCTCAGCCAAGCTATTTTGTTGATGAGTGTATAGATAGGAAATATGATGAGTGATTCTAACTTGTTGAAAAAATGAATTCAACTTCTAATATTTGCCTCCCTAGCCAGTTTACATGTGTAGGATTTTTTTTATTTACAAGGTGCTCAACATGAGTTTGAAATTGGATGAATATGCGATAGACATCAGCTTTACTTTTGAGATAATATATGTATGTGAATTTGCTAAAATCATCAATGAGACTCACATAGTATTTAAAACCACCAAAGAAAGTGCATGTAGGCCCCCAAACATTGGAGAAAACAAGTTCAAGAGGTGATGTTGACACACTATTTGACTAACGAAAAGGAAGCTGATGATTTTGGCCATGTTGACAAGCAACACAAATAGAGGCTTTGTTGAACTCATAAAAAAGGGTAGGCTATGATGCTGATGAATCTAATTCACCACCGGGAATAAGGGATGGCCTAAATGGCAATGCCACCATTTGTGACTGTGTTTGATAATAGTGAGGGCCTTCCTAGATGTAGCCGAGCTATTAGGAATGGGGTATAGACCACTCTCACTAGGACCGTGAAGGAGCACATTCTTTGAAGTACAATCCTGAAAAAATAGTCAAGAAAAAATCAAGATAGACATTATTATCTGTCATGAGTTAATGAACAGGCAACATATTTTTATTTGTGTGTGGACCATGAAGAACAATGTTTAGGAATAAGGGTTTATGTGATATATATAAATTTTAGAAGAACCAATATGAGCAATTGGCATACCTAAACCATTTGCTATGAACATGGTCTTTGCCGGACTACCACTTGTGCGTCATCAATTTGTTCAATTCTCCGGTGATATGATCAGTGTACCATGGCACGTCAAACCCTAATCTTGTGGTGATGTTTGCCACCGTGCGCTATTCCTACTAGAATGTATGATCGAAACACTTGTAGCATTTTAAAGTTACATGACTGATCTTTCCACACAATTGGCAAACATTGGACCCTTTGTTACAGCTATGACATTGCTATAATTGGTCCCCTAATACTGGCACTATCTGTGGCCACTACCTCGGCTGCGTCCACATGCACCACCACCATCTCGCCCACTCCCTCTGTGATTGCTCTAAAGCACCATGTTCGTGGAGGGCTGGAACATGAGGTTGCTTTGCTCATGGCACATCTTATAATCCAGCATGTGTGAGTAGAGATCGGTGCGGGCAATCGGCTCTGTCCGGGTGGTGATGGATGTCACCAGCGCTTCGTAGGAGTTGTCAAGGCTGGTAAGAAGATAAATGATGACCTCCTCCTCTTCGAGTGGTTTTCCAGTGGCGATGAATCCATCGGTAAGACTCTTGACTTTGTTGAAGTAGTCGATCATCATCATGTCCCGCTTTCGGAGCATAGCCAACTGTCGTCAGATTTGCATAAAATGCATCCTAGATTGAGTCACAAACCTGTGCTCAAGGGCACTCCAAACTATAGCCGATGATGACAGAAACAACACTTGTCCCAACACCTCCGGCGAGAGGGTGGATAGCAGCAAGCTTAAGAACTTCATCTTCTACATGGCTCCATCTTCTATCGATGCCGCAATCAATTGGGGTGGTGCCGGATCGGTTCCTTCTAGAGACTAAGCCACTGTGTGTCATGAAGGACAGGAAGAACTTGTGCCTTCCACAGCAGGTAGGTGTTATGAGATAACTTCATATTGATAAGATTGCCAAAGGATGGGTGACCGGTGGATATTAGGCCGACAGCTTGAGTGCCGAGTGATCCTAAGATTAACAAACCTAAGCTAGCAGACGTATTTGCAGAGGTTGTTATTGTATGAGAAGAGTAGACTCTGATACCATGTCAAAAATATCAAAAGAATGGTTTGCAACCGACACAAATTTGCCTTCTATTGATCATCTATTTGTATAGAATACATGAGTGAGAGCACTTTCACAAGGCACTACCTGTAGTGGAAAGACTAGCACTAATGGAAATACTAAACATCAATAGAATACAACTATCTTAGTGTGTTTAACAAGCTTGACGGTACGAAGGAGCTCTGGTCACTGGGTGCTTCTGCCATTTTGGCCATGAGATGGGAGAAGAAATGTATTAGGGGCACTTATTTGTTTTACCAAAAAAGTTAAAGGCATTTAAGTAATTTGGGAAACTAGTGGCATACAAAATGGTAATGGCAAAATTTGAAACTCCTGAAAAACAGCGTTCCAGACTCAGTTCTTCCTTATGTGCTTGTTTTGCAATAAATTAACACTATTATAGAAAAATAGAGATTTTTTTAATGGTAGAAGAACATAGGGATATTATTAATGCATTTATTCATGAATAGAAAAGGTTTATATATATACCTGATGAGTTACAACTTACAACAAAACACACATACAAAAACATTTATTCGTGCCATGGGAAACCTCCTCTACTTCTACTCGAGGAGATTTAATTTGCCTTAAGAGCAGAAGAAAACATAAGCATATATATAGTACATGATCACTAGGGAAACGTCCCTAGTTCTACTTGAGGAGACTTGGTCTTAGAAGTATGACAAAACATAACCATATATGTAGTACATGATCATTCCTATCTTATTCCACACACACGTTTTCACATTGGAACTTGCATCAACTCGCGAGCAAATGACATGACCATTCTATTTACTCTGAGATCTCTTCAGCATGTAGCGAAGACGCTCTGCTACATCTGTCATCTCTGGTCTTTGAGCGACGTCGAGATTTAGACATTGCACAACCATCCCAGCCAGACTATCAAGAAGCTCCAGATCTTTTGTCAGTGCAATTTCCTTGTCAACGAGCTCAATCGCTGTCTTTCCCTTTGTGTAAGAATCAAGAAAATTCCTGAGTAAGCTGTTGTTGTCAGAATATGAGGCCTTCTTCCTTGTAATGAGCTCCAGGAGCACAACTCCAAAACTGTAGACATCACTCTTGTTGGTTAATAGTCCTGTCTGCAGATATACTGGATCCATATAACTCATGTCACCAATGACAGATCTGGTGTGTTGATTATCCTTGGCAATCAACCTCGATATACCAAAATCAGAGATCTTTGGTAGAAAGTCATCATTTAAAAGTATGTTAGCTGGTTTAACATCACCATGCAGGATTGTAGTAGTGGTTTTTGAATGCATATAAGCTAGACCGTCTGCTGATTCTGCAGCAATATTCAGGCGTAGATCCAAATCGAGAGGCACCCTGCTGCTGCCATGGAGAACGTCATCGAGGCTACCTTTGGGCACAAACTCATAGACCAAAATTGGGATATCAACTTCTAGGCAACAGCCTATGAGTTTGACAATGTTCTTATGAATGACTCGAGATTGAATGATGACTTCGTTTGCAAATTGGTCCTTTTGTGCCAAATTAACTTTAATGGGCTTCTTCACTGCAACGAGCTGATTGCTTTCTCCAAGATGCCCCTTGTAAACCTCACCAAAGCCACCTTTTCCAATAATATTGCTAGCTTTTAAAATTGGCTTGAGATCATCCTTTTTAAATAGCTTAATGTTGTTAACCTTTTCCAATACAGGACCGCCATTCTTTTCGAAAAATTCTTTCGTCTTTCTTTTCTCTTTGTGAAGAAGCGTGACAAATACTATAATTGCTATGATGAAAAGACCACCTATTGCACCTATATAACACAACAAACAATATAAAGAGTATCACTAAATTTTCTACTGACTAATCTGTCAAACAAATACAAATTGTTTGAAAAAAATATTGTTGTGGTTGTTTTATGAGACAATCATTAGAGTTGGTGATTATTTTTATGAGAACAATTCTTGGTGGTGGCTAGTTATCTAAAAACTATAGCATATAGGTTATAGTTTCGAAAACGAGGCTAAGTTCTGAAGCTTCCCAGTGGCATATACTGCAATGAGCTGTTTTAATATCGTCTTAAATGTTAACTTTTGCACTGGATAGCAAGAGGTCATGTAGTTTCTATGGAACCCTCTTAAATTTGTCACATCATTACTGTATATCAACCGGTATGTTAATACCTCACTGCAACCAATTACTTAAAACACTAAGTCATGCTCCTAGTTATAGCTAGTATATTTTTTACTGTTGTATTCATCTACTAGGACAGCCAAATTATGAACGAGTTGATAAATATTAGATATGTATTGACACAAAATGATGATGCTAATTGAAATAGTTATAGTAATTGAAACAAAATGTTACCATATATAATTATTTAATATCTTAATATTGTTGATGCTGGGTTGAAAATCGAAATAGCTGCAGAAATTGAATAAAAATGTAATCATCTATATAGTTGAATAAATCAAAATTCTAAGTAACTATATATATTCTGTCAAAATTATCTCAATCTAACTACACTTATAATTTGCGTGTGATTTCCATTTTTCTGCCGTGTGCATGGAGACACTGTTCCCATTGTAAAACTTACATTTATGATCTATAATTCTATAAGCCAAGTGAGCGCCAAGCGAAGATATGCAAGGCAGATATACACATACTATACCTACGGCAATCTGCGCTGCGAGTGGAAAATTTGGGTTGCAGGGATCTCTGAATGGATCAGCACTGTGGGAACCCTTGGGGCATTTGCATTCGTATGAACCTGGCTTGTTCCGGCAGACGCCATGGCAAGGGTACTCGTCCTGACGCTCACACTCGTTGATATCTGCATTATTATCAACTGTACCCATCAAAGCAAGCTAACTGAACATGCATACCGTCTTATAGAAAATCTAGAAGAAGGCATGCTATTGAAATTAATGGTTATCATCAAGAATATTCATGTGAGATACAACAGAAGGAAAACACTGCCAACTCGTGGTAGATTTGGTAGCTTAGTAGGGGTGAAAATGGCGCGCATGGAGACACTGTTCCCCAAAAACATGGGTTAGTGCATGCTTTGACCAATATCCATCTATATCTGATCCGTTTCACACCAATTAATCTATCTAACTGGTGCAGCACTCAGTGTCTTTCTGCATCGCGTAGCATCTGATCCAGATTGTCATCATACGACCTATCTTCCATGAAAGCACAGCCCACAACTGGCATATCATTGTCTCCCTCTATGATGTTAAAACTACCTTTATGTATAATTTTTTCTTCACCATGACTGTTCCAACATGTATATCCGTTTTTAAAACCCCTTCGAATCAAGTGAACTTCGATCTGTGTTGAGTTAGTAAACATCTTCAGATTATCACAATCAATGTATGGACAGTATATATATTCCATTCCCTTCTTCAACATATCCTGCTTGGCCACTCTTCTAAAAGCAAACACACTATTAATGTACTCTTCACTCACATGATTCTCAACGTATATCGAGCTTCGATCAATCTACACTACGGATGTAATGAATTAGTTTCAAATTGGATTATTAATGCTACTATAGCTAATTAACCAGCCTAGCTACTTACACACAGAATTGTCATTCACCTAATAATAAATTGTTCCTATTTAAATTAAGCAGCTACCCACGTATTCATGAAGCAATTATATGCATGTGTGTGTGTATCAAACAAGAATATATTGCACTAAATTGACCCATTCTTAAATTGGAACAGACTACCATCTCTCTCTAAACCTAGCTATCATCTCTCTCTATTACAAAGCATTTAAGTTATTAGAAGCAAATACTAACCTCTAATCACCAAGACAAATCAATCTACAAGCGGTATGTTTTCATCAAATTTCCCAAAGCTGGCCGCCTCCTTCAATGCAGCGCAATGAAGATAGATCTGTCGAGATCACGTACACTGGCTATTTGATAATGTGACGTATCCTAGATGGTTCCAACTATAAACTGTCTGTGATATGAATCTATCACAGACGGTTTTTATTAATGACCGTCTGTGAACTTTCACAAACAGTTATTAATACGAGCTATCGGTGATGTCTACCATTATCACAGATGGTTTGCATCAATAACCATCCTAACCGTCCGTGAATGTTTTGTGTTATCACAGATGGTTTGTATTAATAACCGTCTTTAAAAATATCCCAGACGGTTATTCGTATGAATCGTTTGTCATAGTTGCGTATCACAGACGGTACACGATCACGCTTGTAAAACTGTCTATGATGTAGCCGTTCAGTATAACCTCTTTTGTAGTAGTGGATAAAACAAAAGGAAAATACTGCCAACTGGTGGTAGATTTGATAGCTTAGTAGGGTTGTAAATGGGAGATTCCGTCCGATCCGACGCCGCACATGGAGCATTGTTCTCTAAGAGCATCTCCAATAGTGACTTATGAGCTAGCTCTAAGCATATTATTTCATATTTTAATAGAAGAGAGAGAAAAACTATCTCTTGATCAAGAGCTAGTCTCATACACACATTCCAAGATTATGTGAGAGTGTCATGTGAGGCTATTTATGTTATGAGCTATGTGCTAAAAGTTAGTACTATTGGAGAAGTTGTCTTAGAGTTAGTAACTAGCTCATACTGTTGGAGATGCTCTAAAAACATAGGTTAGGATATGGTTTGACCAATATCAGACTATATTCAGCTCGTTTTCACACCTAATAATCTATCTAGCTGGTGCAGCACTCAGCGTCCTGTAGCTAAAGGTCACGGCCGTTTGAGTGCCTAGAGATCATGTTATTAAACAACGATACCCTTTCCAAGGAAAAGGAGGGGAATATCAAACAAACCACCTCAACATTGACAAGTAGCATACAGGTTTTTACCAGTCGCCTGACAAAAAACTTTGGTGTTTTGATCCGAATTCGTGTCGGTCTGCCGGCTTGAGCTTAGAGGGGCGCCAGTCCACGCCATGGGCGGATCTCATATGGGGCATGGGTATTCAGTCGAACACCCAAAATTTTTTATAAAATACCAGATATATAATAGGTATATTAGATGTATATATTATTAGTTATGTTAAATCTATATTTTATACCTGCAAATAAATTCAATCCGCACTCCCCGTACCTCGCGCACAGCCCATGTGATACATTAGACCCATTTTTCTTTCCACCTCAGCACTCCTCACGCCCAAAGAAATAAAGATATAAACAAAATCCTAACATTTGTTCTATTTCTCATCTTGTGGCTGTCTATGTGGGAGGCGGTTTCGGCCTTCGAGTGGCGAGCGGACGGAGGTGCAGGCTAGAGGCGAGTGACGACCGGCAGACGCGGACGTGGTGCCATGATGTGACGATAATCATGCGTGAGGCAGCGTGTGGTGCAAGGTGAGCGTGTGGGAGCGCGGGCGAGCAGAGAAGTGTCGCGGGCAAGCGGACAGTGGCACAACGGATACGTAGGTATGGAGCGGGCAACAGGAAGGGAGCAGTGCGGTAGCCGGGAAGGAGCATGGTATTGGGAAGTAAGTAGCACCTTCAACTTATTGTTATCGTCCTCTCTTCAGATCTAGGTATGCTCCACCCCACTCCACTTATTTACTTTCTTGGTCTGTTTTGCTCCATGGAAGGAACATACAATTTTCTCTTAGATGGACAGTTCTTACTGATGGGGAAATAGCAAAAAAAAGTAAGATCAACAAGATATACAACTCTCATTTATCTCTATAATTTATTGTTTAATTCATATAATTATGCTCACCTTATATCGTCCATTTCCTCATAAGAAATCATTAATTTCTGTAATTTATGTATTTGTATTATATCTACATACACGTATCGTTGTATCGGTGTTTTAGGGGAGGACGGTGTGCTACGGTATCGACGTATTCGAGCAACTTAAGTTTCAAAATTCGAACACCTATTCTAAAAATCCTGGATCCGCCACTCTACGCCAATATGGGTATAGTGATTTTCGTGTTCAAGCGCTAGTAGATTTTTTCTCTTAAGAGATTCTCCTTGTTATTGATGTCTCCTGTTGTCTAGTTCGTCAATTATTTCTTAAAAAATCATGCATGCACGTAGCAGGACGCACGTACTTACCGGTACAACCATTGGCCATATAAGGGTTGCCCTCGTAGCCCGTGCTGCAGTTGCAGACGTATCCAGGTCCATTGCTAGAGTCGCGGCAGTCGCTGTTGGAGCTCACGCAGGCGTACGCGTACCCCTGCGCCTTCTTCTTCCTCGCCTCGTCGCACGTGAGGTTGTCGCGGATAGCCCAGTCCAGCCAAACCGGCATCGTCCTGTTCACGTCCATCCTGAGGTCGGCGGTGTGGAAGGTGTAGTTCTCCTTCTCCACCAGGAAGGCGTAGTCGCAGGGGCTGAAGTCCAGCCTGGATTTGTGACTGTAGGCCCGGAAGTTCACCGTGTTGTCAAAGAAGCCCGGCGGGATGTCGACGTGGCAGCAACCGACGCCGGAGCAGGCGCCGCTCACCGCGCTCCCGGAGTTGTTGCAGAAACACATGCAGCCGGTGTAGGAGCCGTAGTAGTAGTCGTTGCCCTCGCTCCGCTGGCTCTGGATGTAGCCCAGGGTGTTGCAGCCGAGGACGACGAGGTGGTTGTGGGTGTTGGAGATGCGGTACACGCCGTCCTTGTTGAACTGCACGTCGCCGTCGCTCCAGGCGTACACCTCGTCGGAGGAGTTGAAGCACTCCCACCCGACGGGCAGAATCACTCGGGCCTCCGCCGTCTTGATGGAAAGTTGACTGACCGGGATGGGCTTCGTGCTGCTGGCGAGAAACGGCGCGCCGCCGTCGCAGGTTATCTGGAAGCCCTTGCGGTAGCAGCCGGCGCCGATGCCGAACGGGTAGCGGATGGCCATACCGCCGCAGCTGTCCGGGCAGCCGGTGGCGCCCTCACCAGCGCTGGAAGCATCTGCAGTAACTGTTCCAGCTAGCAACAGAAATAGCAGTAAGATCGACATTTTACTACGTTGCTCTGGACGACTCACTTGATTTGACGGTGATCAAGCACCATCCCTGCGTTTAAATAGCTGAGTTGTTGCTCTAGTTATGTCTATAGCTTACTACTCTCGTGGTTTAGAGCTTACTACGCTCTTGTGGTTTAGACGTCGTTTTCATTTACTCATATAGAACAATTAAGGAGTTAATCACTTATTTCATACTTCGTTGTCCCTCCAATAACAAAATGGAATTTGCTAAGGAGTACTCGAGTATTTGCTCATGGTCGGAGTACTCGAATTTTGATCCACTAGATTTTCCTCGTGATTCGTGCTGGCCAGTGACATTACTACGGTGGAGTTCGGAGGACCTCCGCACAGGCAGAGTCTAGAGGACCATCGTGCGGAAGGCACAGACTCGCCCCATGACCTTCCGTGCCTTCATCTTCCTAAATGGCCTGGCTTCTTGGGCTTGCATCCTGAGCTTCAGGATGCTCATGGGTCTCCTCGTTGTTCATGATCTTGAGACACCTAACTCGAATGTGGTTCACCTCTGTTCCTATTCCTCACATTATGATATGCTTTGGTGAATTTGATGAATAGAAGGGCTAGATCATTTTCGGGGAGCTACTCTAACTAGTCATCACTCAATGCATGCAATGCAGACAGGGAAAGTTCATAAGGAGAAGAGGGACTCTTCATGGGATTAGTCATAAGAGCTACCGATTGTGACTTATTCATACGATAGAACAAGTCAGTCTCATGAGTCTTCAACCTTTAAAAAAGCTAATCTAAGGTGAGCTCACACATAACAGTGGTATCATTGGTGGAAGCGATCTTTATCTCCCAAATTAACATGTCCATGGTTCCAAGCACTTGGCATGCATTTTCATAGTTGAGAAATATCACACCGACTGCACGCAAGTTGCTAAGGAGCTACTCTAACTAGTCATCACTCAATGCATGCAATGCAGACAAGAAAAATTCATAAGGAGAAGAGGGACTCTTCATGGGATTAGTCATAAGAGCTACCGATTGTGACTTATTCATACGATAGATTAAGTCAGTCTCATGAGTCTTCAACCTTTAATAAAGCTTATCTAAGGTGAGCTCACACATAACAGTGGTGTCATTGATGGAAGTGACCTTTATCGCCCAAATTAACATGTAACAGCCCAACTATTTATTTCAAAAATTTTTAGGAAAAAAATTTCTCTGGTTGCTTGAATTTCTGAGATTTTATTTTGCCTGTTTTTAGCTTTAAAGAAAAAACTTTTCTTAAAGTAATTTAATTGAAAATTTAAAAATATTATTAAGTAAAAGATATTTTGAATTTCTATAAAATCCTAGTTCAAATAAATTATTTCAAAGCAATTGGCTTTTATTTGGTTTTTCTGTGTTTTGCTGAAATTTCAAAAAAAAATTAATTTCAAAGTTAAAAAAGTATTTTTATAAAAATTAAAAGACTAGCTTTAAGTTGAAAATATTTTTCCTAAGTCTAAAACATTCCCAGGAATTTTTGTGAATTTTTTTGGAATTGTTAGACTTTATTTCCTATTTTCTAAGTATTTTTAAACCTTCTTAATGTTGCTAAAAATCTAAATCAAATTTAATCCTCAACCTCTCTCCTCGGCCAACATGTGTCGCTCCCTGATTCAATCCATCCTCGCCCAGGTTAATCTCAGCCACCGGCCTTCACTTATCCCTTCGTTTTAATCCGATGGCCCTGATTTCTCTTTCGCCTCGTGGCATTCATCCGACAGTCCGCTCCTTCCTCCTCTCTCTATGCCAGCTTCTTCTCTCCTTGCCTTCTTCAACCTTCCACCGCTATCATTGATGCCCCACCCGAGCTCTTAAATTTGGCCGTTTATTCTCGTTAGCCGAGCATTTGCTGCAATTGAAAGCCTAATCACTCCCGCATTCAACCTCCACCATTTTCCCACTTTAAACCCCGCTTACCTCCCTCTTTACTCGCCTTTGCGCCAACCTTAACTTCGTGTAATCAACAGCCATTTGTCGCCCCTACCTTCGCTAGACCCGTGCGCGCATCCTCCACCCCTCCGCCGAGTGAATCCATCGCCGAAGATCCCCGCCGCCAACGCCCTCATTCTGCCACTCTTGCATCCTCGTCACCGGCCACCACCGAGCGTTCCTGAGCATCGCGCCAAGGTGCACTAAACTCGCCATGTCCTCCTCCCTCTCACGCACCCCTCGCCGACCCCAACAGTGCCGCCATCCACCGATGCCCTCAGTCCCCGTGCGCCACCTTAGCAGCTATGAGCCACGCAAGCGCTATGCCAGCCGCGTGCCACCTCAGCCTTCTCCCTGGTCAATGGACCCAGTCCACAAAAGACGGTCCCACCTGTAAGTGAATAAAATCCTTTTCCTGTTGAAAAATAATTCGGCCAGAAAATCGAAATCCTTGCTGACGTCACCCTGACATCATAAATCTCTTTTCACAGAAAAAAATAATTCCTCTAAAAATCATTTCCCTTGATGATGTCATAATCTGATTTTTCAGTTCAAAATGATTTCAGAAAATCAGTTTATTCTTTTTCCCTCCTCTCAAACTTCCAAAAGTCCGTATTTCTTCGTTTAACTCCGAATGAGCCCATTCAAATTTCTAAATTCATAAAAAATTCCAATCTATTCATTTATATTGTCTTTTTAAAGTTTTGAAGTTTTTAAATTTATTTGGATTAAATTAAAGCTTAGAAAGTAAAACTATTTTAAACGGTTAAAATGTACTTCAATTAAATCTGAAGTTATTTTATTTGGTATTTTCGGGTTCCAAGGATTTTTGTTGAATTTTCCTGAATTTTTTTTAATTTATTATTTTTTGGAAAAAAAATATATTGTTTTATTCATGTTTTCTCTCTCCTCGATTCATCTTCTTCCCTGCGTGCGTTTCATCCAGAGCAAGCTGCTACCATGGCCGTTTCTTTGAGCTCTTCATTCCTCATGAAATCCTCCATGATTTTTTGTGCAATCAAGTGCATTCACTTGCTCACTTCAAGAGTCCTCCATTCCCAACCGTTTCTCTCCTCCTTCATGTGCATTTACACGAAAATGAAACCGTTGCTCTAAATGACATCGTTGTTTGATCTCCCTCTCCCGTCCACCTCCACCCCTATAAAAGGGAGAACCGGGTGCCCCTCCTCATCCTCAGTCATCCCCAAAAGTTTCACGTCCTCCCTCCTTTACTCCTCTCCGCAATCATCGTTTTTCTTTTATCAACAGAGCGGCGTTCCTCGGCCGTTTGCGCCACCTACAGTGGAGTTCCACCACTTTTGACCATAGCACCGGCTTCTTCGATGCACGTTCTACGCGGTGCTTCCCTCGCCTTCGCCGGAGCTTCGCCGGAGCATCGCCGGACCACCGTGGCCAAATCGTGCCATCGCTTCTCTCCTCGCTGCGAGCCGACCATGCATGTTCCACCATAACCGAGGTGAGCATTGTGTTCCTTGCACCCGCTAACTCCTCTCCATTTGTCCGGAACGCCGATGTCAACCCGACAGTCGCAAAAGGTCTTCTTTGCCTTGTTCCGCTACCATCCGATGTCCTTTGGCCGAGCCGTTTGCACCGTTGAGTTTGCCTCGACGCGTTCTACGTCGTGCTTCCATCTCTATCACCAAAAGATTCCCCGAGTCCTCGTCAACCTTGTCGAGCCAGACACTAAAAACGTGCCTTTGCACGTACACCCCTTTTCGGTGAGCGCTTTGATTTTTGTTCGCGTCATATCGTATCCTAGCCTCTAAGAAATTTTTCTACCATTTTGTTTAATTTTTCATGGAGCTAATTGTCAGGAATTGAGCTTTCCACGAAAATAGCCGTTTCTGACCCCCGATTTATGGCCTCCGGTAAGCTTTAGCCAATGCTGTAATTTTTCTTAGACTTGCCTCACTGCGTTCTACGCCGTGCTTCCTTCCTTTTCCCCAAAAAAGCCTCCACAAATTTTTGCCTCCGACACCTCGCCATGGCCGCCAATGGCATCTCGTGTCCCCATCTATCCGTTGGTGTTTTTTCCAATCCGTTCGCGTCATATCGTGCCAACCCATCCCAGGTAGCTATCTTCCAAATGGATTTAGATTCACTTCTCCGAGCACCAAGATATCAAGTTTTTCCTGTTTCTCTACCGTCATTGTTAAAACGTCGATTGTATCATCTCCGTTAAACTTTCAACTTAGCTGATAATTTTACTAGCTTCACCATACCATGTTCTACCCCGTGCTCACTCTACATCTCCACATTCCATACCCGGTACTATCTCTCTCCAACCTGTCGTTGTCGCTACCACTCTGTCACTGCCGTTTTTCCCTCACCGCCGGTGATTGCCACCGTTCCTCATCGCCGTACCCATGTCACCACCTTCGCCTCATCACCAGGATTCCATTTTGCCCATTCGCGAGCCACCTCGCAGCCTACCGACATAATACTTTTCAAAAAGTAATTCTCGAATGTTGTTATCATTTCATGTGATATCCAAAACTTCCAAATATTTGTTCTCCCTCATACAAACTTCGAATCCGTTGATTCTTTCTTCTAAATTCATTTAAGATCATAATCTATCCCTTAGTATATATTTTATAATTTTTAGATTTTATTTGGATTTTATTTGAGTTTATTTTGTTTGTTCTGTCGTTTCGCGCGTAGAACCCTTCGTCGTCGAAGACTTCTCCGCTCCGCAGCAAGAAGATCTAGACAGCGCGCAAGAAGGCAAGTCTCCTTTGAACATGTTGCACCTATGATTGAGAAACGCTTTTACCTAATTTAAATATACTTGCATTGCTATTTACATAGAACACTAGTTTCTGTATTAAGGTATTAGTTAATCCAATCACTGTTATGCCCTCGATTGAAGTTGAATGCCATGTACCCTTGTAACCTTATGATTTCCTTTGTCTCAATAATGATATTATTATAAATATTTGATAAATATTAGAATGGTAGTAAATTGCTTAGTCATGCTATTTAACTTTTGTAATCTTGGAATGGGAAATTATAATTCTTTAAACTAGTCTTTTGTATTAAGAAATTTAGTGGCGATTGGTGTTGCCACTGTTCTTTTAAAATAAATTAAAATGTGAAAATTGTTTTAGACCAGGGCGAATGGTTGGTTTGGATTGGTGCGGTAAGCACGAGATCTTGTAAAGTGTATGTTCCGCCCAAGTCAATTAAGGACCGACGCTTGTGATTGTCCAGACTGAGCACTACCGTACAACCCCAAGTCTATATGGGTATGACCTAGCTGATTAACGTACGATAGTCTAGTTTCAGTGCCACCAGTGGAAAGTGGGTGCCAGGGATTTACTGATTATTCACAGTGAGGGACAGGGATTTACTGTACTCATATGGCGCAAGAGGGGCTTCTGATTGGGTGGATTTAACCCTTCAGCGGTGAAACCTCAGCGGGTGGTGTCTAGCTAGACTAGAGTGAGGTAAATGCTTTGTGATATTTTATCTGAGTCTCATGCCAAAGGAAACATGGTGACTATTAGGATAATTTATCTCTTGGGGGTAAAGTTGTACATCCTCTGCAGAGTGTCAAACTATTCAAATAGCCGTACCCACGGTCAAGGGCGGGCAAGGAATGCATTCACATGGTAGAACTTTGGTCTTTCATTTTAAAAACAAAGTTTTGGTATCCCGAGAGTGGAGGGAATTCTCGGAGTGTTGTCCTGGCGGTTGGAGCCAGAGTGGGTGGTTGGAACCTGTAGTTTTAATCTTTATCGGTTAGAGCTGGTTATGTAGTGTTGGTGGATAGAACCTTCACTACAAATTGTTTATTAGTTTCAGTTAAAACAATTACTTTGTTAAATTAATGCCTTCAAAAATATTTAATACTATTTGAAATAAAATATTGCTTTGTGCAAAAGAACCATATAGCCTTCCTTTGTTAAGCCTTGCATCTACTGCATTATTTCCCAAGACTTGCGGAGTACTTTATGTACTCACATGTTGCACTAAAAATCAACTCAGAGGAATATGAAGCTCAAGAGGGAGACTACGACTACTTCGCGTATGGATTCGACGAAGGATTCCCGGAGTACTAGGTTGCGCCTCCCCAGTTAATTGCCTGTGGTGTATTGATGGGTCTTCGCAGATTTATCTTCTGCTTCCGTTGTGTTTTGTGTGTGTGTGAGGTCTTGAAATCTCAGTTGTAATAAATAGACTTTTCGGTCTGTATTCTCTATTATTGTAATAAAGCATTGTTTGTTATGTAATCATCACTGTTTGTCTGTGTGCACTAGCTTTGATTTGGGACTAGTGTTGTAATACACAGAGGGTCTGGGTTCGGAAATCCGGGGTCCCGACATAACATGTCCATGGTTCCAAGCACTTGGCATGCATTTTCATAGTTGAGAAATATCACACCGACTGCACGCAAGTTGCTAAGGATCTTATGAAAGTGAGCAAAGAACTCATCCAAATACTCTCTAGGCCTCATCTTCGACCGCTGCTGTTGTTGAATTCTTCAACCGCAAATGCAGTCAAGATCTTCGACCATTGCCGTTGTCGAAATCTTCGACCACAGATGGAGTCGTAATGTTTGGCACTAATCATAGTCGTAAGCTACAGTACCCGGTCGGTAGCCAAAACCTACAGTAATTGGTCGGTAGTCTGGAGACTTGTGTGGTTGTAGTAGCTTAGTCGGTAGTCGTAAGCTGCAGTACCCATTTAGAGCTCAAAAGACTGTCGTGGTCGAAGAACGATAGTGCCAGCTCTATGTAAGCAGTACGTACTCAAAATCCTGCACCTTCGACTGCTTCGTACTCCAAGTCTTTCGATCGTACCGCTCAAATCCTAAGCGATACCACTCGGGTCTTTAATACCGCTCGAACGTCGTCTGATCTTCAGATGCCACTCAAACAATGTCTGATACTACTTGGACCACATTGAAAACACTCGGACTGGTCTGAAACTACTTGGACACCGATCGAAAACACTCAAATTGGTCTGAAACTACTTGGACGCTGATCAAAGTCACTCGGATAATAATCACAACCACTCGGACCCCAAGCCTTTGACTGTGATCGACCAAAACTTTCACAATGCAAATTCCATATGTCAATTATTTATTATCACTAAACTCATGACCATCCATATGGTCTAACAAAAACTAAGCCCAAACTCAAATGCTTATAACTTTTGCATACAAACTCTGAATCATGATCTTCTTGATTGTGCAAGAATATTTTAGTATCATTTCTGTTTATTTTGCTCTTATTTGTATTTATCTAGATTTTTGTCGAATAGATTACTCTGCGCCAGACAACGCTGAGAACACATTGGAAATATTCACTGAGCAACAAGAGCAAGGCAAGCACCCTCTTTGACCATGTTGATCCTAGTTTTTCAATTATCATATATTGTTTGCAAATCTATTATGCATGCGTGTATGTTCCATTAAAACTACTAAATTATGGATAGTGGTAGTTACGACCACTCGTAGGGATTGGACCTCCCTGAAAAATTTCATACCCTCACTGTTGTAATCTCTAGGACATTGTTTATGCAATATATACTATCAAATTGGAAATACTACATTGATATATGGTCTAAATGCTTACCCAAGCACTAGTTTATACTAAGTTTGATCTTTTGAACAAGTTTACATGTGAGCATGATGGCTTCAATATGTTGGACTAGTGGGGCAACCTCTGTTAGTTTGGTATAAAATAAAATGAAAATCTAGTTTTTTTATGCGGACAAGTTATATGATAATCTGCCAAATGTAATGAGGAGCCTCACATGTAGATAGAGGGAGATTCTCGCCCGGGTCAACTAAGGACCGAACGCTATTGCCGCACATCTAAGTCACACCGTACGAATACATATACTATATGGGCTCTAGCATTTAGCTGATTAAGTTTTCTAGGTCTAGCCTTGCATTGTGGTAGGCACAGATGTAGTAAGGGCACTCCAGTTAAGTTTGCTCGTAGGGGCTCTCTTTTTCAAGTTGTTGCGACCAAAGCTTGCTAATACAATGGTGCTCACTTAGGGGAAGGACACACTTAAGTGAGGGTCTGTCAGTCAGCTCACATGGGGGAAGGACACACTCAAGTGAGGGATTGTCCATTCATTAGGCTGGTACCATGTTAGGACTAGACGATCTAAAGGCTATAAGATAATCAATTTTTGTCACGAGCCGAAGGAAGCATGCAGTTGCTGACAGTAAAATTGATTATCTCGTGTGGGTAAAGCTGTAAAACCTATGCAGAGTGTTAAAAACTATTTAAATAGCCATGCTCATGATCATGTGCAAGCTTGGATGTAGCCACGAAGGGTATAGTTTTTCTTTTCAAAACTGTTTCACTAAACATATGAAATGGCATGAATGTCTAATCGTGTGCCATACCCATGGGTGGGATTTGTGCGATGTTCACAGCCAAGAAGGGCTACGAATGGATGTGTTCATAGCCGGGGAAGGCTATGAATGGATTTGAGCTATTGTTATGGAAATTATGCAAATGTTACTTCATTATATGTCAAATGCTCTTTTCAATTCCATTTTGCAAATTAGTACTTATTCATATTGCAAAATGAAATCCGCTTTATGCTGAAAATAACTTAGTATAGAGCCTCATCCCTTGATAGCCATGCATATATGTAAAATTTTGTGATATACTACAAGTCTTGCTGAGTACAAAATGTACTCAATCTTGCTTAAATTATTGTTGATCAGAGAATGAAGATGTGTATTTCGCCCCTGACACTCGGGAATTTGACAAAGGGTCTTTCTAGGGTTTGATTCTAGTCAGTTGCATGCGGTTTATGATGGTAAATCACTGGATACTTTTGCTATTAGACTTCCGCTACTTTTTGTTCAAGACTCTAATGTTATTTGCCAGTTGACCTTCCATGTATAAACTATTTATGCCGTGTCCCCAGTACCTACACATGAGAAGAACATGATGCCAAAATCTTGGATCCCGAAGGGTTAGTAAGAAAATACTTGAGTTCCACTGAGACACCCGAAGAGTAGAAGCAGAACTAGTAGAAGCATAAGCTAACGATGATGTAGAATGAGGCAAAGGATGGACACCATGGCAACACACCCCGACACGAGCTCTACCCAAACTCCCCCTGAACTCACCTAATTCTAATAAAAGCCTGGTGCTGACCCTATCAAGTAGGCACTCATGGACCTATCGTGCTCCCTTGGTAACTTATGCCTGGACGAGATGACATCCTAAAGCCATCAAAGAAATCCTCAACAAATCTAAACCTGAAGCTAGCTCTATGGACACTCTGGGCTACAGGCACTTGTCTAGCTCTCAAGGATCTCTCTCTATCCCTCTTCTCTTGTCTGACTCACCTGAAGCAGAACTGAACTAGGTGGTCATTCCTATCACAGTAGGTGCAATTATACTTGACTCGATAAGGATTCTGACCTGCTGAAGAAGAAGCACCCACTACACAAGAGGGAGATTGTGCAAAGTGAGTAGACATAAAGACAATCTTGCTAGCTTCAGTCTCTGACTCAAACAAGCCACTATTCAAAACTCTCACTACCTTAGGTGGATTTTTTTTTGAAATACTCTAAGGCATTGAAACCTAGACCTCTATTCTTGACACTCACTTTAGATTGGTCTAGGATCATTTTTCTTAGCTAGGCTAACACATGAATTATACTCAATATTCTTCACCACTGTAGCTTATTTCTCCTTATGAATAGCTACCTCATGCCTAAGAGACTCGCAGAAGACATAGGATGTAGTCTTAATTTTACTAAGCTACTGATTAAACATAACTCTAAATGACTCATGCACATAATCTAGATCCTGACCAACCTCAGCACAAAATATGCATGCAATGGATGCAACATGATCACATTCTTAGATGCACTAGAGGCATCAAATTTTTCTTTAGAGGCAAACTCATTCAGAGTTAAATTTAATGTTTTACTTTTAGTAGTTAACTCAGGACAATTTGAGCATGAGAGAGTCCTAGAGTGAAGCATCTCATTAGCAAATTCAGCAATTTTACCCATGGCACTTTTAAGCTTTAAGTCTTGCAAAGCACATTTAGAGCAAGATAAAGCACTAGCATTTATGTCACCAGCTCCTAAGCATACAAAACATTTGCTAGACTTGAGTTGAATAATTTCATCATTAGCATGTTTGACTTGTTTAGCATGAGAGGCATACATTAAGGAACCAACAAGAAATACAACTTTCATTTTAGCTAAGTTGTTATAACAGCCTAATAATTGAAATTCTCTATAAATTATGTTTTAAGTATTAAATTATGCATTTCTAAGGTTTTCTCCAAGATTGACATGAGATTAGGATATTTTTAGCTCAAGATCAGACCAGAGGTCAAATTGAGCAAGTGAATCAAATTTTGGAAGATATGCTTAGAGCATATGTGCTGTCCTATGGGAAAGATTGGGAGAAATGTTTGTTTTACACTAAAATTTCATACAACAACATTTATCAAGCAAGCCTACAAAATGTCACCTTTTGAAGCCTTGTATGGGAGGAAGTGTAGGACCCCTCTCAACTGGTCTGAGACTGAGGAAAGACAAGTGTTTGAACTGGCATCGATCAAGGAAGCAGAAGAACAAGTCCAATTGATTAGGACCCAATTGAAGAAAGCACAATCAAGACAGAAGAGCTATGCTAATCACCATAATAGGGATTTGAGTTTCAAGCCAAATGACTATATGTATCTTAAAGTCTCACCCTCAGAGGCACAAACTGCCTTCGCATCTAAGGAAAGTTGGCATTGAGGTACGTCAGACCATATCGGATAATTGCAAGGAAAAGGGAAGTGGCATACCGATTGGAGCTGCCACACAAAATTTTAGAGGTGCACAATGTTTTCCATATGTCTCAACTCAAGAAGTGCTTGCAAGTCCCTAGTGAGCAAACTCTGATGGAAAAGATCGACGTACAACAAGATCTCACGTATCGAGAGCACCCTATTCGGATTTTGGAGGAAGCTGAATGTCACACTTAGAACAGTACCATCAAGATATGAAAGGTATAATGGACTAATCACACTGAGGATGAAGCAACTTGGATGAAGCAACTTGGGAGAATGAAGATAGCCTTCGCGCCGAGTTTTTGTATCTTTTTCTTGAACTGTCTGAATCTTGCGGTCTAGATTCCTTCTAACAAGGTAGGTCTTATAACGTCCCAATACTTTAAATTATCTGTAAATTATGTTTAAAATATTAAATTATGCATTTATGAGATTTTCTGCATATATAGCTATTTATTTAAAATAGTTTCCTATTAAAGGCAACAGTCTTTGAATTTAAGAGGCAATTTTAAAGCTGCACAAATCCTAAATATAATTTTCTAAAAACTAGGTGGTGTAAGGAACTTCCCAAAAAAATTCATACTTTTTGAAGTTGGTTTGCTAGTTTTAAAAATTGAAACTTAATTTTAGGATTTATTCAATTATAAAATAATGTAGAAATTCAAAAACCATTTTGGTCCATACACAATAGCCTCGAACCAATACAGTGCAACTTTCAGCCCATGAACAGCTCGCTCACTGACTCCCGGTCGAAGCTGCCTCCCTCTATTCCATTTGTCGTATTTTCTCTCATTGTTCTCTCTCTTGGTAAGCGGTGGGACCGAGACCCACCTGTCAAAGGTTGTCTTCCACCTCTCACCCATGCAGCTTAACACCGTGGGCAAACTCCTTGCACCGTGCCACATCGTTCAACTCTCTCAACTCACTACACTGCTGACTGGTGGTCCACTGAGCCTGCGTTGCAGATGTTGCCACCCACCTTGTTGCTCTCGGTTCACTATCACATCTGTTCACTGTTTGCTAAGCATAGCCAACATCATTGCCATGCCTGCCAACTATTTCCATCTGAGCCACTGGTGCTTTGAACGATTGGTGCATCTATTACCTCTGCCTTGCCCCATCGCATCGCTGCAATGCCATCAAGTCATTTTGTCACCACCTCTTGTCCGTTTGGGCAAAGAGAGTACATACCGCGAGTTCTCACTACAGCTACATTTTTCTCGCCATTCTTCTCACACCTTACTCCTGCATACTTAAGCCATTCATTTCTCTCCTCGTCCTCCCATCTTGCCCCTTATTGCAATTTCATGAAAACCTGAGCTCCTTGCTCTTTGGTTTGCTAGGAATGTGTGCATCGTCCTCGATGTCGGTGAGTACACCACCATTCCATTGATGCCTTGGAAATCTCTCCTTGCATGACATGTGCCATGTGCATCATTCTTCTTCTTGAGCTTCCCTTTACCTCTGTCATGCTTGCCATTGCAGAAGAAGATATGGAGAGCACCGGTGCCATTGTCATCTTCCTCTCTGTCTAACCTACCCTTCAACATCACCATGTTCCATATCCCACTTATGCTTCCCCCTTAGGCAATCTCATCAATTTCATTGTGAGACCCTAAGGCTGTGCATCTCCACTATTTTTGGTCACCTCTACCATCTCAGTTGATTCTAGTAGTCTGCTGGGCTTCTAGTTGATTCCTTGCTTTTGAACCATCCTCAGCATGCATGCAAGCTAATGCGTACCTTGTTCTGGCCTATCCTTCATTGTAGCTCACCATCGATGTGAAGGTCATCACTACTATCCCTTTTCACCACTGACTGGCCACTTTAAGCATTCGTTAATGTCACTGACCTCGCCATTGTGCTCGGGGTAAGCCGCTGATGCCGAATATCCCTTGTGTTTGGCTCAGGCGAGTAACGTTTGTTATCCTCACTATCACCATTCATGGCACCACCATGGAGAGCATTGTGGCCGTTGCTCCAATCACCATTCATCCCTGAGCCACACCTCTTCGAGTCACAATCACTCTTAGGACCTCTCTCCATGTCCCAAACATTGCCTCCCTCGTTTGTTTGCTGTTTCTACCCAACTCTACCCCTCACCACCACTGAACCTCATCACTGGCGATGTGCAAGGTTTCCTTGGCACAAGCCATCCCATCGAAGACTTCTGTCATGCTTTCCTCTCTCCATTTCTTGAACTGTTCGCACATATGACCCTGTAGAGACGCTATTTTCAATTTTGGCCCCCTAACACATTGTTTTTGCAAAAATAGACCACTCCTCGAGCTTGGCAGGTGCGGCATGTGACACATGTCACTTGTTGCGCTGCTATAGCTCGACAGGAGGCCCAGTGTGCGGCTGGGCGAGTTGGCACGGCAAGCAGATGGTGAGGTGTAGCTGGCAGGTGCTGCCAAGTCAAGGAAGCGACAACAACCTGCCGAGATGTCCTTGCACGATAGGCTATTACCGAGCCACCCTGGCTTGGCAAGCGGGTGCAACACAGTGGATAGGCATGTGTGGGAAGGAATCCGATTCCTCACGAGGCAGCAGCAGCTTGCGAGGGAATCGTGTTAATGACATGACACGACACAGCGACATGATGTGCTGCAATGTTAGATTCATTTTATTCACCTATTAATTATGCTACAATGATCTATAGTAGCATTGCTACTAAGCAAGAGAGAGCGTAGCAAGGGAGGGGTAGGAATGAAAAGAGAGATTTCTTGTTGAGTTAGAGTCCAGGGAGGCAATGCGGTTGTGATTTACCCTCCTTCACAACTGCAAGCATTGTGGAGCTGGTGTTTATCTTTAGAAAAAGGTATATATGCTTCATTCACATGGGAGCAACACACTTAATATATCGTTACTGGTGCATTAGTACAATTGTGGTTTTGTAATGTGGAATACACTAGGTAGCCATGTCTACTTGATGGATGTGTTTCTATAAGTAACCATTTTTATTTATTATAAATAGCTGCAGAAATACGGGCCAGAAAAAGAGCTAAAATATTTTTATGTATGTCTGCATGTATATATTTATTGGTCTCGCACGATTACAGAATGGCCATTATCCATGGACATGGTTTTATTTCCATAAACTTAAAAGCAGAAGTTTTGTTATATCTTTAAACTATTACTAATACCCTCCTGTTCAACTATAGATGGTCGGATCAGATAACGTTGGGCCATGGGACTACTTCACCCATGGAGAGGACAAAAGTGAGTTCCATCTTCAGGGGACTACTTCACCCATAGATGATGGAAGTCTTCCTATACGCAATGGAAGGTGAGTACACCCCCTTGCATCTTTTGCATGGAGCATCTGAGGAGCACTTCCACCAATGCCCTTTAGGACGCCGCCCGATTGGCTTGTGCTCACGTAGGCAAGATCCATGAAGCCACCATGCTGACATCCCTGTTGTGCTACTATTCATTCCTCCAGGAAGGAGCACGCTATGGCGAGACATTCGTCCCCATCTCCGACGATGGCCTGCTCCTACCCCACTAGGTCCAACTCACCAAAGCTATGGGAGCCACCTACACTGATGCTCTAGAGGAGATCTCGGATCTCTGCTAGCTCCTCACTATCAGCTATAGCTAGGCTAAGACTCTCCATGCTCAGCTCGCCAAGTGTGAAAAGACCTTGGTTGCAGTGGAGCATGGGAGGGATGCCGTAGTCGTCGAGCTTAAGCGGACTACAGTAGTAGCAGTGGTCTATGCTCCAGCTCCCCTTGGACCCCTATCATTTTTAATATAGCTGGGTCCACATTGAAATCAAGTCTTGTTTGTGAAGGACACACACACACACATTTTTAATACAGCTTTATGGCCAGAACGATTTTTCCAAAGTGGTTTGAAACACTAAATTTAAAAACACCTAGTTTTGAAAAGAATTTTCCTTTGATAGTTTGTGAAAGGAGTGGGTCTTAAAATCATGGTTTGAAAACAGGATCCTTGGAAATGAGCTTGAAAAATAATTGTTATTGTTGTGGTTACAGACCAAACAAAGAGAGAGATGGTAGTGGAGAGGTGGGAGTGTTCTACCTCACCCTCCTCCTCATCCTGATATATATATTCACATGGAGTATGCTTTTACAGTTATGCCCTTACATCCGTACATCCCCATTAGGGGCACTTATGTCATTACAAATGTTACTCTAGTTCTTATAACCTCCTAACAGGCCTGCTGGGCTTAGGTGGGGGCCACCCCTACAACAGGAGCCTCTCATGGTGAAGGGCTTCAAAGGGCCGAAGCCATGTCACCGAGTCCTTTGGCCCCCTCCGTCCCCTACGGCCTGTGAATTTCTCCAAACTTGCGGTTGGGGAGCCCGGGGTGTGGGATGGAAGGTGATGTCAATCTGCAGAGTGGCGCCTTATCGAAGCGAAGATGCGCGCGCTCGTCCCCTATGCTTGAGCGGGTGGCGCGGAAGCGGCGCCTAGTCGGGTAAGACGCGCGCGTGCCGTCCCCTACCCTTGAGCGGGTGGCGGCGAGAGTGGCGCCTAAGTCGGCCGAGACGCGCGCGCTCCGTCCCCTACCCTTCGAGCGGGTGGCGCGGAGGTGGCGCCTGGTCGGCGTAGAGCGCGCGCGCTCCGTCCCCTACCCTTGAGCGGATGGCAGCGGAGTGGCGCCTAAGTCGGCCGCGCGCGCGCTCCGTCCCCTACCCTTCGAGCAGTGGCGCGGAGGCCGCGCCTGGTCGGCGTAGACGCGCGCGTGCTCCGTCCCCTACCCTTCGAACGGGTGGCAGCGGAGTTGGCGCCTGGTCGAAATGAAGCGACGCGCGCTCCGCCCGCTACCCTTGAGCGGATGGCGCGAGGGTGGCGCCTAAGTCGGCCGTGGCGCGCTCCGCCCCTACCGCCGAGCGGATGGCAACGGAGGTGGCGCCTAAGTCGGCGAGGCGCGCGCGCTCCGTCCCCTACCCTTCGAGCGGTGGCGGCGGAGGTGGCGCCTGGTCGAAAGAGGCGCGCGCGCTCCGTCCCCTACCCGCCGAATGGATGGCGCGAGGTGGCGCCTAAGTCGGCCGAGGTGCGCGCGCCCGCCCCTACCCTTCGAGCGGGTGGCGCGGAGGTGGCGCCTGGTCGGTAGACGCGCGCGCTCCGTCCCCTACCCTTCGAGCGGGTGGCGGCGGAAGGCGGCGCCTGGTCAGTAGCAGCGCGTGTGCTCCATCCCTACCCTTCGAGCGGGTGGCGCGGAGGTGGCGCCTAAGTCGGCCGAGGTCGCGCGCTCGTCCCCTACCCTTTGAATGGGTGGCGCGGAGGTGGCGCCTGGTCGAAATGAGCGCGCGCGCTCCGTCCCCTACCCTTTGAGCGGGTGGCGGCGAGGTGGCGCCTGGTCGAAAGTGAGCGCGCGTGCGCTCCGTCCCCTACCCTTGAGCGGGTGGCGCGAGGCTGGCCTAAGTCGGCCGAGGCACACGCGCTCCGTCCCTACCCTTGAGCGGGTGGCGCGAGGTGGCGCCTGGTCGAAGTAGCGCGCGCGATCCGTCTCGCTACCCTTGAGCGGATGGCGCGGAGGTGGCGCCTAAGTCGGCCGTGGCGCGCGCGCTCCGTCCCCTACCCTTCGAGCGGATGGCGGCGGAGGTGGCACCTAAGTCAAAGTCGGCGCGCGCTCGTCCCCTACCCTTGAGCGGGTGGCGGCGGAGGTGGTGCCTGGTCGAAGTAGCGCGCGCGCTCCGTCCCTACCCTTCGAGCGGGTGGCGGCGGAAGCGGCGCTGGTCGTGAACACGCGCGCGCTCCGTCCCCTACCCTTCGAGCGGGTGGCAGCGGAGGTTGGCGCCTAAGTCGAAGCCGAGGCGCGCGCGCTCCGTCCCCTACCGCCGAGCGGGTGGCGGCGGTGGTGGCGCCTGGTCGAAATGACGCGCGACGTGCTCGCCCCTACCCTTCGAACGGGTGGCAGCGGAGGCTGGCGCCTAGTTGAAGTAGACGCGCGTGCGCTCCGTCCCCTACCCTTCGAACGGGTGGCAGCGGAAGCTGGCCCCTAAGTCGAAGCCGAGGCACGCGCGTGTTAGTGATATGCCCTAGAGGCAACATGGAGATGTTATATATATATCACATACTATGTTTATGATGCATTGCTTTGTTCCTTGAAATAGACATTATCATTATTGATCAATGAGTATGTGACTTATTCATGAGACTCTTAATGCCAAAATGTTGCTATTTCTAAATAATCCCTGATCATATATCATGTGAGGAACAAATATGATTCAAAGATCAGCATATTTATTGATTGATGATCATGTCTCATGGATCATGGTATGGTGATACCAAATCAATAATATGGACATGTGTTAGTGAACATATGTTGGATAGACCCGGCATGAGACACTGCAGATATTCCATGTGTCATCAGTTGTTCTCAAGTAGTGTTTATGTAGAATCCTTAGACTTGAGATCATCATGGTTCCCAACATGCGTAGTAGCCTATTTTGGGACTACTAACCACTACTCCGTAACTGGGTAGTCATAAAAGTAGTCTTCGGGTTTGCTATGAAACATGTAGTGGGATGTGAATGATCAAGATAGAATTTGCCCCTCCTTATGGGAGAGATATCTCTGGGCCCCTCGATGTAATGGATTATGAAAGTGCATGGCCATGCCAAGGTGATTGAGGAGTCAATCACGAGTTTATAATCCATCACGGAATCGAGAGAGTGATTGAGCTATTAAGAGGATGACACAGGTCTCGCCTTGAGCTCAATCTATATCGTGAGACAAAGGGATTCGTACATGAGAACATTACAGGTTCAGCCGATATGATCTTTACGTATACTTTGGGTTAATATGTCTAGCTAGAGGCCGCTATTAACAGGGTGACCGGAAAGGCATTTCCGGGTCGCGACCAAGTATACGTGAACCTACAGGGTCGCACACTTAACGGGTTGGAACACTAATTCGAATGTGATTCGGATGTGGGCTCAATTCGGATAGAGATCTGGATAGACTCCTATTGGGCCTCGGTCCACGAGGCCCAAGTGAGGAGGTATATATATGGAGGTGGGGTGAGGATGTACACACGCCTGTTCCTCCCGAGCAAAACCTAGCCGCCACCTCCGAGCCAAACCCTAGCGCTCGCGAGTCTTTGGTACACTCGCGATCGGCGTTCTACCGGGCGTGTGGATACGGTGGAGGCGCTGCTCGTTGCGGCGTTGATCGGCATCAACAATCTCTGATTGGATGCGCTCGTGGTGTGGTTGATCGCGTGGAGAGCGATCATTGGGACGATCGGCTACTTCCACTACTACCTCGACGCGCGTGGTTGGATCGGCTTCTCCAACTCTTCTTCGCTGCTGCTGCGCGTCTAGTGGTAACGATCTATGATCCCTCCTTAGCATGATGTCCTGGTGTGCGCGGTAGAAATTTTTTATTTTCTGCTATCGTAGCCTACGCGCTTTCCTTCAGCGCGCTCCGTCCCCTACCCTTCGAACGGGTGGCAGCGGAGGCTGGCGCCTAGTCGAAGTAGACGCGCGCACGCTCCGTCCCCTACCCTTCGAACAGGTGGCAGCGGAGGCTGGCGCCTAAGTCGAAGCCGAGGCGCACGCGCTCTGCCCTCGCGCTAAGATTGGAGCTTGGCACCGATATTGCTGCGCTTCGAAGCTGTTGTGACCTTGCAGTCTGGTAGTGCGCTTTTAATGGCGGCTGGAATCACGCCGACGCCTAGCCTGGTAGAGGTCAGGCTGTCGCGTCGTGCAGTATGCCATCCAGTGGGTGGGACACGCGGTGACTCGCGACTGGTGCGTCGTGGGATGCGAGCGGTTGCGTGACCGCGGCCGTTCGCCTCTTCGCCAGGGAAGTTGGACGCGTGTTGAGGGCATGGAGGCATTGTGCGCTGTTTGGTCACCTACCGGGCACGGCCCTCTAAGCCCCGGCGGTTCTTCTTTCCAAATCGTGGGCAGCCGAATCGCTGCAAGTTTAATCTGTCTGCGCTTTGAGCCACAAGAGAGGCGAGCGGCCTTTATAAGGTGCCAGTGTTGAGGTGGAGGCACCCTTTTTTGTTTTTTGATCTGCCGCTTTGCTTCCGCCCGTGCTAATTGTAACGCCAGTTGCTCCTTTCCCTGCTTCTTTCTCCCTGATCGCGAAGAGCGATGGCTAGCCATGACGACGCCTCCCACCATCCCCGCAGCAGTTCCCTGCCTAGCCAGGGCAAGGTGTCCCATCCTTCCGGGAGTACAGTGGTGCCGCGGGGACTCGCGCACCAACAAGTGGTGGGACGCCATGGAGCACTCGGGGGGCTGCTGTTCCCGTGTGTTGGGGAGGAGCCGCGTGACCGAAGGGACGCTGCAGCGACTCGTGCAGGAGAGGAAGATCGAAGATCGCGATGGGGCTCGCCTACCCCGCGGGACGAGACGGAGCCGAAGCCCCGGGCAATGGAGGCGATTGTTTTTGTCGCGTTCTTCGACGCCGGCCTTCGAATGCCCTCCACGTTGTTCGTGGGCGAAGTCCTGCGGGCCTACAAGTTGGAGCTAGCCCAACTGACGCCCCACGCAATACTCCGCCTAGCTGTCTTCACGTGGGCGATGCGGACAGAGGGGCGGCGTCCCAGCGTGAGCTTATTCGCCACACTGCACGACGCACGCTGCCGACCCAGAAAAGTTGAAGGGGCGGTGTCCAACTTCGGTGGTGTGGACTTCGTGCTACGGGCGTCGTGCGCGACGTTGTTCCCCGCGCCAGCCTCGCCGAGGCAATGGGAGTCCGGCTGGACTCGGCAGTGGTTCTACTACACCGACAAGAGCAGAATGCAATGCCGAGGTGGGCGATCTCGTTTAACGATGCGCCGAGTGCGAAGGCGGAGATTGATGACACGCAAAGCTACGAGTCTTGTCGGTGTCGCGTCGAATGAGCTGCGCGACCTAGCGAGGAGTTCACAATGTATGGGGTGGCGCCATTCTCCTCCGGGAAGTATGTTGGGACAGGCGGCCCCACGAGGACGAGTTCACCCATCCGTATCTACTTTGCTTCGCCTTCCGCTCCTTGTAAGTCGCCCGGCGTGTTTTACGCGCCATTGTATCTGTTTGGTCTCCGCTTTGGATCGCGTGATCTTCTGCGCAGTGGCTCAGCTAGAAGACACGGAGCGCGTGGTTGCGGCGCTCCTCGGCCCGTACACGCTTGAGGAGCACCAGGCTCGCGAGGCCGCAGTCAAGGCGGCTAAGCAAGGGCGGGTAAACCTCACATGCGAGGCTCTGGGCATCACTGTGCCCGAGCGAGTGGTGCCGGGGGAGCTTCCCGCCGGCACTCCGGGCGCTCAGGACGGTGATAGCCCTGCGGGGGTGTTATCTTTGCGACGCCGGGCCCGCTCCCCGGCTGCCGTATGCGACCCAGCAGGCCCCTCGGCGGCTAGCACAGCTGAGACAGGGCATGCGACTGGCGGTGGGCCCGGCCACACTGCTTCGGAGGAGCGCGTCATCTCAAATCCCCCGGCACCATCTGCCGATGCCAACGAACCCGTGCTTGCGGCCACCGTTGAGCCGGAACTCGCCAACCCGGGGGGGAGCACTGTTCCCGGCGAGAAAACCACGGTTGATGGTGCGTTATCAACCGTAGCAGCCGGCGAGGGCGCGCCCCCTACGGAGGAAGCCGTGGGGGCGACGGGAACCGCAGCTGGTGTTGCCGCGGAAGAATCGCTTGTGCCGCCGCAGGCGAAACGCCCTCGGACTCAGTCCCTGCCACCAGCGAGGGGTCGATACGACGTTGCGGGGCCTTGTCGCGGGATTACAGCGTCTAGCGCGGCCGAGAGGACCTCCTCGCCGACCACCGAGGCGCCCGCATCCCACTTGGCAGTCGAACCGGCACCACTTCCTACCGCGACGAGAGGCGTAGGAGGTAGGCGTGAGTCCCTTTCTTCACATGACTTTGTGAGACTCTCTCCGATATGCTTGCTCATTCTGTCAACATCAGGCGAGACGAAGTCTCCCGGACGTGGCGAAGGATCGAGCAACGGAGGTATGCGCGAAGTCCAAAGCCTTGTGCAGGATGCCCCGCAGGTGTCCGTTGCTGTTGACGTGGCCGAGGCCCCGGTAAATCCTGGCGCGTTGGGGCCGGGGCTCGCTCGCTCGGACTTCCTCCCGCGCCTGGAGATACTTCGCGTCCTCACCGCAGCCGTAGAGCGTGCAGACAACGGCCTTGACCGAGAGGCGTTGTCGTCATGCGGGGGGGGCACTCCTAGCGCTGGCGCTGCAGGCCTCCGAGATGAGGGTAAATAAGTGTGCTTCAGTTTCTAGGGTACTGCTGGGCGCCTGCTGACTTGTTGTTTTGCGGCGCTTGCCTCGGCCGGTCCTTTGGCGAGGCCGTGTTGGAGCGGGGGCTCTGGAAGCCACCCGTGAAGCAAACAATGCTCTCGTGGCGAAGGATGAAGAGCTTCGCGCACTAGAGGGTGCCATGGCGGCCGCGCAACTCGAGGCCACGGAAGCCAAGTGCACCACGGTTGAGGAGCGCGCCGCCTTCCTACAGCAGATCGCCGTCCTAGAAGGGGAGAAAGCCCAGCTAGCGGAGTCTGCTGCAGGGATAGCCGCGTCTTGAAAAATGCATCCACGTCGGCGTGGCGGGCCATGGAGTCTCTGAACCAGGCCCTCCGAGATTTGTGCGTCAGAGTGCCGGACACTATGCACGGGCCGGAGGACCTGTCGGAGATGCTCGGGTTGATCAAGGAGGGGGCAGGCGTTGCTCTTCGTGGCGCCAGAACCTTTGGCGAGCACTGTGGCTATCTTGGTGCATGCTTCGCCCTCGCCATGCTTCACACTCGTGGGTGTAGACATACCCATGAGCTGGCGAATCCTCAACTGGATCTTCCCGGCCGACCAGAGGTTATGTCGGACGCCATTCGCTCCATCGGGCCTAGCCTGCAGACATTCCATCAACGGATGCGGGGCGCCGGGAAGATGCGGCGAGGTCGCCGCGCGCGACGCTGCATGGGAGAGGACCTCCTCCGCTGGCTCGAAGGAGTCCTCCAACACCACGACGATGACGGCACGGGTTTGTCTGCACCGCGCCAAGACTGAGCGGTTGGTCGGGTAGGGCGGGGGGATGATGTACTGGTTCTCATGCTTGTAACCATGTAACCCCCCTTGCTTTTGCAATGAAACCAAGTAGCACTTTATTCTTGGTGTTACCTTCCGCCGAGTGCAAGGGGAAGACCTCCGCCTTTTAGTGCGCATGAGGGCGTCCCCCCGCTGTGTCTTATTTAGAGTCCGTAGACTGGCGCGTGCGGAGGCGAACCTTGACGCTACGACTTCCTTTATAGTCCGGAGACTCGCGCGTGCGGAGGCGGACCTCGACGCTACGTCTTATTTAGAGTCCGTGGACTGGCGCGTGTGGAGGCGAACCTCGACGCTAGGACTTCCTTTATAGTCCGGAGACTCGCGCGTGCGGAGGCGGACCTCGACGCTACGTCTTATTTAGAGTCCGTGGCACGCGGCGCGTGCGAGGCGAACCTCGACGCTACGACTTCCTTTATAGTCCGGAGACTCGCGCGTGCGGAGGCGGACCTCGACGCTACGTCTTATTTAGAGTCCGTGGCCTGGCGCGTGCGGAGGCGAACCTCGACGCTACGACTTCCTTTATAGTCCGGAGACTCACGCGTGCGGAGGCGGACCTCGACGCTACATCTTATTTAGAGTCCGTGGATTGGCGCGTGCGGGGGTGGACCTCGACGCTACGACTTGCTTTATAGTCCGTAGACTCGCGCGTGTGGAGGCGGACCTCGACGCTACGACTTGCTTTAGAGTCCGCAGACTGGCGCGTGCGGAGGCGGACCTCGACGCTACGTCTTATTTAGAGTCCGTGGACTGGCGCGTGCGGAGGCGAACCTCGATGCTACGACTTCCTTTATAGTCCAGAGACTCGCGCGTGCGGAGGCGGACCTCGACGCTACGTCTTATTTAGAGTCCGTGGACTTTGTTCTGTGCAGCGCGGACAGACAATGTTCTGGGAACAGCAATCTTTATTGAACTCCCGTTTGCGCGGGCGAGCATTGTATAACAAGGGGCTGGTGGCTCTACGCTTGTCGTCACCTTACGGCGTAGTATCGCGCAACTTGTCCGCATTCCATGTGTGTCGGAGGGCTTGTCCTTGGCGTGGCGGCGATCGCCCCGCCGGCAATGCTTCAATCACGATGTCTGAGCCTTCCCACGGACTCCAGCTTGCGGCGGTCTCGTGCAGAGCGCCACTCGAGAGCGAGATCCCGAGCTTGAATCGCGGGCATATAGAGTGGTCAGTGCGCATTATGCGCCACGCATACTTCGACATGGTGGGCTGCATCCGCGCGTAGCCGTCGAGAGGTCCAGGACACACGGCGCTCCTCTTGGTGCTTGGGCGAGACCCTCCGCGAGCGACCTTGATTTCCTCGGCGTCAACGCCGTCGCGAAAAGGAGCTTGAGCGGCGTGAATCCGTTGGACACGCGTTACCGTTGTCGCGGCGACCAAAGAATCTTTGTGGCTTCGGCAGCCACTTGCCCTTGGTAACCCGACCAGCGCTTTTTGATGGCAGCGGAGATGGCGCCATTCGCTGTTCGACCGCCCGTTGGGTGGGGATGCCCTACCGAGGCGAATCGAAGGGTGATGCCCATCTTTGTCACAATATTATTTGAAGAGGGTGGCGTCGAGCTGCAGGCCGTTGTCAGCCGTGAGCTCACGGGCACGCTGCTGGCGACATATGATGTTTTGCGAGGAAGCGCCGTATGGCGCAGAGGTTACTTTAGCGAGGCGACCGCTTCCGGCCATCCGGAGAAATACTCAGCGCGACTACCACGAACCGTAGGTCCCACGGAGCTCGGGCAAGTGGTCCTACTATGTCGGCGCCCCAGCGTGCGGTGGCCACACCGAGGAATGGGGTTGAGGCTCGTCGGGGCTGCGGATGATGCGCGCCATCCACCGGCACCCTTGGCATCGGCGACGAGGTCTGGGCGTCGGTGATGGTAGTTGGCGAGAAGCCTTGCGAGCGCTTGCCGACTAACGACCTCGGTGCGGTGGGACCGCGCGCCGCGTGGATCTCCGCAAGGAGCTCCTTTCCCCCACCGAGAGGCGGTCAGAGAGGCGGTGCGCAAACCCCTCTCTTGTAGAGTATCGCCGAACACTGGAAGGATCTTGCGCGTGTCTTTATGCGCGGCTTCGGCGGGTTCTCGGCTCGGCGATGCCTTGCAAGAAATTGAAGATGGGCTCGCCGACCACCGGCGGTCGATGTGGTGGACAAGTGCGCGTCCGGTTGTCTGTCGGCGATGGCGCTGCAATAATATTTTGTAAACGCCCCATCGGGCGATTCTTTGGTGGCCGCCTTAGCGGCGTCGGCTGCTCGTTCTCGCGGGGATGGCCTTGACGGTGGCGCCCAAAGTGCCTTTCCTCGCTCTCACGGCCGCAAGGTACTTGGCCAACTCGGGGTCCTTGGCTTGATATGACTTGTCCACATGACCAGCCACCAAGCGCGAGTCGGTGCGGACTAGCACCGTCTCGCGCCGCGCCTTGAGCCGTCGGGCCAAAAGCGGCGCCTCGTACTCGGCCGTGTTGTTGGTAGCGGGAAGGCAAAGCGCGCGAGTATAGCAAACGCTGTCGCCGGGCGTGGCGATCACCGCACCTACGCCCGCGCGCGCGCGCCGTAAGCTCCGTCAATGGTGGCGTCGAGCGGGGTCATCGTGCGTCTGGGCGGGTTGGGCGGCGGGGTCCATTCGGCGCGAAAAACCGCAAGGACTTGGGATTTGATTGCCGTTCGTGAAGCATATGTCAAGGAGAAGGAGCGAGCTCGCGGCCCATTTGCCGATGTGCCTGTGGACTCCTTGTTGTGTAACATCTCTGCCAGGGGGAATGAGGAAGGCACTGTGATCGGGTGGGCTAGAAAATAATGCCGAAGTTTCCTGGAGGCCATGACCAGCGCGTAGGCGAGCTTCTCAAGCTCCGTGTATCTTGTCTTGGCACCTTGGAGGCTTGAGAGACAAAGTATACGGGCCGCTGCATGGCGCCTTCCTCTAAGACGAGGACGGCGCTGACCGCGGTGGCTGACGCGGCCAGATAGAGCAGGAGGGGAGCCTCTGGTGCTGGGGCGACCAGAGTGGGGAGGCTTGCCAGGTGCTCCTTGAGCTCGTTGAAGGCCTTCACGCAATCGCCGTCCCAACGAAATCCATCACACCCGCGGAGTGTCTTGAAGAATGGCAGGCCCCGCTCCGCCGCCCTGGATAGGAAGCGGCTTAGTGCTGCCATGCGGCCCGCCAGCCTCTGGACCTCCCTCGTTGTCTTGGGTGGCTCCATACCCAGGATGGCATCTACTTTGTCGGGGTTCGCCTGGATGCCCCGTCCGGACACGAGGAAACCTAGGAGTTTGCCCGCCTGTACCCCGAAGACACATTTGTCGGGGTTGAGCTTGATGCCCACCTTAGAAGGTTGTGAAGGTCTCTGGAGGTCCCGGCCATGCGAGCAAGCTGCGGGTTTGACCACCACATCATCGGCGTAAGCTTCGCGTTCCTCCCAAGTGGGTGGCGGGGCAATAGCGGCGAGGCGGGTAAAGGTAGCGCTGCGTTCTTCAAGCCAAAGGGCATTACGACGGCGGAACATCCCAAGTGGTGTGATGGCGGTCTTCTCCTTGTCGTCTTCGCCATGTATACCGGTGGTAGCGGAATAGGCGTCAGAAACTCATTAGTTCGCACCAGCGGTGGCGTCGACCGGTGATCGATGCGCGGCAAGGGTAATTGTCCTTTGGGCACGCCTTGTTGAGTGCCGTGAAGTCGATGCACATACGCCGGGCCCGCCGCCTTTTTGACTAATCTTGGGTTAGCGAGCCACTCGGATGGTGGACCTCACGAATGACCCGGCCGGAAGAAGCCGCCACCTCTGTTTTGGCCGCTGCTTGCCGATCCATCGACATGCGCGAAGCCTTTGCTTGACCGGCTTGGCGTCGGGCGGACCGCCAGCGATGCTCGATTCTCGCTCGGTCTCGCCCTTGATGTCCTCCGGGACCATGCGAAAATGTCAGCGTTGTTCGAAGCACTTGGAGCAGATCCGTTCGACCCTGGGAGCCCTCGCCGATGGACACAAGCGTCCCGCCGCTCGGGCGGCACCTTCTTGACTCGCCCTCGGGCGAGGCTTGGCGTCCATCCGGGCGGAGGGCCTCGCCGGCGTGTCGAGAGGGTATGCTGCCGGCGATGAGAACTCGGTTGCCGACCTCAAAGACGTCGGCAGTCGATCGCGAAAGCGGTGATAACACCCTCCGAGCCCGGAGCTTCACACACAAAAGCGCGTAGTGTGGGATCGCCTCGAAAGAGTTGATGGCGGGTCGCCCGGTATGGCGTTGTAGGGATGTGGGATATCCACGGCGTCGAAGATGACATGCTCGGTCGGATGTTACCCTTGTTGCCCTCGACGGAAAGTGGCCGGAAGGACACGTGCCCAAGGCTGCGCAGCGGTTGGCCTCGAAGCCTTGAAGTGGAGCTCGGGCTGCTCTGGCCGTGCGGGGATCCCCATGTGGTCGAGGGCCTCTGCAAACAAGATATTCGCGAGCTTCCCGTCGACAAGGGCGCGCTGGCGTCACTGGCGTGCTATGTGGGCTGGATGACCGAGAGGTCTTGGTGAGGGTACTCTACACCCCTGGCGTCGTTCAAGTCAAAGGTGATGTTGCAGGGCGGCATCCACGATTGCGGCTGCTCCCCGGGGGCCCTTGAGGAGGAACCTCCGGTGATGATGCTGACGGTGCGATGCTGCGCGCCCTCCGCTGCGGTGGCTCGCAGGGGGCTACCCCTTGGGTGCCCCATGTGGGCTCCAGCGTGGGGCCGAGGAGGTAGAGCCCGAGACCCGGCCGTCACCCTCCGCAGCTCCATAACTGCGGTTCATGCCCTTGTGTAATGATCACCGTAGCCGTGTACCTCGCACCACTTGCCATAATGTAGGAGCTCTTGTTCTGCGTGGGGTTGGCCGCCGCAACCAAGTCCGCCTTCCGATCCCCGGTCTCCCCTCCATGAGGTGGGGTCGGGTCCTTGGCGGGCGTTCTCGGTGTCGAGACATGATGGGCGCTTTGTGACTGCGCTGGTGGCGCCGAGGTTTATGCTGCTCCTTGAAGAGCCTTCTGCACTACCCGTATCGCTGCCTCGGGAGGGCCTCCTCGGGGCTCTCGGCTGCGCGCCTCGCCGAGGAGGACCACCCGCCCCGCCAGCGCGGGTGCTCCTCATGGCGAGGTCGAGGGCGGTAATGCTGCGTCTTCGCGCATCCTCCTCCGCCCGCGCATACTCGTCCATTTTGTCGAAGAGCTTGGCGACTGTCTTGATTGGCCTCCGCGCGTTGTACTCGGCCATCGGGCCCGGACGAAGGCCCTGTATGGCTGCGTGCGATGGTGGTTTCGTTGCGTCTTTCACTTGGCATCGAATCTTGGCGGCGCTTGAAGTAGTCCGGAGCTTCTCGAGGGTCTTTGCTTCACAAACAAGAGTTGGTCGCGTCGACTCGCTCGACATAGTTTCCTTGGAAGTTGTTGTGAAGGCGGTCGCGGAGCTGCTCCCACGCGTAGATGGAGCCCGGCTCTATGGTAAAGAACCAAGAGAGCGCCACTCCTTGCAGTGCGAGGGGAGTCCTTCGCCGTGGTGTCGTCTCCGCGCGCGGCCTCGTCGCGGTTTCAGACACGCGCACGAACTCGCGGGGTCCGTGTCGCCTTTATGCGGTCGATGGCGCTAGGAAACTTGAAGTCTTGGGCCATGCCACTGCTGCAGCCCCTGCCGGCGGGGACTCGGATCTACGCGCGCGCGCGCGCGGCTAGGCGTGGGGGCTTGCGATCGTCCGCCCTCTCGGCGAGGCTCGGGCGCGATTATTGGCGCGGCCTGCGGCTCGAGCCTCTTGCATATCTCGGACGGCTCGCGAGGTCCCCTAGTTCCTGCTGGAGCGCGTTGAGGGCTTCTAGTAGGCGCTTTCCACCGCAGTCTTTGTCGGGCATTTGGAACACCCAGCGGGCGGGTCGATGCGAGGACCATCGCCTCACGATCTCGGATCCGCTGGATGCTTCATTGTAGCTACCCCCGCGCTCGATCGCGCGCGGCGAGGGTGGCGGGGTGTCGTTGCGATTGCCGCCGGCGAGGTTGGATGTCGTTATAGCGGCGCGGCGGGTCGATCGTTGTAACACGGCGTCGGCGCCGCGACCATTACGCCCACGCCGCCGGCTCCTTCGGCGGCCGATGCCGAAGCCACGTATTCACGCGCCGCTCCGACCAGCCGTCTTCCTTCCGTCGCTGCGCGATGAAGCTTTTTTCGGTGCCATCCTTCTTCGGTCTTCAGGCTTGTCCTTGTCCTCCCCACGGACGGCGCCAACTGTTGTGGTTACAGACCAAACAGAGAGAGAGAGATGGTAGTGGAGAGGTGGGAGTGTTCTACCTCACCCTCCTCATCCTGATATATATATTCACATGGAGTGTGCTTTTACAGTAATGCCCTTACATCCGTACATCCCCATTAGGGGCACTTATGTCATTACACATGTTACTCTGGTTCTTATAACCTCCTAACAGGCCTGCTGGGCTTAGGTGGGGGCCACCCCTACAACAGTTATGGTCCAGCTTTCGGTGGTAAGGAGACAGAGGATCGATTGCCCATGGTAATCAAAGGAAGGGATGGGAAAATCCATGTTTGGAAATAGGTCTTTCTAGTGATACGAGTTTCGAATGGGGGATTCAGGATACCAAATTGGAGACATTGGCTTGAGTGGGGAGTGTCATCCATGGCTTGCGAAGATGAAGGCTACTCAATATTTTGGTTTTGAAAAATAGATTTGTAGATACAAGTCTGGACAAATAAATGTTGGGGTTTTAGGCCTTCAAGGTTGACTTTTGAAATCTGGTTTTGTGCAAAGCATTTTTGAAATTGGGTTTTGCGGGCAAGGAGTCATAAAATTGAAATATGGGATTAGAGGTTTTGTTTTTGGAATTGGGGAAGCCTGCTTATAATAGCAAGGTTTCAACTTTTGTAAAAGGATTCTTTGGGCAAACCTTTTGAAAGCATTTTTTAAGTAAGTTTGGAGTTACAAAGTTTTTAAGAATAGGTTGGCAAACCAATTTTGAAAATAATTTTTATTTAAAAGAATAGATTTGGGAGCATGAAATAAAATACTTCCTAACCATGCGCAGCGAGACAAAGCATGGGGAATAAGCTTTCACCAGCACATTTTCAAAATAAAACTCTTTTATTTTCATTTTTAACATAATTTAATTAATTTTTTTTGAAATAGAAGCCTCTTTTTTCTGTCTCTCTCTCTCTCTCTTTCTTGGGAGAAACTATGTTGGAAATCAGTTTTGTTTTGTGTCAGAAGAAGAAAAAAATAAATCTTTGGAATATATATATATATATATATATATATATATATATATATATATATATATATATATATATATATATATATATATATTGAAATTGTCCTCAGAAGATCTGATTCTTTCAAAACAGGTTGAAAATGTATCTTCTAAACAAATGGATAATCGAACTTCTAAGCATAAAACAATTTTCAAAAATGAGTCTTAATGTTAAGCTTCATGTTTTGGGTCCAAAATATATTTTTAGGATGCTTTCCTGAAATATTTCTAAGGAGAGTTTTGGAAATACAATGTTTTGAATCGAGGTAAGGTAGCTATGGAGCTATAATCACTGGAGCAATATATAGGTAAGAGAAGATCATCTAGAAGGGATGAGAGGGAGCAACAATACTTATATTTTGGAACTAGATTTGGAAAAATAATTCTAGTCATGAAATTAACGGCAATGCTAACTAAGGCGACGACCTACAGCCAATATATTCTAATACAGCTCTGTCGGATTTGGTTTTTGTCAATCCAGAATCCCCTATAATTCTACTACACTATTCCTTAGATCAATAGATAGTGCTCACAGATACAGTGTTGTATATCAAAATCATGTCTTGCGGAAGCATAAACAATATGGTAATAACTTACACGTGGGTTGGTCAGGCAGAAATCACTGAAATGCAGTAGCAAAAATGAAATCTTGACACAAGTGGGACCCTCAGACACACCCACAGGTAGTTAATTGGGGTTCATGACCTAGTTCTTGGCATCATTATCTTCTAGCATCTGTTGACTCCTTTAGATGACCGTAGGACTTGACTTTCTCCTTCTTACTATCTGAATATTGGTAATTGAGCAACAATGAGTACAAAAATACTTAGCAAGCCACCACACAGAATGCAATAATAGTAGATGCAATGCTATCAAATGGAGGTTTGAGGTTCTTTTATTTGCTAAAGGCATCATTTTGAAAGTTACAATAAATAGAAAATTCCCTGAGATTTATCAATTTTAACTAAACCAGATTTTTTAAAGTTGTTTGAGAGGATGCAGTAATAATAGTAGCGTAGGTTACATCCACCTGTTATAGTACACAGTTATCTCTACCGTATGCTAGTTTTGTTATCAAGGCTATATCCACGCATTATAACTGCTAGGTTACATCTACCTAAGGGAAAGAACTTGAAGGCTACATCCGCCCAATGGGTTTTCATCCCAACCACAAATTTTTAGAAATAGACACTAACTCGAGTAAGTTTCCATGCCTGCCCATGACTGTGGGCATGGTTGTTTGAATAGTTTTCACTTTGTAGAGGTCGTACACTTTACCCATAAGAGATAATCAACTTGTTATGTTCCTCACATTTCCTTATATGAGTGAATCAAGAAGAACACCACAAGGCCTTTACAATGCATATTCCCAGTGGGCCACACCATTAAGGCTTCCGCCACTATGGGGTTATGTCACATAGAGGCTTAAGCTGGGTCAGTGCAAATTAGTTGGCTAGGTTGCACACATTATAGACTTGTGATTGCACTATTTTACATGGGGAGGTCCTCACAAGATTTGATTCTTAGAGATATGTAGGCGGTGCTATCACAAACTACACATTCTCGTGCTACATCTTACCATTTATCTAGATATGGTAAAGCAAGTTTTGGAATTTTGGAGAACATGAAAATAATTAATCCAAACATACCAGCCATCTACCTCCAATGGCTACCCAAAACTAGTTTCTTGATGAAATAATGTCATGGCAAATTAATGCCCCTAGGTATCTAAGCATGACACTTTGATACGGACCTACTACTAGTATGTTTACCATTATATCTAGAGTGACAAGGTTTATGTCCAATCATCAAAGAGTGGGGTACAATTAAACACTTACCTAGAGGGAAGTAACTATGAGCTAATTCGATTGTCATTTACACAAAGTGATATATGTGTGAGTGTGTGTAGTGTCTTTCATTAGCAATTGGATTTGAGATAGATATTAATGGCCCAAACATTGTTTTTATAAGAATTATATGCCAGGTGATCTTTAATTTAAATCTCAATATTTACAGTTTAATATTAGTGACCCATGGTTCAAATTATTTACCTTAATCATTAAAGGTTACCTAAAAAGGGATGATTATGTTTTTTGAGGCAGGAGAACTAATTTGGTTATTTTCATTAACCTTGCATTGCTTATCTTTGTAGGGCAATTTAACTCGCTAATCCATTTGACATGCAATTAACCAAGATTAGTATTTCATTCGTTTTTAATTCAAATTTTCTTAATTAATATTTTCTTTTATTTCTCTGGATTATTTTCAAAAGAAGTTAAGAAGTGACATGTGGGCTACTAAATAGCGTTTGGCCCACTTATCATGTGAAGGAGAGAGACAGAAAGAAACTAGACAAGAGACAGGGGAGGGAGTCAGCCACAACAGGGGAGGTGGTAGCTCATGGCCGAGTGGCAGCATCGCCGTCAAGCGGAGTCCAGAGGGGGTGATGACATCTGGAAAAATGGGACACTAGTAGGATGATGGAGTTAGGGGAGGTGTCGCCTTGGCTCAGGATAGGGCAGGGGTCGACCAACGGTGATAAATGGTAGCCGGGCATCGAGAAGAAGCAAGGCAGCGATGGCCAGAGAGGGAGAAAGTTAGGGGGGCACGAGCATGAGGGGGTCATGAAGAACTCACTAGCATTGATGGTGTGGCTGGGGAGGAACCGAGGTGGGCTAGTGATGTGAGCAAAGGAGGGCATGGTGAGGGCACCGTGGGGGCGACGCTCGGGTGACAAAGGACTTTGGCTGATGGTTGGGGAAGGTCAAGGCATCGAGGTGTAGCTCTAGGAGGGAACAGTTTCGGAGACAGTGGTGGCATGAGGGGAGGGTAGAGGGGGTGATGGCATCTGGAAAAATAGGATGTTGGTAGGATGACGGAGTTAGGGGAGGTGTCGCCTTGGCTTAGGACTAGGCAGGGGCCAACGACAGTGAGAAATGGTGGCCAGGCATGCGAAAGAAGCAAGGCAGCGATGGTTGGTGAGGGAGAGGGACAAAATTACGGGAAGCATGAGCATGAGGGGGTCATGAAGAACTCACTAGCATTGATGGTGTGGCTGGGGAGGAATCGAGGTGGGCTAGTGACACGAGCCAAGCGGGATGTGGTGAGGGCACTGTGAAGGTGATGCTCAGGTGATGAAGTACTTTGGGCGATGGTCGGGGAAGGTCAAGGCATCAAGGTGTAGCTCCAAGAGAGAGGAGTTCCGGGGATGGTGGTGGCATGATTCGGCCGGAGTGGAGGGAGAATGGCATTCTGGTGGGCTTCACACATGAAATTCCAATTAACATGGAGGGAGGGATGAAGAGGCTTGGGAACACATTGTAACATAGGTAGTTTGGGAATAGCTCCATTGGAGAGGCTGAAACATGAGGGGTGGATGCGGCCGAAGAGGGCACGGCCACACGAGAGCTTGAGTTGAGCTCGGTTTGAGAGAGGGAATGGAGGAGGAGCAATGGGGGGAAGTTTATGAGAGCTCAGGGTACTCAAAGGTCATGAGTAGCTAAAGTATTGAAGGTACGACTTCCGATCACGTACAAAGCGTTTGATGTCTCGAGTAAAAGTTAAACTACTCAAAGCGCTCGACCACGTGCTATCTAGTTGAAGCCTACGAGCACAAGCACAAGTGGTCATAACCATCACAAGTGGTATTAGCCAATATTGAGTGATTGTATCCATTAGACATTGCATGGTCGTAAATGACTTTTAGGGGTCATACCAACATCTGGTATCAGAGCGCGGTGATGATTGACTCGTAGAAGGAGCAGCACATGGCAGGGAGTGGATCTTCATCGATGTAACAGCCCAGCTGCTTATTTCAAAATTCTCAGAAAAAAATTAAAAATTAATTTAATTTAAATAAAATCAAATGCTCTTTTTTTGCCTAAATTTTGGAGATTTTATTTACAAGTTTTCAGCTTTTAAAAGGATTTTCTTTTGAAAACTAGTTTAAGTAAAAGATGAAAATATTATTAAATAAAGTGTATTTTTTTAATTTCTATAAAATCCTAATTCAAATTAATTATTTTAAAGCATTTGGCTTTTATTTGGATTTTCAGTGTTTTTCTGGATTTTTTTTGAAAAAATCAATTTCAAAGCTAAAAGGTATTTTTGTAAAAATTAAAAGACCAACGTTAAGTTGAAAATATTTGTCTTATGTCTAAAATATCCATAGGAATTTCTGTGAATTTTTTTTGGAATTTTTAGACTTTATTTTCTATTTTCTATGTGTTTTTGAATGTTCTTGCAAATTTAAATCGAATTTAATCCTCAACCTCTCTCCTCGGACTGACACGTGTCAAGCTCGGATTCAATCCACCTCAACTGATCTAATCCTAGCTGCCCACTCTCACTTATCCCTTCATTCCTTAGCCAACAGCTTGGATTTAATCCTCTACCGCCCGATCTAATCTCGGCCATCCCCTTCCACTTAACCCCTTCCCCTCCATCCGACGGTCAGGACCCTCTTCCCTCACCGTCAACGCCCTCACTCCGTCGTCATTAGCGCCATTAGCTGAGTATTGAAAGCTTCCATTTTCACCTGTTTACCTTCGGAGCTTTGCGCATTAACCTTCTCTGGCCACTCCGCAATCACGCCGCCCGTTTCTCCCTTCTTAACCCCGCTTAATTGCCCATTCTATCACCGGTGCCATTAAACTCTGGCAAGAAATCGACGGCCATTCCCCTCCCTGTGCCCTATAAAAACCCCTCCCCGAGGATCCCCTAGCCTCGCCGCCCATTTCCCCTCTGCCAATTCCTCTCCCCGAGTGCCCGAGATGCCTAGTGCGATTAACACAGAGGGTTTCGGAGTTGTTGCTCCAGAATCCAACAGAGATGGTATCAGAGCTATGATGACTCTAAGATGTGACCGTAGATAGAATAGAATGGTTGAACTTTAAGGATTTATTTTAAATAACCAATAATTTTTAAAAAGTTTTGCTTATTCTTACCTCTTAATCTATGCTACACTTACCTCTTAATCTTTTCTTGCTCTCATCTCCCAATTCTCCCTTATCTTTATGTCATTACTTGAAAACCTATTTCTAAATCTTCCCTTGCTCAAAACAACTATAGACGACAACAGTTGAAATTCGTCGACTCTGCTGCCACTTCAATCTTTACCTTGAAGGATCACGCTTAATACCTCAAGAGCCGGGAAGAACGACACCAAGAGAACACTTACCTCTCTAGGATAAGTTGTTAAGCTAGACAGTAGATGAAGTTATGAGCTGTCAGTTTTCTCTTTCGTCAGCAGCCATAACTATTGCTTGTTATTTGCTTAAGAAAGGTTTTGCTAGGTTGATGTTTTATTTTGGGTTGCGCAAAACATCCACTGTTCCCCTTTGCCTTGAGTCTCCTCTCTCCTAATCTTTGGAAGCATCAAGTTGAAGCACCAACTACTAACAACATTTAGACAGCAAATAGAAGGCCACAAAAGTTGTGAAAGGACATATGAATCAGATCTCAGCTCAAGCTACACAGAGTAAGATCCAAACCTATTTCTTTGCTAGCCCGTGCGAATCTCAGGGATGAGATTGTTTTTAAGGGTGGTAGTTTGTAACAGCCGAGCTATTTGTTTCAAAATTCTCAATAAAAAAATTAAAAATGAATTTAATTTAATTTAAAATCAAGTGTTCTTTGGTTGCCTAAATTTTGGAGATTTTATTTGCTAGTTTTCAGCTTTTAAAAGGATTTTCTTTTGAAAACTAGTTTAAGTAAAAGATAAAAATATTATTAAATAAAGGGTATTTTGAATTTCTATAAAATCCTAATTCAAATCAATTATTTTAAAGCATTTGTCTTTTATTTAGATTTTCTGTGTTTTTTGACTTTTTTAAAAAAATCAATTTCAATGCTAAAAAGTATTTTTGTAAAAATTTGAAGACCAACTTTAAGTTGGAAATATTTTTCCTAAGTCTAAAACATCTACAGGAATTTTTGTGATTTTTTTGGAATTTCTAGACTTTATTTTCTATTTTCTAAGTGTTTTTGAAAGTTCTTGAAAATCCAAATCAAATTTAATCCTCAACCTCCCTCCCCGAACTGACACGTGTCAAGCTCGGATTCAATCCACCCTGCTTGTTCTAATCCCAGCCGCTCGCTCTCACTTACCCCTTCATTCCTTATGCAACGGCCTGGATTTAATCCTTCGCCGCCCGATCTAATCTCGACCATCCCCTTCCACTTAACCCCTTCCGCTCTATTCGACGGTCAGGACCCTCTTCCCTCGCCATCGACACCCTCACTCCGCCACCATTAATGCCATCAGTCAAGTCTTGAAAGCTTTGATTTTCACCTGTTTAGAGCGTTTGCGCATTAACCTTCCCCAGCCACTCCGCATTCACGCTGCCCGTTTCTCCCTTCTTAACCCCGCTTATTTGCCCATTCTATCACCGGTGCCATTAAACTCTAATGAGAATCCGACGGCCATTCCCCTCTGCGCCCTATAAAAACCCATCCCCAAGGATCCCCTAGCCTTGCAGCCCCTTTCCCCTCTGCCAATTCCCCTCTGCCAATTCCTCTCCCTGAATGCCCGAGATGCCCTAGTGCGATTAATACAGAGGGTTTCGGAGTTGTTGCTCTGGGATCCGACAATCGACAATAAAGGAAGGACCAAATTAACTTCCATATCCAGTTCTCAATTCAGAGAACTACCCAGCATGGTCTGTGAAGATATGGGTGAATATGCATGCCTAGGGGGTCTGGGACACTATAGCTGATCCGTTCTATGCTAATGGAAAGGTCGATTCAAAAGGAAAGGCTAAGGAAGTCAATGTGAAGACCAAGCAAACTGCCTTGGTGCTCATCTACGCTATCATACCTAACTCGATGATCAGTCAACTTGTCAAAAATGATACAGCACGAGAAGCTTGGATTGCTCTTCGGACTATGCACGAAGGAGTGGATCGAGCAAAGAAGGTTCGGTTACAAACTCTTTGAGGAGAGTATGAGGCACTACATATGGGTGAAATTTAGTCAGTAGATGAGTTTGCAGGTAAATTAACTGCTGTGGTCAATGAGATTGATCTCTTGGTGGTACACTGGAGGAAACTACGGTGGTCGAGAAGTACTTATATGTCCTACCCGAGAGGTACATGACTGTGGTTACAATTCTTCTATATTCAAATGATCTTCAGAACATAAAAATAGAAGAGGTAACGGGATCTCTCAAGGCTCATAGGGATTGCTTAAAGGGTGTAAGGCCAAGACTGATCAAGCATTGCTAGCGAAAAGTGAAGTGAGGGTTGAAAATAAAACTTGGCGGGAATCAAATTCAAGCCAGGAGGTGGCCGGGGATCTGGCAATTGGTGTGGACGTGGTCATGGTCTGTGGTTTGTCAAGGTGGCCGTGGTTTTATTACTGGTCGTGGAGAGAAAGCAGTGCAAGGTGAGTTCTCTTACAAATGAGACAAGTTAAATATCAAATGCTTTACCTGTGTTAAAGAAGGCCATTATGCTGCAGACTGCATAAGTCATATTAAGTGCTTTGAATACCAAAAGTTTGGGCACTATTCTGCTGACTGCCGATACAAATAGAAGGAGGAGGCAAATGTGATTCAAGCCAAGACAGAGTAGCAGCCAACACTTTTACTATCCATCTGTGAAGAGAGGAGCACACAACTTATGATGCTAACTAAAGAACATGTCCAGCCACAACTACTGAAAGTTGGAGAAGAGATGGTGGAGTCCAATCTTTGGTATCTTGACAATGGAGCTTTCAATCACATGACTGGATAGAAGGGAAAATTCCGTGAATTGAATGAAGGCTTTTATGGCAAAGTAAAACTTAGAGATGGGTCAGTCATTCATATAGAAGGAACGTGCACTATTTTGTTGCAAAGTAAGAATGAAGAGCAAAGATCATTGATGGGTGTCTATTATATACTATGTTTGTGCAACAACATCATAAGTCTGTGTTAGCTAACTGAGGAAGGATACGATGTGCCACTAAAAGGACCACACTTATTACTACATGATCACGAGGGACAGATGCTACTGAAGGTGATGCGAACACCAAATCGGCTGTATAAGATTGAACTTGAGTCAACCAAACCAGCTTGTTTCAATGCTAGGGTGGACAATACGACATGGTTGTGGCATGATCGACTGGGTTGTGTGAATTTTCGCTCTTTGAAGCTGATGACAGGGAAAAGGATGGTTCATGGACTGCCGCCCATCAATCATCCATCTCAAGCATATGAAGGCTGCATTCTTACAAAACAAACAAGGCTTCTATTCCCTTAGTAAGCACAATATAGTGTTACATAGCCTCTGGAATTGCTACATGTTGATCTCTAAGGCCCTATTACTACTGAGTCAAATGGAGGTAATAAATACTTTCTACTTCTTATTGATGATTGTTCTAGAGTTATGTGGGTATACATGCTCAAAAGAAAATCAGAAGCCAAAGACATGTTTCAAAACTTTGTGACATTAGTTGAAAAGGAGACTGACCACAAACTCAAGGTGGTGAGATCAGATTGTGGGGGTGAATTCTTGGCACAAGAGTTTAAATCAATCTGTGAGACAAAATGAATCAGAAGGTACTTCACAGCTTCTTATAGTCCACAGCAGAACAGAGTAGTCGAGGGGAGAAACCGGTCGATAATGAATATGGCAAAAAGTTTACTCATGAGCAGACAACTACCGGGAAGATTTTAGGCTGAGGCTATAAGACATGTTGTGTATATTATCAAACGAGTACCCATAAAACCTCTGGAAGGGAAGACTCGGTGTGAAGCGTTAAGTGGAAAAAACTATGTCTAGAACACTTGAGCATGTTCGGTTGTTTAGCGTACAGAAAGATGCTCACTCATCTAAAGAAATTAGATGATAGATCAAAGGAATTGATATATTTGGGAGTTGAACCAAGATACAAAGCAAGCCGGCTATACAATCCACGTGAAGATAAAATTGTGGTGAGTCAAGATGTGATCTATTGCGAAGATAAAGCATGGGAGTGGGAGGTAAAGTCATCAGAAGAAAACAATTCGGAGAATTAAATTTCTTCTCAGTTGATCAAGAAAATAATGCGGAAATAGATCAATTTCATCTTCAAGAACCAGTTGCACCAATATCAAGTGCGTCTACCAGTCCACAGGTGGCTGTAGAGGATGTTCCATCTTCTCCTCAAATTGAACAAGAAGAGGTAGAGACCCCGTCGAGCAAAACACCTGTTTATCAAAGTATTGCTGAAATTTATGTGCAAACCAAATCCACTGAGATGTTTGAAGAATTGCAGATGGTCACTGCTGATGAACCAATGGGATTTCAGTAGGCTTTAAAAGAAAATCATTGGAAGACTGCTATGCAGGTAGAGCTTGACTCCATAGATAAGAATAGAACATGGATCTTGACAGAGTTACCTCACAATTAGAAGAAAAGAGAAAAGAGATGCATGTCAGACCCGGATTTTTCAATCCAAAATCTCCTGTGAAACCACTGCACTATTCCCTGGATCAGTAGATAGTGCTCACAGGTACATTGCTGCAACATTTCATACATCGCATGGATCACATCAACACATAATAATATTACATGGCTGAGTTTGAATTATACCACGTCTGGCAATAGTTTTACATAAGGGCCGATCAGGCCAAATGTTCTCATTACAAAAGTGTAACAGCGGAAGCAAAAGCAAGGTAGACCTTTAATCCACAGGCAGCGGCGCAATAATTATAGGCATACTATACCATAGTCTATCTACCTAGGACTTAAAACACGCAAGAGGCGCCCTAGTTCTCAGCGTTGTTCCCTCCTTCTACAGCAGGGGCATCTTCATATGCATAGTGATCTTGGGCTCCTGAATTTGATTTTGGTAATGCGAGTGTGAGCACAAACCACCGTGCTCAGCGAGCCAATACACAGCATGCAATTAGGTATTATGCAGGGATTAACAAGAGAAGGCTGGGGCTATTTTATTTGCCAAAATTTGCTGTTTGAATATATTATACTTAGAAAATCCCTATGACCTAGCAGTTTGGACTAAAGTGTAAAGTGTATATCAAAATGCCTTATTACGATTGATCTAGAGACCATCCACCTTTACATGGTCTCTAAACCATATGTTATACCTTCAGCGTTATAGCCGCTTACATTACCACTGGGACGACGCCTAGGACAACACCAATTTGGGCTTCCCACTACCCTCCATTTCTCGTTCCATGATTCAAAATTTGTGAAATAGAACTATATCTAGTTAAGTTCCCATGTCTGCCCTTGACCGTGGGCACGGCTATTCGAATAGTTTTGACTCTGCAGAGTTTGCACACTTTACCCACAAGAGACAGTTCACTCGTTGCCCCACACGATTCCTTAGTCATGCGGTTGAGCAAACCATCACAGTAACCGTTCTAAGTACCTCGCCCCTTCCATCATCTCGCCCCTATGAGCTTGTCCCGCTTGCGGCAGGTCTCATAGGTTGTGCGGGATGTTCCCCTCCTATGCACCTAGCAGCTGGCTACCCACACTGCTAGCATGCCGTAGAAGAACTTCATCCTCAGCGGATGCCCCTTTCAAGCCATCACACAGACCGCCACTTGCACTATCTCACCTCCTCCACCGATGACGGTGACTTCCAGGGTCCGGTAAATTTACTAGGCCAAGTTGTACTTTACAGACTTGTGGTTGCACTTGTTATACACAGGAGGTCATAACACGATTTGGTCCTTAGGGTTATCTGGGCGGTTCTACCACAAACCACACTCTTGTGCACCCTTGCACATACCCTCGAACCATCCGCTCAGACAAATAAGCAATTTGAGATTTTTAGGAGCATAAAATAACCATGTCCAACATACACCAGTCATTACCACCATGACTGCTCAACCAATTTTGCTCAGGATTAAAAGTGATGCTTGGGCGTTCTCATGCCCATGAATATCTAAGCAATACTAATCTTGGCATATAATTACAGACTTATTTTTGAAAAGGTTACTATTATAATTTTTCTAGGGCGACAAGGTTCTCATGTTCAAATATTCCTAAAGAGGAGTAATATTAATCAAGTTAGATAATAGGCATTTAACTAGAATTCTAACTTAAACATGTATTTGCATATAAAATAACAGCATGCAATTTGATAATTTAAACAAAAGTAATTTGCAGAACATGTAGGTTCAACATGATCAAAGTATTGACTCGCCTTGGTCACAGTGGGTTGGTTTTGGGTTGTCTGAAGCTTCTAGAGCTACTGCCTCAGCTTCCTCCTCCTGAGCCTCGTACGCTATTTTTAACGTGCGCGAAAATTTGGATAAAAAGAAAAAGGCAATCAGCAAACCAAATAAACATCCACCACAAAATCCAAATAACTCCAATATCAAATTTTCATTTCATTGGGTAGACATGGGATTTAGACAAAATTTAGAGTCTTGTTTCATTTGCTTTGGTGCTAGAGTAACCCCACTACAATTATTCAAAGTTTAACCATAGTCATTTTTATGCAATATAATCTCTTATTACAATTGAGTATCATAGCCTATGGTTGGTGGCTCAGTGTTCACATTGTTTGGTAGAAAAGGCTTACCCTAGTTAAATTTAGAAATATATTTTATTGAATTTTGGGTGAGGATGAATTAATCATAACTATTCAAATTTTCGGCCTCAAGTTGTTTACATGAAATATAGCCCCTAACCCAGTTTGCATATCATACCCTAAGGATTAGTGGTTGTTAGGGTTCTTAATTTTGCCATAGTTAACTTTATATCATTTACCAACATGCCTTGGTTCCTAATTTATTGTTTACTAAATTTTTATTTATTACAATCATGAGAGCTTGAACCTACTTATTTCTCTCACTACACCCTTGCTAGCAATTAGTTTCTTAAAATAAAATGTTTAAGCACATTCTAGCTACTGGACCATAATGCTTATCCTATGCTTAACATTTATTAAACCCATTTATTCCCCCTACACAAATTTTACAACCACCTAGGACTTTTCCCTGATTTTTCTCACTCTCTGGATAGTCCTGTGCGCAACAAAAAAATAACAGCCAAAAATCACACCCCGGTGCTGCGGAGCGAAGGCTCGAACGTGGGCGGCCAGGGTGGATTTTTAGCGCCAGCGTTGCTAGCCAGGGGATCTCTCAAGTGTTTCTTACTTGTATAGGGCGCAAATAGTAGTTAAGCTACGCGGTAGCAGAGGACGGGGCAGAGGAGGCCGAAGGCGAGAACACCACGGCGGTGCGGCGGACGGTGGCTGCCGGAGGGTCGGGGTGGCGGGCCAAAATGGGTTGCCGATGTCACGAGGAGGCTGACGGTGGGGCCGGTGGCGGGCAGGAGGCGCCGGAGGTAGGTCGGCGGCGTGCGGCAGTGGCGGGCTTGGGAGGAGATCGACGCCGGTGACGGAGAGGTGGCGGGGAGCTCGGTGGAGGGTGCGGTTGACTTCACGGCGTCCTTGGGAGGGTGTAGGAGCAAGCAATTGGAAAATGGTGGCGTGGTTCAGCGGTTTTGTTCGGCTGCCAGACTTGGAGAAGAGGAGGGGCGCCGGCGAGAAGAGGAGCACGGGGAGCCAATTGAGCGCTAGGGGAGGGAGAGGGAGCTCGGGCGGTGCGTTTAGGGGCTCTGGCCGAGGCTTTTATAGGGCGGAAAAGCGGGGCGGCAAGGAGGGCAGTTGGCCGGGCATGGGCGGCGGTGCTGGCTCGGCATGGGCACAGTAGCGGCAGTGCAATCGTGACGCCAATGGACATAGGAGACGGGTGGGCGGACAGGCCGTGGTCCGGGCAACCCGTGGCCGACGCAATCCGCACGGTGCGGTGGTTGCACGTCCCTCGGCCGTGCGACGTGGAGAGAGGGTTGAGGCGATGGCGGCCAGGCGATGACGCAGCGCCATCGTGGCGACGAGATGGCAGTGGGGTCCCTGGTGACGTGTGCGGCATGGCGCCGAGGACCTGCGGTCCGAAGGGCGTCGCGAGGGAGAGATGGCTGCGGTCGGGCAGTCCGAAGATGCGAAGGAGGGCCTTCGGCCAAACTGAGCAGCGAAGAAAGGGGAACGGGGAGGAGAAGGGAGGTGGGCCGGGGCGCCGATCGGGCTGTGGCCAGATGTGCTGGCCGACTGGGCTGGCCAGGCCGAAGGCCCCCCTCTCACTCTTTTACCTATTTTCTTTTGGCTATGATTTATTTGTATGGTTGACCCCTATTGTTAATTCTCCCATTAGTTTATTCCTTTGTTGTTATATTTATTCTTTGGGTGCTTATTCATTTTATAAGGGTCCTGATTGTGTGTGTGTGTGTGTGTGTGTGTATATATATATATATATATATATATATATATATATATGATTACTTACTTCTTCCACTTGATTTCATTTAATTCCCTTACTAATACCAATCCATATAATTAGAGTTATATATATTTTACTTATGCCTATTTTATTATTCTATTTATTTATTTATATATATTTTTACACAACTCTGTTTGAAAGATCCTTTGACCTTTATTTCTTTATCACTAACATTCTCATACCTTGAGAGCTCAAATACCAAGACCAATATACTCCAAAGTAGTTCAAAACTTACATAACTTCCAAATTCAATTTTCCAGGATGTTACAATGCAGATGGAAACATTGTTCGACATAAGGTGCGACTTGTGGCAAAAGGCTATGTTCAGAAGAAAGGCATAGACTATGAAGATGTGTTTGCACCGGTTACAAAGATAGAAATAGATAGATTAATATTTGCTCTTGCAGCTCAATTTGGATGGGAAGTACACCATATGGATGTCAAATCTGCATTTCTAAATGGTGATCTTACTGAGGAGGTATATGTGTCACAACCGGAGGGTTTTCGAGTGAAGAGACAAGAAGGCAAGACATATTGGTACTCAGCATATAAGTCGATGATCTTATTATCATAGGAACGTGTGATCAAAGGATTGAAATGTTTAAGAAGGAGATGATGAAGCAATTTAAGATGAGCGATCTTGGACTTTTGAGTTACTACTTCGTTTTGGAGGTGAAACAAAATAAGTATAATCTTTCAATCCTTGAGAAGGCAGGCATGACAGGTTGCAACTCTAGTCAGTACCCCATGGAGTCAAAGTTGAAACTCGACAAAGATGAGACAGGAGAGCCGGTCTATGCTACGGAATTTTGAAGTACAATAAGGTGTCTACAGTATTTGATACATACGCGACCAGACCTGGCATACTCAGTTGGAGTATTTAGCAGATTTATGGAAAGGCTAACAGTTCAACACAAGCAAGTATTAAAACATGTGTTGAGGTACCTAGCAGGAACTGTCGATTATGTATTGGTACATTTTAGGCATGACAACACAACAATGCTTGGAGGATTTTGTGATAGTAATCTAGCCAGTGATCTAGTTGACCATAGAGGCATGACTGGTATGGTGCTCTACCTACATGGAAACATGATTACATGGTGCTATAGAAGCAAAGAAGTGTAGCCTTATCATCATGCGAAGCAGAGTTTATGGCAGCTACTTCACCCGCATGTCAAGGTATTGGGTTGATGAGATTACTTCATAAATTGATTAAATAGACCACCAAGCCTTTCACATTATTTGTGGACAATAAATCAGCAATAGCGCATACGAAAAATCCGGTGTTTCATGGAAGAAGCAAACACATTGATACGTGGTATCATTTTATTCGTGAATGCGTTGAAGAAGGACTGGTGGCTGTTTCACATATTGCAATAGGAGAACATAGAGACAATGCACTCACAGAGGCATTAGGTCGAGTCAATTTTAGTCGGATGATTAATTTACTCGGTGTCAAGGAAGTTTGTTAAGTCGGTAAGGATTAGGGGGTGTTTGCTGTAACTAATCCTGTCGAATCCGTTTTAGAGTCTGTATCGAGTTGAGTCTGAGACAATTTAGAAATGGAAATTCAAGTTTCAAAGTCAGTTTCTGTATCTGAGTCATGTTCAGATACATAGAAGTATTGTCTATATTTAACATGTAATCTTGTATATAAATAGAGGAGAAAAATTAAAGAAAAGGTACGGAGATTGGAGCACCACCAAAAGATTTTGTTTATACTATCGCTCAGTTGTTTGCATCACCGTCAAAAAAAAAAGAGAGAGGAAAATACGAGTACACGAAGTTTACGAGAGCTTAGAGACCTCGAAGGTCTCGAGTAGCTGAAGTACTTGAAGCTACGACTTCCGATCAGTACACAGCGGTTGAAATCTTGAGTAGAAGTCAAACTGCTCGACGCGTACCCAACCGTGGGCATAGGAGTGCGCGGTGGTTGTAGGCAGGGATGGCTCGCTGTGGGCGAAGCGAGCCCTAGCAGAGTTTGGTTTTAGCTGCCTGTAGTGATGTTAAACTAGCATATATTCCTTATGAGCTCATCGGTTATATAAAAACCCTCAATAATTTTGTTATTTTAATTAGATGCCGGATTGTGGGGGTTCTGAATTATGATTGGTTCTGTTTTCGGCTTAATTATTGAAGTACAATGACAGCAAATGATTTGACTGGACTAATCTATTACTCGAGCAACTACTTATATGTAGTCAGTAGCCGTCTTGTCTTAATCTATCGATGAAAGAGATAGTGGTCTCCTACTATATTTCCGTTGACCCGCTGCTGTCTTTCTTTTCTATTTTCCACGTCAACTTGCTGGTTCAGTTCTGTAAGGCTGATGCTAGCTGTGATAGTACACAATACATGTTCTTTTTTCCTTATATTCTATGCAAAAGCTCGTCATACTTGTTTAGTAATCCTGAGTGAGAGAGGGGTCTCCCTGTATATTTGGTTTCAAGGGCAGATCCATGTGGTGCTCTGGGGTGCGAGGGACACCAAGTCCGATTTTATTTTACCTTAGTAGAGCCCACATTTGCAAAGCTAGGTATGCGCTCGGTACCTCAAGCCCAGACACTACACCCAGGTCTTCCTTTTCAATTTCCTCTTCAAGTTATGTACTGGTTTCCGTAAGTCTGGTGCTACCTGTGATAGTAAATTAATTGTAAACATGCAAACAGTATGTACTTCGATAGCAGCTACCAATTGTGCTAAATATTATGTCTTTTTCCTTCACCTACTCTTGATAAGGGTGATAAGGCTAGTTCATTTTTTTAAAAAAAATTACCCAGTAATACTAAGGTTTGTTCGGTTGCATGCAGTGTAATACCAGTAGAACACAAAAGAAAAGAAAAGCAAGAAAATGGAAACAATCTCAATCCAAGAGAGAATAAAAGAAAATGAAAAGGTTTTGCCATTAGAGGTTCCGAGACCATCTTGGGCTGATCGACGCCTTTCGTATGTGTGGGCATTATCATTCGGCAATAGAGAAAACCCAGCGCCCACGTTCCCAATTACCGCTTCGGTATAACCTAGTATATTTTACTGTTGTATCACTACTACAGAAATCCACATTACAGACGGTTCAGAAACGTCATCACAGATGGTTTTCTGAACCGTCTGAAATTATGGGTCAGTGATAATCCAAGTTATCACAGACGGTTTTTGAACCGTCTGTGATTATGCGATATCACAGACGGTTTTAATCACAGACGGTTTTTAATGAAAAACCGTCTGTGATACTCCTCCCCCCAGCAGAATCTATTTCTGTTTATAGCTAGCCTCAGGAAATGCTAGCCATGCCCTCTGAAACAAGCAGATAATCACAGACAAAAAACATACAATTCACACATCTCATTTCCTTTCAGATACATTTCACAGACATAAAACATCCCATTGACATCGCACTTCATTTTACAAACATAAAGCATGCATCCATTTCGCAAATCGATTAATTGAATTGAAATGAAATATCCATTAACAAATGCACAGTTACAAAAGATGTGCACTGCATTTGCATTTAGTGATAAGACCAATAAGAAATCATGGTGCGCAGTGGAACCGTCCTCCTGGCGTTATGACTTGAGTCAGCAAAAAGTACGCCAACTCTCCTCGAATCCCTCCAAGAACAGGCTGTTTCAATGCAGTTGACGGGATGGACGCAGCCTGTCGATAGGAATATCAATGTGCGTATATATGTAACGTGTTAAGTATGAAGTAATTATGGGAAGAGTGACAAACCTTGTGATTGGTGAGCCTCGAGGAATCGAGGAGTAGTTCCATATGTTGGCAAACGTAGTATCCATATGTGTTGCCCGGCTCCTGCTGGTGACACTGCAAAAAATGGAATGTGTTAGTTCGAGAGGCATTAGTACCAACTGTTGCATAGGATTAATTAATGTGAAATAGCGAATACCTTAAAATCTCGAACATGTGTCAGCAGGCCTTTGGCCCCGCGCTTCGAGTCACCTCCCTTTTCAATGTAGGTGGCGAACGCCCTACGTAATTCGAAAAAGTTAACCTTAATCATTCGGAAGGAAAGAAAGTACAATGTAGATATGTATGGGGAATATGTGCTTACCTATCGATTACTTAGCTGAGAACTGTGAAGTCCATTTTATTCTTACTTAGGGAATCAAGGCAATATACCTTGTTCCATTTTGGTACAATTACTATTAAAATCCAATGAAAGTTCTGAAGGAAGGGCATAAGTACATAATCCTTCTTGACGCAACCCAGCAGTCCTGCTGCAATGTACCTCTCGACGAGGGGTGTATCCTGGTCGATGGTTTCCTTGGCGACCAATTGTGGGTCCAAGAAACCAACTGATAAGTTGGATGATCTAGCTTTAATCAGCATGTGTCTATGTATATACACACGAAAGCAAAAAATTAGATATGGCATTTATCGGTATGACATTAACAGAGACTGTTATTGTACACACTTACAGCGTCCAGCATCGAATGATTGAGACGTCAAGAGCGTTGAACGTGAACAGATCGAATAAATCCTCAAAGGCGACCACGAACATACACTCTTGAAAACTGTGGTGTAAATCTTCTTCGGTGAATTTGACAGTGATACTTGAAGTCCGTTCTCCCTCTAGCTTATTGGACTGCTGCATATACCACATGTGCAATTGCATGCAACTATATGGTAGCTTTTGGAGGTATTTTTCCTCGAGCAACGGCTGACCAAGCACGAATTTGCGGGCCAAAGGTAGGTACGGAATATCATCATTGGTCTTCTTTGCTTTGCCCTTGCTGGCCTTGCTGCCTCGGCTATAGGCCGACTTAACGGCAGTCGGCAGCAGCGGTGCAAGTTGCTCTGGTGAGAATAGGACTCGTGGAGATAGCACCGGTGCAGTATCCAGTGGTGGAACCGACTGGTCTTGTAATGGAGATGGCACCAGTGCAAGTTGCTCTGGCGAGAGTATGACCAGTGGAGATAGCACCGGTGCAGTATCCGGTGGTGGAACCGACTGGTGTTGTAATGGAGATGGAACCAGTGCATGTTGCTCTGGTCCTGCCACCGGTGAAGAAGACTCCAGGGAGATGTCGCTTTTGGGCCACTGGATGAATGTTTCGATGGCCTGTCCTAGAGTCATGATCTCGTCGTTGGGGGGCTTCGGTAGCGGGACCACCTCAAAATTGACATGCACACCATCCACATTAACTTTTGCGAAGCCTGGCGCTAAAGCTTGACCGTGCACCATGGCCCCGATACTGCATTTAATATGCCCGGCCTAAGCAAGCGTACAAGGGAACAGAGCCATATCTCAATTGGAGCTTGCAATTCGTAGGCTCCTACATAACGATACAAAATTAGCTACTCGAATAGGCCTACCAATGGAGCAAGCATTCGAGAGGTAATAATTATTACCTGGATGTCGTCCACAGGAAATTTGGACTGGATTTGCGTCGGATTGGACGCGCAGCTACTCGGACGGTTGTGCGGGCTAGCTAGCGCAGCAGCGGCGGTGGCGGCCTGCTGACTTTCTGTCTGTTTCCGCACCTCATCTCTGATTATATCAGCCATCGAACCCAGTAGCTCCTCTTTAAGAGATGCCTTGATCTCTTCTCGTAGCTGTGCGTCACGCTCGGCTTTGTTTCTCTTCCTGCGCCGATACATGTCGGAGTCATCTTGGAAACCATGTTTCCATGGAACGTAAAGCCCAAGGCCTCTCGTACGGCCCGGGTGCTCCTTGTTTCCCAGGGCCACGGAGAGCATATCATTCTCCCTTGTTCCCTGGAATGATCCCTCGGTAGATTGAAAACTCAGCTCTTCCTGCAAGAGCACGACATGTCATTTCAATTAAATGCGAAGTTGTGGAGTAATTAAAAGCTACGTAGTTCGATCGATATCTTACCAGGCGCTGGGACACTTGCTGGTCTGCAGGGTTTCGAAAGGAGACGTCCCTGATGTCGTTGTAGATGACCTTGCTCTAAGCCAATTTCAAGCGCGGTCATCCGAGATATTGGAAAACGGCGGGGCGATGTCCTCTGCAGCTGCCAGCTCATCCTCCAACCTCCACTGCGGGATTTTACCCGCATACCCAGCTGTGCCAAGTCTGTGGGGGTGCGTGTTTTTTGCCTGGAGGGCCTTGTGCGCCACACTTGTACTTTTGAAATCTTCGGTCGTTTTCATCGCCTTGAACTCTTCCCATTGTGGTTCCAGGAATGGGTATTTAGTAAAAGGCGTTTCGTCCGTCTCCATGTATTTCCTAACAAGCGTGCTCTTGAAGTTCTTCCATGCTTTGCACGCCGCTTGGTAGGTTTGTCGTTCCACAGCGTGTAAGTGTTCTTCTGGGAACTCGAACGATGCCAAAATTTCGGTCCACAGCTCACATTTCCGAGTGTCAGGCACGTTCTTGCACGAATTGTATGTGATCTCAATTCGTTCTCGTGCAACTATTCCGACCATGGTTCGGAATGCGTTTACCGCTTGCTTAGGAAGGATAGGGACCCCAGCTGCGTTTACCACTGTGATGGTCTGTCGGCTCTGAGGCTTCTTTGATAGCCCTCTTCCTTAGCGTCTTGATGTTGGAGCGGACACCTCCGGTGATGATGTTGAAGAATGCGCGGGTGACATGTTGCTCATTTTGTGGGTCTATTAAGATAAGATGAGAATGTAATCATATTGAATTGGAAGAGAGGAGTAGAGGGGAAGGGGAGAAGGGAGGGGGTGATATGGACATAGAGAGGGGGTGATGTGTCTATCTTAGCACCTACTTTAGTTGCTAATACTATAAACCAAATAATAGAATCAATAACAGTCTCAACATGAATATGTGCTCTCAAATTGTAGGGTTGCACAAGATTAATCTTGGCCGTCCCGCTACTAAATCATATACTCTTCCTTGATTGGTTATGCCAAATAATGAATTCAGTCTTTTGAGCTCTAGATACAAACTCTACAATCTCAAGATCAAGATATATTCAGCATGCATATATTCAGATAGCAGTTAACTTTTAACTTGTCAAGATGAAATCCTAACAGATCAATTTAATAACATGCCATAACTGTAAATCCCACAGGCAATCTCAGTATATGGAAGATTGTATATAACATCTATTAGAGCTCAAAGACCGAATGAACCAATCTCAGTATATGAATTTATCATCATCGAGCAACTGTAAATCCCACAGGCAATCTCAGTATATGGAAGATTAACAAACCTGAATATACATGAATGCAACTAAGCAACTAACCATAACAGTAAGCATAACAAACTTGAATATACAGTAAGCATATACCATAACAGTAAGCATATAACAGTAAGCAACTAACCATATACATAACAGTAAGCAACTAACCATATACATAACAGTAAGCATATAACAGTAAGCCCTAAACCCTAACACTCAGTATGAAGTATCAAGCATCAACCCTAAACCCTAACAGTAAGCATGAAGCTCGGAGAGGGATTTGATGACCTTAGGGTTTTGGTGACGGAGGAGGAGGCGGCGACGACGGAGGAGGAGGAGGAGGCGGCGACGCAGGAGGCGGCGGCGGCGACGGAGGAGGAGGAGGCCCCAGGCTCGGGGAGGCGGCGGCGACGACGGGCTCGGGGAGGCGGCCGGCGACGACGACGGAGGAGGAGGAGGAGGCGACAACGGGCTCGGGGAGGCGGCGACGACGACGGGCTCGAGTGAGGCGGCCGGGGAGGGCTCGAGGGAGGCGGCGGTGAGGGCTCGGGGGAGGCAGATCGGGATTTAGATATAGAATAACTGCAGAATACACGGAAAACCCTAGACACGGGTATATATAGCGGATTATTACAGACGGTTCTAAACTTAGAACCGTTTGTGATACGAATATCACAGACGGTTCTAAGTTTAGAACCGTCTGTAATAAGCATACTATCTCAGACGGTTCTACGTTTAGAACCGCTCGAGATAGTAAACTTATCACGACGATTCTAAACTTAGAACCGTCTGTGATATTCATATCACAGACGGTTCTAAGTTTAGAACCGTCTGTGATAAGCCTATGCCCGACTGTAGTCATTCATGATCAACAGCCAACCATCTGCATTCATGATCAACTACCTACCAGTTGCATTCATTTACACATTTTCTCAATCTGCATTCATTTTTGTCACACATTTTCACATACACATCTGAAAATTGACTACATCACACATTTTCACATATACATATCAAAATTGACTACATCACACATTTTCACATATACATCTCAAAATTGACTACATCACACATTTTCACATATACATCTCAAAATTGACTACATCACATATTTTCACATATACATCTCAAAATTGACTACATCACACATTTTGACATATACATTCTTATTGTACTTGCTTATTTCCTTTAAAAATTAGCTCTTCATCATGATCAATGCGTACGTAACTAGTTTCATCACGTTGTTCATCGTCGACCCTTATGCCATTTCCAAAAGGAGGTAACTCGTCAAATTGATTGTATTCCTCCTCGTCCACTACATTCTCCACTCCAACAATTCTCCTTTTTCCATGAAGAACTACATGGCGTTTCTTATTTGCCGGGTCGGTTACATAGAAAACTTGAACAACTTGATTGGCGAGTACGAATGGTTCGTCTTTGTACCCGACACGTTGGAGGTCCACGGTCGTGACACCGTACTTGTCAACCTTCACCTGTGGGAGATGCACCCAACGACAGCGAAATAAGGGGATTTTGAAAACCACATAGTCGAGCTCCCAAATCTCTTCTATGAAGCCATAGTACGAGTTTCTCGACCTATCGGTACTGAATGCATCTATGCGGGCACCGCTGTTCTGGTTAGTGCTCTTGACATCTTGAGACTGCGTATAGAATGTGTACCCATTTATGTCATATCCTTGCCATGTCACAACTGTAAATGTCGGCCCTTTTGCCAACCATGTCAGCGTCTCACTCGACGAGCTCCTAGCGATTTGCTCCTTCAACCATTGGTTGAACCAACGGTTGTGTTGCCTCATGATCCAAACATCCGGCCGCTCTGGATTCTGTTGCCGAAGCACATCCTTGTGCTGCTCCACATAAGGCGCCACTTCAGTCATGTGTTGCAACACCGTGAAATGGGCTTGAGTATACGTGTCCATATCTGGAGTGATTGCTTTCCTTCCGATAGTTCCGAGACCCTTCAGCCTCCCCTCATGACGAGATTGAGGGACACCTATCGGTTGAATCTGAGCCATATAATCGACACAAAACTCAATGACCTCTTCGCTTGCATAACCTTCGACGATCGCCCTCCGCCGAGAACGATTCCGCACGTAGAACTTGAGAATTCCCATGAACCTCTCAAATGGGTACATGCTACGTAGGAATACGGGCCCGCACATTTTATCTCCCACACAACGCATACAATGAGATGGACCATGATATCGAAAACGAAGGAGGGAAATACATTTCAAGGTGACATAGAGTCATTACCACCTCGTCTGCAGAGCATCTAGTCCTTCGGGATCGATGACCTTCTGAGCAATTGTGTTAAAGAAATAACATAGCCTCATGATTGTCTCTCGGACTTTGATCGGCAAAATATTTCTAATTGCAATAGGGAGCATCTGTGTCATCAGCACATGACAATCATGAGACTTCATGCCATTTAACTTCAAATCTTGCATCGAAACAAGTTTCTTCACGTTGCCGGAGTAACCAGACGGAACTTTGACACCATGCAAGCACTGGCACAGTTCTATTTTCTCAGCCTTGGACAGAGTGTAACACGCAGGGGGAAGGTACTTTCGTCCATTATCAGTGCATGTCGGTGCTAACTTAGGCCTGATGTCTATGTCAGCCACGTCAAGCCGTGCGTTGACGCCGTCCTTTGTTTTATCACGGATGTTCAGTAAGAGACCAATCAAGCTGTCGCACACATTCTTTTCTACGTGCATGACGTCGATGCAGTGCCGAACATCTAGGTACTCCCAATAAGGTAAGTCCCAAAATATTGATCTCTTCTTCCAGGTGTTCTTCTCATGAGCCCTCAATTTACGTCCCTTTCCGAGGACAACATCTAAATCCTTAACCATATCATAAACCTCGTGTCCCCTTAAATGCCTTGGAGCTGAACCGTCTTCCTTCTCTCCGTCAAATCGTTGCTTCATCTTGTAGTATGGGTGAGCCCTCCGAAGGAACTGACAGTGACGCATGTAGACGGTTTTGCGTGAGTGTCTCAGCCACACACTCTCGGTACCATCTAAACAGTGAGTACAAGCTTTGGCACCTTTTGTACTATGGCCTGATAGGTTACCAAGGGCAGGATAATCATTTATGGTGCAGAACAATAAGGAGCGCAGAGTGAAGTTCTCTCGTTTGTATGCATCCCATACCTGTACCCTTCGCTCCACAAGCTTTTAGATCTTCCACCAACGGTGCTAGGAACACATCGATATCATTCCCAGGTTGTTTTGGCCCTTGGATAAGTATCGACAGCAAAATGTACTTTCGCTTCATACACAACCAAGGAGGAAAGTTATAGATGCAGAGAGTCACGGGCCATGTGCTGTGTCGGCTGCTCATGCTACTGAAAGGATTCATTCCATCTGTACTCAGTCCAAACCTTATATTCCTTGGTTCTGCACCGAACTCTGCAAAACTCCTATCGATGTTTCTCCACTGCGCGGAATCAGCAAGGTGTCTTATCATTCCATCCTTCTTGCGCTCCTCCGAGTGCCAACGCAGCAGTTTTGCCTCCTTTGGATTTGCAAAACACCTTTTCAAACGGGGAATTATAGGAAAATACCATGCCACCTTAGCAGGAGGTCCTTTCTTCGCCTCTGTTCCCTCGCCATCATCTGATTGATTGTTATGTTTGTATCGGGATGCGTTGCACACCGGACATACATGCATGTTTGCATACTCTTTACGGTAGAGGATACAGTCGTTCGGGCATGCATGTATTCTTTCTACTTCTATTCCCAACGGACAAAGAACCTTCTTGGCTTTATACGTGGTTTTAGGCAACTCATTTCCCTCCGAAAGCATGTCCGCTAAAAGACCTAGCAGCGCCGTGAAACTCTTGTCGGACCAACCGTTGCTTGCCTTTAATTTCAACAGTTCAAGCACGGCCGACAATCTCGTGTACTTGCAGCTCGTGTACAAAGGTTTCTCTGAGTCCTCCATCAAGCCACGGAATTTAACATACCCTCTCTCATCATAGTTCTCTTCTACATCGCGAAGCATCTAATCCAGATTATCATCGTGCAACCTATCCAAATCCGAGCCACAATCGACATCAACCGGCGGCATGTCATTCACTTCACCGGCGATGTCATCCGGGGGCATATCATTCACTTCGCCGGCGATGTCATCCGGGGCCATATCATTCACTTCACTGACGATGTCATCCGGCGGCATATGATCATTCACTTCGCCATGACTGGTCCAACACGTATAATCCTTTTGAAACCCCTCCGAATCAAGTGCGCTACAATTTGCCTCGGTTCTTAAACATCTTCAAATTCTCATGATCGGTGCATGGACAGCACATATATTCCACCCCCTTATTCAACATATCCTCCTCGGCGGCTCTTATAAAAGCAGAAACGCCATTAATGTACTCTTCACTCACACGGCTCGCGGCATACATCCAGCTTCGGTCCTACGTTACGTACATATATAACAACTTAGTATTAAAATCTAGATTAACTAATTATAACTACATATATACGGGCCACATTTATTATATTGAGACTTAATTTGCTAGTTCAATTCATATTACAAACACAACAGCTATTATATAACCAACAATTTTGCAAATTAACCATCTTCAATAACCACTAATGGATTACTTAGACCTAAATTGTAATGCAATTAAAGAAAAAAATAAATTACATTACTAACCATATCTAGAGCAACCAGGAAAGACTGAATCTTAATTCAAAGCTCAATCTCTGCCTCTTCCCACCAAATTAACTGGCCCGAAATCGCCTAGCTTCCTCCCGAGTGAAAAAGTGCGCAGCAGTGGCTAGATCTGGATCGAAATGAAAACAGATGCGGTCTGAGCAGCGCAATAAATGCCTTAGCCATTATCACATACGGTTTTTAACTAAAAACCGTCTGTGAATTATCACAGACGGTTTTTGATTAAAAACCGTCTGTGATAACTAGCTTATCACAGACGGTTTTTTATTAAAAACCATCTGTTATAATCGGGATTATCACGACGGTTTTAATACGCACCGTCGTGATACTTCGTAATAACCGTCTGTGATAATCCATTTTCCCGCCACAAATACCACAGACGGCCTCCTAATTACAACCGTCTGTAATAGTGTTCATCAGAGACGGTTTCACAAAACCGTCTGTGATGAGGCGTCTACTATGAGGCTTTCTGTAGTAGTGTATTCATCTACCAGGACAGCTAAATTACGAATGAGTTGCTAAATATTAGATAGGTATTGACACAAAATGATGATGCTAATTGAAATAGTTATAGTAATTATAACAAAATGTTACCATATATAATTATTTAATATCTTAATATTGTTGATGCTGGGTTGAAAATTGAAATAGCTGCAGAAATAGAATAAACATGTCATCACCTATATAGATGAATAAATCAAAATTCTGTTTCTAAGTAACTATACATAATCTGTCAGAATTATTACTCTATCTAACTATATATATAATTTGCGTGTGATTTCCATTTTACTGCCGTGTGCATGGAGACACTCTTCCCATTGTAAAACTTACATTTATGATCTATAATTCTATAAGCTAAGTGAGCGCCAAGCGAAGATATGCAAGGCACATATATACATACCTACGGCAATCTGCGCTGCGAGTGGAAAATTTGGGTTGCACGGATCTCTGAATGGATCAGCACTGTGGGAACCCTTGGGGCATTTGCATTCGTATGAACCTGGCTTGTTCCGGCAGACGCCATGGCAAGGGTACTCGTCCTGACGCTCACACTCGTTGTTATCTCCATTATTTATCAACTGTACCCATCAAAACTAGCTAACTGAACATGCATACCATCTTATAAAAATGCAGAAGAAGGCATGCTATTGAAATTAATGGTGATCATCAAGAATAATCGTGCGAGATACAACAGAAGGAAAATACTGCCAACTCATGGTAGGTTTGGTAGCTTAGTAGGGGTGAAAATGGGACATTCCCGTCCGATCCAACGCCGCGCACGAGACACTGTTCCTTAAAAACATGGGTTAGGATATTGTTTGACCAATATTTGTCTATATCCGACCCATTTTCACACCTACTAATCTATCTAGCTAGTGCAGCACTCAACATTCTTCTGCAGTGCGTAGCATCTGATCTAGATTGTCATCATATAACCTATCCCCATCGAAAGCATAGTCCACAACTGGCATATCATTATCTCCATCGGCGATGTTGTAACTACCACTACTACAAAAAAAGGTCATCATAGACAGTTCAGAACTATCATCACAGACGGTTTTCTGAACCGCCTGTATTTATGTATCAGTGATAATCGAAGGTTATCACAGAAGTTTGTAAGCCGTCTATGATAAAGACAATACAAATGGTTTGTAACTAGAACCGTCTGTGAAGAAAACTATTACAGATTGCTCAAACCAAAAACCATCTGTGATACTCACACATTACAGATGGTTTTAGTTACCAACCGTCTGTGATACTCACACATTACAGATGGTTCTAGTTACCAACCGTCTGTAATTTGAAAGTATAACAGACGGTTGGTATATACAACTGTCGGTGATAGTTTTTCATAGACGGTTTATAGCACAAACCGTCTGTGATACTTCATTCTATACCTAAAATTTTTTCTGCTTTTTGGGTATCCTCAAGAAATAATGTTACCTATACCCTTTGAAAACAAGCAACTACAATGGCAAACACAATGCACATTCCATTACAACATAACAAGATAACGAACCCAACTCTTTAACACAGTAAGAATATACAAGAAGTAGAGATCCTAGCAGACAGTAGAAAATGGATGCAGCGCATGATGTCCTTGACGCCTGCCATTAAGGAAGAGAGGGGAGGGCATTGAATGGCGGCCAGATAGCACTAGTAATGGAAAGGCGGTGGTAGCGCCACCTTTGTGGCACGACGATGAGACTGCACAAGACACACTTACAACAAGAGTTTGTTGTGCAGTCAATCGTGGTGTCACAATGGAGGCGCTAGCTCATGGTGGTAGTCGGTGTCATCGAGGAACAAGCTGGATGCATCGCATGACAATAGCACCACCTATGTGGCACAACGGTGAGACTACATAAGACACTCTTACGACACTTACGACAAGAGTGTATTACGTAGTCGACCGTGGTGTCACAACAGAGGTGCTAGCTCACGGTGATAGTCGGCGTCAACGAGGGGAGGATGTAGGAAGCTAGCTAGTGGATTAGATGAACTCACGTGTTACTGCTGGTGGAAGGTAGATGAGAAGTAATTAACAAGGGTTGAGCGGTGGGAGGAACCACTGCCTACCATTTGATGTGGAGAGAATGGACGAGTGAGGTTGAAATCCTAGGGGATAAGCCACGGATCAGTGACGTGTCATTATCAAAGAAGGTTTATTATACGAACCATCTATGATAATAACATATTAGAGATGGTTTGTTATATGAACCGTCTATGATAATGCACATATCAGAGACGGTTTGTTATATGAACCGTCTGTGATAAGTCATATATTAGAGACGGTTTGGTATATGAACCGTCTGTGATATTAATATCAAAGACGGTTTGGTATACGAATCGCCTGTGATAACGCTTAAATATGTGCGCCCTAATCCAGCTCTTCTAACTTGTCCTCTCGCTCATCTTCTTCACCAGATTTCTCAATAATGGCATCTAATATTCTTTTGATCTCCTTCCTCTCATCTATCCATCATGAGTTGTTCGGCCACAACCTTACACAGGCGGCAAACAATTTACGTCTGGAGCAGCTCCTCCGCTCACGCCCTACTCTCCTTCCTTGACTCGCTTCCATCCATCAGCTGGACCTCATGATCCGACGTTGATAGAGGTGTCTCGTTGCCGCTCAGGAAAGGGAATCTGCCCTCAGCCTCATTCTTCTCTGCAATGTGCACAAAGCAGAGGAAGCTCTTGCAGTAGTGGAGAGACACATGGATAACCTTGCCGATCAAGTAGAAGCGACTGATTCTGAGGAAACTTATCATGGTATCATCTTTGAGATTATAGGCGATGCTAATGATTTGCCCAGGCTAGAGGAGAAAGTGGAGAGGGCAAGGACAATCTTCATGGCATTCGAGAACTCAGTAGGTGATCCTCCAACTCCAAAAGTCGAAGAAGAAGCATATGACGCCTAGAAGACTAAGATCTGGGAATCTCTTCTTTCGGGCTTTTGTAATAAATTTGCCTTGAATTTGTCTCTCGTCTCAATAGCTTCTATAGTTCATATGACAAAGGATAAAACATAGACGATTGTAAGTAAAAACCATCCGTGATAGTTTCATAGACGGTTCTAATTAAAAACCGTCTATGATAATGCGTATATGATAGACAACTTTTAAACCTAACTGTCTGTGATAGTTTCAAAGACGGTTTTAGCCATGAACCGTCTATAATAATCAAAGCATAGACGGCTCCACATGAACCGTCTATGGTGAGATGTCCAGTATAGCTTGTTTTGTAGTAGTGTACCTTCATGTATAATCTTCTCTTCGCCGTGGCTGGTCTAATATGTATACCCCTTTTTGAAACCCCTTCAAATCAAGTGAGCTTTGATCTGCGCTAAGTTGGTAAACATCTTCAGACTATCGCAATCAATGCATGGACAGTATATATATTTCATCCCCTTCTTCAACATATCCTGCTCGACCACTCTTCTAAAAGCAGACACATCATTAATGTACTCTTCACTCATATGATTCTCAACGTACATCGAGCTTCAGTCAAACTACACTACAGATGTAACAAATTAGTGTCAAATTAGATTATTAATACTACTATAGCTAATTAACCAGCCTAGCTACTTACACACATAATTGTCATTCACCTAATAATAAATTGTACCTATCTAAATTAAGTAGCTAGCCACATATTCTTGAAGCAATATGCATGTATGTATATGTATATATCAAACAGGAATATATTGCACTAAATTAGGAATACTGACTCATTCTTAAATTAGAGCAAACTACCATCTCACTCTAAACCTAGCTATCATCTCTCTCTGTTACAAGGTATATAAGTTATTAGAAGCAAATACTAACCACTAATCACCAGCAACAATACCCTTACCAAGGAAAAAGATACTATTACACAAAAGGTCATTACAGATGGTTCAAAAATATCATCATAGACGATTTCATGAGCTGTCTGAGTTTATGGGTTAGTAATAATATGAGTTCATCACAGACGGTTTTAGAACCATCTCTGAAAGTTGACTAACACAGATGGTTTTTAGTAGAAACTGTTTGTGATATATAGTTTATCACAGATGGTTTTAGCTATGAACCATCTGTGATATATTAATATCAGAGACGGTTTATAATTGAAACCGCCTCTGATAAACTATATATCACAAATGGGTAGAAACTGTTTGTGATATATAGTTTATCACAGATGGTTTTAGCTATGAACCATATGTGATATATTAATATCAGAGACAGTTTATAATTGAAACCGTTTGTGATAAACTATATATCACAAATGGTTTCTACTAAAAACCATCTATGTTATTCAACTATCACAGATGGTTATGAGTTAATCACCTTCTATGATATTCTTTTGTTGTTCCTAAACATATTTCTATTTGTTGGCTAGCTTCAGGAAATGCTAGCCATGCACTTTGAAACAAGAACATTTATTCATTTCAGAAACAAGAACATCCATTTCACAAACCAATTAACAGAAATGAAATAAATGGATATCCATGAACAGATATACACATGAATAATTAAGCTCAATCTTATCCTAGTGAAATTCATTCTACATTGCGGAACTCCCCATCTTATTTTATGACTTTAGACATCAAGAAGTATGTACACTATCCTTGAATATGTTTGAGGTCGGTTTTGTTCCAATGGAGTTGTAGCAATGGACAAAACCTGTCGGTAGGAAGATCAATATCATGCATACATATATAAATTGATAACTATGAAATAATTACCGCAAGATTGACATACCTCAGGATTGTTCTTCGTGGAACCGACGAGTAGTTGCATGTTGTGGCAAACATAGAATCCATAGGTGCTGTTGCCCGGCGGCTGCTGGTGGCACTGCAAAAATAGAATTTGTTAGTTCAAGAGGCATTACTACGAAGTATTTATAGGATTAATGTGAAAAAGTGAATACCGAAAAATCTAGAACGTGTCACAGGAAGTCGATCCTTTGCAACATACATGGCAAGCAACCCACGTGATTCCAAAAAGTTAGCCTTAGTCATTAGGAAGGAATGAAATACTACAATAGAGTTATCTTTGGTGGAAATGTGTTTACCTGTCGATTATTTGTTGGACAACTATGTAGTCGGTTTTCTTCTTCTTTAGGAAATCAAGATATATTACCCTGTTCCATTTTGGTATAATTACAATTAGAATCCAGTGGAACCTACACAGGTATGTCATGGTCATTAAATCTAAGTTCGTGTTTCTTGTAAAGTACAAATTAACAAGTATAGCCACTAGTGTAGCACTTACCCCTGGTTGTGGAAGATAAGTATGAATTCCTTATCACGGTGACCCTCCAATGGCTTCGTGATGTAATTTTCGTCAAAGGATACATCCTCCTTGATGATATCCATGCAGACCAAGTGTGGGTCGAGGAAACCAACTGGTGACTTTGTTAATCTGGCTTCACTCACCATGTATCTATACACACACGCACACAAAAGCAATGAGTTATATATAACATTTATCGGCATTACATAAGCGCAGACCGTGATTGTACACACTAACAGTATCCAGCATCGAATGAGTAAGGCGTTGAGGGTGCAGATAGCTAGAGTGGACTTGGCACCAGTGTAGATAGCTCTGGTAGACTTGGCACAGGTGTAGGAGCCTCCAGGCAGATATCCCTCTTAGGCCACTAGATAAATGTTCTAATGGCTTACCCTAGAGTCATGACCTCATCGTTGGGGCGCATATGTGGTGGGACGACTTCGAAATTAGCATGAACACCATTCACATTCACTTTTGTGAAACTTGACACTAGAGATATACTGTGCACCAAGGCCCTAGCCCCGGATAGATACGCATGGCCCAAAGCAGCGCATAGGGCAATGAAGGTATATCTCACTTAGAGCTTGCACTTTGTAGCTACCTACATAACGATACAAAATTAGTCACTCCAATAGGCCTATCAATGGATCGAGCATTCTCGAGATAATAATTATTAGCAGGATGTCATCGTAGGAAATTGGTGGTTACTTTTTGAGATAGGGTTGGATGCACAACTACTCCGACGGTTGGGTGGCTGCCTAGCACAGGAGCGGCGGGGGCTTCCTGCTGATTTTCCATATAACTTTGTATGTCATCTCTGACCAATCTTTGTATCTCATCTCTAATTTTTGCCATAATGTCCTCTTGTACCTATGCCTCGCACTCGGTTTTGGCTCTCTTCCTACTCCGGTATGCTTTGGAGTCCTCTAGGAAGCCATATTTCCAATGAACATAAAGACCAAAGCCTCTCGTGCGACCCAGGTGCTCCTTGTTTCCTAGAGCCACGGAGAGTAAATCTTTCTCCCTAACTACCTCGAATGAGCCTTGCAAAGATCCTACAAAAAGTGCTTCTAGGCAGTGGGACACTTCCTCGTTTGTGGGGTTTCAAAAGGAGATGGCCCCCAACGACATAGTAGATGACCTCGCTTTTATCCAATTTCGGGTGCACTCATCAGGGATCCTGGCAAATGGCAGGGAGGTCTCCCGTAGAATTGCCTGGCCATCCTCCTGCCTTCATTGCGGGATTTTACGTGCATACCTAGTAGTGCCGAGTCTATGGGGTGCGTGTTTTTTGCCTAGAGGGCCTTGTGCGCCACACTTTCACTCCTAAAATTATCTGTCGTCTTTATCGCCACAAACTCTTGCCATTACGATTCACCTTTTTTATCCAGAAATTCACATCAGTGTCTCTCCCTAATGATTGACATGAATCCACCAATATTTACACATATTTGAGAAGCCAAAGCTAGTTTTCGAATAGAGTCGATAGGAAATTATGCTTTGGAAAATTTTCCTCAGAAGATTAGGTTTGTTGAAATGAGCTTGGAAATGAGCTTTGCAAATAGTTTTGATAATTTAATCTTCCAAGGATGAACATTTTTTTTTGCAAATAAGCTTTCGTGCTGAATTTTATAATTTTGGCCCAATGTAGGTTTTTAGAAGAACTTTTGAAAGGAGTCTCGGACTCTTGTTAGTTTGAATTCGAGATAAGAGACCTGTAGAATTAAAGATGGCCAGGGCAGCATGTAGATGAGAGGGAATCATCTAAGAGAGATGAGAATGAGCAACACTACTTATATTTTGCAATTAGATTTTGAAGAAATAAGTCTAGTGCCATGTTTTAGTATGAAGCATCGACATCCAAACACCCTAAAATGAGAAATATTAGGTGAATGACCAAAACATAGATCATAGGATGTCTTATGCAGTTTAGCTTGTAAGAATACTCTATTCAAAATGTAATAGGTAGTCAAAATAGCTATAGCCCAATACTTTCTAGGAGTAGCGTGTTCATTCAACATTATTCTAGCCATCTTGACCAAAGTTCTATTCTTATGTTCGACCACACCATTCTGTTGAGGCACTCGAGCTGACAAAAATTGATGGTGTAAACCCTTTTCAGCACAAAAAGAAGCAAATGATGTGTTCTTAAATTCAGTTCCATTATCACTTCTAATTTCTCTAAGCGCTCTTGGAAGATCATTAGCATGTCTAAGAGCTAGTTCTCTAAAGTAGTCGAAAGCTTCATCCTTCGATGCCATAAAATAAACTCAAGAGTATCTAGAGAAATCATCAACAATAATAAGAAAATACCATTTACCTTCAACTGACTAAACCCTAGAAGGGCCTATAGTGTCAATGTGCAAAAGTTGTCTAAGAGAATCAGTCATAACAAGTGTGAGTGGTCGGTGTGCCGATGCGACCATCTTGCCATGTCGATAGGGGTGAACAAACCATATCCACTGACTTTTCAATCTTAAGACTAGGAATTCCTCTAACCAGATTCATCTTACTGAGATGAGCTAGATGATCAAAGCCAATATGACCTAATCTAGGTGCTAAAAGAACAAATCCTTAGAGTTTGATGGAATAAGACACCAAAGATTAGAAGATGCTGAATAAGAAAATTCACCCATAAACAAGTGACCAACTCGACCGATTTTGCATACTAGATCACCAGATGAATGCAAAATGCAGCATGAATGCTTTTTAAAGTTTACCTCAAGATTATCATGTACCAACTATGAGACTGAACTTGTCGTTGACATATATGGTGCCTTTAGCAAGAACTCGTCCTTGAGAGTTGTCCCTAAAAGTAGGCATCTCATCACCAGGGGCACGAGTGAGGGAGGAGAACCATCATGTGTCTCTAATCATATGGCGAGAACAACTGGAGTCAATGAACCATATGTTCTCCTTCCGCTTATGACGAGCCTATAGAGCATGAACAGTCATCGGTACCTTAGTACTAGGGTTAGACAATAATATTTAGATATCCAGTACTAAGATACTCAATAAATAAGAGCAAAAGCCTGAACTGATAAAGATTTAAGTGAAGCATTAGCATCTGACATATTTCAACCAGATAATAGATGAACAACCAGTTTGACCACTGGGCGGTCTGACCTCCTCAGTAGAGCTAGTCTGACCACCAATCGGTCGGATCGCATGGACAACACTGGTCAGAAATGATCTAACTGACTACAATACAAAGGTTTGACAGCTGATTGGTCCAATCGAGCAAAAATGCCTGGTCAAAAGTCTCTTGAGAAGCTGATCCGACCATGGAAAACAACTAGAAAAAAAATCATGTCTAACCACTCTGGTCCAACCATGGGTAACACTTGGACGAAAGTTTGGTCCAGCTATGCTGTTTTGACCACAAAAGACAGCTGGTCAAAATGCTTCCTCATTCTATTCTTTTTTTCTTTCTTAGCTTTTCTATTGCAGAATTGAACCAAATGACCGTCTTTACTACAATGAGTTCATTAATACTTGACTTGATGAGTGGTTGTATTAGCAGCCTTCACAGCACCCAATTTGGAGTACTCTTTTGCAATACCAACAGATCTAAAGATGACCCATTTTGGTTCAGACTCTATTTCAAATTTTCCTGGTTCAAGTAACTTGGTAATTTTATGAGCATTGTTCTTAGCATGCTCAATAAAATTAAATCCTGGACCATGATTTTTCATACTTGTTTTCGATTTATCTAGAATCATATTCAAATTCTAGTTGACAAACAGAACCTTTCTAAAGTGTCCTTAAGATACTCATTTTCTTTAGCCAATAAGGAACAAGATGAGCACTCAACAGATTTATTTGCAATCTCCTTAGAAGCACTAAACTGAACCATTTTCTCCTTTTCAGCAAAACCATTAAGTTGTCTAGTCAACACTTCTATTTCAATGTTAAGCTTACGACAATTAGAGCAAGAAAGAGTCTCATGATAAAACATTTGTTGAATTGATTCCTGAGATGAATTCAGTCTAGCTTGAAGCAAATCGCACGTAGTGCAGGCTTTATATTGTGCAGAAGAACTAGATTTGAGCTTTTCAATTTAATCATTTGCAAATTTTAACTTTTCAAAGCAACAATCATGTGCCAATCTCAAATCATCAAGTTTAGCTGTTACAATACTAAGTTGAACCATGTTCAACGCATTAAGTTTTCTAGCATATTCTAACTTAAAATGTAAAACTTGACTGGACTCACATCATTCATCATTAGGAATAGAAGCTCTAAGTCTATTTATTTCAGAATTTAAGCTCTCAATAATGAAATCATGGATTTAACTTTATTTTTATATTTCTTGAGCTCCTCTGTTAATCTGAGCACAACACAAGATAAATCTGTGTAAGAAGGTTTTACCTCATCAGGATCATTGTAGAGATCAACATTTGATGAACTGATGTTGTTCCGATCTTTTGATAAGATAACTTCGATTAGATGATGATCAACTCTCACAATCCAGGCTACGAACGTAGCACATACGAACCAAGCAATCACTGAACTAATCACCAAGTCATTATCAACCGTGGTAAAGACCCGATTGACCTAATCACGAAGATCAATTCTTGCAAGAAATCAAAGAACAAGCAAGAACAAAGTAACAAGCAATCTAAATTGCAAATATCTGATTGAGTTCAAAAGATGGGATTTTGCAAAGGTTCTTTATTGTTGACATCGACACAAGCGAAGAACAAGAGTTTATGGAGAAACTAAGCAAACAAAATCCAAACCCTAAAGTGTATCACACATGAGGCTATATGAAGATCATGGCCACAGGGTGATGGCCAGGCTGTGGGTGCACGCCCCTAGGGTTACAAGGCCCATGGACCCAAGTGGGGGTGGCGCAACACCAGCCCGTGTCGAAATTAGAGATAGTAGTGGACTGTTTTGAAAATTACATCATGCTCAGAAGGAATTTAGAGGTGAGGCTAGATCTGTTGGGAAGAGGACGAGATAATATTTCCATCAAGTACTCGTGGAGCTCAAATGGAGTCCGTTTGCGAAAGTTATGCTCAATTGAAGTCGATGATATCTTTGGAGGCCGAATTGAGCACATGTTTTTCTTCATGATCAGCTCCTAAGTTCCTGATTAAAAGAACATCACATGTATTAGGTAGCAGCATATTCTTATTAGAAAAAATGCACTTCTAGAAATGAAGTTACCTGGTAGTTCAATTGGTGTACGCGAGCTCATGTGATTGCATCTTGCAAGTGCATAAGTTCAGATCTATTGGTTGTATGCATGGATGTGTTGTCCTCATCATCCTCCCCTTCTTGCAGTTAAGTCATCCTTGACTCAAGCTCATCTTCTTCTTCCAAATATGACTTCAAATCTGTAACGTTAAATATAAGACTAACCCCGAATTCTGTAGGCAGATCAAGTTTATATGCATTATCTTTAATCTTAGCTAACACCTTGAATGGACCATCAGCTCTAGGCATCAACTTAGACTTTCTCAATTTAAAAAATCTATCTTTGCACAAACGTAACCACACTAGATCACCAGGTTCAAAAGTTATACTCTTTCTATCCTGGCTAACAGCAACCTTATACTTTGCATTTATGCGCTCTATGTTTTTTAGTTGTTTCATGCGGTTTAAGGACAAAGTCAGCATACTTTTTAGCATCTAAATTTACTTTTTTAGAAGCACGAATAGGCAATAAATTAATAGTAGCATGAGAATTAAAGCCATATACTACCTGAAAAGGGCTAATCTTTGTGGAAGAATGTAGTGACCTGTTGTAAGCGAACTCGACACGAGGTAGACATTCTTCTCACATCTTCAGTTTCTCCTTCAAAATAGCCCTCAACATAGTTGATAACGTGCGGTTGACAACTTCAGTTTGGACATCCGTTTAGGGGTGACAAATAGTAGAAAACAGTAGATTGGTTCCCAATTTTGCCCAAAGGCTACGCCAAAAGTGACTCAAAAACTTCACATTCCGATCTGAAATAATGGTATTAGGCACTCCATGTAGTTGAACGACCTCTCTGAAAATAAGTCAGAAACATTTGTAGCATCATCGCTCTTACTACAAGGTATGAAATGTGCTATTTTAGAAAACATATCCATAATAACAAAAACACTATCTCTCCCCTTCTTTGTTCTAGATAGTCATCCAACAAAGTCCATTGAAATATCCTCCCAAGGAGCGCTAGGTACAGTAAGAGGCATATATAAACCATGTGGATTAAGTTGGGAGTTAACTTTATTGCATGTAGTGCAACGAGATACGTAGCGTTCAACGTCGTGCCTCTTCATTGGTGAATAAAAGTGTTCCGCAAGGATGTCCTCTATCTTTTTTATGCCAAAGTGACCCATTAGTCCTCCTCCATGCGCCTCCTCTAACAACAAAAGACGAATAGAACTAGCTAGAATGCATAGCTTATTAGCTCTAAACAAAAATCCATTATTGAAGACAAATTTATTCCAGTATCAACCATTTTTGCAATTGGATAAAGCATCTCTAAACTCATCATCAGAAGTGTATAGTTCTTTTATTGGCTTTAAGACAAAAATTCTATAATCAAGTTGAGACTAAATTGTATGCCGTCTAGACAAAGCCAGCAGTCACATTTTCCTTCCCTTTCTTCTGTTTTATGACATAAGGAAAAAATTCAATGAATTCAACCCAACGAGAATGTCTACGGTTCAGTTTAGCTTGACTTCTAATATATTTCAATGATTCATGATCAGAATGGATAACAAATTTTTTGGGCCATAAATAATGTTGCCAAAATTTTAAAGTTTGAACGAGAGCAAGCAATTCCTTATCATAAGTAGAATAATTTAAACTAGACCCACTCAACTTTTCACTAAAATAAGCAACAGGTTTTCCTTCTTGTAATAACACACCTCCAAGTCCAATCCCACTAGTATCACATTCAAGCTCAAAAGTCTTACTAAAATTAGGAAATTGAAGTGGTGCGTTTGTGAGCTTCTCTTTTAGAAGGTTGAAGGATTATTCTTATGAGCACCTTTCTTGTTGAGTTAATTCAATGGTGCGGCAATAGTGTTGAAATGCTTGACGAAGCATCAATAAAATTCAGCAAGTCCATGAACATTTCGCACTTGTGTGACCGTGTTAGGAGTCGGCCAACTCTGTATAGCCTCGATCTTGACTTGATCAACTTCAATGCCTTGTGGAGTAACAACATAGCCAAGAAACAATACTCGATCGGTGGAAAAGGGGCACTTCTCAGGGTTACCAAATAAATGTGCATCACGTAGAGCATTAAAAACAACACGTAAATGATCAAGATGTTCCTCAAGTGATTTGCTATAAATCAATATGTCACCAAAATATACCACCACAAATTTTCCAATGAAAGCATGCAAAACTTCATTCATCAATCTCATGAATGTACTAGGTGCATTAGTTAAACTGAAAGGCATCACTAATTACTCATATAAACCAAACTTAGATTTGAATGATGTTTTCCATTCATCTCCTAATTTCATACGAATTTGGTGGTATCCACTACGCATGTCAACTATAGAAAACACAGTAGAGCCAATTAATTCATCAAGCATGTCGTCTAACCTAGGAATAGGATGGTGATATCTAATGGTAATATTACCGATAGCTCTACAATCAATACACATATGCCATGATCCATGTTTGTTTGGAACCAAAAGTACAAGAACAACACATGGACTAAGGCTCTTGTGTACTTACCCTTTGTCAAGCAAGTCTTGCACTTGATATTCAATCTCCTTAGTCTCCTCCAGGTTGGTTCGGTATGGTGCGCGGTTGGGTAAGGAAGCTCCTAGGATCAAGTCAATTTGATGATCAATATCCCTAATTGGTGGCAGCCCTAGGGTATCTCAGCGAGAAACACATCATCAGACTCCTGCAAAAGGTTAGTGACAGCAGGAGGCAAAGAACTGGGAAGATCCTTTAGTGAAAACAAAGCATCCTTGCACAACTTCCAACTCATTCTAATCAGATTTGGTAGCTAATAGAATAGTCCCATTCAATTTAACTTCATTATTCCTAGCACTTGTTCCTTTTGTATCTTTCATTTTAGATGGAAAGTATTCTTTAGCTAAAATCTGATTTTCACTCTTTTCTTTCACCTTATTTACTCATTCAGCATGTTCAATTTCATCTTTTAAAATAGCATCAGGAGACATTGGATGTAAAACAATTTTTTGCCCTCATGCATGAGAGTATATTGGTTAGTCCTACCATGATGTGTAGTGTCTTTGTCATATTGTCATAGTCTACACAACAATAATGAACATGGTTGCATAGGTATGACATCACAATCAACATAATCTTGGTATGAACCAATAGAAAATAAACAATCACAATGTGAGCTACCTTCAGCTTACTGCATGAATTAAACCATTGAATGTAGTAAGAACAAGGGTGTTGTTGTGTGGTCAAGGAAAGCTTCTCAACCATATCAATGCTAGCCAAATTGTTGCAGCTTCCTCCAACAATAATTACTCAATAAGAACACTCATTGATCACAAAAATTTGTTTGAAATAGATTGTGGCATTGATTCTATTTGGCACGCTCCATTTGAGCACTAAGGACACATTTCACAATTATGCTCGAAAACTTATCACTTGTTTTAGCTCCAAAAAGTTCTTCGTCATGTTCAAATTCATCTTGCTCACCTACAAAGTCATTTACAAGCAATGCATGCTCTTCATCAATATCACTAGTGTGCTCACCATTTTCTCTCACAATGAGACCTCACTGACTTGGGCAATCATGCATGAAGTGCTCGAATCCTTTGCACTTGTGACATTGGATGTCCCTTGTATGTCCAGTAGAAGCAACTAAAGATGCGCTCTTTGCTGGAGCAGATTTGGTGGGAGCTTGAATGGTTGTTGTTGTAAGGGTGGCCCCCACCTAAGCCCAACCGGCTCGTTAGAAGGTTGTAAAGCCCAAAGATGGGACATGTATAATGACATAAATACCCTTGAGAGGGATACTTGGGTGTAAGGATATAATTGTAAAACACTCCCCATGTGAGTATATATATGCCATCTAGGCCATGGGGTTAGCCCCAAGCATTGCTCACCTAACTCTCCACTACTATACCACTCTCTCTCTCTCTATTTGGTTTGTAACCATAACAGTTGGCACCGTCTGTGGGGACGACGAGAGCGAGCTCCAAGATCTGGGGAAGGATGGCACCACAGAAAGCTTCATCATCAGCGCCGGGCAAAGAAGAAGAGGGGCACAACGGAGATGCGCGTCAACACCAGGGCCTCGGCATTAGCGCCTGTGAGCGTAGACGTTGATGCCAGTGCCGCAGCAGCTAACGTTGACACTCAAGGTGCGACGATCGACCCCTCCGCTGGCGCGATGCCCGGCACCGGCAGTGTGGATCGGGTTGTCGGGAGCGGTGACGCCGATGCACGTACGGGCATGGCCACCCCCCTCATCCGGCGTGGGAGCGCTAGGTGGCTCCAGTGGCAACATCGACCTCGTCATCGACTCCGGAGTCCATTGCACCGACACGCCGAACAGCCTCGACGCGCACGCCGTGGTCGCTGCCAACCCGACGGTGCAACCGGCTGCTGCAACCGCGGCAGCGGTGGAGAACGCTATACTGACGACCATCGGCATGCTCCAACGGGAGCTGGCAGACCTCCGCGGAGCTGTCCGGGATATACAAGAGGCATGGAGCCAACAAGTCCTGCCGGTGGCCACGCTGGAGTCCACGCCAGAGCGGGCGGACAGCCGCAACGCCCTACCTCCAGTCGCATCCCGCTGCACCGCGTAGATCCGGAATCACCCATCTCTACGGTCCTGCAGTTGTCGGCGTGGCCAGAGGGCTTCAAGTTCCCCAACGCCATCGAGCCGTACAAGGGCGACATGGACCCTCGGGAGTTCGTGCGCGTGTACGAGATTGCCATTGAAGCTACAGGCGGAGACAACACGACCAAGGCAAAGGGGCTCCACCTCGCACTGCAGGGAGTGGCGCTCTCTTGGTTTTTCACCATAGAGCCAAACTCCATCTACGCGTGGGAGCAGATCCATGACCGCCTCTACAACAACTTCCAAGGGAACTACGTTGAGTGCGTTGACGCGGATCAGTTCTTCGTCGTCAACCAAAAACCCTCGAAGAAACTGCGGTAGTACTTCAAGTGCTTTGCTAAGGTACGTTGCCAAGTTAAGGATGTCAACGAGATAACCATTATTAATGCAGCAGTACAAGGCCTCCGCCCGGGCCGTTGGCCGAGTACAATATGCGCAAGCCAATCAAGACGGTCGCAAAGCTCTTCGACAAGATGGAAGAGTATGCGCGGGCAAAGGAGGATGCGCGGCGGTGCAAGGGCGTCGACTCCGACACTGGTCAGGCAGAGGACTCATCGCAGAAAGGAGACCCACAGGCGGTGCTACGTGATGGTTTACTTGTTGGTTTTGGTTGCACGACCTCAGAGCTAGGTCATGGTGAGGTGTGGAAGGACCAAGACTAGGAACAAGGAGGTGTTGAGGTCCAGAACGGTCAAGGAGACGCCGAAGATGACTGAGGCTGGCAAGATGGTTGCAAGCCGAGACAACGAGAAACCAGAGCAGGAGCTACCAGAGATGGACATGATGGGTAACAGTAATTAAGGTGGATCGGGACTAGGTTCAGAGAGGAGCCGAGGTCCTATGCAGTCAAGGATGTCGGGTGCCATCATGCGTGAGGACAAGCATGCATGAGTAAAACCTGGTGTTAGGTGCGGTTAATGGGTTATCCCAGGTTTGGACTAATGGTACGATCCATTAGGTCTAGGGTTCATAAGTGAGCCTATAAAAAGGGGAGGGGAGGCAAGAGCTAGGCTAAGAGAAATGATTGGCTAGGTTTGTGGTGGCTAGCACCTTCTCCCTCCCATATGAGTTAGGTTAGAGAGTGGGTGTGGGCTCTAGGCTTAGAGCTTGGTCCTCCCAAGGGGCGTGGCTGTGAAACCAATCAGTGAGCAGTACATCAATCTTCGATTTAGTTTTTGTATCTCTGCTCTAATTGAGTTTGGTTGGCTTTGATTTGGTTCTTTCTCTGTTTCTTCTCTGTTCTTCGATTATTTCTTTCCCTTCTTGATTTGAGAGGAAGTTCTTGCATGTCTTGTTGATGATCTAACTTGCTAGGTGTTGTGGATTCATACTTAAAGCCATCTTGGCTATCTATTCGCACGGGCATAGTCTGATTGTCTTTTTGATTTCTCAATTTTGACTTTGTGCGCACTCGGTTAATTTGCAAATAGCTCTCAATTTTCTTGCTAAGTTTTCAATCAAAGATTAGAGCAGCCTCTTGAGACCTTAACCATGTTGTGTACAAAGTTTTTATGGCAAGTTGGTCTTTTAATCAAAAGTTATGTCGAGTTTGGATCTTGCGGTCGTGCGTTGCTCTGTTCTTCCTTTGTTCTTTATCTGAAACTCAGTTTTATGACCACGTTGGCTTCAACCACGGTCGAGTTACAGACTAAACTGCATTGCATTCGACCACATTTAGATCTTTTGATCACTTCACATTATTCTATTGAGTCTGAACTGGAGCAGTTGGTAGTTAGTGAAATCTTGGTCCGGAATGTCGATTAGTTTTACGATCACGTTGGTTTTGACCACGGTCAAGTTCCACGTTAAAGCATGTTGCTTTCGACCATGTTCAGTCTTTCGATTGCTTCACTTTTTCTTACCGCATGGGATTTCTGACTCCTCACGGATCCTCGTTTTCTCTGGTTGGTTTTTGAGGTGAATCGATCACGCTGGTCGTAGATCATTCGTTGGCCTTCGACCTCATTGGTTGTTCGACCACCTGTTGGTTTATGACTACGTTGGTTATGACCACATTGATCTTTTGGTAGCAGACTGGTTCGAACCACGTCAGTTGTTCAACCACCTATTGGTTTACGACTACATTGGTTACGACCACGTTGATCTTTTTGTTGCAGTTTGGTTCTGACCACGTTGGTTGTTTGACCATCTCATTGGCTTATGACCATGTTGGTTACGACCACGTTGATCATTTTGGTTGCCGACTGGTTCCGACTATGTTGATTGTTCGACCACTCATTGATGTTCGACTATGTTGGTTTCGACTACACTCATTTTCGATCACGTTGATTTTGGTCTTGGTGGTTATCGACTACAATGATTTGCGTTTGGTAGTCGATTTCTGACAACGTTGAACTTCCGACTACACTAATTTCCAACGTACAATTAGTTTTCGACTACGATGATGTCCATTCGGTAGTCAATTTCCGACCATGTTGTACTTCCATATGGTAGTTGGATTTATGTCCACTTTGTCAGCTATCGACCACGTTGTTGAACTTACGACCACATTCTATGTTTTCGACCATGTTGTCAGATTTCGACCACACTCCTTTTCCTGCTGTGTTCAACCCTATCTCTGCGGTTTTCGAGTGGGTCTTCAACTCTCATCTTCATAGCTCTGTGGCTATTGGAGAAAAGGGTTAAGTGAATATCTAGGGAGAATTTGAAGGCACCATTCACCCCCTCTGTTACCTGTTCGGTCCTACAATAATTCTTGATAGTATTCCTATATTAACCTATTGTCTTGTTTTAAGCATTGTAATTTATTTAACATGTCATGTAAAAAGTATGAAGGCACAAATCCCCTTTTCAAAGCACCCCAAGTTCTAGATATGTGTTGTTCATTACGGCATAATTCATTCCATCAAATAGATCAAAATCAATATATTCACTAGTAGCAGCCCTAACCCTTTTATTTCTAGAAAATTTATGGCATGCAAATTTTTGGTCTACGGCTAACTCCCATGTGAGATAAGCATCAGGATCATATTTACTAGCAAAAGGAATCATAGTGAATTTAATTTTACTAAGTGCATCATTATGATCACATACCTCACGTGGTGGGTCTCTTCTCATACCTTATCGGTTGAAGCATCACTACCAATGATCACGATCATTGTTGGGATTGAAACCGCCCTCGGACTCCATATCAGCAATGTATGGGCTCTCTTGATCTTCTACCTCATCTGCCCATGAGCGAGCAACAGATGGTTTACGACATGGTTGTGCAACATCGACAGCAGCGGGGGGCGACAGCAGGAGGTGGAGCTCTCTCTAGCTGCTCCACATGTGTATCAATCGCAGCAAGATTGTTAATAGTGCGATCTTGAACCCCCTCAAGATGCTCCAAATGTTGACTCAACAAGCATGAAAATGTCTGGATGATGACTCTTGTGTGAGGTAGGAGAGGTGCATCTTCCTCAACATTGGGCCTGCTATTCTCCCCCTTGTGACCCTGAACCTACCATTGTTAGTATCAACAAGAAAAATGCACGAGTGTATAAAATTCCTTATGAACTAATAGGCACTGGTCAGGTCGAATCTAGTCACTCTCTCACAGTGTCTTACAAAGTTCTTAAAGCTCTTACCAATGCTGCAAGGAAGTGATACAACCGGTGGATGGTTCGTGATACTTTCACTTGTGAATGGACCAACAATTGCGAGGAATGATACCTACTAAGTTAGCAGGAAGTGGAGCTTAAAAGGCTTCAATATGGTAGTAAGGATTAGCAGCAATCATATCAGTAATTGCAAATTGAAAATTTGTTCAAAGTATTTGTCAATGTTGCTGATCCTAGCCTAGAAAAAGCTGGCTAATGAAGCCCAGTGTATGAATGCATACGCAATGATCAATGTGACTTGATGAAAGCAAAGGAAGATCTCACACTAAGTGCTAGGAGAGACACTAGCCCAGTACTCAAACTTCTGTCTAAGGGTACAAGATTATTCACATGATGTAAAGCGCAAAGACAAAGTAACGGTGCAATGTAAACAACCCTCTAGTTTGAGCATAAATAACAGCTAGTCTCAAAGATGAAGGGGCAAAGTTTGATACGGCTTATACATACTCATTTGAAAGGTTTTGATGAGATCTATAACTTTGCAGTTGAGGTAAAACCCAAATTCCGAAGGGAAGACCAAGAAAAAGGGCAAAAGCAGAAACCAAAAACTTGCAACGCAAATTTAGATCCAAAGATGGCCAATTTTTGGAGTCTTAGAGGGCGACTAGCACAAGCTGCACCTCATTGTTAGCCTTCCAATATGTAAAGAACATAAAAATGGACACTGTATGCAAAAGTTATGCTCGTTTTACTGAAGGTGTCTCAAAATCGGATTCCTACTCGGACTAGAAACCGACTCGGGCCAAACTTGAAACTGCTATAACTTTGAATCCTGTGGGCCAAACTTACTAAATTTTTTTTGGAAGCTTGTGGCTATATGTAGAAGGTCTCCACCAATTTTTGCTTGTTTTGGTGAAAGTTTGATGCACTTTTCAATTTTTGGAAGAGGTGGACCTAAAACCAATTCTTCCTCTTTTGTCTCTCTCTTTTTTTCTTGAACCCAAAACTACGCATACTAACTGCTTTGTAAGGCAAACTCACAATACAACAGGTTGTCGTAGACAAGTAGGTCAAAGTTAGGCTAGTCGTAGAAGGGTCTACGACCACAGGGATGTAGTAGAACGGCTTACGACCATGTCATGCTCGTAGAAAGACTTATGACCATGAAGCAATCGTGGGAAGGTTTATGACTAAGGAGTGGCCGTAGAAGGGCTTACGACTACCTGGTTAAGTCTTTCCCTTATGGATAAGGGGTATACTCAAGGAGTATAACGATGTAATAACATCGTTTACAGATAAATAATAATTTGAGGATTATTATATCACCGTCATAATCTTTTAAGTGTTTTACTCTGAGATCTAAAAGGACTAATTTTATTTTGAGAGTTTGTTTTCCTTAGTTAAATGTGAGTCTATTTAGAAGGGTTTTCTCAATACGTGACATGCCCATTAGGGATTCTTTTCTATGTGGGCCTCAGGCCGTGAGTTTTAGTTGGTTATGTAGCTATATAAGCACAGGTGCGCATACATGTAAAAGTAGAGTTTTAGTTATGAATTAAGCCGTGTTTTACATGATGGCCTTCAACCATTAGGGTTTATCTCTGTTCTATTGTGTTCTTGTGAATTCCCATCTAGAACTCATCTTGGCGTGTTGATCCCTACTATGGTGTAGGTATTGCTAATCTTTGATCTCTATTTCTCGATTGTGTGTTGTGGTGTGCACGGGAGTGAAATTATCTATCCTAGTATGAATTGCATATTGTAATTTGTGCTGTACATATCTAGTTGGAAATTACTACTGTAAAAGATTGGGCAACCATTGGATTTAATCTTGTTTCGAGGTTTGACCCTCATCAAATAACAAGTGCCAAAGGTACTCTTCCTATTTATCATACACACTGCAAAATCAACATCAAAACAAGCATGAAGAGAGTGTAGAATCAGAAAAATACCAGAGTCCAAAGTCAAGAGTGTCCTAAAGATACCTAAAGATGCAATGCACTACCTGACTATGTGAGGCACAAGAGGTAGCCTAAAATCAAGCGTAGAGACACACAGTAAACTATATGTCTAGCCTCGACACCGTGAGGTAGAGGAGAGAGTCAAATATGTTGTGGTACTCCTTCTGGTCTATGGGCTCACCATCCTCTTCAGGATCCAACATAGTAAAAGTGGCAATCAGAGTACACATTGGCATGCTGCTTCCCATGTCAAAGCACCAAAGAATGTCCTTAGCGTATTTTCTTTGATGAATGAAGGTCCCTTCATTTAGTTACTTGACCTAAAGACTAAGGAAGAAAGTTAGCTTGTCTATCCTACTCATGGATTTTGGAAATCTGAACACCAAAGCATGAGAAGAGCCATCAAAGATAATATCATCCACACAAATCTACACAAGTAAGAAGTCTCTACCATGCTTGAGAGTGATAAAGGTTTTATCTACCATTCTCATTTTGAAATTTGTTTTAAGAAGAAACTCTTAAGCCTATCTGATCAAGCATTAGGGGTTTGATTCAATCCATACAATACTTTAGAGAGTTTACACATATGATTTGGGAACTTGGGAATTTCAAAATAAGGGGGTTTGCATGATATAGACATCTTCTTCTATGAAACCATTTAGAAAAGCACTCTTGACATCCATTTGAATTAGCTTAAAGCCCTTATACGCAGCAAATGCTAGCATAATACGAATGGCTTATAATCTAGCTATAGGAGCAAAGGTATCCTCAAAGTCTGAGCCCTCAACCAGGGAGAAACCCTAAGCTACAAGCCTAACTTTGTTTCAAACTACCAGTCCATCCTCACTTTGCTTATTTTTGAAAATCCATGTTGTACCATTACATTATGATTTGGAGGAGGTTCAACTAAAGTCCATAATTGGTTTTTTTTCAAAGTTTTTAAGCTCTTCATGTATGGTATTGACTAAAGAGGAATCAGATAAAGCATTGGTGACATCTCGATGCTCAAAACATGCAACAAGAGTAGAATGTGCATAAGAATCTATAAACATAAACCTAGAGTGAGTAACTCACTTATGGATATCCCCAATCATCTATTCCTGAGGGTGTTGCTGTTGAATGTGAAGAGGAGGTCCTGGTGTAGGCGTGGCCTCTACCTCATGGGCTGTGGAGGTAAGAGTAGAGTCACTTGGAGCACCAGTCAAGGTGGAAGGATGCTACTCTACTAAAGATGGAGTAGTGAAAGCAGACTTTCTAACCAACTCAGGAGTGACTAGAGGAGGGATTGACTCCTTATCCTCTAAGTAAAGGTCATTATCGATAAAGATGCTCTCTTGATCACCGTGTACCTATGTACCTATACTATCGGGTCTAGTACATGGACTAGCCTTGTCAAAAGTGACTTCACAAGTCCCAATGATTTTGTTAGTATCTAAGTTAAATACATGAAAGATATAAGAATGAGTGGGATATCCAAGAAAAATGTCGTCATAACATCTAGATTCAAATTTATCAAAGTTGCCATGTTTAAGAATAAAGCAGTTGCAATCAAATATCTTAAAATGAGAGACGCTAGGCCTATGATCAAATCTCAACTCAAAGAAAGTCTTGCATATGGATGATCTCAAGAACACCCTATTGGTCACATAGCAAGTAGTGGAAATTGACTCAACCCAAACCTCCTACGGGTGTTATGCCCACCTAGCATGGTTGTAGACATCTCTACAAGAGTCCTATTCTTTCTCCCTACAACTCCATTCTGTTGAGGGACTCTAGGTAAAGAAAACTGGTGCTCTAGACCTCGTTTAGTGTAGAAAATGGCAAAGATGAGTTCTTGAATTTTGTGTCATTATCACTCCTAACGACTCTCAAGGCTCCTAGGACATCAATTGCTAATCTAATGGCTAACCCTCCAAAATAGCCAAAGGCCTCATCCTTTGAAGCCAGAAAATACACCCAAAAATATGTAGAAAAGTTATCTACAATGATAAGCACATACCACTTCCTTCCTGCAGACTGGACTCTAAAAAGACCAACTGTGTCTAAGTGCAAGAGCTGTTGAGGACCATTATGCATTAGAGATGCACGTCATGCTTTTCGGTAGTGCTTTCAGGATGGAAACTTTAGAGTTAAGTGTTCTTGTGTCATCAATTGGGTCAATTGATGATGTTTGTGTGGTGCGGTGTTACAGTTTGCGTGTTGTTGTTTGTTCTAGGACTCTAAAGTTAGATCATGGTATTGCGGATGGGACTAAGACTAGGCGAGTGGTGCTGATGTCTAGAGCGGTTAAGGGATTAGGTGAGGTCCAAAGTGATCAAGGTGCCATTGGAAAATGACTAAGGCTTGTTGGGTGGTTACAAGCCTAGAAGATAAGGAGTCAAAGCGGAAGCTACTAGTGGTGGACATGACGAGCAACACCAAGGGACTGGGACTAAGCTTAGAGAGGAGTAGAGGTTCGTGTGGTCGGATAAGTTTAGGTGCCATCATGGTGCAAGAAAAGGCATATGGCATGCCATGTGACTTGGGCCCATTTACAAGCGAGGACAGTTCGATGGATCCGAATATGTGGGAGGCTTGGCGGCAAGTCATTGGGGCCACATGGAGTTGACATTAAGTGTGGGTCTACTTTAAGTCAAAGGAAGTGCAAAGCTTCATGGAAGGTGGTTTTGGGGAAACTGTCTTTTTGTCCCAAATCGGAAAGTAAAGGCTTCATCAAAGCACAACATGAGAGGCGCAAGAGAGGTGGTTAATGTCAAGAATATGCTAAAAATATTACTTGGATCAAGTATGGATTCACTAATGAGTTAATGGTTGTGTGTGCTTTGAGAAGCGTGCATGTGTGAGTGTAAAACCTACTATAGTGTTGGGATAATAGGTTAGCCCATGTAAGTAGATAAAACCTAGCTAGAGGTGTTAGTTAAAATTTCTCTTGTGAACCTCTGTCATAGCCCAATTGTTTATTTCAATTTATGTGTAAAAAATTATTAAATTAAAATTAATTTGGTTTAAAATAAACATAAGTGTTTTGGTTGCCTAAAGAGGTTGGATTTGAAAAGTAATTTAACTAAAAACCTAAAAATACTATTAAATAAAGGATATTTTGAATTTTTATAAAAATACTAATTCAAATTAATTATTTGGACTTATTTTCTTTTTATTTGGATTTTCTATGTTTTTCTAGAGTTTAAAATTTAATTTTAAAATTAAAAAGTATTTTTATAAAAATTTCATACCAAAATAAGTTGTTTTTTCCTAAGACCAAAATGGTTCCAGGAATTTCTTTGATTTTTTCTGGAATTTGTTTGTAATTTATTTGGTATTTTTTGAGCCTTTTTGGTTTACTCAGGGTTTTTTCAAAATCAAAATCAGAATTCAAATTTTAAATCTCCCTCTCCCATCCCTATGCCGACAAGTGGCAGCTTCGGATCATGCCACCTCACACCGGCCCAAAATCCCCGCCACCCGCTTCCTCGCCCTCTCTTCTCTCACCGCGCCGTGGGTCCAACCTGTCATCACCCCTCCCTCCTCCTTTCCCGCGCGAGTGCCACTGACTCCATTTCCGCTGATGTCCCGCCCTTCCCTTCTCCATAATGACCGCTCCCTTTCCCTTTCTTCGCCCCTACTCTACACGCCCGTCTCCTCTGCCATCCTGCACTGGATTCCCCAATCCTCACGCTCACTTTCCCCAATCCCTTCGCAATCACCGCCACCGCCCATAATCTTCAGCAAGAGATTGCCACACCTGACCTCCCCTGAGGCCCTATAAAAGGGACCCTCGAGTACCCCCTACCCTTGCAATGCCTCTCTCCACATGAATTCCCCTCTCCCGAGCTCTATACCTCCCTCTCACCGCGCCCCTTTCCACTCCGAGCCTCGGCTGCCCTCCAATGAGCAATTGTCGCCATCTCGAGCATCCTCGAGCCCCGACGTCACCGTCCTTGACCCCCTAGTGTCTGCGTGACTACCCTTCAGCATCAAGAAGCACCACATAAGCATTACGCCCACCGAAGCCCGAGCATCTCCGCCACCATACCTCGCCGTTGGCCGTCTCTCTTGCTCTTTGAGCCAAGCGCCAGGTACCACCAAAATCACCTCACTCCCCTCTCCATAATCCACGCACCTCCGGCTGCCACCATGCTCCCTAACACCGGCGACCATAGGGCTCTACACGCCATTGTCAGCTAGTGGCCACGTCACCACTCGCGCTGACGTGGGGATCGACGTGGCAGCCAACGTGGTCACCATGCGGGTGCCACGCTAACCTCAGCTACCCATGCCAGCCTGTGCACTACCTCAACAAACATTCAGCCCATGGACCTAGTCTTTGGTAGACCGGACCCACTGGTCAGTCACAGTCAAACCAAGGGCTGACATCGGTATGATGTCATAATTCCCTTTTCCAGTAGAAAAATAAATCAACCGAGAAGGAAAATCCCTGGGATAATGTCACAAATGCTTTTTCCAACAGAAAAATAAATCCAAAAATTTTAGTTTATTCTTTTTCATTGATTTCAAACTTCCAAAAGCCCGTTCTCCTTCATCCTAACTCCGATTTAGCCCTTTCAAATGTCTAAATTCATCAAAATTTCAAATCTATCAATTTATGCCCTCCTTTTAAATATTTGGGGTTTATTTGGATTTTATTTGAGTTGCTTGGGTATTTTAACGCATAGACTGCTACAATTCAGAGGAATTCTTCGATGACAACTCGCACCAGACTGCAGATTTAAATTGTTCATGTTGACCCCAGATTTAAATTCTTCAGTGACAACTCACACTCCTTGATCAGGTTTACTCCAGATTATGAAATAAAATTGTGTTATTTTAAATTATATTGTATGCTTAATTTTATTCAATGTATTTCAATTCCAGTTTTAAATTTAGTTATTGTCTACTTGTTAATTCCTCCATTGACATTGAATTCCTACATACCTTGTCACCCTAGAATAAAACTCTAGTTAGTACACTAGTATGGCGAGAGAATTTTTGTAGCAAATGATTAGACCTGCATAGATATAACTTTAGGCTTGGGATACCCTTTTCACATAAAATGATGAGCTTTTCAAATGTATTCTTGACTACAGTGCATCGAGAAGGATTATAAAATATTTCAAAATAAAATATAAAATCTGGTTTAGACTTAGGCTAATGGTTTAGTGGCGCTGACACAGTGTTGATTGTCGGGCACAAGGGGTATGTGGTTTGAGCCTAAATCAAGTTAAGGACTAGTCTGTGAGTTACTATTGTAAAGCCCTATCGTACTCCCACAAGGCTGGTATAGGATAGTCCTATCTAACTAATTTGTAGGTCCCAACATGAGTCTCGTCGTAGGTTAAAAGTGAGCATGGCGTAGGCCATGTGAAGTCTCACTCGGCTCAAGAGGGGGCCCCGATATGGTGGATTCCTTTCTGGGGCGAAACCTTAGTGTTGGCTTGGCCAGGTTGAAGGCTTTACATTGTAAAGGCGTTGTTATGATTACTCAGTCGCATGCATACGGAAGCATGTAATGGCCAACATTATGAGATAATCATATCTTACGGGTAAAGCTATACAACCTCTGCAAAGTGTACAATCTATCTTGGATAGCCGTGCCAATGGTCATGAACACACTGAGTAAAGTTTTTTATGGATTAGATTTTTTGTCAAAATTGTTTTGAAAAGCTTATGGATGGATGAAATCCATGAGAGATTGAAAGCATATGGATGGATGGAATCTATATGGGATTGTTGTGGTTACAGACCAAACAGAGAGAGAGAGAGAGAGTATGGTAGTGGAGAGTTAGGTGAGCAATGGCTTAGGGTTTCTCCCCGTGGCCTGTGTTGTATATATATATCCACATGGGGAGTTCTTTTACAATTATACCCTTACATCCGACTATTCCCCTCAGGGCACTTATGTCATTACACATGTCTCATTTTGGGCCTTACATTCCTCTAACAGGCCTGCTGGGCTTAGGTGGGGGCCACCCCTACAACAGGAGCCTCTCATGGTGAAGGGCTTCACGGGCCGAAGCCATGTTGCCGAGCCCTTTGGCCCCCCTCCGTCCCTGCGGCCTATGAGCTTTCCCAACGTTTGGCGGAGCCTTATTGCTTGGTGTAGTGTTCGCCCTACCGCGAGGGTATGGCGCTGGGCGGGTTGGCGAAGTCCTCATCGTCCATAGGGCCCTGCAGTAGTGGGGTCAAGGTTGACCTCCGGGCCAAAGGTCGTAGTCGAGTTCGACATCGAGATCGGGGCCGACGTCGGCGTAGGAGCTGGAGTTGAAGTCGGGGTCGAAGTTGGAGTCAAAATCGCATCCGCCTTGATGGGGTCAGTAGTTGCCCGAGCCTCCTCGGCCGCGGGTTCTTTGGGCTGCGAAGTCAAAGTTGGAGCGGAGGCAGACCTCGCGCCAATGGCTTTCCCTAGGCGCGAGGTGGGTGCGGCTCCGCAGCCTGGTAGTGCGCCTTAATGGCTCCTGGAATCGCACCGACCCCTGGAATGGCAGGAGCAGGCTGCTGCAGCCGTACGCGCTTTTCCACTCGAGGTGTACACACGGCGGGCTATGATTGGCGCATCGTGGGCTGTCAGCAGTCGCACGACCGCGGCCGTTCGCCCATTCCCTAGAAAGGCGGGACACGTGGCGGGGTACCATGGGCGCGTCGTGCGCCGTCTGCCCAGCTACCCGCGCGCGCCCCCAGTTGCCAGCGGTTGCATTTCCCGATCGTGGGTAGCCGGACCGCTGGGCTCCCACCGGTTGCGCTTCCGCATGTGCGGCCGCCGGTTGAGGTTCCCGTCGGCTCGGGGACCCGGCGGGTATATATATATACGCCGTCGTCCTTCGCCACCCTTCATAGGGCCACGCCCGGGTACGGCTGGAATGATCTTGGTCTCGAAAATAGGCTGCCTCTGTTCATCTGCATTCTTTGAGGGGACTGTTTTGCGGCAGGATTAGCATGGATGGGCGTTGTCATAGAATGTTGATGAACAGAAGGATGCCTATTTTTGAGTTTTGGAAAAAACTTATCTTTGCCCTGGCACCGGGCGCTGTGGTTCGACGGCTACGCTATGCTGCTGCATATGACGCATGTTCCGGGGACAGCTATGGTGATCGTGCCCTCGTAGATAGGTCTTCCTCAGTCCATGCGCGCTCTTTGATGGCAAAGGATGACGATGGACTGAAGGAGGCCTGTTTATGAGAGTTCGGTCAAAGCCTACTGACGATGGCCGATCTCACTTCTCGACTAAGCGCGCGGTTCGTTTGGGCCTTCGGCGTCCGAGGGCTTGGAGTTTACTTGGCGGGGCTACTAGTTGCCCTGGCTACCCTCCTCCGCAAGTTCTTTATGCTGCGAAGTCGAAGTCAGAGCGAGGGCAGACCTCGCGCCACAGATTCCCCTAGGCGCGGGGTGGTTGCGGCTCCGTGGTCCGGTAATGCGCTTTAATGACTCCTGGAGTCGCAGTGATTTCCGACTTCGTGGCATTCCGGCGAGATGTCCCTTCGTGGGGACGGAGCCGAAGTCGAAGCCAATGCCTCGCTGCTGGGACGAAGACCCCGTCGAAGCTGTTGCGGTTGAGTGGTATCGAGAATCGCACCGACACGTGCCGGGGGCTGCACCGCGTCGCATGACCCGCATTTGCGCCTGGTGGGAGCTGACACGCGGCGGGGTGCTATTGGTGCTTCGTGCGCTGACGGGTCTTTGTACGACCGCGGTCATGCCTGACTCACGTGGGCGGTCGCGATGCTTCGGCTTCGGTCGCAACGCTTCGGCTCCAGTCGTGGGGAGGCGAGCGGTTCGTCATCCGCCGGTTACGCTTACCGGCGGTGCAGGAGATGAGGGGTCTTTAAATACCCCCGTGGTACCACGTCTCCTGCTTTGCTTTGCTTTTCTTGCCATCGCCCTTCCCTTCTATCGTCGTTTGGCTTCCGGATAACGATGGCGTGCGGCGATGAGCGTGCTCAAATGGTCGGCGACTACGCCATCCACCGGCGGTCCTCGCCGCTTGAGGTGGAGTACACGCTCAGGGGGCGCGAGCCGGCGATGGCAGACAACTGGTGGGTGGCAACGGAGAAGAAGGAGGGCCCGTACTCCAGCGCCATGGGTCCGACGCTCGTGACAGAGGAGACGATCCGTACACTGCTGCGTGAGGGGAAGCTATCGAACCGCCAGGCGGTGCGGCTACCCGTCGATGATGAGGCAGAACCGCGACCTGAGGAGTCGGAGGCGATCATTTTTGTCGCCTACTTTGAAGCCGGGCTTCGCATCCCGGCCGCGATGGTCGTTGGCGATGTATTGCAGACCTTCAGGCTGGAGTTGGCGCAACTGACTCTGAACACGTTGGCTCACCTTGCTGTGTACAGCTGGGCCTTGCGCTCGGAGGCGTGCTGGCCCAGCGCCTTGATGTTTGCCTATCTACATGATGCACGGTGCCAGCCGTAGGAGCAAAAGGACGGGACGCTGTCGAACTTCGGCAGCGTCATCTTCATTCTGCGGTCGCCGTGTGGGAAGCTCTTCCCTGCGAACTCAACTCGAGCGAAGTGGGAGTCTGGCTGGACAAGACGGTGGTTCTACCACCGTGTGGCGAGCGGTAGCTGCCTCGAGTGTACAGGCCAGCCGATGGCGTTCAACACCACACCCAGCATAATGCTCGGCCCCGAGGATAGGCGAAGGGCGCGAAGACTCGTGGGGTTCACCGCCCGCTTCAACATGCGCGACCTCGCCGAGGAGTACGTTATGTACGGCGTGGCGCCGCTCGCCTATGAGTGGCACCTCACCGCCGGGAAACTCCGGGACGACAACGTCCGCCCGTCCATTTGTTTGCTACCAGCGCCCTCCGACCTTCGCAAGCCTCGGCCGTGTCCTCCTTTCCATTCGTGCTCGCTGCATCGCATTTAACCATGCTTCTTGCTTCGCCTAGGAATGCGCTTGAAGGACGCAGAACGCGCGGTAAGCATGTTCCTTGGGCCATATACGGTCAGGGAGCATGAGCAGCGTACAGCTGCCACCGCGGAGGTGGGGCTGGGGCGGATAAACCGCGTGTGTGAAGCCCTGGGCATTCATGTGCCGGGACGCGCCCCTCCGGCCCCAAGCCAGCCGCGACATCACGATGACGGCACCCAAGGAAAAAAGGCGCTGTCCCGTGGGAAGACTCGGGCTTCTGCGACCGCGGCCAGCGCGGTGGCTGCTGTTTCCCCCATCAATGCGGTAGGCACGGAGTCTGATTTGGCGAAGTACGCCGATTCAGACCTGGAGATGGGCGCGGATGACACGGGTGCTCCGTCCCCTACCCTTCGAAGTGGCGGCAGCAGAGCTGGCACCTTAGTCGAGATAGACACGCGAACGCTCCGTCCTCTACCCTTCGAGGTGGTGGCAGTAGAGCTGGCGCCCTAGTCGAGGTAGACGCGCGAGCGCTCCGTCCCCTACCCTTCGAGGTGGTCGCAGCGGAGCTGGTAGACGCGCGAGCACTCCGTCCCCTACCCTTCGAGGTGGCGGCAGCGGAGCTGGCGTCTTAGTCGAGGTAGATGCGTGAACACTCCATCCCCTACCCTTCGACGTGGTGGTAGCGGAGCTGGCGCCTTAGTCGAGGTAGACACGCGAGCGCTCCGTCCCCTACCTTTCAAGGTGGTCGCGGCAGAGCTGGCGTCTTAGTCGAGGTAGGCGCACGAGCGCTCCATCCGCTACCCTTCAAGGTTGTGGCAGCGGAGCTGGCGCCTTAATCGACGTAGACGCGCGAGCGCTCTGTCCCCTACCCTTTGAGGTGGTGGCAGCGGAGCTGGCGTCTTAGTCGAGGTAGGCGCGCGAGCGCTCCGTCCCCTACCCTTCGAGGTGGTGGCAGCGGAGTTGGCATCTTAATGTAGGTAGGCGCGCGAGCGCTCTGTCCCTACCCTTCGAGGTGGTGGCAGCGGAGCTGTCGTCTTAGTTGAGGTAGACACGCAAGCGCTCCGTCCCGTACCCTTCGAGGTGGCAACAGCGGAGCTGGCGTCTTAGTCGAGGTAGACGCGCGAGCGCTCCATTTCCTACCCTTCGAGGTGGTGGCTGCGGAGTTGGCGTCTTAATCAAGGTAGGCCCGCGAGCACTCCGTCCCCTACCCTTCGAGGTGGTGGCAGCGGAGCTGCCGCCTTAGTCGAGGTAGACGCGCAAGCGCTCCGTCCCCTACCCTTCGAGGTGGCGGCAGCGGAGCTGGCGTCTTAGTGGAGGTAGACGCGCGAGCACTCCGTCCCCTACCCTTCGAGGTGGTGGCAGCGGAGCTAGCGGCTTAGTCGAGGTAGGCACGCGAGCGCTCCGTCCCCTACCCTTCGAGGTTGTGGCAATGGAGCTGGCGCCTTAGTCGACATAGATGCGCGAACGCTTCGTTCCCTACCCTTCGAGGTGGTAGCAGCGGAGCTGGCGGCTTAGTCAAGGTAGGCGCGCGAGCGCTCCGTCCCCACCTTAGTCGAGGTAGACGCGCGAGCGCTCCGTCCCCTACCCTTCGAGGTTGTGGCAGCGGAGCTGGCGCCTTAATCGACGTAGACGCGCGAGCGCTCTGTCCCCTACCCTTCGAGGTGGGGGCAGCGGAGCTGTCATCTTAGTCGAGATAGGCGCGCGAGCGCTCCGTCCCCTACCCTTCGAGGTGGTGGCAGCGGAGCTGCCGCCTTAGTTGAGGTAGACGCGCGAGCGCTCCGTCTCCTACCCTTTGAGGTGGTGGCAGCGGAGTTGGCATCTTAATCGAGGTAGGCGCGAGAGCGCTCCGTCCCCTACCCTTCGAGGTGGTGGCAGCGGAGCTGCCGCCTTAGTCTAGGTAGGTGCGCGAGCGCTCCGTTTCCTACCCTTCGAGGTGGTGGCAGCGGAGCTACCGTCTTAGTCGAGGTAGACGCGCAAGCGCTCCGTCCCGTACCCTCCGAGGTGGCAACAGCAGAGCTGGCGTCTTAGTCGAGGTAGACGCGCGAGCGCTCCATCCCCTACCCTTCGAGGTGGTGGCTGCGGAGTTGGCGTCTTAATCGAGGTAGGCGCGCGAGCACTCCGTCCCCTACCCTTCGAGGTGGTGGCAGCGGAGCTGCCGCCTTAGTCGAGGTAGACGCGCAAGCGCTCCGTCCCCTACCCTTCGAGGTGGCGGCAGCGGAGCTGGCGTCTTAGTGGAGGTAGACGCGCGAGCGCTCCGTCCCCTACCCTTCGAGGTGGTGGCAGCGGAGCTGGTGGCTTAGTCGAGGTAGGCGCGCGAGCGCTCCGTCCCCTACCCTTCGAGGTTGTGGCAATGGAGCTGGCGCCTTAGTCGACATAGACGTGCGAATGCTTCGTTCCCTACCCTTCGTGGTGGTAGCAGCGGAGCTGGCGGCTTAGTCAAGGTAGGCGCGCGAGCGCTCCGTCCCCGCCTTAGTCGAGGTAGACACGTGAGCGCTCCGTCCCCTACCCTTCGAGGTGGAGGCAGCGGAGCTGGCGTCTTAGTCGAGGTAGGCGCGTGAGCGCTCCGTCCCCTACTGATGAGGACATCCTTTCGATGGATTCAATTGTGCCAACTCCAAAACAAGCTCAACAAACTGAATTACAAGGACCAATGACTCGAGCACGAGCACGTCAACTTAACCATCAGGTGAATGTGTTCCTATGTTTACATACAAATGTTTCAAAGAAAGGAATACTACTAAATTCTTGTGATGATTTAATTGTTCTTAGGAACCATGGGGAAGAACCACGTGAGCTCAAGTATAGAAGTGGAACCGTAAAGTGCAACCCAAGTCCTATTCGCGAGTTTGACTCGGATTCGGCCTTCCTAATAGCGTCTACTTCAAACAGCCATAACTTTTAATCCAAAAGGTTTCTCGGGGCCCGTGAGTACTAGTTGGAAAGCTCTTGAAGTCTACTTTCAGATGGATCTGACCTCACCTCCAAATTCCACGTGAGCCAGTCGAAAACTGCCAAACAAGTCACACCACTTTTCCAGTCCGAGTCAAAGTGGGCCTTGGGCCTTGTAATCAAGTCCTATTCGGCTTTCATATGTTTTGGCCGACCCTCCACCTCCCGTATTCTCTTAAATAGGCAGCCGTACCCTCTTCTAGGGTTTGGGTTTTGATAGACTAAGTTTGCTTTTGCTACTTCGCCTTGTACTCACGCGTGTCGGCAAGACCGTTCGAATACTTGTCTTCGGAACCCCACCGTCTTCTATTTCAGTTTGAATCCAACATCGTTTATTTGCAATTGAGTTCATGTTCATCTTGTTCTTGTTTGTTTTTCGATTGCTTACAGGAACAAATACCCTCGTGGTTAGGTTGATTGTGCGCCGACAAGGTCACGAACAAACTCTGGAGTTGGTGTATCAATCGCTAAGGCGCAACATCCTTGGATGGTTGTAGTCGGGTCATCAACATCATCTCCTTCCCCAATCGAATCTACCACTTTCATCGAAAGATCGGGACCGCTAGTGCTATTAGTTGGTATCAGAGCTCAAGGTTGACCGGTGAGAGATTTTATTTAGTCTTTGCATCTTTTTATACCTACAATCCAGAAAACCAAAAAAATAGTAGATTAGAGATCTATTCCCCAAAATCCAAAACAATTTGAGCCTTACTCTATTGCTGCATAGTCTTTGTTTGTTGAGTCTTCGGTTGCATCGTCGTGTCCTTGCTGGTCTTAGTGTCTAGTTCCTCTAGAGTTTTGAGTTCTATTCACGATTTGGTCTCACCATTGTAGTTAGATCTGAACTGTCACGGCGAGTTAAAAAAGGAGGAGGACTCGGTTTCTAGGGAGGCTTTGCCCTAGTTAGACTCGGAGTAGGACACGGTTTCAGATTCAACCGTGTCGTGTGTATAAAAAAGAGAAGAAAAAAAGAAAGGAAAAGAAAAAAGTGTAACTTTTGCATACGACCTCCGATTGAGGCGATTCTTGATCCGTTGGAAAGGAAACGAGAAGATACAGTGAAAAAAGAAGTCTGAGAAATCTAGAGATTTCAGATTTGCGTAAACCTCCAGGCACACACGCGGAAACTTCGACCCCCAAAAAACGTCGTTTAGGCCCTCAAAATAGGCCCGCAAACCGAGGAAAAATCAAGTTTCTCAAAATTTTCTCAAAATTGACAGGAACCTTTTACAAGTGATTCTAAGGTTCCCCGAGCAGACGGCATCATTTTTTGAGGTCCTGAACTCCGTGTGCAACGTCATCTAGTTTCTTTCTGCACGGTGTAATTCGTTTGTGTTCTAGGCACGCGTCTCTAGTACAGTCTAGCTTAGGACCAGCACAGTACCGTCGTTGAGCGATTAGTCAACTTGCTTTGACTGATGTGGTTCTAGTTATCCTTTGTTCACTCTCAGCCCACCTATAGCTCCACAGATTTGGCTACTACCTCACAGGGACTTGCTACTGAGGCAACGATACACCCAATCTCCAGAAGTTATTATTTTGTCTTGTCGGCTGCCATCACCTCCTGCTCGCTGTGGTAAGAACTCGCAAGAACTTGAGAGAACGGATTGAGAGTGTGCGACTTGATTTAACCACATCACAGTAGTTGTGAGGGCAGAACCTGTAGTTTTATTATTTTTTTCTCTTCTTTGTTTGTTCTCGTGTGTTTTTCCTAACAATGTCAGGAGAACCAGTGGACCCGAGGGCTGCACCACATTCCCCTCGGACTAGAGGCATCATACAACACTTTGAGCACCAAGTGAAGCTGCATACTGAGGGACTTGATGAGGATGTACGGGTCACTAATGAACGTCTTGGTCAATTGGAGGCCGCGCAGATCGACACCAACACTACGCTTGCAACATTGGAGGCTTCCGTTGGCATCGTCAACACCTCACTTGCGGAGATTTTAAGACGTCTTGATGAGATGGGTCGTGCATCTCCCGCGACTACTCCCGCTGCACCCACTCAGCGTACACGTGCCAACATTGGTGTCTTGGGCAGCAGGGTGGACGAAAATGTTGGAGACGAACATGCGGCTGATACTGAGATCGATGATGATGAGGACGCTCACCAACATCGTCAACTACACCGGAATCGCATTGGTATGGGTCTTATGTACCCACGCCATGAGGTACATGATGATGATGAATCACTTGGTAAGATTAAGTTCACTATGCCACCTTTTGATGGAAAATATAATCCTGATGCTTATATCACTTGGGAATTGGCTGTTGATTAGAATTTGCTTGTCATGCATTTCCTGAAAACAAAAGGGTTAGGACTGCCACTAGTGAGTTTACTGATTTTGCTTCTGTTTGGTGGAGTGAATATTGTAAGAAAAATCCTTTAACCATACCACAAACTTGGGATGCATTAAAAAGAATCATGTGAGCTAGATTTGTTCCTTCATATTATGTGCATGATTTACTACATAAGTTGCAACAATTGAGGCAAGGTAGTAAAAGCGTAGAGGAATATTTTCAAGATTTGCAAACAGGGATGCTGCATTGTGACTTAGAGGAAACCGAGGAAGCTGCTATGGCTAGGTTTATGGGTGGTTTGGATCGACTACGTCTCGTGCAAACACTGCGAGGTGCAGGCAGAGGCGAGCCTCTTCTGCCTTTTGCGCGATCGCTACAAGGTGCATGCGGAGGCGAGCCGCTAGTGCGTCTTATCAAGACTCAAGGTGCAGGAAGCGTCAACCACGCGTTGTTTATACTCCGGAGAGTACACATAGGGATAATACCTATGCGTGCGCGGGAGCGTCCGCGTCTTATTTATACTCCGTAGAGTATGTGAGACTATCAACCACACCTTATTTATACTCCGGAGAGTACGCATAGAGATAATGCCTATGCGTGCGTGGGAGCATCCGCGTCTTGTTTATACTCAGTAGTCTACGCAGGGACAACATCCACATCTTATTTATACTCCGTAGAGTGCGTGCGAAGGCCGACCTCGGCACTACGTCTTACTTAGAGTCCGTAGACTGCGCGGAGGCAAGCCTCCGCGCGTTGCGGGCGGTGAAGTTGCGCGCGGAGGCAGACCTCGACACTACATCTTATTTATACTCCGTAGACTGTGCGCGGAGGCGTCCCCCCCACGCGTCTTTGTTTATACTCATACCTGCGTTTTTTCACAGAGAGTGCACACGCGAACGCGTGTCTTTGTTTATACTCATGCCCGTGTTTTTTCACAGAGAGTGCGCGCACGAACGCGTGTCTTTGTTTATACTCATGCCCGTGTTTTCTCACAGTGCGCGCGCAAACGCGTGTCTTTGTTTATACTCATGCCCCGTGTTTTTTCATGGAGAGTGCGTGCGCAAACACGTGTCTTTGTTTATACTCATGCCCGTGTTTTTTCACGGAGAGTTTGGTGTAACACCCTGGAAAATTTAAATATGAAAATAGGTGGAGCTTTTGAATTGTTTTGCAATGTGCTTTATTTGAATTTGGAGTCTATGGGTCTTTCTGAAAAATTTGGTGAACGACTCCGCAAGTTAAAAAGGAACAAGAAGAAACCAAACATGTCTAAGCAATAGAGAGTTAAAAAAATTAAAAATAAGAATCCGAAAAGATGATCCAGAAAAGACAAGGAGAGAATTGAGTTTAAAACCTAAGATTTCAATTTTGAAAATAATGTACATGAGAATTTGGACAATAACTACAGAGGTCAAAAGATGTTAAAAGGAGATGTGCACAAATATATATATATATATATATATATATATATATATATATATATATATATAGGAAAATTACATAAGGCACCATGGTGCCTAGGCACCAACATCCGATACACGTGTATGATTGATAATTTTTTTGAGTTTGGGTATGAAAATGTTTTATACCCTTGATATATTTATGGTAAGTAAGTTTTGAACTCAGTTCAAATTAGTTTGAACTACTTTTGAGTTCAATGCAACTACAGTGAGTATATACCATAAAAATAGTTCAAACTAATTAAACTGAAGTTGAATTTAATTTTTTTCGGAGTTTGACATCTCAAATATACTTTTTTATGGGTATATGAAGATACCCACATCAAACGTTACGAATCTCGAAGCAAATCAACGGGTATTGATATTGGTGCCTAGGCACCATGGTGCATGAAACACTCGTCCTATATATATATATATATATATATATATATATATATATATATATATATATATATATATATATATATATATATATATATGTATATATATAAATATAAACAATATTACTTCTAAGGTTTGGGAATAATAAAGAATTAAAAAGTGATCAAAAGGGAAGGGAATGAATATATATATCTACACATACATATATGTTAATGCACAATCAAGAACTTTCTTAAAGTGCAAAAATACACAAGGGTTAGTGTGGCAGCAAAAAGGTAACAAAAATAATAAAGGAGTTAAACAACAATACAAGTGGGTATGTGTAAAGGAATAAAAATAAAAATAAAAAAGAGAATTGGGCCGGCCAGCCGGCCAGACCCGTCGGCCCAGCCAGCCAACCGGCGTTTCCCCTTTCTTTCTCCCGCGCCCAGCCCAAACCGCGCCCCGACCCCCCCTCTTTCCCCCAGTGCCGTTCGGACAAAGGGGACAGAACCCTGTTCGGAACGCCGCTCGCGATCTTCTCCTCGCGCGCGCCACCCTTCGGACCAGCGGTCGCCGGTGCCACTCCGCCCAGTTGCCACGGCCCCACCGCCGTCCCGTCGCGCGCCCCGCCCTCGTCAACTCTGCCGCCACTGGCTCCCATCTCCTTCCCTTCAATGCCCGTCACTCCACCGGGTTGGTCGCCGCCCCATGCCTCTTCGGTCAGCCGCAGTGCCTCCCACCGGTCGCGCCGTGCTACGGGCCTACAGGCGTCCACGCCGTGCCCCATGCCGCGCCCTGCAAGCATGGCGCCGCCGGTCCAACCACTTCGCACCTGCCGCACATGGCCGCCGCAGGCCCCTCCTCGCCGCCCCGCTTTTTCCCTCCATAAAAACCCCGAACGAGCCCCCAATTCGCATCCCCGCACTCCCCTTTCACTCCTCCCCCGAGCAATCGGCCTCCCACCCCTTCTCCTCGCCAGAACCCCTCTCTTCCCCAAGTCTGGCCGCCGAGCCATCTCCCTAACCGCACCACCATTTCCTGATTCCTAATATCTACACCCTCTCCGTGACGTCGTGAAGTCAACCGAGAGGTCGGCCGAAGCCTCCCCGGCCCTGTAGCTCGCCGGCGTCGATCGCCTTCCTGGACCGCCGCCACCGCTCGCCACCGACCCCTTCCCGGCCTCCCACGACCCCAGTTGACCACCCCAGCGGACTCCACATGGTGCGGGCATCCCATTTTGGCCATCGCCCGAGCCTCCCCGGCCCCTCCACGCAGACAAGCCCGCCGCCGTAGCCTCCCCCTGCTTCGGCCCTCTCTGCCCGGTCTCTGCCACCACATGCCTTAAGAGTTAAAAGCCCCTTATACTAGTAAGCAACACCTGAGGAGCTCTCCTGGCTAGTGGCGTCGGTGCTAAAAACCGCACCCAGGCAGCGCGCGTTCGAGCCTTGCTCCGCCGCACCGGGTGGGTTTTTGGCTAATTATTTTTTTGCCATTTTACTGTGCGCCAGGGGTTCAACCGAAGCAGCAGGAGTATACACTAACTCTTTGCAAGGATAGTTAGCATAAGATGTTATATATATATATATATATATATATATATATATATATATATATATATATATATATATATATATATATATATATATATACATACACCCACATGCCCGTATGTGTGTGTGTGTATATATATATATAATGGATAACCTGTTATAAATCTTTAGCAAATAAATTTAATGAGTACTTAAACATAACTTAAAGTGGCACATACCATAGTAATAAATATCCCATTTAAACTTGTGTATTAATCAAATTATTAATCCCTACAAATTACAACTAAAGGTATTTTAGGAACTTTTGATTAGGGATGTTTAGCATGTGATAGAAAACAATACATACACACACACACACATATACATATATGTGTGCAACATAAGACCTTGCATATTAGAAAGGATCATAGAATTAACCACTAAATGGTTTATAACTATAACTAATATCTAAATCTTAGAAATTATGAGAATCACTCCTCGAATATTGAATAGTGACGTAAGTATTAAACCGCTAGCACTTAGACTGTAAAACCCAAATTAAGTTAGGCGCGGTATTGCATATAATTGACTAAGATATTAAATATAAATAGTAGGCCATAGTAAAGGCAAAATCCAGCAGCTTCATAAAATTAATGAAACAATATGCCAAAACCATTTAAAAAGAAACACCTATTTAAGTTAGAGATATATATATACACATCTATATATAGGTGGGTGGCAATTATAAGTAACCCCTAGGTCGTCAAGTCTTAAAAGTAATCTACCTAGTGTAGCGATGTAACTAGTAGTCATCACTAGCGTGTCATCAGCAAATAAATCTCAACCGTGGATTTAGTTGGGCATTGATAGTAAAGTATACCCTGGTATAGCATGCTTAGTCCTAGATAAATAAATAAAGCTAAGTCTAATACTAGTAACAAAGGTATAGACGAAATGATAATGGTGCCCCCAGTTAAACCTCAACGTTAGATTTAGTAAATAATAATGTCAAGCATGATTGAGTATAGCAAGCTATGACCCGTATAAGTATAAATAGATCCTAATTCAAATTAAACTAAGCCTAGTAATAACTGAGGAATGCATAAAATGTTGAGCCATAAAATGCTATAAAATAGGACTCTAATATTTAATTGGTAAACTAAAAATTATATACATCTCTATATACAACCTATGCCCTGAAGATTAACGCTCGACAAAAACAAAGCTCAGCTAAAACTTGTACACCAAATCATAGGTCTAACCTAGCTCATGGAACTTCCTTGATAAATATAAAAAATAATAAAAGAGATTATTAATAAAAAGATCGAGTCACCGTATCCTATCACCGACCTTGCCTCAAACCACCCATTAACTCGTAATAAAGCTAAATCGAGTTTATTTGGATTTTATTTGGATCTTTTGAGTTATTTGCCTTTATTTTGATTCAGCTGCTTAGCACATAATTAGAAAGTGGAAATCGTGGAGATTCAATGTAACATCCTAATTTTCAGAGCCTTTTTGAAGCTTTTAAAATAAAATTCACCATTTGGATTTTTCTGGAATTAATTAAAGCTTAACTGGAATTTTCATTAATTAAAAAGATTTAATATGATTAAATTAAACATTAATATTTGTTAAAAAATATTTTATTTGTGTTCCTTGTGTCACAAGGAATTTTTCTGTATTTTCTGGAATTTTTCGGAGTTTGTTTGAGCTCAATTTGAAATTTCCAAAAAAAAGAAGCAGGAGAGAGAATGAACAGTACCGCATCCGTCTTCTTCCCTAGCCCGATGGATCTCCAGCCTGTACACAGATCTTTCCGTTTTCCTCTCTTTTCATAACTTCCAATCCAGACCTTATCTCAATGTCTTCTCAAAAGGAAAGTTGTGCCAAATCACGCAAGGAATCCATCCCAACTGGTCTCTTTCCGTTTGGTTCATCCGTTTGCCTTTTATCTCCAATTTTCTGAAACGGACTCTAAACCGAAATCCGCGGATTGGAGACGGTTTCTACCTCTTCCAAGCCTATAAATACGACCCCTTGGCTCCCCTAAACCCATCCCAAGCCGTGGCAAGTCCCATCAAAGGTCAGGACGCCGTCGGCATCGAGGCCCTTCGGTCTCGAATTTGCTCAAATCACGTCTCGAGCTATTCGGTGAGTTTTTCCGTGATCCTTCGCGTCACATTGTGCCGTCATGTGCCATCTACGTTCTTGCCAAGTTAATTTGGTTTTGGTGCAGCCAATCTCCCGGAATCGAGTTTTCCCCAATCTAGGTCAAGAGCACTTCCCGACGTCGATTCGTCATCTCCGGTAAGCTTTAGGCCTTGTCGTAATTTTTCTTAGACTTGCCTCGCCGCGTTCTACGCCGTGCTCACTCCCTTTTCCCCAGAAAGCCTCCACAAATGTTCGCCTCCGAACCTCGCCATGGCCGTCAATGGCATCTCGTGTCCCCCATCTACCCGGTGATGTTTCCACCAATCCGTTCGCGTCACTTTGTGCCAAACCATCCCAGGTAGCTACCCTTCAAGTGGTTTTAGATTTCGTTCACCGAGCACCAAGATATTAAGTTTTTCCTTTACCCTTCCCGACGTCGTTCAAACGTAGATTGTGCCGTCTCCGATGGGTTTCTGGCCGAGCCGATAATTTTCCTAGCTTCACCAAGCCGCGTTCTACCCTGTGCTCACCCTACTTCTCCATGTCCTATGCCCGGGTTTTATTCCTCTCTTCTACCCATGTCGTTGTAGCCGCCCGTGCCGTCACCGTACTCCGTTTGGCGTACCATCGCTTCCTATGTGTGCCTTAGGTCCCTAGCAACCCATTTTGCTAGTTAGATTCATCTCCTATGCCTCCTCTCGCCAGCGCTAGCCTTCTCGCCAAAAGTACCGTTCTCGGATGAACAGTAATATCTGTGAATTTCCAGCATTTTCTCGCCCCGGCAAACTTTAGATCGCTCGTTCTCCTTCGTTCGAACTCCGATCGACCCGATTCTTCTTCCTAAATTCATCTAAAATTGAGCTCTATCTTTTGGTTCTGGGTTTGAAGTTTTTGGAGTTCATTTGAATTTTATTTGAATTTATTTTGTTTATTTTGTCGTTTCGCGCGTAGAACCCGAAGTCGTCGAAGAGTTTGTCGAACCACAGCAAGAGGGACCAACCAGTGCACAAGAAGGCAAGTCTCCTTTGATCATCTTGAACCTATGATTTTGAAATGTTTTAAATATTTTAAATTATGTGCATTGCTATTTACATAAAACCACTAGTTCAAATCTTTAGGAATTAGCTACTCCAACTTTGTTATGCCCTCATTTGACATTGATTGCCATGTACCTTTGTCACCCTAGAACTTCCTTTGTCTCAATAATGAGATTAATATTAATCTTTGTGAATATTAGAATGGTAGTGAAATGCTTAGTCATGCTATTTAATATATTTAAACTCTTGCAAATGGGAAGTTAAGATTTATTGAGAAAACCTTGTGTTTATGAAATTAGTGGTAATTGTAGTTGCCATCTGTGCTTTCAAAATAAAAATAACAATGTGAAAGTTGGTTTAGATTAGGGTGGATGGTTGGTTTGGTTTGGTGCGATTAGCACGAGATCTTGTTAAGTGTATGTTCCACCTAGTCAATTAAGGACCGACGCTTGTGTTTGTCCGCATCGAGCATTAACCGTACAACCACAAGTCTATATGGGTACGACCTAGGTGACTAACTTATGATAGTCTAGTTTAGGTGCCACCAGTGGAAAGTGGGTGCCGTGGATGGACCGGTTATTCACAGTGAGGGACAGATTTTCTTGTACTCATATGGCGCAAGAGGGGCTTGGTTGGGCGGTTAGCCTACTGCGGTGAAACCTCGCGGGTGGTATCTAGCTAGATTAGAGTAAGGTAAAGGCTTTGTGGTATTTTATCCAGGTCTCATGCCAAAGGAAGCGTGTTGACTTTTAGGATAATTTATCTCTTGTGGGTAAAGTTGTACAACCTCTGCAGAGTGTAAAACTATTCGAATAGCCGTGCTTACGGTCAAGGGCGAGCAAGGAATGCATTCACATGGTAGATTTCTGGTTTTGTTTTAAAATCAAAGTTTTGTATTCCGAGGGTGGAGGAACTCTCGGAAGGGTATCTGGCGGTTGGAGCGAGAGAGGTGGATGTAACCCGCATATTAAACTTGTTCAAGTTGTTGAAGCTAGTGTTGGTAGATGGAACCTTCACTAGTGAGTTAATGTTAGTTCTGTTAAAACCATTATTTTAATAAATGGATGCCTTTGAAAATAGTTATTGGTAATTGAATTTAAAATATTGCTTTGTGCAAAAGAACCATATGGCCTTCCTTTGTCAAGCCTTGCATCTATTGCATTTTTCCCAAGACTTGCGGAGTACTTTATGTACTCACATGCTGCACTCAAAAATAATACCCAGAGGAACACGAAGCTCAAGAGGAGACTACGACTACTTCGCTTGTGGATTTGATGAAGGATTCCCAGTGCAGTCGCGCTTCCCATCAATTGCACGTGGCGTATTGATGGGTCTTCGTTAGATTTATCTTCGCTTCATTGTGTTTTGTGTGTGTGAGGTCTTGAAACCTCATTTGTAATAAAGAGACATGTCGGTCTGTACTCTTTACTATTGTAATAAAGCGTTGTTGGTTATGTAATCATTTTGTTTAGCTGTGTGCACTAGCTTTGATCTAGGACTAGTGCGAGAATACACGAGGGTCCGGTTTGTAATCCGGTCCCGGCAGAGATGGTATCGAGCCAATTTGGTATAGGACGTGACCTAGTTAGAATGGTCGTTAAAAGAAGAACTTCAAAATTTATTTTATAAAATAAAAAGTTAATAATGTGATATCCTTGTCTTTTCTTGTCTTTCTATCCTTACCTTCGTCATGGCATTCTCCCTTATCTATCTGCTTAGTTCCTTTTTGGAATGGTAATTGTATCCCCTTCCCTCTGTAATTTCTATAGATGGATCGATGAGGTTACGTCTAAAAAGCACTTGGAGAATTTGGAGAATTGTTGCTAGAGTGGTATATTTTGGATTTATAATTGACAAGATTGAATAATGTTCGAGAGGATTGGGATAAAAGGTATACTTGTGGATATCAATTGATTATAAATAAATCTAAAAAGTATCATCTTTGTGGATTGACTAGAGAATATATAAAGTTGAACTCGGGGGAGCTAATTAGATCATGGGAAGAGTCTAAACTTTGCCTTGGATTTATTATCTAGGATTGAAAGGAGTGGTTGGATGTAAAACAAGATTTTGTTGAACGGATTATTTGTGATTATTGGAGAATTAGTATTAAGAGATTGATCCAGTAAAGAGAGGGATTAAAAGATTAAGAAGTTGAATTGTCATAAACAATTCATGATATCAATTTTGGATGATTTGGTTGAATCATGAAGAGTAGATGAATTTTGTGGAGTTAATTGATTATCAGAGTTTGGTGGATCTATTGATGATAAGTGGATACTAGTGGAATTCTAAAAGATAATACACTTAGATATCTTGGTGGATTAATTTTATCATTGCAAAGTGGACTTTGATATATCCATTTGAATTGGTGGATTTAATAGATCAATGTTAGATAATTGGATTTTAACTAATGGGATTAACTAGGTCATTTAAGGATGTTCAACCTGGAGGATTTAAATTAATTGTGGGAGATAGATTGTTCAATAAGAATTAGTTGAGAGATTGTCCGATAAGAATTAATTGTGGTATTTGAACTCATTCAAATTTGGTGGAACCAAAATGATGATTATCAAGAGATTGGTTTTGGTGGACTAATGGATATTAAATTATTGCTTAGATGATCTTAAAACTTATTGAAGGTTGAATTAATATTATTTGATCAGAGTTATGGATCTGTTGGATTAGATCATGATCATAAAACAATTGGTGGAAATCATGAATTACAATGTTATTGGATTATTGGATTCTTGTTAGAAAAATTTCTATGGTTGGTCGTTGATCCAAATTAGAGCAGAGAATAAAAGTTTAAGAGATTATTTGCTGAAACCAATAAGGTGCATTTGTGGTATATGATTTTGGAATCAAGAATTTTTGAAGAGTTGAAATAATTATGTCTTTCTCGGATGAACACTTGCGGAAGTTAAGCCCTATTTGGTGGAATTCTGAATTAATCGTTATGATGAGGGCAAATGAAGTTAATCCAAAGCTTGCAGGTGACTAAAGATGTACCCTCCGATTTGTTTATTGTCTTCCGTATTTCTCAGTTAAAGGAAGGCTTCAGAGTACCAAAGAACAAGATAGAATCATGAAGAAGCGAGTACTAGTTCTTTAGTTGTAGTACCCAAGTAAAGTCTTACGATTTTAGAACGCTTATATATTACTTATTTGTGTGCTAGATGGACTGTACCAAGCCTAAGTGCACTGTGGTACAGCCATTCTTAAAACTAGGTTGATTTCAATAAAAGTTCTTTTGCTAAAAGTTAATTTGCTTGCTTCTTCCTTGTGTGTTGGCTTGGGATGTGACTTAGTCTCCCTCAATCTCTTACCTTTGCTAATTCCCTCTTACCTTATGCTAACCTAAAACCGCTTCAGATGGTGAGCACAAGGAGCAACCCTGACAACAGCCGTGATGCCAACCCTCAGCCAGAGAACAACATTCGGCCACCCCCTCCTCAAGCCCCCAGCTTGGAGCAAATGATGGCCATGCAACTGCAGCTTCTCCAGGCTCTAGCTCAAAACCAGGTGCAGCAAGCTCCGCAGGCACCCAACCAAGCTCCTCAGTCTAAGATGGGAGAATTTATGAGGACAAGGCCTCCTACTTTTGCTGGATCCGTAGATCCCATGGAGGCAGATGATTGGATTAAGGATGTGGAGAGGAAGTTGGTCCTAGCCCAGTGCAATGACAATGAAAAGGTGTTGTATGCGGCTCACCAACTCAAAGGGATCATTGCTAGCGGTGGGAAAATTACTGCGCCGCTCATCAAAATGCACAAGCTATCACATGGGATGAATTTGTGGAGGCATTCCAGATCGCGCATATTCCTACGGGAATAATGGACATGAAGAAAGAGAATTCTACAAACTGCAGCAAGGAAACCTCAGCCTTTCCGAATACCTGAACAAGTTCACCCGACTGTACCGGTATGTATCCGAAGAGATCACATCGAGGCAACAAAGATTTGGCGGTTCATGCGGGGACTTGATCCCAACCTCAAGGTGCAATTGGTGTCCAAAGATTTTCCGACATTTCAGCACATGATAAATAAGGCCCTTGTCCAGAAGATGCTCAATATCAATTGCAGGACTCGTAAGAGAAAGATGGCTTTTGACACGAGTAATGCAAGCGGTTCAAGGCCTCGAGTAAATCCACCCCAGTTCAACAAAGCTCCAGCAACAACAGATGCACCAGGAACTCCAGGATCTGCGCCTCGTTCAGAGATGCAAGAACCCCGCATCTTCACCGGAGTCCGACCTCAGAAAAGCAACACCTCAGCCGTAGGAGTGCAATATTTTCGATGCCACGAGATGGGGCATTATGCAAGCAATTGCCCACAGAAGCCTCAGGTCACCACTCCAATTCCTTTCAACTTGGGAAATACACCAGCGCGAACTCCAGTTGTAGGACAAGGACGGGGAGTATCTCCAAATGCAGGAAAAGCTCCAAGAACTCCGCAATCACAAGAAAGAGGACAAGTTAACCACATCACCGCAAAAGGTGCCCCAGGGGCAGCAATCCTGCTTGGTAAGTTTCAATTTGGTTCAAAGAAAGAAGCAGCTTGAGAACACAGCAAGGAACCAAGAGCTGCGTTTTCCTCTCCTATCTTTTTCCTAGTCCGTCCGAATCTCGGGGACGAGATTCTTTCTAAGGGGGGTAGATTTGTAACATCCTAATTTTCAGAGCCTTTTTTAAGCTTTTAAAATAAAATTCACCATTTGGATTTTTCTGGAATTAATTAAAGCTTAACTGGAATTTTCATTAATTAAAAAGATTTAATATGATTAAATTAAACATTAATATTTGTTAAAAATATTTTATTTGTGTTCCTTGTGTCACAAGGAATTTTTCTGTATTTTCTGGGATTTTTCGGAGTTTGTTTGAGCTCAATTTGAAATTTCCAAAAAAAAAGAAGCAGGAGAGAGAATGAACAGTCTTCCTCCCCAGCCCGATCGATCTCCAGCCTGTACACAGTTCTTTCCGTTTTCCTCTCTTTTCATAACTTCCAATCCGGACCTTATCTCAATGTCTTTCCAAAAGGAAAGTTGTGCCAAATCACGCAAGGAATCCATCCCAACTGGTCTCTTTCCGTTTGGTTCATCCGTTTGCCTTTTATCTCCAATTTTCTGAAACGGACTCTAAACCGAAATCCGCGGATTGGAGTCGGTTTCTACCTCTTCCAATCCTATAAATACGACCCCTTGGCTCCCCTAAACCCATCCCAAGCCGTGGCAAGTCCCATCAAAGGTCAGGACGCCGTCGGCATCGAGGCCCTTCGGTCTCAAATTTGCTCGTCACGTCTCGAGCTATTCGGTGAGTTTTTCCGTGATCCTTTCGCGTCACATTGTGCCATCATGTGCCATCTACATTCTTGCCAAGTTAATTTGGTTTTGATGCAGCCAATCTCCCGGAATCGAGTTTTCCCCAATCTAGGTCAAGAGCACTTCCCGACGCGTCGATTCGTCATCTCCGTAAGCTTTAGCCCTTGTCGTAATTTTTCTTAGACTTGCCTCGCCGCGTTCTACGCCGTGCTCACTCCCTTTTCCCAGAAAGCCTCCACAAATTTTCGCCCCGAACCTCGCCATGGCCGTCAATGGCATCTCGTGTCCCCATCTACCCGGTGATGTTTCCACCAATCCGTTCGCGTCACTTTGTGCCAAACCATCCCAGGTAGCTACCCTTCAAGTGGTTTTAGATTTCGTTCACCGAGCACCAAGATATTAAGTTTTCCTTTACCCTTCCCGACGCGTCGTTCAAACGTAGATTGCGCCGTCTCCGATGGGTTTCTGGCCGAGCCGATAATTTTTCTAGCTTCACCAAGCCGCGTTCTACCCTGTGCTCGCCCTACTTCTCCATGTCCTATGCCCGGTTTTATTCCTCTCTTCTACCCATGTCGTTGTAGCCGCCGTGCCGTCACCGCACTCCGTTTGGCGTACCATCGCTTCCTATGTGTGCCTTAGGTCCCTAGCAACCCATTTTGCTAGTTAGATTCATCTCCTATGCCTCCTCTCGCCAGCGCTAGCCTTCTCGCCAAAAGTACTGTTCTCGGATGAACAGTAATATCTGTGAATTTCCAGCATTTTCTCGCCCCGGCAAACTTTAGATCGCTCGTTCTCCTTCGTTCGAACTCCGATCGACCCGATTCTTCTTCCTAAATTCATCTAAAATTTAGCTCTATCTTTTGGTTCTGGGTTTGCAGTTGTTGGAGTTCATTTGAATTTTATTTGAATTTATTTTGTTTGTTTTGTCGTTTCGCGCGTAGAACCCGAAGTCGCCGAAGAGTTTGTCGAACCACAGCAAGAGGGACCAACCAGTGCACAAGAAGGCAAGTCTCCTTTGATCATCTTGAACCTATGATTTTGAAATGTTTTAAATATTTTAAATTATGTGCATTGCTATTTACATAAAACCACTAGTTCAAATCTTTAGGAATTAGCTACTCCAACTTTGTTATGCCCTCATTTGACATTGATTGCCATGTACCTTTGTCACCCTATAACTTCCTTTGTCTCAATAATGAGATTAATATTAATCTTTGTGAATATTAGAATGGTAGTGAAATGCTTAGTCATGCTATTTAATATATTTAAACTCTTGCAAATGGGAAGTTAAGATTTATTGAGAAAACCTTGTGTTTATGAAATTAGTGGTAATTGTAGTTGCCACTGTGCTTTCAAAATAAAAATAACAATGTGAAAGTTGGTTTAGATTAGGGTGGATGGTTGGTTTGGTTTGGTGCAGTTAGCACGAGATCTTGTTAAGTGTATGTTCCACCCTAGTCAATTAAGGACCGACGCTTGTGTTTGTCCAGACTGAGCATTAACCGTACAACCACAAGTCTATATGGGTACGACCTAGCTGACTAACTTATGATAGTCTAGTTTAGGTGCCACCAGTGGAAAGTGGGTGCCAGGGATGGACTGGTTATTCACAGTGAGGGACAGGGATTTACTGTACTCATATGGCGCAAGAGGGGGCTTCGGTTCGGGCAGTTAGCCTACCTGCGGTGAAACCTCAGCGGGTGGTATCTAGCTAGATTAGAGTAAGGTAAAGGCTTTGTGGTATTTTATCCAGGTCTCATGCCAAAGGAAGCGTGTTGACTTTTAGGATAATTTATCTCTTGTGGGTAAAGTTGTACAACCTCTGCAGAGTGTAAAACTATTCGAATAGCCGTGCCCACGGTCAAGGGCGGGCAAGGAATGCATTCACATGGTAGATTTCTGGTTTTGTTTTAAAATCAAAAGTTTTGTATTCCGAGGGTGGAGGGAACTCTCGGAAGGGTATCCTGGCGGTTGGAGCCAGAGAGGGTGGATGTAACCCGCAGTATTAAACTTGTTCAAGTTGTTGAAGCTAGTGTTGGTAGATGGAACCTTCACTAGTGAGTTAATGTTAGTTCTGTTAAAACCATTATTTTAATAAATGGATGCCTTTGAAAATAGTTATTGGTAATTGAATTTAAAATATTGCTTTGTGCAAAAGAACCATATGGCCTTCCTTTGTCAAGCCTTGCATCTATTGCATTTTTTCCCAAGACTTGCGGAGTACTTTATGTACTCACATGCTGCACTCAAAAATAATACCCAGAGGAACACGAAGCTCAAGAGGGAGACTACGACTACTTCGCTTGTGGATTTGATGAAGGATTCCCAGAGTACGAGGTCGCGCTTCCCCAGTCAATTGCCTGTGGCGTATTGATGGGTCTTCGTTGGATTTATCTTCTGCTTCCGCTGTGTTTTGTGTGTGTGAGGTCTTGAAACCTCATTTGTAATAAAGAGACCTGTCGGTCTGTACTCTTTACTATTGTAATAAAGCGTTGTTGGTTATGTAATCATTTCTGTTTAACTGTGTGCACTAGCTTTGATCTAGGACTAGTGCAGTAATACACAGAGGGTCCGGGTTTGGTAATCCGGGTCCCGACATTCAATGGATCAAGCGCACTCAAGATTGAAGTGAAGATAAAGACTATGAGGCTCAAGAGAAAGCATCGTGTGAGCTCAAGACTGCGGTAAACCGCGCAAGGCGAGTTAATACTTTGATCATGTTGAACCTACATTTTCTGCAAATTACTTTTGTTTAAATTATCAAATTGCATGCTGTTATTTTATATGCAAATATATGTTTAATTTAGAATTCTAGTTAAATGTCTATTATCTAACTTGATTAATATTGCTCCTCCTTTGGAATATTTGAACCTGAGAACCTTGTCGCCCTAGCAAAATTATAATAGTAACCTTTTAAAAATAGGTCCATATATATATGCCCTGTTTAGTTGTGCTTAGATACTTGTGGGAGTAAGAACGTCCAAGCATCACTTTTATCATGAGAAAATGTGGTTGGGCAGTCATGGTGGTAATGACTGGTGTATGTTGGATATGGTTATTTTACACTCCCAAAAATCTCAAATTGCTTATTTGTCTGGGCGGATGGATCGGGGGTATGGTGCAAGGGTGCACGAGAGTGTGGTTTATGGTAGAACCACCCAGATAACCCTAACGACTGAATCTTGTCATGGCCTCCTGTGTAAAATACGTACAACCACAAGTCTGTAAAGTATAACTTAGCCTAGTAGATTTACCGGACACCAGAAGTTATCATCATCGGTGGAGGAGTGAAGTAGTGCAAGTGGCGGCCTAGGTGGCAAGCTTGAATGGGACACCGCAAGTGTCGACCTGGGTGGCAGGCTTGATGGTGAGGTTCTTCTGCGGCGTGCTAGCAGTGTGGGTAGCCAGCTGCTAGGCGCATAGGAGGGGAATTCCCGCACAACCTATGAGACCTGCCGCAAGCGGGACAAGCTCATAGGGGTGAGATGATGGAAGGGGCGAGGTACTTTGAATGGTTACTGTGATGGTTCGCTCCACTGCATAACTAAGGAATTGTGCGGGGCAACGAGTAAACCGTCTCTTGTGGGTAAAGTGTACAAACTCTGCAGAGTCAAAACTATTCGAATAGCCGTGCCCACGGTCAAGGGCGGACATGGGAACTTAACTAGATATAGTTCTATTTCAAAATATTTTGTGGGTGGGATGGAAAAGTGGAGGGCAGAGGAAAGCCCTGATTTGAGTTGTCCTGGGTGTCGTCCCAGTGGTAAGTTAAGCGACGATAACGTTGAAAGATGTTATACGGTGTGATGCCATATGTATGGAAAAATTATGGTGATATTAGGCATATGGTGTGATGCCATATGTATGGAAAATCATGTTAATATTCCTTGAACATTATGATTTGTTCCAAAGCTGCTAGGTCTCAGGAAATTTTATGTATTGTATTTCAAAGAGTGGCATTTCTATTCTTACAAAATAAAATATGGGTGGAATAAACAGGGTCGTGAGTAAAGGAGATGGATGTTTGTAGTATGCACATAAAGGTATTGGTGGATTCAGGTCGATCATGAATAGGAAATAATAGTGTGGGTTCTGGGAGAAATAAATTAGAGGGGTCCAGTTGAATAAATAGGCTAGATAAATGATCTAATTGAATTTTTAGGAATTTGGAGGAATAATACAAGTATTGGATTATAATTCTTGGTTAGTGATATTCTTGGTGGATATATAATGGTGAATCGTAGAGTTGATCAATGATATTCTTGGTGGATATATAATATTGAATCGTAGGCTTGATCAATGATATTCTTGGTGGAGTTGAATCAATAATAAAAAGGATTGGATTGCTAGAAAATCTTGATGGGAATGTTCGGTGGATTAATTAGATGATGTCACCCGCTGTTTGGAGATTAGACAGCAATCAATTTGGAAAGAGTATGTTTGGTGGAATATCTAAATAATGTCACACGCTGTTTGGAGTTTTAGACAGCAATAAATATAGAAGGTGTATAATCGGTGGAGTAATTGGAGAATGTCACTTGCTGTTTGGAGTCGTAGACAGCAACCAATACAGAAAGAATATGATCGGTGGATTGAATAGAGGATGACACATGTTGTTTGGAGTTTAGAGGGCACTCAATAAAGGAAGTGTAATTTTGGTGGATTAAGTCAATTATGGCAATCGCTGTTGGGAGTCTTAGGCAGCAGTTAATAAAGAGCGTGAGTCTTTGGTGGATTAAGTCAATGATGTCATTTGCGGTGAGGAGTCTTTAGGTCACAAAAACAACAATATGATATAATAATAGAAATGCTACTAAACGCGTTTTATGGCAAATAAAATAACCCGAGCCTCTCCTTTGATAAGCCATGCATACTATTTAATTGCATCCTGTTTGTTGGCTCGCGAGCACGGTGGTTGTGCTCATACTCGCTTTCCCCACAAATCCAGAATCAGGAATAAATCACTACGCTTCAGCAATACTTTTGGATCATGATGACGAAGAAGATGATGTCAAGAACTAGGTCGCGAACCTCCAGTTGGCTGCCTGTGGGCATGTCCTAAAGGTCCCACCTGTGTGCTTCGTTCTTCCGCTGCTGCAATTTATTGATTTCGGCCTAATCGGCCCATGAGTAAGTCTACTATTATATATTTACGCTTTCACATGATATGTACTTTGATAATCAGAACTGTAATCTGTGAGCACTATCTATTGATCCAGGGAATAGTGCGGTGGAATCACAGAGGAATCCGGATTGAAATATCTGGGTCCCTGACATTTGGCGAGGTGCCTTCTGGAACCGCCAAGGATCCTCGCGCTTGCACACTCGGCCTAAGCATTTCGTTGAGCCTCGTGGTGCAGCCTCCGGTGCCGAGCTCTATGCGCTGAGCCATATCCTGGTCGCCGTGGATGGTGATGATGGCCCGCGGTCCAGGGAGCTTCATGCACAGGAAGCCGTGGTGTGGGACTACCCCGAGAGAGTTTAAGGTCGGCCGCCCCAATATAGCGTTGTAGGGGTACGAAATGTCGACGACGTCGAAGGTGGCGTCCTCACTCCTCACATTATCGTCTCGACCGAAGGAGATTGGAGGCATATCTGGCCCAATGCCCACAGGGGTTGGCCTCCGAAGCCCTAACAATGCGATTCCCGAAGGGCCTAATCGACTTCGGGGATCCCCATCTGATCGAAGGCCGCTGCGAACAAGATGTTCACAGAGCTTCCTCCATCGACCAGGATACGCCTAACGTCGCAGCCTGCGATGATGACCTGGACGACCAGGGGATCTTGGTGGGGGAATTCCACGCCCTCAGCGTCAGTGGACGTGAAGGTGATTTCGTGTTGCGCCCATTCCGGCAGTGCTTGCGCTGGGTATGCCGCAACATGGTGCAACCTCCTCGCATAAGCCTTCCGCCGCCGCACCAAGGCTAACTCCAATGAGGATCCCCTAGAGATGACGTTTATGACCCTGTGCTGGGCTACCTCTGGGGCTTGCAGTTGTAGGAGGCCCTCCCAAGGTTGCTGTGCATGGGCCTGAATCCGCATGGGGCCTTCCTGGGGTTGCGTCCCTTGATCCTGGGGGTGTTGGACGTGAGCCACAATGGGCGGACGGGCCTCAGGGTTTCTGTCTCTGGCGACGCTCTACCAAAGTGCTGCGATAGTGGTGCACCCACGCGTGTCGTGGCTGCCCCGACAGTGTACCTCGCACCACTGCCCATGGTGCTGGTCGTCATACTCCCCGCGGGTTTTATCATCGCGACACCGCCTGCGCCCCCGTCCCCGGCCACGGCGTCCTCTGCCGCCACGACCTACGGGCGCGTTATCTTCGGAGCCACCTTCGATGTCGAAGACATAGCAAGGTTTCCGAGATTTGCGTTGGTCGTGCCTGGGCTTGTCGCCCGATGAGTCTTTGTGCTGGGTATCCTTGCGGTCAGAGGCGTCCTTCGATGGCTCTTGCTTACGTTTGCCTTTCGAGGAGCCATCCTTCGGCGAGCCACCATTTTTTTCCGAGCCCTTCGCCTGGTTGGTGTCAGAGTCATCGCCGTGTCGCCACCGCGCATCCTCCTCCGCTCTGGCATACTCTTCCATCTTGTCGCAGAGCTTCGCCATTGTCTTGATTGGTTTCCGCGCGTTGTACTCGGCCATCGGCCCCGGGCGGAGACCTTGTATCGCTGCATTGATGACGGTTGTTTCATTGACATCCTTGACCTGGCAGCGTACCTTCGCGAAGCGTTTGAAGTAGTCCCGGAGCCTCTCCGAGGGTTTCTGCTTGACTGCAAAGAGCTGGTCCGCATCGACACGCTCGATGTAGTTTCTCTGAAAGTTGTTGTAGAGCCGGTTGCGGATCTGCTCCCACGCGTAGATGGAATTTGGCTCGATGGTGAAGAACCAAGAGAGCGCCACCCCCTGCAATGCGAGGGGGAGCCCCTTCGCCTTCGTGGTGTCATCTCCGCCAGCGGCTTCTATGGTGGTCTCGTACACGCGCACGAATTCCCGTGGGTCCGTGTCACCTTTGTACGCCTCGATGACACTCGGGAACTTAAAGTCCTCCAACCATGCTGCTTGCTACAGGCCCGCGGAGAGTGGGGACTCCGGGTCCACGCGTCGTGACGGGACGCGGCTGGATGTGGGAGTGTCGCGGCTATCCGCCCTCTCTGGTGTGGGTTCCGATGCGACCACCGGCGGGGCCTGTTGGCTTCGAGCCTCTTGCATGTCCCGCACGGCCCCGCAGAGATCCATTAGCTCTCGCTGAAACGCGCTGAGTGCCGCCAGTAGGGCATTCTCCACCGTGGATGTGGTTGGGACCATCGGCGCGCCTGGCAGTGCAACCGGAGCGGCAGCAACCACGGCCTGGGCTCCCGGATTGCCCGCTGTGCTGGTGTGAAGGACTCTGGAGCCGGTGACGAAGCCCGCGTTGTCATCGGGTGGGAGAGCAGACGTCGTGCCGGCGTAATCGTGGTACCTGCGGTGAGGTTACCTACCGTGCGTGGGGCGGTTTCGACTGTCACAGCGACGGTGGCGGGGTTGGTCACCATGCCGGCGGCGGGGGTCGAACGTCGCAGCGGCGGCGGCGGGATCGAACGTCGCGGCGGCGGTGGTGGGGTCGAGCGTCGCGGCGGTGATGGCGGGGTCGAACGTCGCGGCAGTGATGGCGGGGTCGAACGTCGTGGCGGTGATGGCGGGGTTGGGCGTCGCGACGGTGGTGGCGGGGTCGAGCGTCGTGGCGGTGGTAGTGGGGTCGAGCGTCGTGGCGGTGGTGGCGGGGTCGAGCGTCGTGGCGTGAACACCGGTGTTTGCGACTGTCACACTCGCATCGCCACCCACGCCTGCGGCTGCCAACGCCGAAGCCCTGGTATTGACACGAAATTCCGCCACTCCCACCTTCTTCTTCTTCGCCGCCGACGATGAAGCTTTCTTTGGTGCCATCCTTCTTCAGATCTGGAGGATTGCTCTTGTCCTCCCCACGGACGGTGCCAACTGTTGTGGTTACATACCAAACAGAGAGAGAGAGAGTATGGTAGTGGAGAGTTAGGTGAGCAATAGCTTAGGGTTTCTCCCCGTGGCCTGTGTTGTATATATATCCACATGGGGAGTGCTTTTACAATTATACCCTTACATCCGAGTATTCCCCTCAGGGGCACTATGTCATTACACATATCCCATTTTGGGTCTTACATTCCTCTAACAGGCCTGCTGGGCTTAGGTTGGGGCCACCCCTACAACAGGGATCTTTTGGAAAAGATGGTCCGGGTGAGATGCCTGTGGTTAGGTTAGTGTAGGGGATGGACCTGCACTAACTGATCCTGGACTAGTGCGATTTACACAAAGGAGTTACGGTTCTTGGAGAGAACCTTTGTGAGGTAAGTTGTGACTCTTTTTGTTGAGCTTGTTGTCATCTTTAGACTTGTGAAGTAACTAGAGAGTAGCTATAAATATTTATCACCAAGTATCAATAGATATCAAAATTCATCCAAGTCTTTCACCTCTTTGCTCGAGTGATAAAGTATTGATTTAGTTTGGTTTTTAATATTGCTTTCTCCCTCTTGATCTTGCTTTGTGGCAAGGATATATCAGTAATGAAGATGTCTCTTGGAGAGACCCAATCTCGTCTATCTAAGCACCTTCCATAGCAAGTTCCTGTGATAGCCCGGTTTTAGCTCAAGGAAGGGTAGTTTTGAGGTTCTTTGGTTCTAGGGCTTTTTGACTTAGGTTCTTATTGTGAGTAGGCTTGCTAGGACATGTGGTAGAAAATCCAACATCATCTTTACCATTCCATACCCACGAGCAAGTCTTAATTGAAATTCTTATGTTTTGCCCGATTTTGGTGCAACATTTCTTCACGTGGACAAGGTCGGAACTTTGTCATTGATCTTCTTGATCTTTGATTAAAATAAGTTCCTGACATCCTAGGAAATGTGAGTGCAAAGTTTCGTACCATTTGGAGCTATGCATCAAAAGATACATCATTTCTTGGTTTAAAATCGTGCTGGACCAGTCAAACCACCCTATGACCGGCGGTCATACTGCCCCTACCGGTCGTACTAGTTTGTGCACTACAGTCAGACTACCTAAGCAAGAATAGATCCGTTTGGCCTAGTATTTCTTAGAGCTATCCTTTTAGGTCATTTGTCATCGGTCTTCATAGTTTTATATACCTGTTGGAATAAAGAGTTTACTTTTCTCCTTGGAAAGATTTTAGAAACCTCGCAATTAATTTGATCTTCTACCTATCCCTCTAGTCGCTGTTCTTGGTTCTACCGAAAAAAATTATCATATGACATGCATCACAAACCTTATCAAGAGAGTAGGTGAAGGAAAAGACATAAAATTCAGCATAATTTCCGTTGTACATATCGAAGTACATACGGTGTTTAAAAATATGTATGTGACAGCATCAGCCTTGTGAATTAATTTATACCATCAAGTTGAAGTGGAAAAGAAAAGAAAGACCACAATAAGTCAAACGAAATATCAACTATATAGTTGGAGGTCGACAGCCCCCTCTCTCTTTCCCCCATACATGAAGAGAAAAGTGACAAAGACATGGTTCCGACATTGCTCCAATGGTTCTGTAGTTGCTTGAGCCATGGCTGCGTTTAGTTACAATTCATTATATCATTTGTATTGTCTTTTATGTACGTAGCTCAAATTTTTTATTCTCTAGAATGCGACCCAATACATCAATGATTTAATCTAAGAAATAAAGATGCAATATAGGTAATATTAAAGTTGATCCGAATTTGTACCGCGTCCATTGTAGGATAATTCATCGCCTCATGTCAGACGTGGCATGGCAGTTGCATGTGTAGGTTGTATCAGACGTGGTGTCAATCTGTAGCACCGACTCTGATTCGGTTTCCTCTACATATGGGACTCTTTTCCCTCACACTATATATATGTACCCCCGTAGCCCATTGGAAGGGCAAGTGCTCCATTCTAAACTCTTCTTATTATAGTGATTTGCCTTCGAACGTCCGTGGTTTTTTCCCGTTAGGGTTTTTCACATAAAAATTTGTGTCTCTTGTCTCTATTTTTCTGTACGTGACTTTTAACAAGTGGTATCAAAGCACAGGAGAGATCGGAAAAAAAAAGAGTGGACGTGTTCGCTCAACCACGTGCGGCAACAACGCACGTCATCATAAGAAAGTGATCCTTCGAGCTGTATCATCTTCTATCTCGGAGCCGGATCCATCTCAGTTGCATCTCACGCGTTGCGACTCTGACTCGATTCCTCATCCCAGCAATAAAAGCGTGCGCATGCGGTAGCAGCAAAGCGCAACAGCAAACAAAGCTACAGCTCGCCATCGCATCCTCACCTCAGTCCACATACGAAGCGACAACAGCACGGAGCGTCTTGTGCGCGTGTGACACCACAGCAACAAGCCGACCGAGGCAAAAGAAAGCAGCACATCAATCAACAGAGCAACCTCCTTCGTGTGAAGAAAAGCCACAGCAGCAAAAAGCTCTGAAGAGAGAAAAAAAAGCGGCACAGAAAATGCAGTCAGAGAGAAAAAAAAAAAGACGCAAGCTGCTGGTTTGGTGTCTTCTTATTGACTGAAATTGCTACGCTACACCAAATCATACCAGAAGTTTTGCTTTGTGAGGCTTTTGCTAGGTATACCCAAATTTGTACCAGCAAAATTTGGTTTTCTTTCGCATGGCGACTCTGAAGTACGATCTCCCACTATTTTATCCTAGCTTGATTTAGATGATGCACTTCTAGGGATCGACAAGATGCCGGCTACATTGTCCGCTGATGAGAAGCAACGTAATGATCATAAGACCTTATCTCAAATTCATCTTCATCTATTAAATAATATTTTAAGGATGTTATGAAGGAGACATCCGTCACCGCATTATGGCTGAAGTTAGAGCAGATTTGCATGACCAAGGATCTTACCAACAAGATGCATCTAAAGTAGAATCTTTATTCCCACAAGATAGCAGAGGGTATCTCATTGTTGAACCACCTGACAGCTTTCAAGGAAGTTGTTGCAGACCTCGAAGCTATGAAGGCAAAGTATGATGATGAAGATTTGGGTCTTATTTTGCTATGCTCTCTGCTCAGTTCATACTCTACTTTTAAAGATACTATTCTATATAGCCGAGATACTCTTACTCTCAGTGAGGTTTATGAAGCTCTGTATGCTTAAAAAAGATGAAACTTATAGTTCTGGGTGAAAATTCAAGTACGCATGCAGAAGGTTTGTCTATCCACGGAAGGCAATACGAGAAGGGTTCAAACAGCAATTCAAAAGGCAGAAGCAAAAGTAGATACAAAGACAGATCTAAATCCAAGAACAGGAAGTCATGTAGGTATTGCAAGAAAGATGGTCATGACATATCCGAGTGCTGGAAGTTACAAAACAAGGAGAAAAGGAATAACAATTTCAAGAAGGATCAATAAGATGATGAACCTAGAGCCACCGTTGTCACCAAAGAAGGTTCTGAGGGAGATGCTCTTGTTGCCTTTGCCAGTGATTCCAAAACCAGTGATGAATGGATTCTTGATTCAGCCTGTACTTTCCACATGAACCGAACCGTGAGTGGTTTGTTACCTATGAAGCTGCGCCAAGTGGATCTGTGTTGATGGGTGATAATATACCATGCAAGATTGCAGGCATTGGTTCTATCCAGATCAAGATGTTTGATAACACCATCAGAACTTTGTCGGATGTTCATCATATTCCGAATTTGAAGAGAAATCTTATCTCATTGAGTACTCTTGATTCTAAAGGGTACAAATATTTAGGTGGAGGTGGAGTTCTAAAAGTCACCAAAGGTTCTTTTGTTGTGATGAAGTGTGATATGAAGGCTGCCAACTTATATCAACTATGAGGCACTACAATTTCAGGTAATGCTACTATTGCTCACATAAATAATCTGATTCTGATGCTACTAATCTTTGGCATATGTGTTATGCAAAAGAGGATTTCTTGATGGTCAAAGCATCGACAAGTTGAAGTTTTGTGAATATTGTGTCTTTGGCAAGGAAAAGAGAGTGAAGTCCAGTACTGCGACTCACTCTATAAAAGGCATATTGGATTATGTTCACTCTGATTTGTGAGAAGAATCCCATATTCTGTCACTTGGAGGTGCAAGCTACATGTTGACCATCATTGATGAGTACTCAAGAAAAGTTTAGGCATATTTTGTCAAGCACAAATCAGATGTATTCAAAACATTCAAGGAGTAGAAGATTATGATTGAAAGACAAACTAGCAAGTATGTTAAAAAGCTATGTACAGATAAATGGCCTGGAGTTCTGTTCTGGAGAATTTGAAGCTTTATGCAAATCAGAAGGTATTATGAGACATTATACTGTCACAGGCTCTCCTCAACAAAACAGTGTGGCCTAACGCATGAATAGAACCATCATGGAGAAGGTACGTTGCATGTTATCAAACTCTGGATTATCTAAGAGTTATTGGGCTGAAGCCGCTTCCACTGCTTGTTATTTGATTAACCGGTCACCAAATTTGGTTATTGATAAGAAGACTCCAATTGAGATATGGTCTGGCTCTCCAGCAGATTATTCAAACTTAAGAATATTTGACTGTCCTACTTATGCTTATGTTAACAACAGTAAATTAGAGCCTAGAGCAGTTAAATGCATTTTCCTTGGTTATAAAACTGGTGTGAAAGCATATAAATTGTAGAATCCTAAAACCAGAAAGGTGATTATTAGCAGAAGTGTTACTTTTCATGAGTCTTCTATGTTGCATGATAAACCATCTACTGATGTTCCCGTTGAGAAGCAATCAAGCATGTAGGTGGAGCATGTTATTTATTCAGGATCTACACCAGAAGTCGACAAGGAAAATATTTCATAAGCCCCTATTATTGAGCTACCAACACATCGTTCCATTACAGTTGATAGACAGAGGAGGAACATTCTGCCTCCTAAAAGATTGATTGAAGAAACTAATGTTGTGGCTTATTGTTTAAATATGGCAGAAGAAATTGAAGGTACTGCAGAACCTTCATCTTATTCAGAGGCTATCTCTTCTGGTGATTCAGAAAGATGGATGACTGCCATGCATGATGAGATGGAATCTCTTGACAAGAATCGTACTTCGGAGCTGGTCAAGTTGCCAATTGAGAAAAAGTCTATTCGCTGCAAATGGATCTTCAAGAAGAAAGAAGAAGTTTTACCAACCAAAGAGATTAGGTATAAAGCAAGTCTAGTTGCAAAAGGATACAACCAAATTTCAGGTATTGATTTTACAGATGTCTTTTCCCTTGTTGTGAAGCATAGTTCTATTCGTGCTTTACTCAGCACTGTGGCTATGCATGATTATGAGCTTGAATAATTGGATGTGAAAACCGCATTCTTACATGGGGAATTAGAAGAAGACATTTATGTGGAGCAATCGGAAGGTTTCGTCATTCCGGGAAAGGAGAATTTTGTTTGCAAATTGAAGAAATCTTTTTATGGTTTGATGCAATCACCTAGACAATGGTACAAGAGATTTGATTCCTTTATGATATCTTAGAATTTTAAAAGATCTAATTATGGTAGCTGTGTTTACTTGAAAATTGTTAATGGTTCAGTTATTTACTTGCTCCTATATGTTGATGATATGTTGATTACTGCAAAAGATAAGGCTGAAATTTCAAAATTGAACACACAATTAAATAGTGAATTTGAGATGAAAGATCTTGGTGCAGCAAAGAAGATTCTTGATATGTAAATCATTAGAAATAGACAATTTGGCAAATTATATCTAAGTCAAAAGAGATATATTGATAAAGTTCTTCGTCGTTTCAACACGCATAAGGCCAAACCTATGAGTACTCCCTTAGTTGCACATTTCAGACTTTCTTCAGCTTCATGTCTATAATCAAATGATGAAATTGAGTACATGTCTAGAGTTCCATATGTGAGTGCAGTTGGTTTGCTTATGTATGCTATGGTATGTTCTCGCCCTGATTTATCTGAATCATTAAGTGTGGTTAGTAGATACATGGCTAATCTTGGAAAAGAGCATGGAAAACAATTCAATGGATTTTTTGATATTTGTGGGGCACATCTAATGCTTGTTTACAATTTGGGAGGGCTAGAGAAAGACTCGTTGGTTATGTGGATTCTGATTTTGCTAGAGATTTAGATAAAAGAAGATCTCCCACTGGTTATGTGTTCACTGTTGGAGGGTGTGCTGTTAGCTGGAAAGCAAGTTTGTAAGCTACCGTTGCCTTATCTACTATAGAAGCTGAGTATATGGCTATTTCTGAAGCTTGCAAAGAAGCCATTTGGCAAAGAGGCTTATTCACTGAGCTTTGTGAAAGTACATCTTGCACTACAATATTTTGTGATAGTCAAAGTGATATTTGCCTTACAAAAGATCAAATGTTCTATGAGAGAACAAAGCACATTGATATGAGATATCACTACATTCGAGGTGTTATTACTCAAGGAGATATTAAAGTCAGCAAGATAAGTACGCATGATAATCCAGCTAATATGTTGACAAAGCCAGTTCCTGCATCTAAGTTTGAGCTATGCTCAGACTTAGTTGGTATTACTCACTAATCCTTTGGACTCTCAGCGCTCAAGGTATACATGCTAATTTTATTGGATGAGTCTATCATATTCTTCGACTACTGGAGGGAATTCAGCTCAAGGTGGAGATTGTTAAAGTTGATCCGAATTCGTACCATGTACACGTAAGACACTTTATCGGCTCATGTCAGACGTGGCATAGCAGGTGCATACACAGGTTGTATCAGACGTGGTGTCAATCTGTAGCAACCAACTCTGGTTCGGTTTCCTCTCCGTGTGGGACTTTTTTCCCCCACACTGTATATATGTATCTCAGTAACCCATAGGAAGGGCAAGCGCTTCACTGTAACTCTCTTCATTATAGTGATTTGCCTTCGAGCGCCCGTGGTTTTTTCCCGCAAGGGATTTCCACATAAAAATTTGTATCTCTTGTCTCTATTTTTCTATGCATGATTTGCAACAGGTATAGATTTTCAGTTCTTCAGTATGCACACATCATTCATCTCTCTCTTCCTCCACTAAAGCCTTTCGTCAGTCATGCCTTTCCCATTGACGTGCTATCCTATTGGTTGTATAGAACAACAAGTGTTGTTTAATTATTGGAATAGTAAGTGGGTACTATATACATTTGTTAGTACAATGTCATTTTATATGTGAAGTCCCACACCAAAGTCTTGGCACAGTTTGGCATGTCAAAAACAACTGAATAACTTATTAAATCTTTAATTTAGGCTCTATTGGCATCCCAGTTAATCATTTCAGAAGCACCATATGAGAAGGTGTAACATCCTAAAACTTTGGGTCCTAAAATTGTGTAATTACAAAAACCTTTTGGAATGCATTCTCTCTCTACAGTTGGATTTTTCTTGGATTCTTGGTTAAGGTTCCAATAAGTAAGAAATCCTAAAAATAAAATTCTGGATGAAAGGTATAATTGACAGAAACTAAATACAAAGTAAAATGTGAATATGAAAAGACGATCCAACAATTAGGGCAGGAGAACTCACGTAGAATCGGCTAGCGACAGTTCGGTCGTGAGCTGAACAACAAGCAAGGATTAATCCTGCAAAGTAAACAAGTAACAAAACCTTAGGCCCGAAGTTAATTAGATTTAGTGAGTATGCATATGAGAAATTAGAGTAATCAAGTTGATTTAATAGGGGATTAGTAAAAACCAAAAAAATAAAAATTTGGGCCTAACCCCAAAAATTCTTTTGGCTTGTTGGCCTGGCCGAGCTAGCCCTGGGCCTCGCCGGTACTCTGCCACGGTAGCCCACTTCCCCGCTGCCTCCCCCTTGTGATAGTCGGACGCTGGTGTGCTCCTGCGCCCATGCTGCTGGGTCAGCCACCTGCTCTGCTGTAGCACTGCTCCCTCGTCACCACAGTGTGCGGTCGCATCCAGCCATCTCCGTTTGACCCGTTGCTTGGCTAGAGGATGAAGAGCCACCGCTCGGACTGCTGCGCCCTACCACTCGAGTCAGCCATAGCGCGCGACTATGCTGCCGTGACCCGACGCCACGTCTGACCCCATCAGCAACTGCATGTTCACCTGCCCCGTTGTGCTACAGCTCCTGTGTCACTGCACGCATCACCACTGATCGTCGTGCACCACCCTGACAGCTCCTCTCTAGCCATCCCTTCTTTTTCATCATCCGAATTGCCACCCACGCTCTTCAGCGCGTGTGCCCCACCATCCGTACGACAGCCTTGACCTACAGTGTGGCACTATCATGATGCAAGCTCGGATTACCTGGCTCTATAGCCATGCTGATGCCACTCCCTCCACCATGTCCTCTTCGAGACCCTTCACGTCGCCAATGTTGGTGATATGCCCTAGAGGCAACATGGAGATGTTGAATATATCACATACTATGTTTATGATACATTGCTTTGTTCCTTGAAATAGATATTATCATTATTGATCAATGAGTATGTGACTTATTCATGAGACTCTTAATGCCAAAATGTTGCTATTTCTAAATGATCCCTGATTATATATCATATGAGGAACAAATATGATTCAAAGATCAGCATATGTATTGATTGATGATCATGTCTCATGGATCATGGTATGGAGATACCAAATCAATAATATGGACATGTGTTAGTGAACATATGTTGGATAGACCCGCCATGAGACACCGCAGAGATTCCATGTGTCATCGCTGGTCTCAAGTAGTGTTTATGTAGAATCCTTAGACTTGAGATCATCATGGTTCCCAACATGCGTAGTAGCCTATTTTGGGACTACTAACCACTACTCCATAACCGGGTAGTCATAAAAGTAGTCTTCGGGTTTGCTATGAAACATGTAGTGGGATGTGAATGATCAAGATAGAATTTGCCCCTCCTTATGGGAGAGATATCTCGGCCCTCGATGTAATGGATTATGAAAGTGCATGGCCATGCCAAGGTGATTGAGGAGTCAATCACGAGTTTATAATCCATCACGGAATCGAGAGAGTGATGGAGCTATTAAGAGGATGACACAGGTCTCGCCTTGAGCTCAATCTATATCGTGAGGCAAAGGGATTCGTACATGAGAACATTACAGGTTCAGCCGATATGATCTTTACGTATATTTTGGGGTTAATATGTCTTACTAGAGGCCGCTATTAACAGGGTGACCGGAAAGGCATTTCCGGGTCGCGACCAAGTATACGTGAACCTACAGGGTCGCACACTTAACGGGTTGGAACACTAATTCGAATGTGATTCGGATGTGGGCTCAATTCGGATAGAGATTTGGATAGACTCCTATTGGGCCTCGGTCCACGAGGCCCAAGTGAAGAGGTCTATATATATGGAGGCGAGGGGCTGAGGGGTGCATGCTTCTTTTAATCCTGAGCCAAACCCTAGCCGCCACCTCCCGAGCCAAACCCTAGCCGCTCGCGAGTGCTGGTACACTCGCGATCGGCGTTCCAGCCCCGGACGTGTGGATACCGGTGGAGGCACTGCTCGTTGCGGTGCTGATCGGCATCAACAACCTACAGATTGGATCTGCTCGTGGTGTGGTTGATCGCGTGGAGGAGACGATCTGTTCGGGACGATCGGCTACTTCCACTACTACCTCGACGCACATGATTGGATCGGCTTCTCCAACTCTTCTTCCGCTACGCTGCGCGTCTAGTGGTAATGATCCATGATCCCTCCTTAAGAATGATGTCCTTGTGTGCGCGGTAGAAAAGTTTTGTTTTTCTGCTTTCGTAGCCTACACGTATTCCTTTAGCCAACCCCCCCCCCCCGTGTCGGCTATAAAGCCCCGCTCATCCCCTGGCCAACACCACACTCCCCCTGCCAATGTGAAGAATTGCACTTTAGCAGTCTGTAGGAGCACCGATGGCTCCGTCTTCTCTAGCGTCGATCGACGAGAGGACCATCGATTGGAGCTGCCACGAGTCGATTCCACCGAGCCGGAGCCTCCTTGGAGTACCGCGACACTATCCCCACCCTCGGATGGAGCCATCACCTCCTGTACCTCATTGGCACCATGCATCACCCCTATGCTAGTCCTGCCAGACATACGTAAGGACTTTGAGGTATATTGTGATGCCTCACGCCAAGACCTTGGGTGTGTACTAATGCAAGGAGGCAAGGTCGTGGCATATGCATTCAGACAGCTTCGCTGTCATGAAGCAAATTATCCTACCCACGACATGGAATTAGCTTCGGTGCATGCCCTAAAGATATGGTGGCATTACTTAATCAGTAACCACTGCAACATATATACTGATGATAAGAGCCTTAAGTACATTTTCACACGGTTAGACCTCAACCTGAGGCAAAGAAGATGGTTGGAGCTAATTAAAGATTATGACTTGGGTATTCATTATCACCCTGGCAAGGCTAATCTGGTAGCTGATGCCTTAAGTTGTAAAGCCTACTACAATAATCTCATGGTTCAAAAGCAATAACCTGAGCTTCGTAAATAATTGATGGTGCTCAACCTAGAGATAATAGGACAAGGCACCATAGCAGCCATGGAGATACAACCAAGTATAGAAGAGCATATCATAGCTGAATAGAAGGAGAACTCAACCGCCCTAAGGTTAAGAAGCTTGATAGAAAAACAAAAGGCTTCGAAAATAACTGAGGTTCAACAAGGTGTTTTAAGGTATGGAACACGTATCTTTGTTCCCCACCAAAAGGACCTAAAAGACCTAATACTTAGGGAAGCCCATAGCTCCGCGTATTCCCTTCACCCCGGAAATACCAAGATGTATCAAGACACAAAGTAGTGGTATTGGTGACCACACATGAAGAGGGACATCACTGAACATGTTGCCTGCTGTGATGTACGTCAAAGAGTGAAGGCCAAACATCAGAGATCAGCAGGATTATTACAGCCATTGCAAATACCCTAGTGGAAGTGGGAAAAGGTTGGAATGGACTTCATCACTGGTCTACCGTGAATCAAATCAGGGCATGACTCCATATGGGTTATAGTAGATAGATTGAACAAAGTCGCCCACTTCATCCCTATCAAAACTACCTACAAAGGAGACAAGCTGGCAGAGCTGTACATGTCCTGCATCATGTGTTTGCATGGTGTGCCAAAAAGGATAGTCTTAGATCGAGCTTCTCAGTTTACCTTACACTTCTGAGCTAGCCTTCATGAAGCCCTCGACACCCATCTAGATTTTAGTACTACCTATATATCGGGGACGCAAGGCCGCAAAAGGAGCTAGGGAGTTTTGGATCATGGAGGTCTTCATTTCTGATCTAGACGAAAGTGAGCCACCCTATGTTTTTAGGAGCCTACATAGGAGGAGCATCGCAACCAATACTCTTCAAGACACTGCTCACCTAGCCGCTGCTTGGCTATGCGACATCCATGGACCCGCACTACTAAAGTCTCCGTTCTTCTACTACCTGTCCCACCAAGAAGGGAACAACCACAACGAGACCTTTTATTCTGGTAGCAGAAGACAACCCAATGGTCACCCATCGGGTGCACCTCACCAGGGCCATGAGGGCCACCTACACTTGGCGCTCGAGGAGATCACCGACTGTCACTAGCTTTTGCTCACCATCTACAGTCATGTGGAGGCACTTTAGGAGCAGCTCGCTAAATGCAAGAAGGCACTTGCGGTTGTAGAAAAGGAGAAGGCCACCGCCCTCGCTGAGCTACAGTGGACCCCTACCGGTCATACTGTCTTGTGCACTACAGTCAGACTACCTAAGCAAGAATAGATCTATTTGGCCTGGTTTTTCTTAGAGCTTTCCTTTTAGGTCATTTGTCTATGGTCTTCATAGTTTTTTATAGCTGTTGGAATAAAGAGTTTGCCTTTCTCCTTGGAAAGATTTTAGAAAACTCGCAATTAATTTGAACTTCTACCCACCCCTCTGGTCACCGTTCTTGGTTCTACCGAAAAAATTTATCATATGACATGCATCACGAACCTTATCAAAGAGTAGATGAAGAAAAAGACATAAACTCAGCATAATTTCCGTTGTACATATCGAAGTACATACGGTGTTTGCAAATATGCACGTGATAGCATCAGTCTTGCGAATTAATTTATACCATCAAGTTGAAATTAATTTATACCATCAAGTTGAAGTGGAAAAGAAAAGAAAGACCACAACAAGTCAAATGAAATATCAACTATATAGTTGGAGGTCGATATCCCCCTCTCTCTTTCCCCCATATATGAAGAGAAAAGTGACAAAAACATGGTTCTGACATTGCTCCAATGGTTCTGTAGTTGCTTGAGCCATGGCTGTGTCTAGTTACAATTCATCATATCATTTGTATTGGCTTTTATGTATGCAGCTCAATTTTTTTATTCTCTAGAATGCGACCCAAGACATCAATGATTTAATCTAAGAAATAAAGATGCAATATGGGTACAGATTTTTAGCTATTTAGTATGCACATATCATTCATCTCTCTCCTCTTCCTCCACTAAAGCCTTCCATCAATCATGCCTTTCCCATTGACGTGCTATCCTATGGGTTGTATAGAACAGCAAGTGTTGTCTAATTATTGGAGTAGCAAGTGGGTACTATATACATTTGTTAGTACAATGTCATTTTATATGTGAAGTCCCACACCAAAGTCTCGGCGCAGTTTCGCATGTCAAAAACAACCAAATTACTTATTAAATCTTTAATTTAGGCTCTGTTGGCATTGCAGTACATCATTTTAGAAGGACCATGTGAGAAGGTTCCGGATAATGTTGTGATGAACTATTGTCAAGTTTGTAGAGTGAATATTTGAATTTTGCAAAGTTTACATTTTTCAGTTTTGTTGTTAGGCTACCGTTTGACCTCTGCCTTAATGCTAGTCTAATCGTTAGCATGCTGCCAGTCAGATTGCTGGTATGTAGCTAGTTAGACCACTTAGAGCAGTATGAATGCAGTGGTCAGACCGTTTGCCAGTAGCACCGTGATTTAGTTGTCGGTTGCAATTTTTCCAAAGCAGGGGTGCTTTCAAGGTCTGAGATTGGTCTGACTAGTCTCGGGTTAGCGATTAAACAGACCCCAAAAAACTTGATTTTGGGGAATTTGGTTACGTGATGGTTTGAATTAGGTTTGGTCAGTGCATTAATATTTCATGATGCATATTTTAACTAACGTGGGTCAAGTTGTGAAGAATTTGTACCCGAAAATGATTTCTTTGCCTTTAGATATGAGAAAGCTTTGGAGTTAACCATAATCGACAGCGAGAGTTGGGACTACGCTCAAGGAGTAGCCGAGGTCCAGAACGGTCAAGGATAATAGGTGAGATGGTTGAGCTTATGTATGGCACAAGAAAGGTGGGTAATGTTGGAGGAAAGGTTCGAGTGATGGGTTGCACAAAGTGGCTTGATCAGTAGTAATGAGGTGTGATCTGGTGAAACTAAAATGGGAGAGAATTGCTAATGTATAGCAAGGTATTGGTGCACCTTCATGTGGCGAGCATAGTGATTACTTGCAATGAAAGTTAAAAATAAAGTCAAGGCGATGGTATTTTGGTAATTTGCTAAATACTGAAAATTATATTAGATCAAAACTGTGGTGCTTGAGCAATACTTGGGACAGTAGTTTAGGTCAAGGATAGGCTCAGAAGATCAAAGGCTAAATATTTAGAAGATTTGAGTTCATGTGCTGTGAAAAGCATGCATGAGTTATGTATGTGAGTAAAACCCGTATGGTATGGGGTTAATGGGTTCTCTTATTATGCTAATGGATAATACCCATTAGGGTTATGCTAGGGCTGGTTGCTCCATGTATTTAATGAGATGGCATTGGAGGTAACCATGGAAAATTCCTTCCATGTGTTCAAGCTTGTTCTAGGATTAGGGCTAGAAGAGTGACTATTGTGGTGTGCTCTCTTGTCATCCAAATGGATTGGTTATAAAACTTTCATTCTTAAGTAGCAATACATCAACTTTGTTCATCTCTTATGATATCTCTTTATTTTGGTTGATTTGCACTTGTTCTTGTTAGTTTTGATCTCTTCTGTTCCCTTTTGATCTTGTTGTGTGTCAAGGATGTATAAATAATGAAGATGACTCTAACACAGCGAAGTCCGTGCACCCAGGCACGACGTGGCCTGTCCAGATCAATGGTGCGACTTTGCCCGAATTTTTTCTATTTTAGCCCTTTTTTTGAAAAATATTCACATTTAGACCCCTGGTAGTTTTAATTCCGTTTTTGGACCCAGAGCTCGGCGCCGTGGTTCACGGCGCCGAGGTAACACGTCTCGGCGCCGTGGACCACGGCGCCGAGGTGCGAGCCCAGCGCCAGCAGAGCGGCGGCGTGGCGCCGGCGTGGCGGTAGCTCGGCGCCGTGAGTCGTGGCGCCGAGCTCGGCGCCGTGACTCGTGGCGCCGAGCTCGCGCCGTGGCCGTGGCGCCGAGCTGCCTACCACGTGGCGCCACTACCGTGGGTTTGCACCGATCAGCCTTTTTTCGCAAAATGAATTAAGTTGTATTTTTTATTTAGATTATTTAATGATAGTAATATTATGTAATATAGTTAGTTATTTATTTATACAGAGCAAAAAATACGATGTATATTTTGAAAATTCGTTATGTATTGCAGATGATACATGTAGGAAAATTCGTGTAGATTTTTTAAAAATATTATGGTACGTTGGTAATGGTTTTTGAAAAATAAAATTCTGCAGGCCGTGACGAACGAGTTTTGTGTGAAGTTCTGCGGGCCGTTAGATGCTGCGGGCAAGACAGAGGGGAGGCGACATGTGGCATACAAGCAACTCTCATCTTCCTTTTGTTCAGTTGTTACTACACACGAGTTATGTGTGATTGACGAACGAGTTATGTGTGAAGTAACGATTAGTGTATTTCTGATTTTTGTACAATGCTGACCGTGAAAAATATGTTGAACTGGCAATAACATTTTTCGATCATGTTATGTTGTTTTATTGGTAGAATTTTTTTGAATTATTTTTTATGACAACTGTGATAGGAACAATTGGATGAAAGGAGGGGAAGTGATAATAAGACACGTGGGAATCATTGCATGCGAAAAGCCGAGATAATAAGCTTATGAAGTTGGGACGAACATGGCGTGTACAATTTTATTACATGCTAGCATGATATCCGACTAATCGACCCAACCGCCGCATCGACCTCTCGTGTGGACCGGGTCTATTACATCTTGTCTACTGGGTGTAGCGTGGTTGTTTCCCCTTTCTGTCGCGCCCCGAAGATGGCTCCGCTGCATCCTTCTTCCTGTCACTCTTGGTCTTGAGAGCTGCCTCACGAGCTTGAAGCTCTTCCTCCCGACGCTTGATGGTCGCTTCACGCAGACTTAATCGCTCCCGCCTCCTTTGCAGCTCATCCTCCTTGCCCTTCAGACGGATTTGGTCCACCCTCACGCGGCGCTCTTGCTCAAGCCGCATCTGTCGCTCCACCTCGCGAGCCTGATCCTGTATGTGTACAGACCTACTCCTGTAAAGGCTAAAGACCTATGGCCCTATATGTGTACAGGCCTACAGGCCTACTCCTGTAAAGGCTAAAGACCTACGCCCTATATGTGTACAGGCTAAAGGGCTACTCTGTCACTGCGCAAAGCTGACATATGTTGCCCCATTTTGACATATCACTGAGCAAAAGCCTCTTTTTTTGGTGGTCACTGCATTAAGCTGTCTCGTTTTGCTATAAGTAGCATGGTTGGGGTCCCATGACATTGTGAATCGAAGAAAGGAGTACCCTCTCTTTCGTGGTGAAACATACCATGTCTGAAGCCGAGGGGCCAGTGGGATTTGGGTCACCGAAGGATGACATTCCCTTAGAAACGAGGGATATGTTCGGTCAGCAGTACCGATTGATACCAAGCCGGCGTGCTCAACCACCGTGGCCGAAATGCAGACACAATGAGTACGCGGTTGTCCAGATCTTGGATTCCCCGAACGATGGCGGGCGACGTTTCTTCCGATGCTCGCGCTCCGGGGTACAAATTAGTAATGTTTCATTTTTTATTGCTTATGGACCCTCGAAGTTTACCGTACTTTTTTGTGCAGATGGCCAAATGCGACTTCTCCCGCTGGATCAACCCTCCTCATGAACGGTATGTTGATCGTTATGTGGATACATTATGGGCTCGAATATGGGACTTGGAGTACCGAATGGAGAATCTCACTGAGGAGAACAACGACCTCCGCGAACAGATGCAACGCGAGAGGGGCAACGAGGAGGTCGTGAATATAGGAAGCTCTTATGATCCCACATGTTGCTGCGCGAACCCGAGCTGCATATGTGCATGCCACTACCATGACGGCCAGCCACGTCCGAGGCGGCCCCCTCAGCAATTCTCCATGTGGGTGCCACGAGGCTCATTTGGCATTTAGGTAACGAGGGTTATGGCATTCAGCAATTCTCCATGTTGATGTGTTGATGCTGTGGCGGTACGACTGTTGTGTTGAATTAAATTGTTAGGTGTACTACTTGTGATTATTGTTATCCTCAAGTTGTAGTGCTGGAGGTTCTGCTCGTGTGTGTTGGGAATGTTTTATGGTATCTTGTCGTCAAGCTATTTTGGTAATGTTTTATGTACGGTTGTGTTTAATTTTAGTTGTTTTGTTCGTTGGTGTGTTGGTTGGTTGGTTGTATGCCGTCGTAATAAAAAAACTTATAGCAACCCTTTTATACTGCAAACCATCTGTGAACATCAAACCATCAAGCACTTGAAAAACCTCACAACAATTACAAAAGCACTTGAAAAACCTCACAAAAATTACAAAAGCACAATGAATATAACATAAACACATATATACAACAACTAGCTCATTACAAACACATCTCACCCAACCACTTACCAAGTGCCTCCTAGCTCATTACAAAATATATACAACGACTGTTAAGCCCAACCACAAGCCTACACATAAGTATCACTGCCTCCTAGCCTTACCCTTACCCTTACCAAGGGCGTCGGTGCCTGGAGTGTAACGGCTAGGCTCGCGGCGGCGTCTGCGTCGTACGGGCTGTGTAGGCTGAGTCGAAGGAGCGTCTACGGTGAGACAGGCCTATCTCATCGTAAGTCTGCTCCACCTCGCCGCCGTCCTCGCCTCGCCGCCCGGGACGGAAAGTGTCGCTCCTTGTGGGGGACGAGCTCTGTCCCGTGTACGACCCTCGCCGCGTCGGGTCTGCAAGTCGTGTCGAAGGCACGTCTACGTCCCTCGCCGCGCCTGTGCTGCAACCACAACGACCAGCCGCACGACGTAGCCGACCTGCGAGCCTCTGGCATCCAACATTTTGTTAACCAACAAGACACGAAGATATTAGGTACTAATTTTGTGAGTGGCTTTGTCGAATCTTACCTCTAGGAAGGTACGCATCCCGACGTCGCCGCCGATCGCATCGACATACGCTCTATGTCTGTGCACGGATCGCTTCAGTGGTTTTGCCCGCAAACAAGCAAAAGAATGGATAATTTGCTGCATGTAGGGGTATTTAGTCCTATTGGAAAATAAGCAATGAGATTGAACATTACCACACGGTCCAGGACTGGTGCTATCTCCACCTGCGTCCCCACTCGAGTCGACTGGTCGTAGGGCGTGTCGTCGTCGGAGGAGGACGCAATGTCGGCGTAGTCATCTTGAGTCCATTGGCCCTTAAGCTTAGACCGCGTCGCACGCTGGTACCAAACTTGGTACCGCCGGAACTGCTCGTTGCTGTGCGGCTCGTTGTTGTCGTCCACGTGGTCCTGGGAGTGTCCCCACTCCTCAACGTACACGTGGTGGTGCTGCTCGAAGTCTGTGACCTTCTTCTGTCGCTGACGATCAAATCTGCATGACGTAAACCAAAAGTTAACATTAGTAGAAACACCGTGCAATTGGAATCCAAGGTTAGAATTGAAATTGCATGGCACTTACTTGTGCAAGGCCACAGACGTGGAGACCGACGCGACTGGCCACATCTGCCTCATACCAAACTGGCGTGCAACTCGATGTGGCAGGTGATACTCAACAGCATAGAAACAGATAAGGGGGCACCTCATCCTGTAGATGGCCTCGTCTATGCTGCACAGTGCGCTGAACTGAATGTCCACCACCTCTTCCTCGGCATACGGCTCCCACTTAACCTGCATAGCAACAATTTACTTGTAAGGTACCGGAATAACAAATGAAAATCACGAAATAACCTGCATAGCAACAATTTACTTACACTGGAGGCCGTGAGCGCATCTAGCTCGTTTTTGTACTCTACGTACGCCCGCTTCGTCCTGGCGTACGGAACTGAGACCTGGTCCCAAAGATATGCAACTGTCGGACGTCGACGAAGTGGAACCTCTGGGAACCATGGACGAGCAGGCAAAACCGTGGGACGACCAACTGGTAGACGACACCACATCCACAGCTGGAGGAGGTACATGCAACCACCTAATGTCGAGGTCGCCGAACTCCGACGACACGCCTCGCAGAGGTGGCGGTAAAGGAACGCCAACACCCCGGAAGCCCAGCTGTACTGCCCAGCCGTGTCCCAGTCCGTGAGGCAGTGGATGTACATCCACGACGCGCTGTCTCCCGTTCCGTCGGGGAAGAGAACGCAGCCAAACAAGTGCAGGATCCATGCCCTGCAATTATATGTAAAATGATGTCAGATCAAACTATGTCAAGTTTACAAAAAGCTCGATAAGACGACGAGTTGGCTCGATATCCACCCCTACCTGCAGTGGTAGGCAACTGTCTGCTCGTCCGCACCCGCAGGACACACTGGAAAAGTCTGCCGGAGCCAGGTGATAGGAACACCAGAAGTGCGATGGCCTGCCTCAGGAGGAAGCTCTCTCCCGAAAAAGGCCTCTACTCGGGCTCTCCAACCTGCAGGCACGCACGGCCCGATAACCGGACGGCCGTGAATGGCGACACCAAGTATCTTCTGAGTGTCCTAGAGCGTAATAGTCATCTCCCCGAAAGGGAGGTGGAAGCTGTGAGTCTCCGGCCTCCACCTACATGACACAAAAAAGAGGGCCACATGTCAAAAAATTTGAGGCGCACATAGCCGATAAACAATGAACATGCAAGTGGCAATGGTTTAGGAGAATACCTGTCAACCAGTGCAGTGATGGCCGAGGGGTTCAAGGTGGGCAACCCACGGCGAACCTGGTAAGAGATGGCGTCTAGGCCAGCCCTCTCCAGGAAGGGAGTGTACCGCTCGTTGTACTGCATGTCCAGGAACCCGTCATGGGTTCGAGGACGAAGGATGGGCAGCTCCTGTATAGAATACACCAATTTTTTTAGTTAATGCATCAATATAAACTCAAATTGTACAGGAAGTGATGAAGGAAGTACCCTCCCCTCCGCGGTGAGCCATCCTCGGTGGCTCTCCTCGTAGTACGGGTCTAGCAGGTGGAATTGCGCCATCCTACAAAAAAATTTGAATTTGTCAGTCCAACATACAAGTAAACAAAATATTGAACATGCATACAATATGGAAAGAATAAGAAATTAAACAAGAAACATAGCAAATTACATATGAAAAAACAACTAGACGAACTATGAAACATAACGAATAACAAGCACTCGCACCTGACTAAGTGGCCAATGGCATGTGCGTGAATTGTGGCCAAGTCTACCACATCTGCTACATTGGTTCTGCTCGGGGTTAGTAAGAAAGGGGGTTGCTCTCCCTCGCCTCGTTCTTCCAGGAAGCTGATCCATAACCATCTTGTGTCTCGCCCTTTTCCGGTTCCACGTTTGTTCCAACGGCTACCGATCCGCAATGTATTTGGGCCCGGTGTATGGTGGCCACTCTCCCTCATCCCGAGAAGGCTCGAACGGGAGACCACGTAAGCACAAGGTTGTCAACACCGAACTCCCGAGGTATCTTGCTCGTAGTCAAAGTTGCGATGCCTCATCTGCTGCCACATAATGAGAACATGGAAAGTGGTACTGCCTCGGTTTACCACATGTGCATGAGAAATCAATAAGGACAACCTTATGCCTCCTCGTCGGCCGGAGCTCTCCATCGGTCGTTGTACCACCCCTTTCTACAACCTCGTAAGTGCCCGTGGCGCTGTCAAAACAATGTACCTCATGTGCCTCAGCCCTAGCCTTTGCCTTTTCAAGGTGGCGCTTCGGTTTTGGCGCCAATCTCACTTGTTTACTTTGTAGCGCCATTGCATGTGCATGTCTTTCGTTGAACCAGGCAACAAGCTTGTAAAAGGTGAAGGATACGATAGCATTGACGGGCATACCACGTATACTCCTAAGCAAACTATTGAAGGATTCGGCCATGTTGCTTGTTTGAAACTCGTACCTCCAGCCACCGTCGTCATGAGCCCTTGTCCATTTGTCGACATCTCTCATCAATCCGTCAACCATCGTCTACCTTCTGCGTTTGTTGCAGATTAAGTCGCTCCAACTTCTCTGGAAGAACTTCACCGAAGCATTGAGCGACCTCCTCAAACAAATGCAAAGTTATCCTTCGTACCATCCTTACGGAGTAGATTCTCGGCAAGATGCCGAGTGCACCAACGGTGGTGCAAAGCTGCATACCCCGGTATCTGCTCCTGTACGGCAGAAAGTATGCCCTGGTGCCTATCAGAAATGACACCAACCTCCCTACCAGGGCCGACCACGTGCCTCCGAACGAGCCACAAGAACCATCCCCAGCTGTCTTTGTTCTCCCTCTCAACCAAAGCAAACGCCAAAGGAACCAACGCGTTGTCTGCGTCACAGGAAATGGCTATCAGAAGTGTGCCCTGGTACTTGCCAAGAAGAAACGTGCCATCAATAGCGAAGACGGGACGACAATGCCGAAAGGCCTCGATGGACTGAGCAAAGCACCAGAACGCACGGAAGAATATCTGCATCCCATCTTGAGTCCATTCGTTTGGTTTCGGGACGTACTCATAATGCATGCCTGGATTAACCGCTTTCATTGCATTGAAGAGTGCTGGCAACTGCAAGTAACCATCTTCCCAGTCCCCATATATCATCTTCCAGATGCGTTGCTTTGCCCTCCATGCTTTTCCATACCTTATCTCGTATCCAAATTTCTCCTTAACAATCCCAGCAAGTGTTTTCACCTTCATATTGGGTTCTCCCTTTACTATGTGACACAGTGACTTGGCAATAATGGTAGAGGTCAACTGCCGATGCTTCTATTTGAGCTCTGCTTCGGCACAAGTGTGTGGGCCAACGATTCTTGTGATCTTGAACTTTCCCGTGTCCTTCTGTTTGCTAGCACAAACCCTCCATTCACATGTTTCCTTCTCGCACACAACTGAGTACCTACGCTCCACATAAGAATGTCTCACCTTGAATGGCCTTTTACGGATCACTGAATACTCCTGCAGCCACCTTTTCAATGCAGACAAGTCCTCAAACACCATGCCCTTCTCAATTGTCATGCTTGACCCGGCCTCAGGAGCATCTAGCAACTCGTCATCCCTTCCTTCTGCATATGCCTCATGACAATGCCTAAGATCGCTGAATTCATGAACTAATGGATCCCGGCCAGGGCAATAACGCCTGATCAGCTCAATATCACTTTCGGTCAGCTCTCCAAAAGGGCGGTCATCATCAGAATCAACGGCCCTTGCGATCTCGTAAGGGTCCAGATCATCCACAATTTGATCATCCACACTGTTGGAGTCCCTGCAGGCTTCTTCAACATTGCCACATGGAGCAACGGGAGGAACAACCACATTATCAGGAATGTTTCCTGCATCATAAGCACAACAACGATGTGATTGAGACAAAATAAAGGAATGACGGGGAAAGGCTAAAGTGTTGCTCGACACTTACTGGGATGATTCTGGGTCAATCCCATCTCCTGAGGGGCCGCCACGACATCATCAGTCCGACATTCAACTTGAACTGGTTGAGAAATCTGAACCTCGTTCGGGGCAGATAGAGCATCGGGCACCTCTGGCACTTCTTCCACATCCACCGCAAGATCCGGTAACGGAGGGTCAAAGGGTGCCTGATCACCTAGTTCTGGTGAATAACCGTGAGGGGTGGGATCAATGGACACCTTCCGCACAACAACGTCCAAACATTTTAACTCATTCCTCATAACCAATTTGACATAATTGTCCCACTCATCCTCTGAACCAATTAAGATCAACCGCCTGAGAATTGTGTCTTTCGAACCGAAGTGAAGTAACCCCTCAACTGTGATGCTCTCATCGTTTGCATGACAATGTAGCTTCTCCCGAGCCCTAGCAACCAACTCACTAAACGACGGCCGATCACCGAATATCAGAGGCACCCTTTGCATTTCAACAAATCGAACATTTCCATAATCATCACTTGTCACACTGCCTCCATGATATAGGGTGACTAGGTTGTCCATCTATTTCATACAGAAAACCAAACTTAATACCTTTAATCGAAATTGGATACTAGATAGTAACTAATAAGTATCTAGTCACTAACTAAATGCTACCTAACTTCAAGCCAACAAGTTAATGTCAACATTGTAAAAAGAAAATTACCAACAAGCTAACTTCAACATGATAAAAATTCAATTAGTATGATGGTATAGTATCTGACATTGCATCCAGAGCAAGTAGGAATTATATTGTTTCCTTCAAAATTCCTGCATTCCAAACATGCCAGGTTTTCTATTGCGGTATCGCCTTAGGATATTATTACCATACTCACAGCCTCCCACCTCGTCCCACAGCCCATCCTACAGGCCATAGCATCGTTTCCTCTGTCCCATTTCAACGACCAATCACACTATCTAACCATGAACACATAGCACACACAAGCAAGGGCATCAAGCAAAACCTAATGCAAGCCCATCATAATCCAAATCAAGGCTGCAAAGATCACATTTCCCACAATTGTAAACCTCCTCATCATCAACACATATTATACACAATGCTACTCCTACGTAAGAAGTGAGCATCTACTTCATATATCAACACATATCATACACATATCATACTCGCCGGGGCGGCGGCGGAGGCGGGCGGCGGGGGACGCAGCGATCGGGACGCGCGCGCACTGTGGGGCGGCGCAGGAGCCGGGCGGCCGGGACGCGGCGGGAGCGGCTGGGCCGGGACGCAGCGGCCGGGACGCGGGCGGGAGGGGAGGCGCGGGGCCGGACGCAGCGGCGGCCGGGACGCGCGCGCACCAGGGAGGCGCGCGGGGAGCCGGCGGCCGGAGGCGGCTGGGAGGCAGCCGGCCGGGAGGCGCGGCCGGGACGCGGCGGGAGGGGAGGCGCGGGGCCGGGAGGCGCGGTGAGGCGGCCGGGCGGGAGGCGGCGGGCCGGGAGGCGGTGGCGGCCGGGAGGCGACGGGAGGCGGGGCTGAGGGGACGCGAAATGAACAGGCATGCCCTCGGGTCGGGTAAGTGCCCCGAGCTCGGCGCCAAGATCCATGGCGCCGAGCTCGGCGCCACGACTTACGGCGCCGAGGTCCTGCCACGTCGGCGCCACGTTGGCCGCCACGGTGGTGCGGGCCTGGCACCTCGGCGCCGTGGATCACGGCGCCGAGACGTCTTACCTCAGCGCCATGAGTCACGGCGCCGAGCTCCGGGTCCAAAAACGGAATTAAAACTACTAGGGGTCTAAATGTGAATATTTTTCAAAAAAAGGGCTAAAATAGAAAAAATTCGGCAACTTTGCTTGGTGTGAAGTCAATGAAGGCACCAACCCCTGGTGCAGATAGGGTTCGGATGCGAGCAAGGCATGTGCACGGACTGTGTCCAAGCATGGACAATGTCTAACAGTGGGCAAAGTTTGGGCGCCGATGAAGTCCGTGCACCCAGGTGCGACGTGGCTCGGCCGATCCAATGATGGTGCGACTCCGCTTGGTGGGAAGTCAGTGAAGATGGCACCAGATGGGGTGAATTGCACCTTAAAATTTTCTCCCAAATATTCACCAGCCCTTCACTTCAATAGCTGCAGAGCTATGAAGATTAGGATGGAAAGCCATCACAAAAATTAGTGAATTGAGACACTGAAAACCCAAGAAAAATCAGTAAAAATGGAACTACCGCCACTGAACTAGTGATACTACCAGTTGCTATAGTAACTATGGTACTACCATTATAGAAATCACAATACTACTGCTGCTACAGTAAAATTAGGGTAAATAATATTTTTAACACATTTTTAAAAATCAAAATCGATGGAACTTTTGATCCGTAGATCCAATGACATGAAAATTTGCAAGAATCTTCTCTAAGATATTAAGAACCTACTCCAATAAACTATCATGAAAATCATGTCTTAAATTGAGACCTTTTTTAGTTTAAAGGAAGGTTGCACTGAAACTGATCAAAAACGAAAATCAGCGAATATGACTTGCTCGTGGGTGGATGATGACCAAGATGGGTCTATATGTATTTCCACATATCACAGCAAATTAGAACACCAAGGAAATCAAGCCAAAAACCATGGGATCATGAAATGGATCAAAGAGGCCAAAGTTAAGCAAAATCGAGTTTCCTCACAAACTTGCTATCAAAGTACCTAGATGAGTGGAAATATATTCTAGAAGATTATCTCTATCTCTTAAACGTCCTTGGCATAACAAGATCAAGAGGAGGTAAGAGGAGAGATCAAAACCAACCGAACCAAGAGCACATCAATCAAAACATGAGAGACTCAAGGAGATGTACAACGATTGATGTATTGCTTACTTAAGAAGGTAGGTTTTATAGCCACTCCATCTTGGAGGACAAATAGCACACAAGACACTCAAGTCTCAAACCCTAACACTAGACATCAAGACACAAGAGCGATGGGTTGGATGGTTAACAACATGTCTCTATCCCAACCCTCTTTTATAGATGGCTAGCCAGCAACATCCACCCCTTAGTGGAAACCCGGTAACCTCACACATATGTGTTTTACTCACACATATTCAGTTATGCATGTTTTTCAAAGTGCATGACCTGAATCCGTTAAATCCTTGGCATTGATCCATCTTGATCAAACCAGCTCCACCTTAACCTAAACAGCTCACCCAAGTGCCACTCATACACCATGGTTTTGATCCAAGATAGTTTTCGGTATTTTGGCCAAACTACCAAAATACCCCTCGTTGACCCGGTCATCACCATCCATTGCAAGCAATCGCCTCTCAATGTTTCTTAGGTTATCGAGAGTCATGGTCCTGCGGCAACACACTGACCCCTTTAACAAATCGATGCGCTAGCCCAGGCGGGTGGTCAACTACCTGGATCAATGAGGGGCTACTGTTAGGGGAAGCGTCCCCATGCTACTTTAGGCCCACGACCATCCGGTCATGGTCGCACCAACTAGGGTCTACATCGGCGAGGTTTGTGCACTAGCCTTGCGCCACCAATCCCAAAGGGGGTCCAGAACCAACATCGGCGAGGTTCACGCACCAACTTTGGGTGAGGTCCGGATACTAGCCTCAGGGTCTCTTGGAATTGGTGGGACCTGCACAAGGCAAATGACGTAGACACGCCTAGAAGTAAACTAGGCCCCAAGGGCAATCTTGTAACTTCACTTGTCTTTCCCTCCCCCTCTATAAATAGGATCCTATGTAATGGAGGGGGAGGCCATTTGTCACCCTAGAACACTCATATTGAATATACTAGTAGTTGTGTGTTTCTCCTTGGGTCCATTCGCACCCTCAGTAGTCTTCACATTTGAGGGTTCCTCTAAGTTTACTATCCGAATTCGTACCGATGACAGACTCAAGCGAGACCAATCACAAACCTAGAGCTAGTGCATACCCTGCATGACTATTCAAGAATGGACACATGCAAACCCTGCATAGCCTATCCAAAAATGACACGTGCAATCCCCGCATGGCCAATCCAATATATGCAATCCTCTGCATCGGTCTCCAACCAACCACTTGCCCAAATCTCCACCAATTTTAAAATCTATTTTCCTATTGCCAAAGGTAACCTATGTTACCGTTATTGTTAGGTTTTCAAGTTCAGTTGTCAATGTTATGTTGTACTTCATTTTACCACAACAACATTTCTAAGCACAACCATAATATACCAGAGTTCAATCAATGTTGAGTTATTATTTTATAAATATCCTATGGTGACATGGTTAGGAAACATCAACAATCAAGGGGGAAAATACTAGTTTGAAGTGCAAGGTTTAACTAGGCATTCAACCTTTAATATAGCATTTTAGTAATTATTATAATAAGCATGCATGTAGGTTTGAAAGTAAAATATTGCATTTAAAAACTAAGTTCAACATGATCAAATATAAGAACTTACCTAGATCAAATGTAGCTGAGGTGAGATCTTGTTCGCCAGTGATAGGGGCGACCGAAGCATTGAAGTCTAACACACACGAAATCATCCATATTCAACCAAACATTCAAAAATGTCAAATAAAATTAAAAAAAGCTTCAAAAACTATTATTTTGGTATTGTTTGAAAGGTTTTGGATTTGAAATGAAGAAGTTATGGCCTTTCAAAGTTTAAACCGAAAGGAAATTCCTAAAATTCTGACAAGTGGGGTCCATTAGGATTTTTTTATTTTGGAATTATTTTTCTAAAGGAAAAGCAGTTGTTGCGAACATGTCGTGCCAACTAAGGCTTTTCTTTGTCTTTCTAATTATTTTTCTTAGCGAAATCCTTGAGTGGCTGATAGGTGATGTCAAGGCTCATGTAGACTAGGTCCATGCAATCATTAACCTAGAGGTGGGGCCTACTTGTCAGTGGCAATGGTCCATAGGATCAGTCCATGCGACATGTTAAGGTTCATGGGGCCCACGTGTCAGTGGGTCATGGGTTAAATCCTAGGTTACTCATAGATTATAATTTTTTAGGGCTCACATGTCATACTAAGATTAAGCACGTCATTAAGGCTAACTAACCTACCAGTTACAATAATCTTTCTATCACTCGGGGCCCACCGATGACTAGCATTATCTTCTACCTCTGCTCTACCATGGCTAGGCTTGGCCGAGCATGGTGATGGCGGTGAAGGCGACGGTGGGCTAGCGTGAGGTGTAAAATGGGTTGTAGGGGCTGCTATGTCTCTACTAATGGCGATGATGGCTTGAGGCAGCAGCACGGTGGTGAGGGTAGTGCAGGTAGTGAAGGCGAGCATGGCAATGGCATGGGCAAAAACTTCAATTAAAGGTTACATTTAGCTTCATACTGAAGATGCGATGCTAGGGGACGCATTAGCGCTATGGATGGGCGGCGAGCGATGCTCTCCATGGTGAACGGACATGGAACAACAAGGGCAATGGTGAGGTAGAGCTACGATAAGCTAGGCACTTGCTAAGCTATATCAATACGTTGGATTTACTTAAGATAGAAAAGGAACATGAAGGAGATCGACGTTGGTGGCATCGATGGCGAGGATGGCGTACGGCGAACCCTTTGGGAGTTGGTGCTCCTAGGGGCAATGGGGCATGTGAGAGTGAACACAGGATAGGCAAAGATGAAGCAAGCTCATAAAGCATGATGGCAAGGTCGAAGACTCACTGAAGAGAAGGAATTTGGTGATGGACGCTGGTGGCCAAAATTAAAGACCTCGGTGCGATTAGCTTCACCCAGAGGTGGAGAGAGTGGGAGAAAATGGGGAAGAAGAAGAGTGAGTCGAGGTGTTTCTCATGACATGGGTAGCTTTGGCTTTGATAGCAGGGAAGGGAGTGATTGGCTTGGGCACCATTAGTTCCTTAGGGCACCGAGCTTGAGAGAGGGCAAGAGAGAGAAAGATGTCAATGGCTAATGGGATGATCTTGCGGCAACAGGACAAAGCTGCGGCGCTCTTGGCTCGAGGCCAAAAGGCTTTCATTGCTCTGTAGTGCATGAAAACAAGCAAAGGGTAATGTCGGGTGCTGGTGCGAGGAAGAAGGTCCATAGTGCCGATAGGTAGGTCTAGGCCCGCATGGAGGTGATGTGCGGGAGAGGGGAGGCATGGGTTAGCTAGCACGTGTGGGTCAACTAGCCTGGTCCATGACACGAGGGAAAGAAACAGCGCGTGGGCTAGGCCGGTGGGCAAAATTCAACCCACGGCCTTTGAGGGAATTAAATTAGGATTTGAATTTTTTTCCCAGTTTGAATTGACTTTAAATTTTTAATTTTAATTCTCAATGGAATTTACACACGAAATTTTTATGAAAATTACTAAGCACCCAATTTAATTTTAGAAATTTTTTTGCACATTTTTGAGCCATGAATTTTATTTGAAAAATCTTGACCGTCAACGAATCTTTGGAAAAATTTTTAAAATGCGCCAAAAATTTCTGAAAATTATGAAAATTCATGCATGTTTCTTCGGAAGTCAAAATTGGGCTGTTGCACCACTGGTCCAACTGGTGTGTAACCACGGGTCAGACTGCTACCGTAGCCTGCCAATCATACCAGTGTGAGCCGAAGAATTTCTCTGTTTGGTTCTCATAGTTGATGCTGTGTTCATGGCTACAATATTTAGGGGAAACTTTTTGTAAGGCACCGTTCACCTCAATTTGTTGGCACCCGGTCCTACAATGATAATCTCGTTTGGTACAAACCGCTTGTAGATATTTTGTTGTTTGACTAGCTGCATTTTGCTAAACCAAGTTGCAAACAGCGATATTATCTTGTTCTAAGTAACAGAATAAATGCGTGGAATGTCTGAGAAACAACCAATGGATAACAAAATTTGTCTAACTTTAATTTCATTTGCCAAACAAATTGCTAGATTTTCAAAACTGCTTATTTTTACAGTAACTTTGGAAACAAGAACTGCAAAACACAGCATAGCAATCACAAACTGACCCTTCAACAATCATGATAGGTGTTTCCTTAGGTACTTTTTAATACGATGATGTTATCATTAGCATAAAAATCTACTTGTGTGAAGGTTACCTTTCAATTTTCAGTACAGGCAATAAAAGTACAAGTCATTCTTCAATTCAAGCTAAAATATGGATTCATAGAAGAACAGAATAATATCAGTAGTGAATAGTGGACTAGCAAACTAAACAGAAATTAGGTCGTCGTATGTAGGTCAAAATTTTTTATTCTCAAGAAAGTGATCCAAGGCATTAATGATTTAAATTAAGGAATAAGGATGCATACAGGTGCAGATTTTCAGCTCTTCTCGTCTTCTGTATGCATATATCATTCATCGAATTCCTCTTCCTCAACTGAAGCTTTCCATCTGTCATGCCTTTCCCCATTGACGTGCCACAGGTTCATCCATCGTCCATTCCTCATGCTGCAAACTAGCAAGATCAGTGGTCACATGGACTGGTTATTTTAATTAATCTGGTGATTTTCTTGTCATTTAAAGTTGCACATGATTGTTAATCACTGATGGATTTGTTGTATCGCTAAACCTCGCAAGTCATAGTTAGTGCAAATTAAGATATATCTTGGTTACATACTAGCTGGAATAGTTCCTTAACTCTAGGCTATTTGCTCTGTTCTGCTCTATGGATTTTGCTATTAATTATGGCCTCTATGATCACCACTTGGGTTGCGCATTTATGCCTGAAATTATGGTGGTTACATAATTTTGGATCACCTGTCGACAAGACTAGAATTACCTAGTGCAAATATATATTTAGATGCTATCTTGGAAAGTTAGATAAGCAGTGAGCAAATTTATTCCCCTCCCTGTTTACAAACACAACAGTGTAAGTCAGATATCATTTCATCCAAGCAGTACATCTTTCCCTAACATTTGATGTGACAGTCAGTGTTATTTGTTTTACAAAAGACTAAATGTTCCATGAGAGACTAAAGCACATTAAAATCTGATATCCTTTCATCCAATGAGTTATTACACAAGGTGATATCAAATTTTGCAAGATTAGTACTGATTAGAATCCAGCTGATATGATGAGAAAGTTAGTTCCTACCACTAAGTTTGAGCTTTACTTAGATTTGCTCATATTATTTGTTAGTCCTTTTAAATGTTTGATGCATAAGAGGCATTCTACAATTTCAGTGAGAATTTCTTTAGTTCTTCTTTTTCACTAAAGGAGGAATTTGGTTCAAGGTGAGGATTGTTGTATTTTGTGATCCGATTCTAATCGGGTCCAACCACTACTAGTCTTTCTGACCGCTTGAACAGTTCTATCAACAAAGCAATATGAACTAATTGGAGATTTTTAATTGGAATCATCTTCGAGTTCGTAATGCACTCTGCACCGACCCGCATCAACGTGGTACTCTAAGATGCATGCGCTGACTGGAGTCAGATGTGGCTACTAGAGGCGCTTCCGACTACAATTCTGCACTGTTATCTTCTGAGACTATCCAAGCGGGGTGCTGTTCCTATCTCTGAGAATGTTACTGTTGTGGCTACAGGCCAAACAGTAGAGAAGGGGACTAGTAGAAGAGGAAGAGAGGAGCCAGATCTATGGGAGAGTTGGTGAGAAGGAGAGGACGTCCCTCCTTCTACCCCTCCTGGGGGTTTATATACATGAGTGGGGTAGAATGGGGATTCCCATTCTACCCCTTAATACTTACAGAGGATGAGGGTACATTGGTATATTTACACTAGTATATTCCTCTACACTATTGGGCCTATTACATGTTGGACTAGTTGCACGGCCCAGTCGCGGGGGGTTGGGCCACCCCCACAACAGGTACTCCCTCGACAGCAAGCGCTGAGGTCCCGATGGGTGAGCTGACGCGATCAACTATCCCAGCCCCCCGTTCCCCGACAGCAAGCGCAAGGGTGCCGACTAGTGAGCCGATGCAACTGGTAGCTTTCAGACCCAGAGGCAATGCCTACGAAGAAGTCAACGAAATCCTACACTGGATCCCGCGCCGTCCCACCGAGGCGATGCCTACGAGGCGGACGGCGAAGTCCTATGCCAGAGCCATGCCATCCCGCCAAGGCGGTCCCTGCGAGGCGGATGGCGGAGCCAAGCGCCAAGGACGTGTCGTGCCGCCGAGGCGACGCCTACGAGGCAGACGGCGAAGCCGAGCGCCGAGGACGTGCCGTCCCGCCGAGGCGATGTCTATGAGGCGAACGGCGAAGCCCAGCGCCGAAAACGCGTCGTCTCGCCAAGGCGATACCTACGAGGCGAATGACGAAACCCAGCGCCGAAGACGTGCCGTCCCACCGAGGCGATGCCTGCGAGGCGGACGGCGAAGTCGAGCGCCGAGGACGTGCCATCCCACCGGGGCGATGCCTATGGGGTGGACGGCGAAGTCGATCGCCAAGGACGTGTCGTCCTGCCGAGGCGATGCCTACGAGGGGGACGGCGAAGTCGAGCGTCGAGGACGTGCCGTCCCGCCGAGGCGATGCCTGCGAGGCGGACGGCGAAGTCGAGCGCCGAAGACGTGCCGTCCCGCCGAGGCGATGCCTGCGAGGCGGATGGCGAAGTCAAGCACCGGAGCCGTGCCGTCCCGCCGAGGCCATGCCTGCGAGGCGGACGGCGAAGTCGAGCGCCGAAGATGTGACATCCTGCCGAGGCGATGCCTACAAGGCGGACGGCGAAGTCGAGTCACCGGCGCCGTGCCGTCCCGCCGAGACGATGCCTACAAGACGGACGGCGAAGTCGAGCGCCGGAGCCGTGCCGTCCCGCCGAGGCGATACCTACAAGGTCGGCGACGAAGTCCTGCGCTAGAGTCGTGCCGCCCCGCGGGGAGCGGGCGCGAGATGTGTATGCCGAGGGTGCTACGCACGCCGACGCAGGGAGGCGGGGACGCCGTTCCCCTACCTTCAACGACTCGCGCCCGCGGAGAGCATGCGCTTATGGCGTAGGCTGAGGGCGCTACGTGCGCGGAGGTAGGGATGCAACACTGTCGTTCAGCCACCTTCAAAAAGAGTGCCCGCGGAGAGCGGGCGCTTGCGCAGTAGGCCGAGGGCGCTACGCACACAGGGGTAGGGAGGCGACACTGCCGTTCCCCCACCTTCAAAAAGAGTGCCCACGGAGAGCGGGCGCTTGCGGCGTAGGCCAAGGGCGCTACGCATACAGAGGCAGGGAGGCGACACTGCCGTTCCCCTACCTTCAAAAAGAGTGCCAGCGGAGAGCGGGCGCTTGCGGCGTAGGCCGAGGGCGCTACGCACACAGAGGCAGGGAGGCGACACTGCCGTTCCCCTACCTTCGAAAAGAGTGCCCACGGAGAGCGGGCGCTTGCGGCGTAGGCCGAGGGTGCTACGCACACAGAGGTAGGGAGGCGACACTGTCGTTCCCCTACCTTCAAAAAGTGTGCCCGCAGAGAGCGGGCACTTGCAGCGTAGGCCGAGGGTGCTACGCACATAGAGGTAGGCAAGCGACACTGCCGTTCCCCCACCTTCGAAAATAGCGTCCGCGAAGAGCGGGCGCTTGTGGCGTAGGCCAAGGGCGCTACGCACACAGAGGCAGGGAGGCGACACTGATGTTCCCTCACCTTCAAAAAGAGTGCCCGATGCACTCCCTGGTGCAGCACGCGTGAAGACACGATGTCCTGGTGGTGCGTCGCTAAAGCGATGCACTCCCTGCTGTCTCGGCTATCGTGTAGTTTTTATACTTCGTAGAGTGCGTGGGATCAACATCCACATCTTATTTATACTCCGGAGAGTGCGTGGGATCAACATCCACGTCTTATTTATACTTCGTAGAGTACGCATAAGGACAAAGTCCATGCGTGCGCGGCATCCGCGTCTTGTTTATACTCCGTAGAGTGCGTAGGGATAACATCCGCATCTTATTTATACTCCGTAGAGGTCACGCGGAGGCGTCCCCCCGCTACGTCTTATTTAGAGTCCGTAGACTGCGGGCGGTGAAGGTGCGTGCGGAGGCGGACCTCACGCTACGTCCTATTTATACTCCGTAGAGTGTGTGCGGAGGCGGAGCTCGCGCTACGTCTTATTTAGAGTCCGTAGACTACGCGCGAAGGCAAGCCTCCGCGCGTTGCGGGTGGTGAAATTGCGTGCGGAGGCGGACCTCGACGCTACGTCTTATTTATACTCCGTGGAGTGCGTGCGGAGGCGGACCTCAATGCCACGTCTTATTTAGAGTCCGGAGACTACGCGCGGAGGCGAGCCTCCGCGCGTTGCGGGCGGTGAAGGTGCGTGTGGAGGCGGACTTCGACGCTACGTCTTATTTATACTCCGTGGAGTGCGTGCGGAGGCGGACCTCAATGCTACGTCTTATTTAGAGTTCGGAGACTGCGCGCGGAGGCGAGCCTCCACGCGTTGCGGGCGGTGAAGGTGCGTGCGGATGCGGACCTCGACGCTACGTCTTATTTATACTCCGTGGAGTGCGTGTGGAGGCGGACCTCAACGCTACGTCTTATTTATACTCCGTAGAGTGCGTGTGAAGGCGTCCCCCCACGCGTCTTTGTTTATACTCATGCCCGTGTTTTTCACAGAGAGTGCGCGCGCGAACGCGTGTCTTTGTTTATACTCCATGGAGTACGCTGTCGTGCGATTTAAATCCAAAACGAGGACCAAAACAAAGGCATCGAAGAAATGGCCGAAGAATTGCGGCAACAAAACGCTCTAGAATACAGTACCGAAAAATCATTTGATACTACGGTAGCCCAGAGCAGGCAAAAACTGGAGAAGCAAACACGACCAAATCAAATGCTCTCAGAGTGGAACCGCAGCCGCAATAAGTGATATGATGCAAAACCGTTTTCTTAAAGCCATGCACGCAAGAAACACAGCAGCGATCATTAAAGCCCCACGCGTAACCACATACAGTACGTACTAGACGGGGTAGCAGTGGTGCGGAGTAAACTCCGCAAGCACGGAGACCGCGACGGACGCCGAGTGAGCTCCCCGAGCTGTCTGTGCGAGGTCTACCTTGCGAAGGCCTAGCTTCATCTGGATGGATGCTTCACGGCTGCCTGACTACCTGGGTGCATGCATGGGTAGAGAGCATGCATGCATGCGTTGAGCTTTGAAGACCTCCGGGGATTTCGCCAAAGCGACGCATGGCGCCAGGGGACGGGCTGGCTGGAGACCTCCTCAGGACCTCGCCGACGAGGAGCCTAGCCTGCTCCGGAGACCTCTCCGAGGCTTCGCCAAGCGTAGGCCAGCGAAATTGCTGCAGAGCTAAGGTCGCCGGAGTCTGCGGGCGAAGGTCGGTGAAGTCGTCGCGGAGCCAAGCGAGGGCCGGCGAAGTCGTCCTGGGGCGTCGAAGACCGTGACCACGTTACCTGGGTGCGGGTCTCGCAAGCGACCTTGATGTCGGCGTCCTGGGCCAGTAGGCGTCAAGCGCGACGTCAGAGACCTGGTCGCGGAGCTCGCCGTCGTGGCGCGAAGTCAGCGGAGGAGCCTGGCCGACGAGGAGCCTGGCCTGCTCCGGAGTGTCGACATCGCCCAGAGGCCCACGGAGGCTCGATGACGTGGCGCGGAGGCTGTGCGACGACGCGCGGAGTCTCGAGACGGTGCTGGTCTCGGTGGAGACTTCACCAGGGCCTCGCGTCTGGACTTCGCTAACGAGGAGACCTCGCCGACGTGGGAAGTCTCGACGCGAGGACCGTGATGACCGACGTAGCTCAGAAGTCAGGACGTCACCATGGAGGCGCACCTAGACCCCAGCGAAGTGAAGGTCGAGCCGACGGTGTTGTCGTAGATGCGGAGCCGTGGCGAGGTAGACCCAGCCGGCGGGGACGAACACCGGCGATGGGTGGCAACGCGACGTTGCTGCGGGAGCACGTGGAGGCGGCGGAGACCACCAGCGCTTTGACTGTGTTCGGTTGCCGTCTTCGACGACGCGGAGAAGGGCCAAGGCCGAACCTTGCTACCTCTGGCGAGTACGCATACGCCTCTCATGACTGCATGGATGGAGCTGGCCGCCGTGCATACACGCGTGCATACGTATAGGAGGATGGCGGCAAGCACTCGTCCGAACCCTTCGCCGCCAAGCCTGCCGACGAACGGAGAGGAGGCGAGCAGCTACGGGGGCCGAAGCGGAGTAGACCTCACCGACGCGGAGCTTGGCGTGCCGCCGAACAGAGGTAGCTGCGAAGGCTTGCGCAGAGTATACCTCGCCGACGGGAGCTTGGCGTTCCGCCGAACGGAGGTAGCGCGGAGGTTTGTGCGGAGTAGACTTCGACGACGCGGTGCTTTGCGGAGCCATCAGGCGAGCCAGCGGCCGTCCCCTCTTTCTTCATGCTCTCGGAGGCGAGGCGCTCAACGATGCAGGGAGCAGGCTCCTTGGCCGAGGTGCGGACGTAGCGCCATGCAGAGGTTGCGGGACAAAAGCTCGGAGGGGACTTCGCACAGGGCGGAGGTTTGCGCAGCGCCCCAGAGCAGGCTGTCCATGGCGGAGTACCCGGGCGAAGATGGCCACCAGGCCTATCGACGTGCCATCCGAGCTACGGTGGCTGCAATTCCTTCATGAATGGTTTGCAGAGCGCGGAAGGTCGACGACGGCATCCGCTGAGGCAGCAGGGAGCAAAGCGGCGGCGGAGGTAGCTTCCAGGCGACGTGAGACTTCGGAGGCGAGCCACTCGACGACGCGGGGCTTCGGAGGCGCTCGGCGACGCGGAGTCCAGGCAAACGTGGAGACGAGGAGGTCAGAGCCCGCCTTCGAAGTTGAGCACGTGGATGCAGCCGGCGCCACCGGGCTCACCGAGCACCACTTGGACGGAGCATCGTCATCAACCGAAAGCAACTCACGCTCCGTGCTAGGAACTTCACCGGCGAGCGCCCTCGGCCTACGCCGCAAGGGCCGGCTCTCCGCGGGCACTCTTTTCGAAGGTAGAGGAATGGCAGTGTCGCCTCCCTGCCTCTGTGTGCGTAGCGCCCTCGGCCTACGCCGCAAGCGCCCGCTCTCCGTGGGCACTCTTTTCGAAGGTAGGGGAACGGCAGTGTCGCCTCCCTACCTCTGTGTGCGTAGCGCCCTCAGCCTACGCCGCAAGCGCCCGCTCTCCGCAGGCACTCTTTTCGAAGGTAGGGGAACGGCAGTGTCGCCTCCCTGCCTCTGTATGCGTAGCGCCCTCGACCTAAGCCGCAAGCGCCCGCTCTCCGCGGGCACTCTTTTTGAAGGTGGGGGAATGGCAGTGTCACTTCCCTACCCCTGTGTGCGTAGCGCCCTCAGCCTACGCCGCAAGCGCCCGCTCTCCGCGGGCACTCTTTTTCAAGGTGGGGGAACGACAGTGTTGCCTCCGCGCATGTAGCACCCTCGGCCTATGCCATAAGCGCACGCTCTCCGCGGGCGCGAGTCATTGGAGGTAGGGGAACGGCGTCCCCGCCTCCCTGCCTCGGCGTGCGTAGCACCCTCGGCATACGCATCGCGAGCCCGCTCATTGCGGGGCGGCACGGCTCCGGCGCAGGACTTCGCCGCCCGCCTTGTAGGCATCGCCTCGACGGGACGGCACGGCTCCGGTGCTCGACTTCGCCGTCCGCCTTGTAGGCATCGCCTCTGCGGGACAGCACGGCGCCGGCGCTCGACTTCGCCATCCGCCTTGTAGGCATCGCCTCGGCAGGACAGCACGTCCTCGGCGCTCGACTTCGTCATCCGCCTCGTTGGCATCGCCTCGGCGGGACGGCACGGCTCCGGCGCTCGACTTCGCCGTCCGCCTCGCAGGCATCGCCTCGGCGGGACGGCACGTCTTCGGCGCTGGGCTTCGCCGTTCGCCTCGTAGGCATCGCCTCGGCGAGACGGCGTGTCTTCAGCGCTGGGCTTCGCCGTCCGCCTCGTAGGCATCGCCTCGGCGGGACGGCACGTCCTCAGCGCTTGGCTTCGCCTTCTGCCTCGTGCATCGCCTCGGCGGCATGGCACGTCCTCGGTGCTCGGCTCCGCCATCCGTCTCGCAGGCACCGCGTCGGTCGGACGGCATGACTCCGGCGTAGGACTTCGCCGTCCGCCTCGTAGGCATTGGCTCGGTGGGACGGCGTGGGATCCATTGTAGGATTTCGCTGATTTCTTCGTAGGCATTGCCTCTGGGTCTGAAAGCTACCAGTTGCATCGGCTCACTAGTCAGCACCCTTGCGCTTGCTGTCGGGGAACGAGGGGCTGGGATAGTTGATCGTGTCAGCTCGCCCATCGGGACCTCAGCGCTTGCTGTCGAGGGAGTACCTGTTGTGGGGATGGCCCAACCCTCCGCGACTGGGCCGTGCAACTAGTCCAACATGTAATAGGCCCAATAGTGTAGAGGAATATACCAGTGTAAATATACCATGTACCCTCATCCTCTGTAAGTATTAAGGGGTAGAATGGGGATTTCCCATTCTACCCCACTCATGTATATAAACCCCCAGGAGGGGTAGGAGGAGGGACATCCTCTCCTTCTCACCAACTCTCCCATAGATCTGGCTCCTCTCTTTCTTTTCTACTAGTCCCCTTCTCTACTGTTTGGCATGTAACCACAACAGTTACTATTCTAGTTTCTGATAGAACTATATTCCGTTGCTGACTAGAATTCTGTTCCTTTTCTTCATTATGGACTCTGATCTCCAGCCTATATATATACCCCTATAGTCGCATGGTTTAAACACGTTGAAACATGCTAATGTTTTCTGTGCTTATAATTTCTTGTATAGTTGTTTCGCCGATTGTGCGTCTGTGGTTTTTCACTCAAAAGGGTTTAATTTTTCATGTTAAATCTTTGTCTCATATTGTTTATTATTCTTCATTAGTTTCGTGCTTTGTCTTGTTGATATCATAACATGTGGTATCCGATCCTAACACTACGAGTTGTATAGAACAGCATGTGTTGGAACAGCAAGTGAATACTATATACATTTATTATTACAATTTCATTTGAAGTCCCGCGCTGAAGAAGTGTCAGGGCCGGGCCCATGGGCGTGCAGGCCGTGCGCCTGTACAGGGCCCCCCATCTTCTAGGGCCTCAAAAAATCGCGTACGTGGGCGCTGCCGCTTCGTATTCTCGGCTCCGAGGCACCGCTGTCATTGTGCACGAGGAGACTTGCTGGCCGCCGCCGGAACCTCCGATCCGGGACTTTGCAGTTTGCATGCAATGCATATTGCATGATGCATGCAGCCAACAGCCTCTGTCACCGTGCGCTTTGCGCCTTTGCCAATTGCCATCAGCCATCAACGTCGTCGGACTTGGCGGCCTCCGCTCGATAGCATCCGCCATCCGGCCCTCCAGCGGTGACTGGTGAGGCGGTCGCCGCCGTCCTCTCGGCTCTCGCCGCCAGTCGCCAGCCATCTTCCGCCACCTCGCCGCAACCAGCGCGGACTCCATTCGTGATTCGTCGTCGACTCGTCGTCCAGTGCAGGTAGGTATTCGTTTTCCTCGCTTACAAGGAGATTTGAACAATATCAGGATTACCAAAAGAATTTTGGTTTCTTATTTACTTCTGACTCATTGCGGTCATTGGATAATAAGAGCTTGAAATCTTCTTGTGACAATCTTGAAGCAGCCCTTAAAAGAGATGGAAAATCTGATATTGATGCCAATGAACTATATACAGAGTTGAGGTTTCTTCAAGATTTCATTCCAAAAGAAAATATGGGTCCTCTTGAAATTCTTAAGTTTCTAAAGCGGCATGATTGTTTTCCCAAACAGCTATTGCATATAGAATTTTATTGACCATTCCTGTGACTATTGTATCAGCGGAGCGAAGCTTTTCTAAGTTGAAGCTATTGAAGTCATACTTGCGTTCTACAATGACACAAGAAAGACTTAATAGTTTGGCTACGATAGCACTTGAGAGTGGTTGCTGAAGAAGATTAATTATGAGCATATTATTGAAGATTTTATTTCAAAGAACACTAAGAGAATGATGTTATTCAAGTAAAGATTATGCAAACCAAGAGTTCAAAAGGTACTATTCTTGATATATCGCATTTGATCTGCAATACATACATTATTTTGGCTATATTTGATACTTTAGTTTAGGCCTCGCTTAGAGCTTTGTACAGGGCCTCCAAATTTCACGGCACGGCCCTGAGAAGTGTTGGCGCGGCTTGGCCTGTCTAAAACAACCTAATTACCTGAGGAGTCTTAATTTGAACAACCTTGAAAGAGGTTCCCCTAAGGCACTTTTTAACACAACGATGCTACCAGTAACATACAAATCTACTTCGGTTGATGGTTGTCTTTCAGTTTTCAGTAGAAGCAATAGAAATGCAAGTCTTTCTTCACTACAAACTAAAATATGGCTTCATAGAGGTACACAATGGTATTAGTAGTGCACAGTGGTCTCTAAACAAAACAGAAATTAAGTCGTGGTACGTAGGTCAAACTTTTTTATTCTCTTGAATACGACCCCAGACATCAATGATTTAATCTAAGGAATAAAGATGCAATATAGGTACAGATTTTTCAGCTCTCCAGTATGTACATATTGTTATGAATATTGTGTGTATTGATATGAGACCCAAAGGGCCATATATATAGGAGAGTACAAGGGGATATGCCATATAGAGATAAGGCATATATGGAATAGAATACAAGCTCTATCTCTATTCTCTAATACCCTTAACACCCCCCTCAAATACAAGGCGTATACAATAGCATTGCATTTGAAAAGGGTTAATACTAAAACAAGAAAAATCCGAAGTCCGAGTCTTGATAATGTCGTCGTTGCGTGCAGCCTTTGAATAAACTGTCAAATCAAGCCGAAGAGAAATAGATAGATGCATGACGGCGCAGATCGAAGCCCAAGAGGTGGTGGCGCAGTGCACAGAGGACGCGCGGTGGCCTTTGAAGCTTGGGGCGGCGGCTAGAGAAGCGGCGGCATCATAACGACTTCTACGATCTGCATGCGGCTCAGAGAGTAGAGCGACGGCTGCTGTCATGCAAAATAAAATTCCTACACTTCTATGACTGACAATAAATTTGTGGACTCGTACGGCTTGGACGAACTGAAAATAAAACTACGGACTTAGATGAACGTGACGGGAACTTGAAAGAAAAGACTCAAAAAAAAACTAGGAGCAGATTTTTTTCTCTCATAACTTCCTCTCTCCCGCACAGATCCATATCGGGCGCCACCCACTCCCCACTCCACTCCCATCTCTCTCCCTCTCTCCCGCAGAGAGATGGAAGACGAGCCGGGGGATCCCGGATCCGGCGACGACGGCGGGGACGGCGAGGCGGCACACGAGCGCGGCGGCGTGGGCGGTGTCGCACGCGGCGCGAGGCGCGAGGCGGCGGTGAATCCGAGCGGGCTTGCCGGCGGTTGAGACGGCCGGATCCGGCCGAGGCGGCGGATCCGGACTTCGGCGGCGTCGGAGGTGACCAGATCGGCGCGGGCCAAGGTGGAGACGGCCGGACTAGGCGGGCGAGTGGACAACGCGCGCCTTGGCGACGGCAAGGCGACCTCGGCGCTGAGACGACCGGATCCGCCCGGCGGCCGGATCCGGACTTAGCGGCGTCGGAGGTGGCGAACCGGCGCGCGGCGGCCTCGAGCGCGGCAACAATGGCAACGGCGTCACCGGCGCGAGGCGCGCGGATCTAGCGACGGCGTCTCGAGACGACCCGAGTGGCGGCGGCGGCGGCTCAAGACAGCGGCCGTGCGGCGGCCGGATCCGGCGTGGAGGCGGCCATCTGCATGGCGACGAGCGCCGTGGGGGAGCCGGACCGTCGGCATCGGCCAGGAGACGGCGGATGGCGTCGGTGCACGGCGACGAGGAAGCTGACGGATCCGGCGACGGCGGCGAACCGGAGACGAGGAGGCCACCCCCGGGAGAGGAGATCGATCCTCCCGGGGGCAGCAGCAACAGCGGAAGTAGATGATGTTAGGGTTTCAACCTAAGCTCTGATACCATGTTATGAATATTGTGTGTATTGATATGAGACCCAAAGGGTCATATATATAGGAGAGTACAAGGGGATATGCCATATAGAGATAAGGCATATATGGAATAGAATACAAACTCTATCTCTAATACGCTTATCTCTAATACCCTTAACACATATCATTCATATAACAAGTGGATACTATATACATTTGGCGTGCCTTTCCCATTGACGTGCTATCCTATGGGTTGTATAGAACAGCAAGTGTTGTATAATTATTGGAATAGCAAGTGGATACTATATACATTTGTTAGTACAATGTCATTTTATATGTGACGTCCCACGCCGAAGAAGTCTTGGCGCAGTTTGGCGTGTCAAAAACAACCTAATTACTTGTTAAATCTTTAATTTGTGGTCTGTAGGCATTGCAGTACATCATAATAATCTCGTTTGGTACAAACCGCTTTTAGATATTTTGGTGTTTGACTAGCTGCTTTTTGCTAAACCAAGTTGCAAAAAGAGATTATCTCGTTCCAAATAACAGAATAAATGCTTGGAACGTCAGAGAAACAACCATTGGATAACAAAATTTGTCCGACTTTAATTTGATTTGCCAAACAAATTGCTAGAATTTTCAAAATTGCTTTTTTTACAGTAACTCTGGAAACAAGATCTGCATAACACAGCACAACAATCACAAATTGGCCCTTAAAGCAATCTTGAAAGGGGTTTCCTTAGGCACTTTTTAAAACGATGATGTTATCATTAGCATAAATATCTACTTGTGTGAAGGTTACCTTTCAATTTTCAGTACAGGCAATAAAAGTACAAGTCATTCTTCAGTTCAAACTAAAATATGGCTTCATAGAAGAACAGGATAATATCAGTAGTGCATAGTGGACTAGTAAACTAAACAGAAATTAAGTCGTTGTATGTAAGTCAAAATTTTTTATTCTAAAGAATGTGACCCAAGACATTAATGATTTAAATTAAGGAATGAGGATGCATATAGGTACAGATTTTCAGCTCTTCTCATCTTCTGTATGCATATATCATTCATCTCACTCCTCTTCGCAACTGAAGCTTTCCATCTGTCATGCCTTTCCCCATTGACGTGCCACAGGTTCATCCATCCTTGATTCCTCATGCTGCAAGCTAGCAAGATTAGTAGTCGCATGGACTGGTTATTTTAATTAATCTGGTGATTTTCTTGTCATTTAAAGTTGCACATGATTGTTAATCACTGATGGATTTGTTGTATCGCTAAACCTCGCAAGTCATAGTTAGTGCAAATTAAGATATATCTTGGTTAGATATTAGCTGGAATAGTTCCTTATCTCTGCGCTATTTCCTCTGTTCTGCTCTATGGATTTTGCTATTAATATGGCCTCTATGATCACCAGTTGGGTTGCTCATTTATGCTTGAAGTTATGGTGGTCACATAATTTAGGATCACCTGTCGGCAAGACTAGAATTACCTAGTGCAAATATATATTTAGATGCTATCTTGGAAAGTTAGCTAAAGAGTGAGCAAATTTATTCCCCTCCCTGTTTACAAACACAACGCTGTAAGTCTTCGATGGCTGAATGCTTTGTTTTGACTGTAACATTATTTTATATCAATCTTAGCCGGTTTGACAGTTATCATTACTTGTAGGAGGTATTTGGAGAATGTAATGATGTGTGTGTTCTATCATCTGTGTTGTTCATAAGATTTTTCCAAAAAGATAGCATACCGCTCACTAAAATTGTCACTACCATGGTGTGTTCGAAATTTATCCTCATTTTATTTTTTATAACATGGTTATATCTCAATATAAACAATGCACAAGTTACAAGGGACCATGACAAAATGACGGTAATATTATATATGATTGGAAGAACAGGAGACCATGAAAGTATCACCATTACTTAAGTTTGTTTTTTGAAGAAAGATCACCGTTAAGTTGGAACTGATATGATCTTTGAGATGTACCATTAGTATAACTGAATAGAAAATATTACATGGAATTTCAGAATTTAACTATATATATCCTGTTTTTGTTCATGCTATTGAGGTTCGGCAGCCGGCCAATTTAAAGTGTAGGTTTTATTTGCAGATGCGGTGAAGAACACAGCTAGCTAGTACTTCCCACAAGGATACAGCATATGGCAGAAGCTGCTGTAGTCCAGGCTCTTATCAAGATTGGTTCTGCTTTTGGAGAAGTAGCACTGGACCAGCTCAAGGACTTCATAAAAAAAGAAGCAGCTCTGCTACAAGAACTACCGGGGCTTGCGAAATGCATCGGAAGGGAGCTAGACATGATTCATAGCTTCCTGATGCAAGTACGGGCAAAGATCCACAGCACTGACAATGAAGTTCTGAAACGCTGGGTGGTGAGAGTGCGGAAGGTCGCTTACCGCGTCGAGGACATAATAGATGAGTACTGCTACAATGTTGCCCTGCTGCAGAACGAAGGGTTTTTCAGTAGAATGGCGCATGCGACCTACTATGCAGCAACTTTTCATAGCATTGCTTCTGGACTGAAGGAAGTAGATCAGGAGATCAAGCATTTGTCGCAACTGAAGACAAATTATGCCGAATACTTCAGTGATTTACTTAGCAACGCAATTGATAACACTCAAGCTCATCTCTCCCGTGATGGCTCCGTTCATCCAGTTAAAGGATGCATTGTTGGCATGAAGGAAGAGATGAAATCACTGGAATCATGGTTAGACAAAGAATCCAATGATCGAACTCGAGCAGTGATATCTGTGTGGGGTCTTTTTGGGTTGGGGAAAACAACTCTAGTTAGAAAGGTGTATGAATTTTACAAGGAGCTGAAGAGCTTCGACTGCTATTCTTGGATTGAGGTACCACACAAGTACAACATTGACGTTATGTTAAGGCAGTTAATAAGGGATCTAAGTGAAGACCAAAGCCAAGTACCTGCCAACCTTGATGGTATGTACGGCAGCAAGCTGAGTGATATATTATGTAAAGAGTTATCGAATGGGAGCCGGAGGTACTTGATTGTGCTTGATGACGTTTGGGATACAGCTGCATTACATGGTTTATCAAGCTTCTTGATCGACAATGGTAATGCAAGTCGGATAATCATCACGACTAGGACGAGCGATGTCGCTTCACTGGCTCAAGAATCCTATAAGCTCAAGCTTAAGCCCTTAGCTCATGGCGACGCATTGAAACTCTTTCGCAGAAGGGCTTTTCAGAATAGCAATCTGGAGTGCCCCCCACACCTTGAGAAGCTGTGCGATCAGATTGTGAAAAAGTGTGGTGGCTTACCGTCGGCTATCTGTGCGATAGGCAATGTGCTGGCCGTCAGAGAACAGACGGAGGTGGCATGGAAAACAATGGATGATCAGTTCCAGTGTATGTTGGAGGACAACCCTGGCCTGGGTGAAGTGAGGAGTGCCCTGAGCATAAGCATCTTGTTCCTTCCAAGGCATCTCAAGAACTGCTTCCTCTATTGCAGCCTGTTTCCACAAAATCATACTCTCTCGCGAGAAAGTCTCGTGAAGCTGTGGGCAGCGGAAGGATTCGTAGCAAGGAAAGGAAACAGCACCGTTGAGGAAGTCGCAGACGAGTACCTGATGGAGCTGATCCGTGGAAGCTTGTTGCAATTGCTGGAGACAGATGAGCTCGGTAGAGTAGCCTTCTGCAAGATGCATGACATTGTGCGTGAGTTGGCTCTCTCTCACTCCAGGAAGGAGATGTTTGGCTTGATAGAAGGAGATCTTCAAACAGATCAAAAGGAAGATGTCCGCCGCTTGTTGATATCGAAGTGCAACAAGCACATCGGATCAAGCATCGAATTTCCTCACCTCCGTACTTTCATTGCCACTAATGGAGCTGCACACCCAGATTTGCTCAAATCTCTCATAGCCAGGTCAAGGTACCTTGCTGTTCTGGAGCTGCAGGACTCACCCATCGACACAATTCCAGCAAACATCGGGGAGTTGTTCAACCTGCATTATCTTGGGTTCAGGAGGACCAAGGTGAAATCCCTTCCAAAGTCGATAGAGAAGCTCACCAATCTGGAAACTCTGGACCTGAAGTACACCGAGGTTGATGAACTGCCGAAGGACATCGGCAAACTGAAGAAGCTGAGGCACTTATTTGCTGAGAAGCTCATCGATTCTAGTCGGAAACAGTTCAGATACTTCAAAGGTGTGCAGCTGCCGAATGAATTCTCACACCTGGAGGAAATTCAGAGCCTTGAAACAGTTGAAGCAACCAAGAACTCCATCGAGCAGCTGGAGCGTCTGACTGCGCTGAGAACCTTGTGGGTCGAGAACGTGCACCGCTCCGACTGCGCAAAGCTGTTTGCTTGTTTGTCTGCAATGGAAAACCTCTCCAGCCTGCTCATCAGCGCTAGCAACGACTGTGAGGTCCTCGATTTCGACTCCTTCAGGCCTGCAAACATGCACCTGCAGAAGCTCATCATCAGAGGCTGCCTTGACAACGGCACATTTGGGAAACCTGTGTTCAGTCAGCATGGGTCACACATCAAGTACCTCTCACTCAGCTCCTCCAGAGTTGGCCCCGATCCGGTCCTGCTTCTTGCAAAGCATTTACCAGACCTCATCTACCTGAGCATCCGGAAATGGTGCTGCACAGAGGAGATGGTTCTCCATGCAGGTTGGTTCCCTCACCTGAAGACTCTCTTCCTCGGTGACATGGAGCAGGTGCTCAGCATCGCAATCGAGCCATCGGCGGTTGGTAGCCTGGAGGCGTTGTACCTGGTGTCACTGACGTCTATGAAGGGGGTGCCAAGAGGTTTGGAACATGTTGCGTCGCTCAAGAAGCTGACGGTGTGGGGGCAGCCAGCCGAGTTCAAGTCAGAGTGGGAGAGGGACAACTGGAAGACGAAGCTGCACCATGTGCCAGACATAAGCGTTTGATTCATCAAGGAATGCGTGCTGCATGCATCGATTGCTCTTTGGTATGATTAGTTGTATCTGAATTTATTCCTGGCTGTCTTGTTTATACAATAATGCCTATAACCAACCTGAACGTGGATGGGAATCTTCAGGAGGTCTTGTCTAGGTTGTTGTGAAGTTTCTGGATTATTGTGATGTTAATTCTGAATGTTTGTGTTGTGCCGGTTCTTGTTTGAATTGTATGCTTGCAATATGTGCGGAGTTACTGGATTTTTGTGAAGTTATCTGAACTATGAAACCTTGTGTTCTACCTGTTCTTGTTTTGAATTGTACGTTTCTAATCCGTGTGATGGATTCCAATAAAGTTAAATAAAATGTTTGATCGTATGGCGCAATCAGAAGGGGGTGAATGATTGTCCGTTTCTTGAAATCTCTAAGTAGTCAATGAAGATTTTTATCGCTTGATGATCAGCTACCCGTAAGATCGCTCAACATTGCTCTTCAACCAGATTGAATATACTCAAAAACATCAATCTAGAAGCAACATCTCATGCTCACCTTTAGACGTAATTGTACACTTTGATCCAATAACAAACTCTAGCACTCTTCGAACAGACCAAGAACCAAATTGATTCAAGATGATGTTTGTTGCTGGATATTCATGGATTTACAAAGCACCCTCACAGCACCCCTAAAAGCCTCTCAACGAAATCCCTCAACTCTCCAAAAACTTGTGTCAATCCATAGCCTCCCCCTGCTTATATAGGTTAACATCACAAACTATCTCTACCTTAAACACGAACTCAAAACTTTATTTCTTTCGAAAACCAAAGGACCTGAAACCCATCCTAATACAGGTTTTTAATCAAACTCTACCTCTTCCAAGTTATTAACTCCATCCACAACTTCTAACTCAACACGTGACTAAACTTCCAGGATAGTACCTCCTGTGTCTCCATCACACACCATCAACTCCCGTGCCAAATCCTCTAGGACCTTACCACCCGTTGTTTCTCCACGCATCTCCACCTTTGGTCTTTATGTGCTCCAGTATTAGCCTGACCACCTAGCATAACATCCTCAACCGTCTAGATCTCAGACCTCCCCATCCTAGTCTCGGTTCTCCTCGTCACCGACTATGATCGTCTCCACGCCCAACTACATATGCAAAGACCAAAGAACGTTTTTTCGAGCACAAGTTCTTCACAACTTGACCGTCATCAGTCCACAAACACAAACCACACTCTTATCCATCAATCATCACAAGTTAGATTGTCCACAACCACAAATTCCATCCCTTTCCACAAATCAGCCTTAGATCACTCAATGTGATCGCTAGCTCAATGAGTACTCGAAAATAACAAGAACTCAGAAATTACTATCGCTCCACTAAAACACTTAGAAATAACAAACAATGCTATTGACCAGAACCATCGAGTACTGATTATCGAATACCAATTGTTACGACTAAAACACCCAATCGCCAAGTCTACGACTACCAATCATCAACCAATCACTGCATCATCAATCACCAAGTATTGAGTGTCACCGACAACCGATATGACCAGATCAATCAACCACTGACTCAACACAAGTACTCGAGGTACTCAAAGATCATAAGAATTAAAGCACTCATACCAATGGTGAAGCCTATGACTATCAAGTACCGACCAGTAAAGTCCATAACTATCGAGTACCGACCAGTAAAGTCCACGACTATCGACCGGTTACTGTAGCTAAGACAAGAAACTGTAGCTATAACCATCGACAAAAGCATTGTAGCTACGACCATGGAAAAGTACTCTAACTTACCATCTTCGACCAGGTATGGTTGTTCTGCCGTAGTCGATGTTCTGTGGTCAAAATGTCATGATCGACGAATGACGATATCAAAATACCATGGTCGGATTGCCACGATCAAAGTCGGACATCGTCAAAATCAGACATGGTCGAAGTTGGACATGGTCGAAGTCTATTGTGGTCGAAGTCGGACGTAGTTGAAGTCTATCGTGGTTATTTTGCTATCCTAAAAACTCAAGCACATAAACGCATTGACTAGAACTCTCACAAATGGAAATTCCAATAAAACCAAATGTCTCACAAATGCAAATTCCAATAAAACCAAATATCAATTATTTATTATCAACAATATGCACGACATTCACATGGTCTTACATAAACTTGTTGATCCTAAGGTGTTGCTGGAAATTGTGGTACGATCTCAGAAGTTACTAGACGTAGAGGATGGCATGTTCTTACTCTATACTCATACATGATTTCGATGTCGAACTCAACAATATTTGTAAGACATGAAAAAGACAAATTCACCATGAATAGTGAGAGACCATGTGAAGGGCACCCCATGGTTGTGATGAGTAATTGACTCTTGTTCTAGGAAGATTGAGTTTAGTTTTTGAGGTTTGTGCTAGTTACGCCTTTGTCGTAGTTCTCGCGAAGTGTTCTGCAGCTAACACGACCACGTTGGTCATGGTCGAAAGTCATGCGCACTGGTTACGACCACTTTGGGCGTGGTCGAAGGTCTCCCGAGGGGTCTACGACCACTTTGGCCATGGTCGAAGGGCACCAGAAGGCAGTACGACCACGTTTGGCCGTGGTCGAATGCCAGCACGACCACGTTGGCCGTGGTCGAAGGCCAGCATGACCACGTTGGCCGTGGTCGAAATAGGTTACGACCACGCTTGGCCGTGATCGTAGGTCTCCAGGGTAGTTTAAGACTGGTTTTGCCATAGTCGTATCTTGGTCATGGTCGAAATGACCGCACGACCACGTTGTCGCTAATCGGAAGAGGCGGCGACCTTACGACCACGTTTGATCGTGGTCGAACTCACCGGAAGTCTACGACCATGTTGTCAAGCATCGGGAGCCGGTAAGTCGTTCACGACTTCATCAGTGCATTCTCGATTGTAGCATTTGGCCGTGGTCGAAAGCTTGCGGACAAGTGTACGACCACGTTGTATCGTCTTGGCGCTCGGGTATGCGACCACGTTGGGAAGTCGATGGCCTACGACCACGTTATTGAGAGCTGCAGTCGAAGTCGACACTCAAATCTCGACCACATGAGTAGTCGGCACTCTACGACTACGTTATTGAGAGCTGCGGTCGGAAGTCGATGCTTCGACCACTGTGGTTGGGAGCCGGCACTCGAGCTTGCGACCACGTGGGAAGTCGGCGGACTTCGACCATGTTGTGAAGCGGTCGAACGAGGTCGGGTCGGGGTCAGACTCAGTTGGTTATAGTCGTACCGGTCGGATTTGGTCGTAGAGCAGTCTGGCGTTGTCGGACGTGCTCGCACGCAGTTGGAATCGGTCGTATGACCTGCAGACTTGGTCATTTGAGCTGGAATTTGGTCGTAGGGCTTTGTGATGAAGTCAGGGTCCTTGTGCACTTGTTGGTTTATCTTTTCGATCGGTCGTAACGACTTGGGTTGAAGTCGTAGTTTTTGAGCGTTAAAGCCGTAGCGAGTTGTGGCTGGTCGTAGCTAGTTAGCGATGATCGTAGACTCATTGTTTCTGATCATATGGCTTGATTTTGTGGTCGTATGTCGTGTGCTTTCATTGTTCTCTATTTTCGACTGGTCGTAGGTGGTATACGACTTGGTAAGAGTATGATTTGAGTTCTGTTTTCTGGCTCAAGTAGTTGGATACTATTGTGAGCGGTGCTATGTAATGGTTTGCTTGTCTGTGATGGTTTGCAGGACTTTGAGACTAGTCGTGGTGAGGCATGGATGGTCGAGACTAGGCACGAGGGTGCTGAGGTCGTGATCGGCTGGGAGATGCCAAAGACGATGAAGTCTGTGAGGTGGTTGCAAGCGTGATCGGCAAGGCGGGAGGAAGCTTCGGGAAGGCGTGAAGTGGCATTTTGGAGAAATGCGAAAGCGCAAAGGGAAGTTGTGTCCTGCAAAAGCACGGAGTTGTTGGCGCTAATGGGTAAAGCAGTGGAGCCGTTGGGTGTAACGGGTAAAGCACTGGAGCTCGTTCTCGCTGTTGGGTAAAGAGAGTGGTAAAACCCGGTGTTAGGTGGGAGTTAACGGGTTCTCCCCCTGTAGCAAGAAGACTATAAATAGAGAGGGTAGAGCTCGGATGCTCTGTGAGGTTGTTCCCGAGTCACTCTGAATTTTTCGTCTCTATTTGTGTGAGTTGTCTCTGGGTAGAGCACGGTTGCTCTTGTACCTCCAATGGAGTGGCTGTAGAAACCTCCATGTTCAATCATTCATCTCTCTTCCTCAAGTTGATTTCTGTCGTCATGAGATGTTGTGATTGTTTTGTTTGCGATCTGTTTTGAGAGCTTGTTCTTCATGCTATCCTTCTCTCTCCTCTCTTCTTCTTGAGGCTGCATTCGTTCTTGTGTGCTTCGATTAGCTCAGAACTGGGAATCTGTCTCAAGGCCACTTGGCCAATTTATTCCCGAGAGCAGGAGTCGAAACAGAGAAGTTTTCTCTTCCAGAGGTTGGAATAGTTCAGTGCCCCAAATTTGAGGATCAAAAGCCAGAGAGTCTTAGTTACTCGGAAACCTGGCAAACGAGTCCTTCTCCATTCTTGTTTCAACCGCGCAGTTTTCTTTGTTTGATTTCTTTTGTCGGCTCGGGCAAGTGTTCGACCACGTGGTGTTCGACCATCAGTTGGCTTACGACCACGTGCGTTCGACCAGAGAAGTCAGTTCTTTCGACCGTTTTGCTGTGTGGGTGCTTGGGGAGTTTTGAAGGCACCATTCACCCCCCCCTCTGTCGCCATTTCGGTCCTACAAATAGTGACGTGGTGCTATTCACTAAGTATTTGTCATTTTCGTATCTTTCAAATGTAGTTGAGTTTATTAGTGATATGCCCTAGAGGCAATCATAGAGATGCTTGTATCATTAGTTGATCCCATACATAGTGTGTAGGATCTTTAGATCTAATATCGTCATTGTTTCTTATATGTGTAATAGTTTACTTAGGTGTTATCAAATACTACTTCGTGACTGGGTGGTCATAAAAGTATCTTTCGGGTTTACTATGAAACATGCGGAGAAATATGAGATCAAGATGAAATTTGCCCATACTATCTAACAGGAGAGATATCTCTAAACCCTCGATGTGGTTGGATTAAGGAAGTGTATGGCCATGTCGAATGTGGTTGAGGAGTCAATCACAACTGAGTAATCCACTACAAGTTCGAGTAAAGGATCGAGCTATCATAGGATGGCACGCTTCTCGTCTTGAGTTCGATCTAGTATTATGAGGCAAAGGGATCGGTAAATAAGAACTATATAGGTTCATCTGATATGATTTTTATGTGTATATGGGAGTCGTTATGTTATGCTATGGACCGCTACCGACTTATGAACTAGAAAGGAGTTTTTAGTCTATGACCAAATATACATAAACCTACAGAGTCACATACTTAATGGGCTGGAACGATAAGGGTTTGAATGATAGTCTCTGAATGGGATACGATCTCTACTTGTATCGGATAAGAATCTGATTGGAGGCTATATAAGGAGAGGTGCGGGAGCTGAGAGAGGCATCCCGAAACACACCCATCGACACCCTAGCCGCCATCTCTCATAACCCCTGCCGTGCGCACTGGTGCTAGCAAGCCGATGCACAGTGTTCCATCCTTATGCGTGTGGACCTCAGTAGAGACACTACTGCGACTGCAGCGCTGATCGAGACGATTGTGAGGAGGAGACGGGTGGGCGAAAGATGATCAACTACTACCACTACACCGATGTGTTCTTTGTTGAATCAGTTACTTCAACTCTACTTTCGCTGCACGGCACGTCTAGTGGTAACAATCATGATCTCTTAGTCGCATGGTATCCTGATTTACGTGGTAGAAAATTTTAATTTGCGATAGTGTAACCTACCTGTATCCCAATAGAGTTTGACATCAAAATTGTGTATGCCTATAGAACATGCCATCCTCTACATCTGGTTTTTTTTTTTGAGAATTTTATAAAACTTTCATACCTGGATTTCACGTGCTTTTAATACTTAGCTGGTTTCACTATATACCCTCCTCTATATATGCACCTTCGTTTAGTTCTATTTAATTTTAATCCAAACTAAATAATTATTTCTAGCTCTCTCAATGTGCATTACAACTCTATATGTAGTATTTGTTTCTCTTTTTCAATAGTGAAATAACTATATGCGTGGAAAAGGAAATATCTTGGCATTCGCGGGATGGTTTTTCTCTAGATAAGGTACCTGTGCTAATGAGCTGCTGAACGAATAGGTAGTCTTTATTTATATAGAACAGGACAATTCCATTTCACTAAGGAATCATTGTCGAGTTACAATCATTGGGAAACCAAAATGAGAAAAATCTAGGCAACTCACTCCAGGATATAACCCACAAACACTCGAGTACAACTCGGTGCTCCCATATTGGTCTAACATCTTAAGTTGGTGGGTATTGAACCAATGATCTAGCATGAATCGTGGAAGACACAAGCTTTTTGTTATACTGAAAAATGCAGTGTCAAATTCCAAACAAAGTAAGATCCGGCTTGTGGCCGGATGATGGGGAGGCTGTGTAACCTTCCACCACCCGTGTTCGGGCACTAGGACCGACACGGGTGCTCACCTCCGCCTTTAACGAATTGGCAGAGCGTCTGCCCTTTTTCAAAAAAAAAATCCAAATAAAAAGGGAAGCAATATTTTGGTTTGTTTCCTCAGTAAATTTGCATCCACAGTCTACACCTACCATGTCATCATGACCACAAGCACAAGACAACTGACAATGACATCTGGAGTATGGTATATGTATGAATGCTAGCGACATGACTTAATTAAGTGGCTAAGGTGATGATATGCAAAGAAACAACATATGGAGTCAAGGCTTTTGTGGACACTTGTGAAGTAAGCGTCGCATGACTGACATTTTATCGCCAAGTTCTTCCAGTCGTGGTGTTATGTGGTAACAAGGCCTGTTAGTGGGCAGTGTGGCGTGGCCATGCCCAAGTTGGCCGATTGTTGGTCTAGGCTCGAGCTTCATATTTATAAAAAGTAATTAAGAATAATATTTTCAGCTTTTTTTTTTTTTTGCTTTGGGCCCAGCCTTGTCGGGCCAGTCTTGGGACAGGCTTTTCAAGGCTAGCCTTTTCAAGGCCCTGCTGGGCTCATGAGTAGGTTAGTGTAGCAATATACTAAGTTTAGAGCAACCATTGGTACAGTACCACACAAGAAATCAAATGTGAACAAATACAAATATCATCGATGGTAGATTAACGCAAAATATGAATGAACAAACGTATGGAAAATTTATGAGAAGTTTTAAGAATTAATTAACGGAAAAGTCTATTGCACGGTCTCCACCTCGGACCCCCTTCCCATCTTTAATAAATTGCCGGTATTTTCCATGCTGGCCTGGCAAAAATGATTCACATAACTACTTTATTTTTAAATACGAATACGAATTTTTAAAATGAATATGAATACGAATTCGAATATTCTCAAATACAAATACGAATCGAATGTCATAATGAATACAAATTCAAATTGAATATATACTTAATTCGGTCGAATACAAATATCCTCCTACAACTTCTGTAACAAATCTCGGTAGAACAAATTTATGTAATATGATCGAATACGAATCTCGACTGGTATAGGAAACGGATCTAATACGAATCGAATAGTCTTGAATATTAATACGAATGCAAATACAAATATTCTCAAATATGGATACGAATATTATCGAATACGAATACAAACATTTTCGAATGCGGATTTTGCTTACTACATTCACGTTTTCTCGGATACGAATATCGGATAAAATGGATTATCTATTACCGTTTCTCAACCCCTAGGTTTGAGTCCTAGTGGGACTGGTGGAACCAGCCAAACCAATTGTGCCTAGCGGTCTGATCAACTGAGCTCAGCTGCTAGACTAGGGCAAAGTCAGTTTTCAGCAGTGAGTTCTGTCTTTTGGGGAATTTGGTCGTAGTTTGGTTATTTTGGCCCCAGGTCAGTGCATTCATATTACATGAAGCATGTTGAGCTAACATGGGTCAAATTGTAAAGAACTTATGTATAAAAATGATTTCTTTATCTTTAGATGTGCAGATAAGTTTGGAGTCAACTATGATCAACAACAAGAGCTAGGACTATGCTCATGGAGGAGCCGAGGTCCAGAATGCTCAAGAATGCTAGATGAGATGGTGGAGCTCAAGCATGGCACAAGAAGGCAAGGAAGGTTAAAGGGAAGGTTCAAATGAAGGGTTGCACCAAGTAGTTTGGTCGGTCCAAGTGAGGCGTGGTCCAATTGAACCAGAACGGGAGAAACTTGATGACGCGTCGTAAGCCATTGGTGCACCTACATGTGGCAAACATGATGATTGCTTGCAAGGGAAGGTGAAGACCGGTTAAAGGCGAGGGTATTTTTGGTAGTTTGCTAAATACTGAAAACTTTGTTGGATCAAAACCGCGACACTTGAGTGGCGCTTGGGAAAGCGGTTTAGGTCAAGGAGATGCTAAGTAGATGAAACGCTAAAGACTTAGCGGATTCGGGCTCATGTGCTTTGAAAAGTATGCATGAGTTAAGAGTCGGTGTAAAACCCGTGTTGTGTGGGATTAATGGGTTTCTCCCAGTTGTGCTAGTGAATAGTATCCATTAGGGTTTGTTGCTCCATCTATTTAGTGGAGGGAGATGGAGGCTTACATGTCAACCAATCTAGAGTTAGGGTTAGGGTTGAGAGAGAAGAGTGAGTATTGTAGTATGCTCTCTTATCCTCCTATGGAGTGACGATATAACGTTCATTCTGAAGTAGCAATATAATCAAGTTTGTTTATCTCATTGATTTGCTCTTGTTCTAGTTGGTTCTTTTGCATCTTCTATCCCCTTCTTGATCTTGCTAGTGATAATAATGTGTAAGCAATGGAGATGACTCATATATATCATATCTCCTCTATCTAGGCACTATGGTTTGTTAGATTTTGAAGTTGCCCATTTCTTGCAAGTGTTGGACCCTTTCTTGAGAAATCATGATTCGAGGGTTTGGCCTTGATTCATCATTTGGTTTTGTTTGCTATGATATGTGGAAATATATCTAGAGCTATCTTGATTGTTCTTAACCCATGAGCAAGTTATTTCTAAAGTTTTTAAGATTTGCTCAATTTTGGTACAACCTTGCATATTTTGAGAAAAGTTGAGGGCTTTGGCTAGGATCATCCTGATCCTTGGATGGAATACATTCTTGAGACCTTTAGTGAGGTGTGCACAAAGTTTATCTCATTTGACCATGAATTTTGAAGTTTGCACCAAAAGTGGTTTGGACTTGGGCCGATTTTCTATTCTGGGAATAGAGGAGCAATCAGACTGCTCCAGGGCCCAATCAGATCGGTCATCGATTAGACCGTCGGTGTCAAGCCAGTCAAACCGCCACTCTCAAGCCGGCCAGACCATCGGCTTACCTCTGGTCAGACCAACCAGGTGCAGCTTCCATGCTATTTGTTGTTTCGGGTTGTTGCTTGGTTGTAAGTTGTGAAATATGATATTCTTAGCTCTCTAGATCTAGAGTGAAAGATTTCTAGTACTTGGAGAAATTTAAGAAGGCATCATTCTGTTGGATCGAAAACGGCAACAGAGGGGGGTGAATGGTGTTTTCAAAAATCCCCCAAAGTATTCACACGAATTTTTCTTCTTCGATAGCTAGAGAAGCTATGAAGAAAAAAATATGATTGCTCACTTGAAACCAATCAAACAGATCGACAAGAGAAATCTCAAAGAAAATCTGCAGTGCAGTCAAAACAGCAGGTTTGAATGCACGCTGGTAGTCGGTCTCACCTGAGATAGTCAAAAGACAACTGAAAACCCAAATCTGCAGGATTTGAAAGATAAGGCAAAAAGGCTGCCGAAAATTGCAGCAATAGTAAAAGAGAAGAAGAGCAAAAACAGAGAAAATTTAGAACTCTCACAGCTCTTCTTGGGCCAAAGAAATTAGAGAAATAACCTTAATAGGCAGCTCATTTGAAAGAGAAAACAAAAGGAGTAGGAAGCAACAATTTTTGGCAATTCAGAGGTGAGTGCAGTCTGAAACTTAAAACAGTAAGAATGAGGAATCTGCCGACAACAGAGAGAGCTTACATGCAGTCGAATACAATCTTTAACCATCCTACAGGCTGCTGACTGAAACTTGATGCTCAGCAAAAGAAAACAGTAGGAATTATTTCTTTGCCGAAAACAGAGAAAAGGAGAGAAGGAACCGAAGGTTCACTGCCTTTTTAAGCCAAAGAGAAGCAGGAGTTCATACCACAGGTCCTATCAAAAACAGAAAGAAGAAATGCTAAACAAAAAGGGGATTCAGCATGTAAACTGACAGCAAGAAAAAAGTATTTGAAGCAAAACTGGACCACCGAAATCTCATGGGCGAACTGACTGAAAATAGACAGAAAACTGACAAACAGCAAGTACTGGGAATAACATAAATCAATGATGCGATCGAGTGCATGCTATCCTCTTCTAGTCAACTGAACAGAGTTTCAATTCAAACAAAAAATTAACCTCTTGGAAGGAGAAAGCACACAAAAAGATCAATCATGGCTAAAATTGACACAAGCAAAGCATTCAAAAAAATTCCTGAGAAGAAAAGACTCACTAGCCAAACCAAAGGAGATACCAAAGAGCAAACAGCTTGTGATTCTTGAGACCTTTGGTTAAGAGACTTTAGAATAGAGAGGGAAATAAGCTCAGAAGAAGAAAACTCAAGCCAGTTTACTCAATTTGCTAAGATAACCAAGAAGCACAACTCCTCTGTTTGCCAGAACAGTAAACCCTAGAATGGGTTGAAACAGAGGAATGAGTAGCGAAGAAAAAACTCTATCTTGGATCCTTGCTTTCGGATATAAGCTGGCCAAAGGGACCTTTAGGAGATATCCAGTCCAAAGCAAAGCGATTCCATAGCTATCCAACCTGAAAATCAACTCAAATCAAAAAGAAAGACAGTGAAGAACAGAGAACGACGGAGAATAACTGAGGCAAAGAACACAGCAAAAGAAGTCATGGAACCAAATTATCTCAGACAAAGATTATCTCATATAGAAACCAAAAGATGAAAGATTACACAGAGTTCATCTTACAACCATCTCTCCCATCATCCCCATACGCATGATCATAAGGGAAAAACAAGAACTCATCTCAACTACTCTCTGGACTCACAGACTAAAGCCAAAACAACCCACAGCTTTGCCTACCAACCCTTAACAGAAAGAAAAGAGACTCAAGATATAAAGCAAAGCCCTAACTCCTCTCCCAAGAGCCATCCTCCACCAGGTCACACTCCTCCTTTATATAGCCTTTGGTTACTGGGTTTCCAACCCATTTTACCCGCTAATTCCAAACTGAAACCGCTTCCACTTGTGCAGCCCTGCGTATTTACCAAAACGCCCCTCCTGCACCTTCCGGGAAGCTTCCACGTTTCTTGCCGTCCAAGCCTCACAACCACTTCGAGTCCTCGCTGTTTTCGACAGATCCCGACCGCTCCGACCTCAGCACCATCTACGCCTAGTCCGGTCATCCCGTGCCTCGCCACGACTCCGCCTCGATATCCTACAGCCATCACAGACAAAAAACACATCACATAGCACCGCTTGATATAATATAATCACAATTGCATTAACGAGAATTCTTTAAGCACAAACTAGCCCAAACCAGTCGACAAGAAGGATAAGCGCCCAACCAAGTTCGACGAGGTCCAACCGAAACCGACTGCACTACGCAACGACATGGCGCAAACCACACAAATCAAACTCAAACTTTCTAGAACATGCGTCAATTACTCATCACACACACGGGGTCACCTCCACATGGTCTCTCACATTCATCCTGAAGACCTCTGTTGCCATTATTGGTCCTACAAGTAGTATCAGAGGCCAGTTAGCTCTTTTTGGTCTTAAAGCAATGGCTTCAAGCAAGTACTCTACCAAGCCACCGATTTTCGATAGGGTTGACTATCCCTACTGGAAGCTCAGATGGTCACATACATCTAAGCCCAAGGGTAGCAAATCTGGGCAAAAGTCAAAAATCCTTATGTTGTGCCTACCGATGATCAGATCACTCTGACAAATACTGCGAATATGGAGGCAAACAACAAAGCACATAAGTTCTCTCCTTTCCAAAGGGAAGGTCTTCCTTTGGTGACCGTGCTCCGACTGACCTCTCGACGGCTACCATGCAATGTTACTATATGATGGAGAAGGTTCTTCTTTCTATAAGAAGTGAAACGCAGTTTACATCCCTCCTCGCATATCGCTAATTACGATTAAATTAACATAAATTAACATGGCAAATTTAGATCACATAAAATTCTCAAAAAATTACACAATTAGGTCAATTGTGTCGGGAGGCTTCATATAAAATTTTGTAATATTTGGAGCTCGTTTGCTATAATGACAACTCCTACAAATATCATAATCGTATGAATTTTTGAGCAACATTCAGAACATATAAAATTGTCAAAAATTACACAGTGAAGCACATTGTGTCGAGAGGCTGTGCATAATATTTCATAATTTTTCAAGCTCATTTGCTATATTTAAAATTTTGAACAAATATAACATAAAATTATGAATTTTGGTAGGTAATTAAGGTAACTAATTAGCTAGCTTAATCACCTACCGTTTTATGGGTAGGCGGCAGGCCACTTGCCATTTGGCAGCCGGACGGTAGGTGCTACGTGTTAACTGTCGGGAGCTGCTGTCTGGTGACCAGATGGCAAAACCGTTTTTTTAGTACCGCGTGCATACAATTATTTCTGCTAATACGCATTAAAAAGACGTTATATATGACAACAATTCTCAGTAACCATCTCCACAGTAGACACAAAAGAAGAGGGCCGTATACATGATATCAGCTTAGTATAATTTCTGTCGAATTATACTGCTGCAACAAATGTTTGCCAATTAACATTGTACAATTTGATTTGTGTCGAACTTTGCTTTTCGAAACAAAGTGGGAATAACTTTTCTTTGCGAACTTTCTTTTGGAAGATCACATCGGAAGCTCATATCTACGCTGTTGAAGTTGATCTAAGTCCATACAAGATCTGGTATAACAGGTGTTGGGGGCTATGTGTAGGTTTTATCAGACGTGGTATCAATCTATAATAAGTGATTCTGATTTGGTTTTTTCTTTGTGTGGGACTCATTTCTCTCGCCATATATGTGTACCCCAGTAGAAGTACAAACACTTTATTGTAATCTCCTTTCGTTATAGTGATTTATCTTCATGTGTCTGTGTTATTTCGCAAAGACTTTTTTGTGTAAAAATCAAATCTGCATATCTCTATTTTCCTATGTATTATTTATAGTAAATAGTATCAAGCATATAGGAGCTTAGGGTACAAGAGATTCTATCGGAGAAAGAATAGTCGAGTCGACGTGCTGTGCGTCTCGCGCGCTCGTCTCGATCCCCGTCGCACGTGGTCGTTCCTCGGTTCCCCGTGAGTTTTTGCTAGGTACATATAAATTCGTACCAGTAAATATTAGTTTTCTTACTCTAAGGGGGTGTTTGGGACTGCTCCACTCCAGTTTTTGCAGCTCCGCTCCACCAACTCCACCATGGAGCAGCTCCAGTGTGGAGTTCGTGGAGCAGGTGGTACTGTTTGGCACCTGACCTAGCTCCACTCCACGAATGAGTTGTTTCCGCAAACGGTCTATTATGCCCCGATTTATGTTTGTTTATTTAAGTAATACTCACCAAATATTTTGGTTAAATAATTACACCAGTCGGATACAAATAATTGACCCATAAATTTGCTTAGATCTTATATATATATTTTATAAACTCGATCGAAGTTATACAAGTTTGGTTTATGACAAAACTAAAACAAATTACTCTATCTATAATTATAATGTAAAGTCGAGGTAGTACATGCTATTTGCGCAGGAAGTGGAAGCGAGTTGTGTCGGGCATGTAATCAGTCACGCACTCGGCACTATTTTTTTCCAAAAAAAAAAAATCAAAATCCAACTAACTTCCACTCGTCCTGGAAAGGCTCGCACGCTAGTTGCGCCGCGTAGGTTGGAATCGTTGCGGACGTACGGAGCCGAGTTGAGCAGGACGAAACAAACTGGTACATGTGATTAATGAGTGGCAAGGTGGGTAATTAACTCACAACTCCATGTGGGAATAGAAAACCCCAGAACCTGGAGTACCTCCTGAGGTGCTCTAGAAAAAACGTGGAGTTGGCCTTCAACTCCACCTTTTTTTTGGAGCAGAGTTCTTGGAGCTGAAGGTGTTTGGCAACGTGGAGTTGGAGCGGAGCTGAAAAAACGGGAGCGGAGCAGTCCCAAACACCCCCTAAAGCATAATCTTTCGCTGTTAGATCTTGATACGAGATTTTCTCTATAACAAATCAAGATATAGGCTGTTTTATCACAGCTTATTTTGGATAATACAAATTTTTTTTGGGGAGATCGGTAAGATATCTGCAATATTGTCCATTGATGATAAGCAATGTAAAGGTCATAAGATTTTACCTTAAATTTATGTTTATTTATTAAATAATACTTTATAAAAGATATTGAAGGAGACATCGGCCGGGCACATATTGTTGTACGAAATACAACGTGCAACACACTAGTGTTGCAGGTACCAACTTGCATCACACTAGCATAATTGGCACCAACTTGCAACCGTTTTTTGTGCAAAGCTTTTAGGTTTTACTGTAGGCCCGTACGTCCCTCACGTGAACACTCTCAACTCCAGAAAGAATTGATGGACACAACCAACCAAAACATAATGAGTAGCATTGATTAGACACTTGTATGTTGTGATTCAGAACTATGAGAAAGGGGCTCCAGTATCCCATATTGTGTTCTAGCGTAAATGTTTAACTGTAAAGTGCTGGAATAGTCACTTATTAACCCTAAATTACAATGTTAACTAGCTAGGCTGTCTGGATGTGTTTGCTAAATTGTTATTGAGACGAAATATAAGGATGATGGCGTACGTTTTCATTGTAAACTACAAATCAATTATAAAATACAGTATTGTCTTGATGTGTTTGCTAAATTGTTAATGAGACGAAATATAAGGATCATTTTTGCAGGTAATTTTCAGGGGAACGCATTGGATCAATCAGTGGTCGCAGTTATCTAAAGAGGAAGAGAGGGCTTCACTGATTGGAGGGTGTCGCATCCTGGAAAAGGTGGTGATGGAGTTCTTTTGCAAGTTTGGATGGAGTAGAAGACATAGAATTGCGAATTAAGTCTTTTGATGTAATGGTGTTTTAAAACTTGTATCACCGTTTGGTGAAGAGTGGCCTTAGTGCTATTTGTGGGTGTCGTAAATGGCTGTACTCATTCACTTGTGAATGTTGGAGGCCGGAATGTTTATTCCTTTATCTAAAAAAAATGGTGTACGTTTTCATTGTAAACTACAAATCGACTGTAAAATATAGTATTTTGTGATCTAAATCTAGTAGATCCAATCGCTTGAAGGGTCCCATCAGGATTCGCTTAAAAGGTAAAAAACAATCAGATCGTCAAGGCCCCGCTCATTTTCAGCTTGAACTTCTGACTTATTTTTTACTATTCCTAAATTTCGTCTTTATCTGGCTTTTTTTACTTTTTTAGCTATTTTGCCGGTTCTTTTTTCCATATTCGTTTGCATTGTCCGAGATGGACTAACCTGTTTTTTCTATTTTTATTTTTTTAAATTTAGTTACACCAAATAAGCCACCATCAGTTACAGTGTAATTTTAGTCAGCTACAATGCAATTTCAGCCATAAGCCAGCTTATTTCAGCCCAATCGAGTGGCACCCAAATCCTACCAAAACTCATTACCCAACTTGTATACATTTCTAAACTGGTTGTGGTCGGATATGTTCCTTGGTCGTGATTAATGTGAACTGGTCAGAGTTATAATTGAGATAATCTTCATGTCTACGTCTACACCAACCTGCACCAAATGTGGTGCCCAAAAGTTCCTGTGCCAACTAGAGTCAAACGTGGCTACTTGAGGCACATCTGACTACAACGCATCTCCATCATCTTTTGAAACTTTGCTCCATCTCCGAGTAGAACTCTGTTTTCGTCTTCGAGTAGGTCTCTGTACCGTTTGCTGACTAGGATTCTATTCTTTCATCGTCTGGGACTTTTGTTCCCAAGATTATTTATACCCCCTGTAAGCCTCTCGGTCAGCAATGCGTAATTCGCAATACACATATAATACCCCAAAAATATCCTGTAATTTTTTCTAAATACAATTATTTTGTTGTTTGTGTGTTTGTAGTTTTTTTCATAAGAGTTTTTTAATATTAAATCTTTGTTTCATGTTTTATTCTTCGTTAGGGCACTCTCAGTAGAGTGATGTAAGAAGTGTCTATAATATGCCAAATAAACAAAAGGATGATGTGGAAGAGTAATTAAGGAAGAGAGATGGTAATAGTGTCTCATGCAAGACGTTGCATATTTGAAAGGACCAAGAAAGCTAGAAGATGATGATTGGTAAAAAGGAGAGAGAGGAAGATGTGAGATAAGATGGAAGAAATTAATTGGGTATGGTGGTTGCTAGATATCATATATTAAAAAGATTGCTTCTAGTCTTATGTTTATATAAGATGGCAAATTATAAATACTGCTATGCAGTTTCTATATTGTGAGTGCCCTTATTTCGTATCCTGCTTAGTTGATCCCCCCAACATATAATCAATAATAAAGTGTGCAATAGGGAGGCGTACAACACGACATATAGGGCCTGTTCTTTTCCTTCGAAGCTGGTGGCTTTTGGCTTTTGCTACAGTACCTAACTTTCAAACAGAGTATTTTCTCAATACGGAGTCTACAAGTTAAACGATGTACACGTTAAAAGCCCAACATCTATACCATCCAAAATCACAAGTGAGTATCTATCTCTCCATAATCTGTACCGTAAACAGCCAAAATTCAAAAATTTCAACCAAAAGCCATAAGCTGTAGCCGTTGCCAAACATGCCCATAATCAGTAATAAGTGTGCAATAGGGAGGCATACAACATGATAGCTGGTACCAAACAACTCTAGGCAGTCTTAAGTGCCGCTTGGTTGAGTTGAAATAAGTTGATTTATGGCTGAAATTACATAGTTGCTGGTTAAAATTACACTGTAGCTGATGATGTCTTATTTAGTGTAACTAAATTTAAAAAATCAAAAATAGAAAAAAACAGGTTATCTCATCATAGACAATGCAAAACGAATACAGAAAAAATATCGTTAAAAAAGCTAAAAAAAAACTAAAACCAGAAAAATTTAGAAATAGTAAAAAAATATGATAGAGGGTAGAAACTCATGGTAAAATGAGTACGGAGCCACCTATTTTGTGTCTATTTGCACACAAGCATATTCCTCAACAGTAGTCAGTACTGCATTCGTACAGTCTGCTGGGAGGGATGAATTCAAGAACTGAACCACCCAACGGCCAAAACACACACACAAACACATCAGTTCCAGTTCACACAAACCACTCAGTAACCATCTCCCCAGTAGACGCTACTTCACTTGTAACTCCGAGCTCAATCTCAAGCAAGCACACATAACCAATTAGGTATAATTTTATCCTGTTTGTTCAGCAATTTTATCCATATGTCCTCTCTAAATAGTCATGCAGGACTCTGATTCAGTAACCTAGCATAATTATCTGACATAGGTAATTTCTTGTTTCAATATGAGTACTGGATCAATTGAATTTTTATATTTTTCACTTTAGTTTGTTTTCTGAAGCCTAGTTCTCTTGGCAGCTAACCTTCTCCATGTTCACTCTTTTCCCAAAAAAAAAATAAACAAAAGGTATTGATAAGCATCACCCCGATGTTTTCTTTCTAATTATCATCCAGATTTGTAACGATTGAATTAGAGATCCAACAGCCATGAATTCTTCCCCAACCCCTCCAAAAAAAGAAATCTCCCCCTCCTCTAAAAAAGGGGCCGTTGGATTTCTAATCCAACGGTCTCAAATCTGGATGATAATTAGGAAGAAAACATCCGGGTGATACCTACACACATCTTTAAAAAAGTCTCCAGATCTTTTTAATTCTTTTTGCTAACTCTTAAGGAAAGTTCGAGCAATGAACAAATTAAGTCTGTGGAGAAATCCAACCACAACGAGAATAATTGTTTGGTGAAGATGAGGATGAGAATGCGATAGAGAGAAGAGGCATACAGAGGAATTTTCTACATTAAATTTGCAGAATCACGTGCAAAGGCACAAATAATGGTGGTCTGTCGGTCACTCTATTGGGAATAAAAAAATTTCTAGAGACAGGGCTGGGTTGATTAGCTACGAGAACTGGCGCAACTGCTCAAAACAATGGACAGTGGGCATTCAAATCGCGGAATTCTAAACTTCTCTTTGCGAACTTTTTTCTGGAACGATCACATGGGAACCTCATATCTACACCTTGCACAACTCCACAGTCCTCACTGATCCCACTTGTGCTCACCTCCACTTGTAACTTTGAGCTTGTCTCAAGCAAGCACACACAAACACCATGGCGGAGGGCGTTGTAGGAGTTCTGATCGGTACGCTCGGTGCAGCTTTGGCGAACGACGCAGCAACCTATGGTGCATCGCTGCTTTGCAAGGAAGAGTCTCTTCGGTGGGATCCACGACGTCAAGGACGAGCTTGAGAGCATGCAGGCCTTCCTGCAAAGAGCCGAGCGGTTCAAGACTGGCATCTTTGTCAAGAAGATCCGGGGTCTTAGCTTTTGAGATCGAGGATGTTATCGATGAGTTCACCTACAAGTTAGAGGACAAGCATGGAGGTTTCACTGCCAAGATGAAGAAGAGGATTAATCATGTCAATGTTGCAATCTTTACGACTGCTCTTAAGACCTTACGACCGCTTTCGAGAGGCTACGACCACCTCCCGCGGCGTTACGACCACTCTGTCGTTCTTTCGACCACACAGACAATCGTTCAACCACGTTATAGCTCCTCTGATCACTTCCCGATCGCTTCGACTTTATGGTCGTAAACCTTCTGCTGAAGTTTCGACCACGTTCTCTGCCCTGCGCTGCCTTCCTTCGACCTTCTTGAATTCCCGTAGTCGCAGCTCCCCTACGACCACGCAATGATTCTATCGATCACTGTTCACTGTGGTCGAAACACCTTTTCGACCACGTTCACTCCCTCACAACGTGGTCGGAGTCCCTTCCGACCACGTTCAAAGCTTCTCAGCATGGTCGAAGCTCCTTCTGAGTCCCCATAATGTGGTCGAAGCCTCTTCCGACCACGTTCACCTCGTTACAACATGGTCGAAGCCTCTTCCGACCACGTTCAACTCTTTACAATGTGGTCGAAGCCTCTTCCAACCATGTTCTTCTTGCACTACCGTGGTCGTTGCACCTCCCGACCATGTTTGATCACTTTTGCCGTGGTCGTATCACCTCCCAACCACGTCTACTTCTGATTTGTCATGATTGTAATGTCTTCCGACCACGTCTGCGGATACTTTGCCATGGTCAAAACTCCTTCCGACCACGTTTGCCGTGGTCGTAAACTTATTTCGACCATGTCTGCGAGATCACACAATGAAGTTGATGCTCAAGTTTTTTCTTTTCTCTTCTTTACTTCTCGCCTTTTCGGTGCACATCTAGTTACATGATTCCACCCTTTTTATACCCGGATCTATGACTTCTACTCGGGTTTCGACTATGATTACAACTCGATTCCGACTCCGACTACAACTCGACTTCGACTTCAACTTTCAACTACGATTATAAATCGACTTTGATCATGACCAAAACTTATATATGACTTCTAAACAAGATTATTTCCAACATTCTCTCCCTAATCTTGTTTAGTGACTTCAATCATGTCGATCTTCCTCCTCAGTCTTGATTTTCCTTCTTGATCATGTTGACCTTCTCTCTTGCTACTGCTTCTTCCTTGACTGGGCTTCCTAGGCTGGAGCACCTGCTCCCACAGCCTTTTCCCTGGTCGTCTTCCTCCTGCAACCCTTGCCCACGCTTCCTCCACCAGCAACTACTTTCACTGTCGTGTGACCTTGCTTTTGACCATCATCCTTCACGTTGTGCTTCCTCCCGTCACCTCGGGATCCATGTCTGACTTTTTTCTCTTGTTCGCGTGAGAACTCCTCACGAACCTTTGCTTACCATGACTTTGCTTGCTTCATGCGGTCGATGTCGACCACTCAGGCTATTGTTGCTTCGACCACCCTTTGCACTAGTTGCACCTACTACGACTACTCCTTGCTCCCCTCCGTCTGCATGCGTGCATCCGGAGACAACTACATGCGAGTGGGCACCCCTTGTGCCGCTCGCTACGACTTTGTCTGCTACGTGTGGTTGGTGCCGACCACATGGGCCGATGCTTCGACCATCCGTGCCAATCCTTTGTTCCTCGACTGCGCTCTCTATATGTGGTCGGTGTCGACCACCCGAGTCAATGCTTCGACTGCTCATGCCAACTCTTCGCTCTTCTCTGTCTGTAGGCGGTCATCCGAAGTCGACTGCATGCCTATGCCCACCTCCTTTGCCGCTTGTTACGATCATTGCATGCCTGCTGCATACCCTTCCAGAGCAGTGGCTCGTTACGACCATGTGCTCTTTTCTGCTTTCTGCCACGACTTGCTTCTCTACCAACTTGCTCGTTACGACTTCAGACTCTTTTCTGCCGTCTGCCATGACTTACTTCTCAGCCGACTTGCTCGTTACGACTTCAAGCTTGCCTCCGGCTGCCCGTTGATGAAGTCCTCCATGCTCTAGCTCCTCCAGACCGTTCTCCACGCAAACCGGTCTACAAATTTTCAAAGGAATCTTGTACAAATGATTTGCTGACTTTTGCACCTTCATTAGTAGCCGCTCACTGCTGTCGAATACTATCAGATAATTGCCTTTCAATTCAATTTGGCATCATTCTTCAGTTAGCTATCCCAAACTCATAATATTACTGCGAAGACTTGGTATGTAGTACACATCTGTCAGACCCGGATTTTTCAATCCAGAATCTACTGTGTTTGCTGCACTATTCCCTGGATCAGTAGATAGTGCACACAGATACATTGCTGATTCATTTCATACATCGCTTGAACATTAATAATATTACTGGATTAAAATACACCACATCGGGCGAGAGTTTTACAAAAGGGGCCATTCAGACCAATTGTTTACATTACATCATAGCAGCGGAATTAAAAGCAAAAGTGAATCCATTACCACAGGCAAGCAACTGTGGGTAATTATGTACCATGTTTATTATCTAAGCTTAGATAATATATATGCACACGATCTCCATCAAGCCCTCTTGTCTATGACCCAAATACGCAAATAACGTCCTAGTTATCGCCATTGCTTCCTCCAACGTTAGTAGGGGCCTCCTCATAGGCATAATGTCCTTGAGCTCCTGTTTCTGTTTTGGTAATGCGAGTATGAGCACAAACCACCGTGCTCAGCGAGCCAACACACAGAATGCAATATTTAACATGCTTAGCTTATCAAAGGAAGGCTTGGGTTTATTTTATTTTGCATAGAGTGCTTTTAAATACAATTACTTAAAAATCCCTAAGACCTAGCAATTTTAAACTCATGACATAGGTTTGTGAAGTAAGATTATTTTATAATCGGCACAGATTCTATCCACCGTTACATGGCATCTGTACCATATAGCATCTTTCAGCGTTATAGCCACTTAACTTACCACTAGGACGACACCCAGGACAATTCAAACCAGGGCTTTCCACTGCCCTTCACTTTTCCATTTCCACCCACAAAGTTTTTGAAATAGAACTATATCTGGTTAAGTTCCCATGTTCACCCTTGACCGTGGGCACAGCTATTCGAATAGTTTTGACTCTGCAGAGTATGTACACTTTCACCACAAGAGACAATCAACTCGTTGCCCCACACGATTCCTTAGTCATAAGGTTGAGCAGACCATCACTGTCACTTTTCAAAGTATCTAGTCCCTTTTGTCATCTCACCTTATGGGAAACTGCCCACTTGCGGTGGGTCCTATCTATGTGCGGGATGTTCCCCACAGTTACTAACGCAGCCAGGCTCCACTTCCCACAACGTTAGAACAGCTGGGAAACTTCACCCTACACCGGTGTCCCTTAGGGCCCCCGTGCCCGTGCGTATCCACTTCTATCCACTACCAGTGAGATGAGTCCGGGGTTTCGATAAGTTTACTTAGCCAAGTTGTACTTTACAGACTTGTGGTTGTACTGTTTTACACAGGTTAACATGACAAGATTCGGTCCTTAGGGTTACCTAGATGGTTCTATCACATTTCATAACTTGTGCGTCCACTGCACCCCATACCAGCCTACAAATCATCCACCCAGGTGTTTAAGCATTATTGGGGTTTTTCGGGAACATAAAATAACCATACCAACATATTCCAGTCCTTCCCACCAAGACTACCCAATTTGTTTTTCTCATTTGCAAGTGATGAATTTTGGGGTATGTACGTACCCCCGATTATCTAGCCAAACTAAACAATGCAATATATATGCATAGACTTATTTGCAAAAACTACATTATTATAATTTTTGCTACGGCGACAAGGTTCACACGTCCAATATTTCAATGGGTATTATTAGCAAGCATATTATTAGGGCTTAACTAACATCTTAAAAGTGAAGATAAATTTACCACATAAATTAACGGCATGCGCCGAGGGAGACGGGGGAGGAAGAGATAGCGCTGATAACCGTCTGAGCTCTCGGGTGTTTCTTACCCATATAGGGCGACTATACCTCTTATGCTATTTGCTGGAGGGGCCGAGCAAAGGAAATCCGGGGCCGGGAAAGACGGTGGCGTCAGCGGCGAGGAAGGACCGGGGGGCCTGGGGCGATGGCCGAAATGGGTTGCTGGCGTGGTGTGGATGCCGACGGTGGGTTCAGTGGGGCTGAGGGACACCGGAGCTATGCCGGTAGCGTGCGGTGGCGGCGGCTCGGGGAAGTCCTCGGTGACGGCGACCTACAGGCGATGAAGAGCTCGGGTGAGACCGGGGATAGCTTCGCGGTGAGCCAGAGATGATGCGGTGACGATGAATCGAACTTTAATGGCTCAGGGCGGCGGATTGGGAGTCACCGGAGTTGGAGAAGAAATTGGGCTCGCCGGCGTTTGAAGGTGTTTGGGCGTAATTCTTTTCGGTGGGAGGTTGCGGTGAGGGTGACGGAGCGAGTGAGGGGTACCTCGGCTTTTATAGGCGACGAAGCGTGACCAATTGCGGCGGAGGACGTGCGTGCACACTCGGGTGCGCCGGCGACAGCGGCTGCGGTGTCACACGGCGGCGTTAGTGGGCAGCAGGGGTATGGCCGCACGGATCGAGGAGCTTCGCACGTCGGCCGTGTCTCGCACCCGGGTCACGCGGCTTTTTGACCGGTGACGAGCGGAGGAGAGCGAGCCAGGCGTGCGCGGGGAAAAGACAAAGGGAGAAGAAGCTGCTGGCGACTCGGGTCCACCCGCCAGAGAGAGAGAGGCGCAAGGGCGCGGGGCCCGCTCGGCAGAGGAGGAGAGCGGAGGAAGCGGGCTGCTGGCGATGCGCGCGCGGGGCAGCTGGGCCTCGCGGGTGCGGAAGAAAAAGGCTGGGCCTTTCGGCCGCAGTGAGGGAGGCGGGAAAGGGGAGCTAGGCCGGGGTGATGACTGGCCTGGCTCTGCTGTTTTCTTTTTCTTTTATTTATTTCTTCTCCTTTTCTTTTGTTTTCAATTTAAGTAATTGTATTTATATACATATATATAATTCCAATTTATTTGCTCTCTTTCTTACTCCTCTAAATTTCTGTACTTTCTATTTAACATAAACTTTATAGGTGCCATATTTTATTAGGTACACATATACTTATACATATATATATATATATCCATATTTGTTGACATTCTTAATGTATTTGCTCCCTTGTTATTTATATCATCATTTACAGGAATAGGGTTTTATGTTTTAGGCCAATTCTCTCCCCTCCTTTTCTGGATCATCTTTTCAGATTCTTATTTTAGATTTTTAACTTTCTAATATTTAAACATGTTTGTTTCTTCTTTAACTTTTTGGAACCTTCATCAAAATTTTCAGGAGAATCTCATAAACTCCAAATTCAAATAAAATTCATTGCAAAAATAATTCAAAAGCTTCACAATTTCAAATTTACATTTTTCAGGATGTTACAACATCTGACAGCAGTCTTTGTCCTCCATCCTTGCAATTCAACAAAATTGTGCCCTTTCCTCTGATCTGGACAGTTGAGCCATCTCCAAATTTCACCTCACCGAGTATTTTCTCATCCAATTCATGAAACATCGAGTATGTGCCTGTCATATGGTTTCTAGCTCCATTGTTGAGATACCAATCTGATGTCTGTTCCTGTGTCTCCTCTCCCTTCTCCATCAGACTTGGGAACACTCTCCCTTCATTCAGCAGTATTAGTTTCGGCACAGCTTCTGTACAATGGGATAGTAGCAAAGTCGGCTCTTCACCTTCATGGGTGTGAGTGAGATTTGCCTCCTCGACCTTCTTCTTGCTCTTGCAGTTTGCTGCATAGTGTCCAAACTTCTTGCAGTTGTGGCACTGGATATGACTTCGACATTCGGCAGCGTAATGACCAAGATTTTCACACTCAAAATATTGGATGTGTGACTTATCTTGAAACTTGTTGCCACCACCTTGACCAGGTCTTTCTCCACGTCCTCCTCTTCCAAATTGGAAGCTACTTCCTCTCTGGCCATACCCACGTCCTTGTCCACGATTAGAGAATGAGTCTTGGCCAAAGCCACTAGATGATGAGTCTATCTGATCCAGCTTGCCTCGGTTCCTTGTGTCCTCCTTAGCGAGCAACACTTGTTGGTTATAAAATCCTTGCTCCTTGTGCGACTGAAATCCCTTCAATAACTCCTCATGCATCTTGAGAGCCCCAATTACCTCTTCTATCTTCATCTTTGTGAGATCTTGGGAATATATGAGAGTAGTCACTATCGGTAGGAACCTCTCCAATAGAATTCTCAAGTATTTCTTCACAGCCACCTCATCTTCTAGTTTATCACCAAGAGATTTGATCTTATTTACGACTTCATTAAACTTCCCTGAGAAATCTTCCACCATCTGGCTCTCTCCCATCCTCATCGCTTCAAATTTGCTCCGTAGTGTTTGGAGTTGAACTTCATTCTGTCAACGCCATCATGCATTGTCTGTAGTGCAGCCCAAGCATCTCGCGTCGTCTCCTTGCTGATCAATTGTCGCATCATTGAATCAGGCACGGCTTGATAAATCACCGCCAACGCCATCTGATCAAGTCGGTCGTCAATGGCCTTGTCTTTCGCCTTTGGATCAACTGCACCCTAGACTCCCTGAGCACGCATGTTGGCCTTCATCTTCATGGCCCAGACCGGATAATTATCCGAGCTGAGGAGAGGATACTGTAGCGACACACTCTCCATGGCCTTTGAAGTCTCTCCCATGGCTCTGATACCACTTGTTGCAATCTTTACGACTGCTCCCAGGACTTTACGACCGCTTACGACTGCTTTTGAGAGGCTACGACCACCTCCCGCGATGTTACGACCACTCTGTCAATCTTTCGACCACATAGACAATCGTTCGACCACGTTATAGCTCCTTCGATCGCTCCCCAATCGCTTCGACTTAGTGGTCGTAAACCTTCTGCTGAAGTTTCGTCCATGTTCTCTGCCGCTGCGCTGCCTTCCTTTGACCTTGCTTGAATTCCCATAGTCACAGCTCCCCTACGACCACGCAGTGATTCTATTGATCACTGTTCACCGTGGTTGAAACACTCTTTCAACCACATTCACTCCCTCACAACGTGGTCAGAGACCCTTCCGACCACGTTCAAAGCTTCTCAGCGTGGTCGAAGCTCCTTCCGAGTCCCCACAATGTGGTCGAAGCCTCTTCCGACCACGTTCACCTCATTACAATGTGGTCGAAGCCTCTACCGACCACGTTCAACTCTTTACAACATGGTCGAAGCCTCTTCCAACCACGTTCTTCTTGCACTGTCGTGGTCGTTGCACCTCCTGACCACGTTCGATCACTTTTGCCGTGGTCGTATCACCTCCTGACCACGTCTACTTCTGATTTGCCCTGGTCGTAATGTCTACCGACCACATCTGCAGATACTTTGCTGTGGTTGAAACTCCTTCCGACCACGTTTGTCGTGGTCGTAAGCTGATTTCGACCACGTCTGCGAGATCACACAATGAAGTCGATACTCAAGTTTTTCCTTTTCTCTTCTTTACTTCTCGCCTTTTCGGTGCACATCTGGTTACATGACTCCACCCTTTTTATACCCATATCTACGACTTCTACTCAAGTTTCGACTATGATTACAACTCGATTCCGACTCCGACTACAACTCGACTTCGACTTCGACTTTCAACTACGATTACAAATCAACATCGATCACAACCAAAACTTGTATATAACATCTAAACAAGATTATTTTAAACAGTCAAGACATGGCGTCGTCTCACACACAAGCTGCACGACATCAAGCTCAGGCTTTGTAACATCCCAAAAATTTGAAATTGAAAATGTGGAGCTTTTAAATTAATTTGCAATATATTTCCTTGAGAATTTGAATTTCCTTTGGATTTCTCTAAATTTTGGTTAAGGTTCCCAAAACATGGAAGGTACAAACAATAAGCCATAAAGAGAATATGAAGTCCAAAAGAAACCCACAAATTCTGAATTCATAGCTAAAAGGTAACCCATCACAAGGGAGAAGAGACTTAAAGTAAAATATAACAATTTTCATATTGTCAATAGTATTGCAAAAGGGGCAACAAAAATAAATAAATAAATTATATACCAAAAAGGTATACAAAAGGCCCATCAAAATGAGCAAAAACATAAAAATGAATATATATATATATATATATACAAAAATAGACATAAAGAATAATATATATACACCTGTGTATATATATATGTATAAATAAACAATAAATAGCAATAAAAAAGAAAAAAAGAGGAAGTCAGGCCGGCCAAAGGCCTGGCCCAACTTCCCCATTTCCCCTCCCTATTCCACTGCCGCGTGACCCGAGCGCCAGCTCTCTCCGTCTGCCTATGGACCCGCTCCACCCGCACCTGCGTCTTCTCCTTCTTGCTTTTTCCTTCGCGCGTGCTCTGTTGCCTTCTGCTCCCGAGTTGTCCCATCCGTCGCAGCGCTGCTCTGCCCTCTGCGTGGCGCCACTCGCCCGTCACCTCTGCGCCGCGTCGACCCGTTGCCATCGTTCTGCACTTCTGCGCGCTGAGCCCCGCGCCCAGGCAAGAACTGGCGGATCTCCACTCCGCCGCCCAGTCCTCTGCCGCCGACGGGTATTCCGCCACAGTTTCCCCGCCTCCCTCTGCACCTATCTCCGGCACTCCTCGGACCCTGCCAACTCCACCGTTGGCTTCCCATAACCCCCAGCGCATTTTGGCAAGACACGCCCACCTCAAATGACCCTTGCGGTGACCCCGCCGCCGATTTCGCCTTGCTTCCTGCTGCCCGGCCACTGCTGTCGCTTGGCTTAAGTATGTTATCTCCCCTTCTACAATCAGGAAACATCCGAGAGAGTTCTGGCTATCATCGTTGGCACTCGCCTCGGCCGCCCGCGTTCGAGCCCCGCTCCGCAGCGCCGAGGCAGCATTTTGGCATTTTTTTAAGCAATAACAGCCCAGAAAATCAAGGAAGAAAATTAGGAAATGGTCTAGAAGAGATGCTAAAATTTATTTAGGGTAAAATCAAGTTTAATAAATATTTAACCATGGATTAAAAATTACAAGTTAGTGGCTAATGTGCCTCTAACCTGTTATATTAGATTATAATTCCTAACTTAAGGCAAAGAGAGAAATTAACTAGAAATATTATGTAGATTTATGTTCTCACGATGATGTGGTAAATAAAGGTTGCTCAAAAGAATAAATAATGAACCATGGCATATTAGAAAATGATGAAGAAATTAACCATTGCAAAGATAAGCCATAAATTATTGTCTTTAACCCTAGCAAATAGGATAATCCTTTTTACCATTAAATAATGTGTACACTAAGCCAACAGCCTTAGGCTATGATACTCAAGCTTAATTAGAGGTTATATTGATTATAAATGACTATGATTAAACTTTAATTAATTGTAATTGATTAATTCTAACACCAAATTAGATGAAACAAACTTCTACATTCATCTAAATTAAAGATCTGCCTAAGGAAACTGAAACCAAGACTTTTGAAGCTCATTTGAGTTTTTGGTTAACCCTATACCCTAGCAATGAGAATCCTTCGTCGACTATAATGCTAAAATTAAATTACAGAATAGCTTTAGGGATCTAACAACAATTAACTAGAATGTAAATGAGACTATTTAATATTTATAATTGGACCAGCTCATGTATGCGTAATTAATACGGTTGAGCCATCATCTAGAAGGCTAATTATTAATTCAAAGCAATGGTAAGGAAATATGGCTATGGTTAAATATCTAAACCTAATAAAGAATACACCTAATTATAATGAAAACGTATATGCTCCAATATTTTTCAAGCCACTATTAAACACATCTTAGTGATATATCTTATTAAATAGCACTAATGAAATGCTACCTTAATCTCTGCCTAGGTAAATAAATCTAAATTACATAAAGCTAAGCTTAGTAATAACTAAAGTATAGACAAAATACCAGTGGTACTATTAATTAAATTTCAACATAGGTTTGGTAATAATGATGGACATAACTGAATATAACCAGCTAGGACTTGAACAAATGGATCCTAATTCAAAATAAGTTATGTCTAGTGACAACTAAATGTACATAAAATATCACACCATAAAATGTTAAGAACCCGGGCTCTAGTATTAATTTGGTAAGCTAAAATTTGTATACCCCGCATATGGTATATGCCCTGAACAATAGCACTCAACAAAATAATGCTCAGTAAACTCGCCCACCAATTCATAGGCCTAACCTAACTCATGGAACTTCCTTAATAAATATGAAAATAGTAGAAGAAGTTAGTAATAAAAAGATCGAGTTGTCGCATTCTATTACCGACCTTGCCTCAAATCACTCGAACCACACATTTAACTCATAAAACTAAATTAAGTTTATTCGGATTTATTTGGAACTCTTGAGTTATTTGCTTTTATTTGGATTTCGTCGTTTACCCCGTAGTTAGAAATTGGAGTCTTAAAGATTCTATGGATCAAGCGAGACCAAGATCGATGAAGACTAGGGATTAAAGATCATCGCATGAGAAAACTTTGTGTGAGCTCAAGACTGCGGTGAACCACGCCAGGCGAGTCAATACTTTGATCATGTTGAACCTATAGTTTCTGTAAATTTACTTTTATTAAATTATCAAATTGCATGCTATTATTTCATATGCAAATATATGTTTATTTGAAGATTCTAGTTACATACCCATTAATCAACTTGCTAGTATTATACCTCCTTTGGAAACAGTTGAATATCTGAGCCTTGTCACCATAGCAAAAATTATAATGGTAACCATTCGAAAATAAGTCCATAACTATACGCATGCTTAGTACTGCTTAGATAATCGGGAGCACCAAAAATGCCCCAAAGCATCACTTTGAATCATGAGAAATTGGTTTGGGCAGTCATGGTGGGAATGACTGGTATATTTGGTTATGGATATTTTATGCTCCCAAAAACCTCAAGTTGCTTAATTATCTGGACGGATGGTTAAAGTGTGCAAACTCTGCAGAGTCAAAAACTATTCGAATAGTCGTGCCCACGGTTAAGGGTGGACATGGGAACTTAACTAGATATAGTTCTATTTCAAAACTTTGTGGGTGGAATTGGTGAAGTGGAGGGCAGAGAAAGGTCCTAAATTGTGTTGCCCTGGGTGTCGCCCCAGTGATAAGTTAAGTGGTTATAACGCTGAAGGATTAAGCATATGGTGCAGAGGCCATGTAACAGTGGATGGAATCTGGATCGCTATTATTATTGCATTCTTTCACACATTATGTTTCAGTTAAAACTGCTAGGTCTCAGGAAATTTCTATGTATCATATTTTAAAAGCAATTTATGGCAAATAAAATAGCCCAAGCCTTCCTTTGATAAGCCATGCATATTATTTAATTGCATCCTGTGTATTGGCTCGCGGAGCACGATGGTTTGTGCTCACACTTGCTCTCATAACAAATCCAGAATCAGGAATCAGATTACTACGCTTCGGCAATACAACTGGACATGAGGACGACGATGATGAGGTGTCAAGAACTAGGCCGTGGACCTCCAGTTGGCTGCCTGTGGGCATGTCCTGAGGGTCCCACCTGTGTGCTTCATTCCCGCTGCTGCATTTTATTGATTTCGGCCTAATCGGCCCATATGTAAGTTTACTATTATATTCACACTTCCGCATTATATGTATTTTGATGTTCATTTCTGTATCTGTGAGCACTATCTACTGATCCAAGGAATAGTGCGGTGAAATCATAGAGGATTTCGGATTGTAAAATCTGAGTCTTACTGGGTGAAGGTGCTGATAGGAGAAAGGTCCGCTACGACATGAGAGGAATCTACAAGGACGCCGGTGGCGGTGGTGGTAGCTCAAAGTCTGTAGATCAAGCTTCGTATTTCGCAAAGGAAGATAATTTTGTGGGGATTAAGGAGAACAAGGAGGTGTTGATGCAATGGCTCATAGATGATTTCAAACAGAAGCACATAGTTGCCACAGTTTGGGGGATGGGTGGAGTAGGAAAGACCACTTTGGTTGCCCATGTCTACAACATGGTGAAAGTGGACTTTGATATTGCTGCGTGGATAACTGTTTCAAACAATTACCAAGTTGAAGCTTTTGTTGAAGATGATTGCCAAGGAATTTGGCGTCAGAGTTGATGTTGCCAGTATGGGAAAGAGAGCCCTAATTGAGGTCCACACCAACGGTGTTCATCGGTTACGAGAAAGGCTCGAAGGCCTACCATGTCTTCGATCTAGTCACAAAGAAGCTCCATGGGACACATGATGCCGTGTTCGAAGAAGAGCGGCAGTGGGACTGGACAACGTCTTCTTCATTGACTAGCATCAGCGAACTCCACACATTCACCATCGAGTACACTAATGTGACGAATGACACTCTGATGGATGTCGATCGCACCACGTCTTCTCCAAATACACTTGTGACGCCACAGATGGCAAAACCACTCCAGCCCACAACATCGTCTGGAGATACGATGCAGTGTGCAACACCACCGACTGGCAGATCGTGTGATTCCAAAGGTATACCACTCAGGTATCGCATGATGTCAAACATCTACAGTACAATTGAGGCAGTGTAGATCGATGACATCGAGCCTGTTGGTGAAGTCATGGAGTACGACGACCTCTGCCTCCTTTGTGCTGAAGAGCCCATGAGCGTATAAGAGGTGCTCTCAGACACATCATGGAAATAGGCCATGAACGAAGAATTGAAGTCCATCTACAACAATAATTCTTGGGAGTTTATTGTACTCCCTATTGGTCATCAAGCAATCGGGCTCAAGTGGATCTTTAAGGTGAAAAAAGATCCTCAAGGTAACATTGTTAAGCATAAAGCTCGCTTGGTCACAAAAGGATATGCACAGCGACAGGGGGTGGACTTCGACTAGGTATTTGCACCGGTGGCTCACATTGAAACGGTGTAGGTGCTGATCGCACTGGTAGCGCACGGCGGTTGGCAGATACAACATATGGACGTTAAGTCCATGCTCTTGAATGGTGATCTAGTTGAGGAGGTGTACGTCCAATAGCCTCCAGGGTACATCGACAAAAAGCACAAGAGTAAAGTGCTGAGGCTACGCAAGGCCTTGTACGGGCTGCGACATGTGCCGTGAGCCTAGAACTCGAAGCTGAATGCCACCTTAGCATTGCTTGGGTTCACGAGAAGTCCACTCAAGCATGCGGTGTACCGGCAGGTAAAGAGGCAACATGTTCTTGCTCGTGGGGGGTGTACGTCGATGACCTCATCATCACCCGCTCAAACATCGACAACATCGTCGAGTTCAAGGCCCAAATAAAGAAATTGTTTAGTTTGACCGACCTCGGTTTGTTAAGTTATTATTTGGGCATCGAGGTCAAGCAAGAAGGCGGGATGATCACGCTGTCACAAAGTAGCTATGCGTGCAAGATTTTGGAAGTAGCGGGAATGGTGCAGTGCAATTCGTGCTCAACGCCGATGGAGAATTGGCTGACGTTGAGCAAGAAAGATGGCAGTGCCGCCGTCAACGTTGCTGAGTACAGCAGCATCGTCGGAAGTCTTCGCTACCTTGTGAACACGAGACCAGACATTTCTTATGCCGTGGGCATTGTTAGCAGATACATGGAGACACCAACATCACAACATTTAGCCGCGGTGAAGCACATTCTTTGCTATGTGAGTGGACGACTAGATTCAGGTGCTCTTCTAGAAGAATATCTGGATGAAAGTAACTCTTGTGCTGTCAATAACTCTAGGGTATAATGCTGGGCGACACAGGCAATGGTGTTGACGAACTTGGAGCTAGAACAATCATTGGGGTAGAGCGTGGATCGATGCTCAACATAGAGTTGAGTCGTGAAACAGAGTTGAGGCAAGTCGAATAGTTGAGCTGCTGAGGATACTGAAACCACGTGCACACCAAGAAATTTTCGCTGAAAACAGAACCTTGGCTAATAATCTCTCAAAGTGCAATCACAAGCTTCGTGTGGCCTAACAAGCACCTAGCCAATTAGTCTTAGACAGTTGAATTCGATCCAATCAGCAACGGAAGATAAATAGTTTGTCGCGACAATTTCGTGTGCACCTAACGAAAACTACTCAATTGGGAGGTTAGCAACAATTCCTGTCTGACATGAACAATAGTTGTCTTCTTTTTATCTGCTCTCTACTTTTTTTATCTCCCGAGATGTGGCTTTGAGATATATGACGTAGCTGGTTCCCACACTGACTTCGTTGCGCTCCGAACTTGACAAATTAATTTTGCTTTGGATTCAAAGTCGAACAAGCAGACCACGCATCCCTGTACTCGAAGACGTGGTGCTGGTGAGAGAGCCGAAGAGAAGCCTTAGATGCGATGATGGTTGAGGTTGCAACGAAGAAACTCGCTGATCAATGGGTCGATGATGATGTCCAAGTCTGCATCTTGATGATGCACATTCGAAAAGGTAGAAGACGACCACATAGGGCGACTCAGTGCCCTGAATGCCGCATGGATGCTGGCACCTTTGATGATGCCGCATGTGGGTGCCACACCCAGGAGTCACCTCTCCTAGGGATAGCGACCTGATTTCGAACCAAGCTTTCTGATATCATTTATTATAAAATATATGATAGAAATATATGATCAAAAGAATAAAAGACACATATTTAACTTGAAAAACCCTAGGAAAAATTATGGACACACGAAGACAGAATTCACTATCAGCCCGCTTAGTTGGACTGAAAAAAGTGACTTATAGCTAAAATTACATTGTAACTAGCTGAAATTACATTGTAGTTAATGGTGGCTTATTTGGCGTAATTAAATTTAAAAAAATTAAAAATAGAAAAAACAAGTTAGCCAACGCCTTCGACCACCAACCATGATCACGAAATCCACAAGTATCGACCATAGGGTTTGCGACTTCTGAGTACCACGTCCTTCCAACTACCGAGTATCAAGTTCTTCCGACTACCAAGTACCAAGTTCTTCCAACTATCGAGTACCAAGTTCTTCCAACTTTCAAGTACCGACCAATGCTATAGTATTCTTTCGAGTACCAACCGCTGCTATAGTACTCTTCAAAGTATCGACCACTTTCGAGCACTGTTCACCTCTACTCCGTACTCAAAATCTTCGACCGCATCACTCGAATCCTGAGCGATACCAATCAGGTCTTTAATACCGCTCGTATGCCATCCGATCCTTCAATGCCACTTGACCGCCATTTGACACTTCGATGCTACTCGAATGTTGTCCGATCCTCTGATGCCACTCGAATGCTATCCCATACTCCAATGCTACTCGAACGTCGTCCGATTCTCTGATGCCACTCGAACACCGTCAGATATTTCGATGTAACGTTGTTCGATACTCCGATGTCATTCGCACGTCGTCCAATACTCCGATGTCACTCAAATGATGTTCGTTTCTCCGATGCCACTCGGACCTGTTGAAACCACTAAGACCTGACGAAAACCACTCGAACTCAAAACCTTCGACCGCAATCGATCGATCGAAACTTTCATAAACACAAATTCCAATGCAACCCAAATATTAATCATTCATCATCACTAAACTCACTATCGTCCACATGGTCTAACGCAGCCAGACAGCCTAGCAAGTTAACATTGTAATTTAGGGTTGATAAGTGACTATTCCAGCACTTACAGTTAACATTGAGGCTAGAACACAAACTGGGATCTTGGAGCTCTTTTTTTTTGAAGTTCTGAATGAAAACATTCGGGTAGTGTTTATCAACACCCTTAATCCAAAGGGCTTATAAGTTCAGACTTCTAGCTTTTCTTGCATTGTAGCGACTATTAGCGTTTTTGTAATGATTAAATTTAAAAATAAAAAATAAAAATTATATCATCACGGATAATACAAAAGAATAAAAGAAAAAACCCCCAAAACCCAAAAAGACCAAAAAACAAAAAAAGAAATAAATAATCAGAAGCTCGTTGGCATGGCATAAAACATACAAGTATCTACTCATATTGTTTTGGTTCGTTGTGTCAATTCTTTCCAGAGTTGAAGTGTTCACGTGAGAGACGTGTAGGGCTGTAAACGAGCCGAGCTCGAGCGAGCTTGGCCTTCCAGGCTCGAGTTCGGTAGAAGCTCGAGCCGAGCTCGAGTTGGGGTCCGAGGTTGAACCTGGGCTCGAGCTCGGCTCGGCCTAAGCTCGAGCTCGGCTCGTTGAAGCTTGATAACAATTAAAATAATTTATTATGCATTATTTTTCAATAATAAGAAAATTTTAAGTTCGAGCTCGGCTCTAGTAAGCTCGATAACAGTCAAAATAATTCAAGTACACACTAATTTTCAATAATAAGATAAGCTCGAGCTCGAGTTCGACTCGAATAAACTCGGTAAGAATTAATATATATTACTATTTAAGCTCGAATCGGAGCTCGCGAACTATTCGAGCTCGGTTTGGTGAAGCTCGCGAGCTCGAGATCAAGCTCGAGTTCGGCTCGTTTAAAGTTCGAATCGAACCTACAACGAACCGAACCGAACTTAGAGTAGCTCGTGAACTTTGAGCTTTTTTTACCGCCCTTAGACGACGTGCGGGGCTAACAGTGGAAACCCAAAAGCTTCGAACAATTATTGGCATTAGAAGTCAGGTGACAGACGTACAGGGCCTACCTGTTGCAAGTTGGTACCAGCTATGCCAGTGTGTTGCAAGTTGGTACCAGCTAGACTAGTGTGTTGCTCGTTCTATTGCGTACGCCAATTATTGCTACTAGAATACATCAAAAAAGAAACGCTGGTTGTCTTTTTATTTTTTTCTAAAGGTTGAGTAGAGTATTGTGGAACCAATATATATGTCCACTGAATTTTCATATGTGCTGTGAGAACCAAACGTTCAACATTTTATGTTATATAGAAGTTGCTACGAGCATATTTCTGAAAATTTGCAATATTAACTAGCATGTATATACTCAAAATCAACTCTAGAATTGTCATTCATTTCCACATATCAACAAGTAGAGCTCTACTGCTACTTCGGTTTATTTCTATGCGAAGAGTTGGTGTCCAATACTTTGCTGGCTAGGAGGCCATCAAGCCAAATGGTGGTAGTGATGCAAGTGTGCAATGTGCAACAATTCCAAGGAGCAATAATGACAGCACTGAGATGGTGTTTAGTTTAGCGATAACTTATATTTTTTTAATTATAATTGGTTTATTTTTTGTTATAACTAAAAATAAATTATTTAGCATAATTAAATTTAAAAAACTAAAAAAAGAAAAAAACAGGCTAGTCCATCTGAACAACATGAAAGAATAAAAAAATAAAAAAACCAAAAATTAAAAAAGCAGAAAAAATAAAATAAATAATAATTAATTGAAAATCAGAAGTTAAAGCAAAAATTAGCGGACGAAATTTGAGCTCCAAAAGTAGGCAGGCAGGGAGAGGGCCCACAGCCTTGTGCTGCTGCCAGCGACCGTCAGCGAGACAGCCACACATGGGTGCACATGGGCGCGGGACCGCATCAAACACACTACTGAATTCCACAAGAATCACTGTCGTGCTGTCATTATTGTTTCTTGGAGTTGTTGCACCCTTGCATCACTACCACCATCTAGCTTGCCGTCCATCAAGTGCCGGACACCAGCTCTTCGTGTAGAAATAAACCGAAGTAGCAGTAGAGCTCTACCTGTTGATATATAGAAATGCTTTCCAAAAAGGATAATTCTAGAGTTGATTTTGAGTATATACATGCTAGTTAATATTGCAAATTTTCAGAAATATGCTCGTAGCAACTTCTATATAACATAAAATTTTGAATGTTTAGTTCTCACAGCACATATGAAAATTCAGTGCATATATAGAGTTCCTTTTACAGTACCTTCAAATGAATATGAACCATTCAAACTTTGCATCCAATGGTTCAGATTAGTTAGAATTTAATTATACTACCACCCACACTACTATTAATAGAATATTCAAAGGGTCTTGCTAGCGCCCGAACATTCGATCCGGACGCTTCTAGGCGCTAGCGCCATACGGTCGGCTGCAACATTCATTACTCATGCATGCAACAATTTTCGGTCATGAATGCAACAAAATATTTGATAAAAAAACTCGATGTTGCAGCAGTTATTGCTTATTGTTGCATACATAAACTCAGAATGTTACAGCAAAAAAATAAACACTTACCCCATGGTAGGCGACTGCGAGGCTCTCGGGCACGGTGGCAGCGGGCGGCGGGATGGTGGCGTACGTGGCTTGGATCTGGTGCTGGAGGAGAAGGCCGCCCGTATTCTCATGACGCACTTGACCTCCTAGGTTGCCGGGAGAGGGGGAGGCTGGATCTGGCGGCGCCAATGTTGAGGCAGGCCCTTGGAGGGGATGCATCCGACGTTGAGGCAGGCCCTACCGAGGGTGCCCCTCTTCTCGATGCAGGTGATCTTGAACCCAAGCTGCGCCACCTTGATTGCTGCCATGTACCCGCCGGGCCTTCCGCCCACCACCACGACGCGCTCTCCTCACTGCCGCCGCCACTCACGCACGCCCCACGTGAGACACCACCGCCCGCACGAGTCGCGCCGCCAGAGTACGACTTCCGCCACGCACCGCCTTGCCAAGATCGCCAGCGCCATCTCTCCCCCTTTTGTTTTGGGTGTTGTTTTCCCTAGTTTTAGGTGTTGTTTTCCATGGGGACGACTGAGCAAGCCTCCAGATCTGAAGAAGGATGGCACCAAAGAAAGCTTCATCATCGGCGGCGGAGAAGGAGAAGAGGAGCACGACGGCGACGCGCGTCAACACCAGTGCTGCAGCTGCGAACATCGACGCTCATGGCACGACGACCGACCCCACCGCTGGTGTGACGATCGACCCCACCGCTGGCGCGACGGTCGGCACCGGCAGCACCGACCGGGTTATCGGGAGTGGTGACGCCGATGCCCACGCCGGTGCGGTAGCGGCGGGCGGCTCCAGTGGCAACGTTGGCCTCGTCACCGACTCCGAAGTCCACCGCACCGGCGTGCCGAGCAGCTACAGGCGCAGGCGTGGATCTTGCCGGCCACCGACGGCAACCCGGCCGCCAAGCGCCGCAACCACGTTGACGGTGAAGAACGCTCTACCAACGGCCCTCGACACGCTGCAACGGGAGTTAGCGGACCTCCACGGAGCCATGCGGGATATACAAGAGGCTCGGAGCCAACAAGTCCCGCCGGTGGCTGCACCGGAGCCCACGCCAGAGCGGGCGGACAGCCGCGACGCCCCTACCTCCAGTCGCGTCCCGCTGCGGCGCGTGGATCCGGAGTCCCCCTTCTCTGCGGGCCTGCAACAATCGGCATGGCCGGAGGACTTCAAGTTCCCCAGTGCTGTCGAGCTGTACAAGGGCGACACAGACCCTAGGGAGTTTGTGCGCGTGTACAAGACCGCCATCGAAGCTGCAGGCGGAGACAACACCACCAAAGCGAAGGGCCTCCCCCTCACGTTGCTAGGAGTGGCACTCTCTTGGTTTTTAACCATAGAGCCGAACTCCATCTACGCATGGGAGCAGATCTGTGACCACCTCTACAACAACTTCCAGGAGAACTACGTCGAGTGTGTAGACGCGGATCAGCTCTTCGCCGTCAAGCAAAAACCTTCGGAAGCTCTGAGAATACTTCAAGCGCTTCGCGAAGGTCCGCTGCCAGGTCAAGGACATCAACGAGACAACCATCATCAACGCAGCGATACAGGGCCTCCGCCCGGGGCCACTGGCCGAGTACAACACGCGCAAGCCAATCAAGACGGTGGCGAAGCTCTTCGATAAGATGGAAGAGTATGCCAAGGTGGAGGAGGACGCGCGACGGCGCAAGGGCGACGACTCCGACACTAATCAGGCGGAGGGCTTGACGAAGAACAGAGACTCACCGAAGGAAGGCTCCTCGAAGGGCAAGCGCAAGCAAGAGTCCTCGAAGGACACCCCCGAACGCAAGGACGCCCAGCATAAGGACTCGTCGAGCAACAATCTCAAGCGCGGCCAACGTAAGTCCCGGAGGGCCCGCTACGTCTTCGATATCGAGGGCTCTGAAGACAGCGCCCCCGCCGGGCGCGGCTGAGGTCGCCGAGGCCGGGGGCGGGGGCACGGCCGGGACCGTGATGATAGGCCCTGTGCAGAACAAGAAGACCAGCTCTACGGCCAGTGGTGCGAGGTGCATAGTCGAGGTGGCCACAACACGCGCACATGCACCACCATTGCGGCGCTTCGTCACAGCGTCGCCAGGGATAGAACCCTTGAGGTGCGGCCGCCCATCGTGGCCCACGTCTAGCAACCCCTAGAGGGCTCCATGCGGATTCAAGATCACAGGCTGCAGCTCCAGGAGGGCCCCTGCGGATTCAAGCCCACGTGCAGCAACCCTAGGAAGGCCCCTGCGAATCCAGGCCCCAGAGGGAGCCTAGCGCCGGGTTATAAATGTCATCTTCGGGGCTCCTCGCTGGAGTTCGCCTCAGCGAGGCAGCAGAAGGCCTATGCGCGGAGGCTACACCATGTGGCAGCATACCCGGCGCAGGCACCGCCAGACTGGGCGCAGCACAAAATTACCTTCACGCCCGCTGACACCGAGGGCGTGGAGTTCCCTCATCAAGATCCCCTGGTCATCAAGGCCGCCATCGCAGGATGCGACGTTAAGCGCGTCATGGTCGATGGAGGAAGCTCCGCGAACATCTTGTTCACAGTGGCCTTTGACCAAATGGGGATCCCTCGGAGTTGCTTAGGCCCCTCGGGAGTCCCATTGCAGGGCTTTGGAGGTCAGCCGCTGAAGGCGTTAGGCCAGATATGCCTGCAGGTCTCCTTTGGCCAGGGTGATAACGCGAGGAGCGAAGACGTCACTTTCGACGTCGTCGACATCCTGTATCCGTACAACGCCATATTAGGGCGCCCAACCCTCAACTCCTTCGGGGCAGTCCCACACCACGGCTTTCTATGCATGAAGCTCCCAGGCCCGCAAGGTATCATTACCACCCCGGTGACCAGGACCTTGCCCGACGCATAGAGCTTGGTGCTCGAGGCCCACACCGCAAGGTCCAGCGAGACTCCTAGGGCGAACACGACAACGCGAAGGCCCTCGACGGCCCCAAGAAGCACCCCGCCGGCCTTCACATGGGTCGCTCCAGCACTAGAGGCTCCCCTCGTGCTCTACCTTACTGTCACGGCAGCAGCGGTCGCTGCCGTTCTCATCCTCGAGCAGTTCATGGTTAGTATCCTGCCTTTTGTAATTGCTCACCCGCACAAACGGGAGATCAATAAAGTCCACCATTTGCAAAACCTGTCGTATTCTGTGTAAAGACGCACCGAGGCTTGCCTCCGTGCGTACTCTACGGAGTATACATAAGACGCGCGGAGGGACGCCTCCACGCGCACTCTACGGAGTATAAAATAAGACATGCGGTCTCCGCATGCACTCTTCGTAAGTATAAAATAAGACACGCGGTCTTCGAGCACACTCTTCATGAGTATAAAATAAGACACGCGGTCTCTGCGCGCACTCTTCGTGAGTATAAAATAAGACACGCGGTCTCCGCGCACACTCTTTGTGAGTATAAAACAAGACACGCGGTCTTCGCGTGCACTCTTCATGAGTATAAAGCAAGACACGCGGTCTCCACGTGCACACTTCGTGAGTATAAAACAAGACACGCGGTCTACGCGCGCACTCTTCGTGAGTATAAAACAAGACACGCGGTCTCCGTGTGTACTCTTCGTGAGTATAAAATAAGATGCGCGGATGTTGTCCCTGCGCGTACTCTACGGAGTATAAATAAGACGAGCGGATATTTTCCCTACGCGTACTCTATGGAGTGTAAATAAGACGCGCGGATGTTGTCCCTATGCGCACTCTACAGAGTATAAATAAGACGTGCGGATGTTGTCCCTGCGCGCACTCTACGAAGTATAATAAGACACGCGGATGTTGTCCCTACACGCACTCTACGGAGTATAAATAAGCAGCACGGATGTAGTCCCTGCGTGCACTCCATGGAATATAAATAAAATGTGTGGAGGCACGCCTCCACGTGCCCTTGTGCGCGTAGCACCGGAAAGTACATCGCTGTGGTCGCGCGCTAGCCGCATGCATGTGTGATGGGACACAGAACATCGTCCGCAGTGATGGGACACAGAGCAGTGCCCACACCTTGCTCCTTTGCTTCCTGCACGCACGAGCGCTGCCACCACTTCGAAGGGTAGGGGACAAAGCGCTCGCGCGTCTACTTCGCCTAGACGCTAGTTCCGCTGCCATCACTTCGAAGGGTAGGGGTCGGAGCGCTCAGGCGTCTACTTCACCTAGGCACCAGCTCCGCTGCCACTACTTCGAAGAGTAGGGGACGGAGTGCTCGCGCGTCTACCGCCTAGGTGCGGCTCTGCGCCACCACCGAGGATAGGGACGGAGCGCCGCACGTCTACTTCACCCTGGCGCCCGGCTCGCCGCCACCACTTCAAAGGGTAGGGGACAGAGCGCTTTCGTGTCTACTTCGCCTAGGCGCCAGCTCCGCTGCCACCGCTTCGGAGGGTAGTGGACAGAGTGCTCATGCGTCTACTTCGTCTAGACGCCAGCTCCACTACCACCACTTCGAAGGGTAGGGGACGGAGCACTTGTGCATCTACTTCGCCTAGGCGCCAGCTTCGCTGCCACCACTTCAAAGGGTAGGGGACGGAGCGCTCGCACGTTTAAGAACCTCAAGTCCTACGAGTTGATCTAGGGCAGGCACAATTGTGAAAAGCGACGGGGGCATGTACTCCAACCAGTCTTTATTGCATTCGTGAAAGAATGTTTACAAGGGCGTTCGGCGATCACATCCCCGAAGACCTAATGTACAAGCATCCTCGAGCACTCAGGATCGTTATTCGTCCGGCTCCACCTTGACGTACTCCCGTGCCGGAGTCTTGCCCGCCGAAGCTCGGGCTACCCAAAAATTCAGCGAATCCTCAGCCCACCACCAGTGCCGAAGACGCCGCCGGGTCACAAGGTCATAGACTAGCAACCGGTCCCTATTAAGCAGCTTTCTGGAGCACAACGCTACATGTGGTCAGAACACGGAGGCAGTTTCCACTTTATTCATAGAAAGAGGACGCGTACATTGCAACGCACACCTACACACTAGAACCCCGGCATCACACCTGTGGGTTCGCACCATGCCCCGCGGCAACGGCACCGCCTTCGTTGCGCCATGGAACTCCATCAAGCCATCGGCCGAAGTTCCCCTCGCCACACATGGTCCACCATAGCTCTACCTTCGTCGTGGTCTCCCCGATGTAGTCCCAGATTCGTTCATGGAAGGCCCGGACGGCGGGACAAACGGCGCAAACGGCGCCTGACATCACCCCGGTCCCGGCTGGCATCTCCAGCTGGGAGTCAGCCAACCCATCGATGTGCTGACAACTTCGATGCCGGAGAAGCACAAAGGCTAGGCGCGAGGTTACGAAGGAACAATGGTTGCCGAAGGACTTGGATGCGTTGAGAGCGAGGTTGGACGCTTTCCCGATTCGACGAAGCGTCCGCGATAGCTCTTCGGGGCCGAAGGAGCGAGGTAGCACATCGGCGACAAGGTCTTCGAGGGCACCTTCCAAAGCCAGCATGGCGTCCCACACCGCCACCAAGGCATCGCCCAGAGCCCGGTCCCGCTCCAGTGCGGTGATTTCCTGGAGGAAGCCGTCACGCTCCTCGGCGGCTGCTCGTTGTGCCGCCACTACGAGCGCTTGGGCATCCGAAATCGCCTTCGCACGCTCCGTCTCTAGGAGTCGGATGCGGTCGTCCTTGGTGGAGTGGGCCTTCTCGGCCGCGTGCAGGGCCTCTTCGGCAGCCCGCAGTCGGTCCTCTAGCGCCCCCTACTAATGGGCATGAGCTGCTTGCAGCGCTCGACCAAGGGTGAGGGTCTGCATAACGCAGCCGTTAGCAAATTCCTAAACGACGGCACACATCATCAAAAGTCGAGCACTCACCCTCATCTCCAAGGCCTCTAGCGCGCCTCCCAGAAGCTCTGACCCGCACGCCAGTAGAGCCTGGCGATCCAAGTTGGCAACCGCACGGTCCGCGGCCCCTCGCCATGCCCGCAGCACCTCCGGTCAAGGGACGAAGTCTGTCAAGCTCGGTCGTGTGGCCTCCCCACTGACAATTTCAAGGGCACCAGTTGTCGATGCCACCAACGGGGCGTCCAGGCCCCTCGAAGATTGTCCATGGTCGGGGGACCGTAACTCTGCCAGTACGAGAAGGTAGTGGTTAGGGCCTTGCGGAAGCCCTGTAGGATTGTACGAAAGGAATCAAGCTTACCTTCGGCACCAACCGGCGGGCTCCACTGGGGTGCCCCCTCAGCCTCAGAGGGAACCGCAAGAATACCAGCCGCCCCTGAGGAGGTCAGCTCCCCGGGCCGGGAGGCCTCTGTGTCGGAATCGGACTCCAACAGGGTCTTGACCCCGGTCGCCACAACGAAGCCCCTCCCAGGAGGCGAAGGGGACCGTGTACGTGGCCGCTTAGCTTTTGGAGACCGGGGTGAAGATTCCTCCGCCTCGGCAAACGGTGCAGGCGAGGACACTTTGCCCTCCTGGTTGTCCGCTCCGCACCCTTGGTCTCTGGTGCCGCCCAAGGACTCCTCGCCTCATACCGCCCCCTCCGCACCGGCCTCAGGGTCTGAATCGGCATACTTCGCTGAGTTGGAGTCTGCGTCCATCGCACTGTCAGCTCTGGTAGAGCTGACAGGAGCGGCGGTTGACAGGCCAGACACGGCCTCGGAGGATCGGGCCCTCCTCCGCTGGGAAGGCGGTGACTCCCCCTTGTCGCTGTTGCGACGGCGTGCCTGGTTCGGAGGTGGAGTGGCATGCTCTGGCACGGGAATGCCCAAAGCTTCACATACCTGGTTTATCCACCCCTGGTTCGCCTCCTTGGTCACGGCTCTGCGCAGGCTGTGCTCCTTGGCCGCATACGGTACAAAGAACATGACCACCACGTGCTCTGTATCTTTCAGGGAAAATCCTACAAGCGAGGCAAAGTGAAGTTAAAAAAGTGACCTCCAATGCGAAACTTACGAGGGTTGGAAGGCCTCGTCAGCGAGGACACGGACAGCCGGACACCGTCGCGTCGGAGGCCTCCAAGCTAGACTCGCCACCGCTCAGCAAGTGGTGCCACACCATACATGACGAACTCCTCGGCGAGGTCGCGCATGTTGAATCGAAGGGTGATCCCCACAAGCCTCCGTGCTCTCCGCTATCCTCGTCGCCGATCGTCACGCTTAACGAGCTATTGAACGATATTGGTCGGCCTGTGCATTCGAGTCCGCTGCCGCTCGCCACACGGTGGTAGAATCACCGCCTCATCTAGTTGGACTCCCACTTCGTCCGGGTTGAGTTGGCAGGGAAGATTTTCGCGCATTGGGGCTACAGAACAAAGTTGACGCTGCCAAAGTTGGAGAAAACCCCTCCTCCCAGCCTCTTCGGCTAGCACCGCGCGTCATGCAGGAACGCAAACAGTGATGCGCCAACCCCACACGGCCACGTGTTAGGCCCCATTGGGAACAAGCACGCATTGCAGCCGTGCGGCAGCTTGACACCTCACGACATGCAAATCACATCCTGCCACATCTCCGCCCCCCTCGAGAATGGAAGCATGACGCAGGCATGCGGTTGCCTGACATGGTCCACCTCCCATCACGCGCCAGTGGGCGGTGCAATCCCCGGGGCCATTCAATGTCAGTAGGCCACTAACCAGTTGCCACGACTTCGACTTCGACGCCGACTTCGCCTTCACGGGGCGACTCTGACCTCGATTTTGACTCGCCGGGGCGGCTCCGCCAGCAACTTCGAGTCCGCAGACATCGCAAGACACGCGGGCCACGTACCGCAACGTCCTAGAAGTATTGTCGCACGCGAGGTGCTGCAAAGCATTGTCAAGCCATGGGCCATCTGGCTGCGCCTCGACATCAAGCCCGTATCACGTGTCCGAAGCACACCTCGACCTCGACCTCGCGTGACCATGGCGGAGCTCACTCTGACTCCACGTCCGTGAAGTCGGGTCGACCCCCTGACTTGGCCTCGTAAACGAGGGGCGGCTCTGCACCCCACTTCGCTTGCATGACCACGGAGCGAGGTCAGACACGGACCCCACCCCATCGGCCGACTCCGACAGGGGGCGAGCGAAGAGAACACCAGCGCGATACCAAAAGGGTAGATAAAGCCCCCTCGCCTCCCGCGACCAGGAAGCGCCAACCGGTAGAAGTCCAATCGCCCGCTTTCCCCATGACTGCGGAAACGCGACTACGGATCGGAGATATGTTTTCACCAAACTCAAAAATAGGCATCCTTCAGTCCATCAACATTCTATGACCACGTCGATTGGCGCTAACCCTGCCATAAAACAGTGCTTTCAAAGAATGCAGATGGACCGAGGCAGCCTATTTTTGAGAACAAGTTCATAAAGCACAAAGCATACAACAAAGAGTGTGGGAAGACGACGCTCTCATGATCAGGAAGCGCGGCCGGGGATCGGCATTCAAGTTTTGATCGTGCGCTCAAAAATAGGCCTCCGTTAGTTCATCAACGTCTGCTGATCGCGCTAATTGGCGCTAATTTTGCTGCACGTATGTGGACTGAGGAAGGCCTATTTTCGAGACCAAGATCATTTCAGCCATACCCGGCCATGCACGAATGAAGGATGAGGCTACAACGCTACTGGCATATATATATAGCCGTTTCCCCCCTCCATCAGGAAGTGCAATCGGCGGGAGCTGAAGCGACGCGGTCGACCATGCGCACGCGACGCCCCAATCTTCGCGTCCGCACGCCTACCCTACATTGGAGCACGCTTCACCTCCCATCGCGCACCAGCGCCCGCGCGCGATTCCTGAGGCCATTGATGCGCTGTTGGTCTCACCTGCAACTTCGCCCCCGCGAGGCGGCCTCGACCCCGACTTACCATCAGAAGGGCACATATAATGGGGACGGGGTTCCCGATCTTCCGTCAGGTGATGATAACCCTTGTTTTGGTGGAACGCGACACACCGATCCGGCTTCAGATCCAAAGAACCGAACCCTGCAACCTTAGCACCACGACTCCTCTGGTTATCAACCGTGTCTCTAATCCGGTTGACCTCGCCAAGAAGGCTAATCCCTGCCTGCGAAACGAAGAACACAAGCAAGAACTCGAAAGAACGCAGCTCAAAGAAGTGACAATCTGCAGATGCATGATTAAGATCACGAAAGTGGGGTTTCACGACCGACAAACGGCGGCTGTTCAATGACAGATTGATCTAAAGCAAAACCCAAACCCTAATGGTGGGGGTGGCGGCTGGATATAAGGTCTAAGGGTCGTCACACCCCCTGGACGCGCCCCCTAACGGGCTCTAAGATGATACACGGCCCAACGGACCAAAAGACGGTGACGCAACACCCTGGCAGATTCTGGACGCTGACTTGTTTCGACGATTCCTGTTGACTCCGGTGGAATTTGGACCTCAAACCAAAGCCATTGGTTAGCCTATGAAATTATCTTTCCGTGCATATGTGGGTCGTCGAAAACGGGGTCCGTATGCGTCCTGGGTGTCTGTTTTACTGCAGGCTGGTCCTGAAGGCCGAGGCAGACTCGAACTCGAGTTGGACTGGGCCTCCGGCTTAACTTGGACGTCCTTGCTGGTCTTCTCCGCCTCCACACCTCTCTCCATGTACTTCATGACCCTCTCCAATGTTCCTAAGCAAGATAACATCATTAGGTAGCAATCTATTCTCAAAACTATGAAAAGGATCGCTTAAGAACGAGCTCACCTCTAGATTTAATTGTCGCATGCGAGCTCGGGTCATTGGACCTTGCATAATGGTTGGAGGATCAGCGGTTGCATCCAAAGGAGTGATGTCCTCATCATCCTCCCCCTCTTGAAGTGGAGTCGTCCTCAACTCAAGCTCATCTTCTTCTCCCAAGTATGGCTTCAAATATGCAATGTTAAAGGTGGGACTAACCCCGAACTCGGGTGGCAACTCAAGTTTATATGCATTATCATTTATTTTCTCAATTATCTTAAAAGGACCAGTAGCTCTTGGCATTAATTTAGACTTACGCAACTCTGGAAATCTATCTTTTCTCAAGTGCAACCAAACCAAATCACCCGGTACAAGTTTAACTTCCCTTCTACCTTCACTACCAGCAATTCTATACTTTTCATTCATCTTTTCAATATTTGCTTTAGTGGTTTCATGAAATTTAAGAATAAATTCAGCACGCTCTTTAGCATCAGTATGTGTTCTCTCAGTGGTAGGTAAAGGCAAAAGATCAATAGGAGCACGGGGGTTAAATCCATACACTACCTGGAAGGGACTTACCTTGGTGGTGGAGTGTTCCACCCGATTATATGCAAACTCTACATGCGGCAAACACTCTTCCCACATCTTCAAATGGCGCTTCAAGATCGCTCTCAACATGGTGGACAATGTTCGATTCACTACCTCGGTTTGTCCATTAGTTTGGGGATGACAAGTTGTAGAGAACAGCAGCTTTGTCCCCAATTTATTCCACAAAGTGCGCCAAAAGTGACTCAAGAATTTTGCATCGCGATCTGAAATAATAGTAGAAGGCATACCATGCAAGCGAACGATTTCTTGAAAGAATAGGTCAGCAATATGAACATCATCGTCGCTTTTATGACAAGGAATAAAATGTGCCATCTTAGAAAAACGATCAACCACCACAAAAATACTATCCCTCCCCCTCTTAGTCCTTGGCAATCCCAAAACAAAGTCCATAGATATATCAGCCCAAGGAATAGAAGGAACGGGAAGAGGCATATACAAACCATGTGGGTTCAACCGCGACTTAGCTTTTTGACATGTGGCGCACCGAGCCACAAACCGGTCTACATCTCGTCTCATCCTTGGCCAAAAGAAATGTGTGGCCAGCACCTCCTCCGTCTTCTTGGCACCAAAATGTCCCATCAATCCTCCTCCATGTGCCTCCTGCAACAACAAAAGACGAACGGAACCAACTGGAATGCATAGGCGGTTAGCTCTAAACAAAAACCCATCATGTATCACATATTTGTTCCATGTACGTCCCTCTTTACAATTTTCCATCACATCTTTAAATTCATCATCATTAACATATTGTTCTTTAATTGTTTCAAGCCCAAATATACGACAATCAAGTTGGGACAGCATAGTATATCGTCTAGACAAAGCATCAGCAATAATATTATCCTTCCCTTTCTTGTGTTTGATGACATAAGGAAAAGATTCAATAAATTCAACCCACTTAGCATGTCTACGATTCAGTTTGTTTTGACTTCGAATATGTTTTAGTGATTCATGATCATAGTGAATAACAAATTATTTAGGCCATAAATAATGTTGCCACGTCTCTAATGAACGAATAAGAGCATACAATTCTTTGTCATATGTGGAAGAATTAAAAATAGGTCCATTCAATTTCTCACTAAAGTAAGCAATGGGTTTACCTTCTTGCATCAAAACGCCACCAATGCCAACTCCACTAGCATCACATTCAAGCTCAAAAGTCTTACCAAAATCAAGAAGTTGCAGCAATGGCGCGTTAGTAAGCTTGTCCTTCAAAAGAGCAAAGGACGCCTCTTGTTCTTCTCCCCAATGAAACGCAACGCCCTTCTTTGTCAACTCATTCAATGGGGCTGCAATGGTGCTAAAATCCTTCACAAAGCGGCGGTAAAATCCTGCAAGTCCATGAAAACTCCGCACTTGTGTCACAGTTGTGGGCGTTGGCCAGCTCTGTATAGCGTGCACCTTGGCTTCATCGACCTCAATTCCCTGCGAGGTCACAACATAGCCAAGAAATGATACTCGTTCGGTGCAAAAAGTGCACTTCTCGATGTTACCAAATAAACGTGCAGCACCCAAAGCATCAAAAACAGCACGTAGATGATTAAGATGTTCAGTTAAAGACTTGCTGTATATCAAGATATCATCCAAATAAACCACCACAAATTTTCCAATGAAAGGACGTAAAACCTATGAAAGTGCTAGGTGCATTAGTTAAACCAAAAGGCATTACTAACCACTCATATAAGCCGAACTTGGTTTTAAAAGCAGTTTTCCATTCATCTCCTAATTTCATTCTTATTTGGTGGTATCCGCTTCTCAAGTCTACTTTAGAAAAAATTATAGAACCACTTAACTCATCAAGCATGTCATCTAGCCTGGGAATAGGATGACGGTACCTTATTGGGATGTTGTTAATGGCTCTACAATCTACACACATGCGCCAACTGCCATCTTTTTTTGGAACCAAAATAACTGGAACAACACAAGGACTAAGGCTCTCACATACATACCCACGGTCCAAAAGGTCTTGAACTTGGCGCTGAATCTCCTTAGTCTCCTCGGGGTTGGTTTTATAGGCAGCTCGATTTGGCAAGCTCGCTCCAGGAATCAAGTCAATCTGGTGCTCAATCCCTCGAATGGGTGGAAGTCCTGGAGGTAACTCGGTGGGAAACACGTCACTATATTCTGCAAAGGTTAGTGTGAGAAGGTGGCAAAGTGCTAGCTATTTCATCAGTGGAAAATAAAGCATCTTTGCATATCAAAGCATAGCACGCATCATTAATCTCTGCAAGATCAGATTTAGTAGTAAGCATAACAGGATTTTTCAATTTAATTCCTTGCTGTTTTTCAGTTTTAGCATCAACTTGTTTAGTTTTACTAGCAACTCTCTCTCTATCAGCTTGTACAATTTGTGCGGGGTCATAGGTAGCAAAGTAATTTTTGTCCCTTATGCATAAGTGTATATTTATTACTTCTACCATGGTGTGTAGCATCATTATCAAATTCCCATGGACGACCCAATAAAAGAGAACAAGCTTGCATCGGTACCACATCACAATCTACAAAATCAGAATATGTACCAAGGGAAAAATGCACCCGGGCTGTTTGTGTTACCTTTGCCTTACCCGAGTCGTTGAGCCACTGAATATGGTACGGATGTGGATGTGGTCGCGTGGTCAATTCAAGCTTCTTAACCAAATCAGAACTCACCAAGTTGTTGCAGCTTCCTCCGTCAATGATGACTCGTGCACGCCGATTTTTTATGACGAAGAAAATCTGAAACAAGTTATGGCGTTGCAGCTTCTCTGCTTTCTCCATCTATGTACTGAGAACTCGTTGTACAATGATGGCTCGATAATTGCCTGCGTCGTCTATGCCTAAAGAAAGACCATCTTCATCATGATCATCGTCCGAGGCAGCTTCATCAACAATGTCTTCCTCTATATCAGAAGTGCTAATGTAGCCTCCATCTTCTGTAGCAATGTATGCCCGCTTGCTAGGACAATCCTTCTGCACGTGACCAAGTCCATGGCAGCGGTGGCACTGAATGGAAGAAGAACGCCCGGTGGAAGCCACAGATGATGCACTCTTGGCCGGTTCCTGCAAATGAGTCTTAAGAGATTCCATGGTGCGTGCGGCCGAAGGTGAAGGAGCTGAAGAACGTGTGCTCGCTGGTGGAGCTGGAGGACGAACACTTGACGAAGGGAACGGCTTCATTGGCGGTGTCGTCGTCTTGGGCGTGAAGGAGCTGCTGAAGTTGCTCCTGCTCCTTGGCGGCTGTCGTCCCTGCAATTCTTTTTCTGCAAGCATAGCAAGCTGGAACAAATGGTTGGTAGTAGTAAATTCTTTATAATCAACAATATCCTAAATTTCACGCCTCAATCCACCATAGAAACGACACACTTTATCCTCTGGATCCTCTACTACCCCACAACAAATCATGCCCTTTTGAAGCTCTGCATAATATTCTTGGACAGACATATTACCTTGCTGTAAGCACTGCAATTTCTTACGCAAATCACGTTTATAAGAAGGAGGAATAAAATGATCACGCATTGCTTCTTTTAGTCTATCCCATGACTCAGGTTGTAGATGCAAATTAGCTAATTCTTGCCACCAGATTATAGCAAAATCTTTAAATTCACTAGTAGCTTGTCTAACCTTATGATGATCAGGTACAAGGTGGGAAGCAAATTTTTGTTCTACTGTCATCTCCCAATCAAGATATTCCTCAGCATTATATTTTCCATAAAAAAGGTGGTATGGTGAATTTAATTCTAGCATAAGGATCATCATTATTAACATTACCACGATTACGCTGATTTCCATTACCTCTCATACCTGTACGGTTGTGTTGAAGGCGTCGACGCAGGTGTTCTCGCGTGTCGCCTCTCATCAACCTTACCATCTCCCGAAGACAACATCGCCGTCGTGGATCTCGTCGTCTTCCTCTTCTTTGTTGGCGTCATTTGGTCTTTGGAAGGTTGGTCTCAAGCCGTTGAACCTTCCCGTCGGTGTGGACATGCGCTGTCCACACTCTCAAGCGAATAGCCGACATCCTTCATGCGCTGTCCACCTCTGCTAGCATCGGCTCCTTGAGTCCTGCAAGTCACTTTTCAAAGCAGCTCGTCGTTTGGCATGATTAGTTATCAAATAAAAGCCCTATCAACTATTTATGGGTTGGTGGAATCACACCTCACACACGTCTTACCAAGTTCTTACCAATGCAAGCGATGGATGGTACAACCGTGGTGGTTCATGATACTGTGATGAAGTGGCACCAAGATTGCAAGGGTCTTTTCTCATCTTGATCTGAAGAATATGTGGAGCTTGGAAGGCACACAAAGAGAAAAATATGTATATGTGGCACACAGGTCAGTAACAGATAGCAATGCTGAATTATAGTCCCAAATACCTATTCTCGTTGCTGGTCTAAGGTGTTCCAAGTACCAGGTGTGTGACAAACAAGGTAGTGAAATAAGGATGATGGACAGCAAGAGTATCTGAATCAAGGGCAAAGACAGCACACGCTAACACAGCTCACTTTGCTCTTCTCTATATGCTCCTCTAGATATTGTTCCTCTTTTGCCCTTCTCTTTTTTTTCTTTTTTTTGGGCTGTCGTTGTTTTTTTTTTGGGAAAACTTTGACTTTTTCTTTTTATTTTTTGATATTTTTTTCACAGAGCAGAGCACAAAAATAGGAACCACACAAAGTTTCACCTCAATCTGATGTAAGGTGTGGCCTACAGAAAATAATGAAGGTGTTGTAAATTCGGTGATGAACTTTTAGAGCTCGAGTACTCAACTTTCCAGGCCGAATTTGGGCAAAATAAATTCGCCGAACCCAACAAAGTTGGGGAGTTTCGGATGCAAAATTTAATTTCACCTAATTTCGAAAACAAAACGCCTGATTTCGAGTTCGTATGAGAAAGTTATGGCCGTTTGAAGAAGGGCCTCCGAGTTAGAGGACAAAACGGGAAGAAAGTGCGGAAAATTGGCGGAGGCGGCAGGGTTGGATGGAAACGGTGGGAGAAAACACACGAACTGGACTCAAACACAAACTAACCAGCAACAAGACTTCGATCTAGGACACAAATTCAACACGGCGGACTCTGAGACTGAATTATGCAAAGGCTATGGCGCGGAACGTTCTAGGACAGGAGAGAAAATAAATGAGTATGGCAGTGGACTATGGGACGAAGGCGAAACACTCGAACTAGGGGATAGATGCGAACCTGATGGTCAACCCGAAGCTCTGATACCACTTAATGGGGACGGGGTTCCCGATCTTCCGTCAGGTGATGATAACCCTCGTTTTGGTGGAACGCGACACACCGATCCGGCTTCAGATCCAAAGAACCGAACCCTGCAACCTTAGCACCATGACTCCTCTGGTTATCAACCGTGTCTCTAATCCGGTTGACCTCGCCAAGAAGGCTAATCCCTGCCTGTGAAACGAAGAACACAAGCAAGAACTCGAAAGAACGCAGCTCAAAGAAGTGACAATCTGTAGATGCATGATTAAGATCACGAAAGTGGGGTTTCACGACCGAAAAACGGCGGCTGTCGAATGACAGATTGATCTAAAGCAAAACCCAAACCCTAATGGTGGGGGTGGCGGCTGGATATAAGGTCTAGGGGTCGTCACACCCCCTGGACGCACCCCCTAACGGGCTCTAAGACGATACACGGCCCAACGGACCAAAAGACGGTGACGCAACACCCTGGCAGATTCTGGACGCTGACTTGTTTCAACGATTCCCGTTGACTCCGGTGGAATTTGGACCTCAAACCAAAGCCATTGGTTAGCCTATGAAATTATCTTTCCATGCATATGTGGGTCGTTGAAAACGGAGTCCGTATGCGTCCTGGGCGTCCGTTTTACTGCAGGCTGGTCCTGAAGGCCGAGGCAGACTCGAACTCGAGTTGGACTGGGCCTCCGGCTTGACTTGGACGTCCTTGCTGGTCTTCTCCGCCTCCACACCTCTCTCCATGTACTTCATGACCCTATCCAATGTTCCTAAGCAAGATAACATCATTAGGTAGCAATCTATTCTCAGAACTATGAAAAGGATCGCTTAAGAACGAGCTCACCTCTAGATTTAATTGTCGCATGCGAGCTCGGGTCATTGGACCTTGCATAATGGTTGGAGGATCAGCGGTTACATCCGAAGGAGTGATGTCCTCATCAACATAGGTGGGGGCCGATGGCACGAGGCCGACGGTTATGTGCGTGTGCACCATCCCTGACAGCCCACGGTGCCCCAATCGTGGCATGGCGCGACCCTTGGCGCTGTTGAGACATCGGCGTCAGACCATGAAGCAACCCGCCATGCCTCGACTTCAGCCCCGCACATCGACTCCGGCATCTGCTCTGTCTTGATAGAACGCCTGCGGCAACCACTCCGTGTTCGTGGGACGAGCTCGGCCCACAGCATGACTTTGTTCCAGGCCGGAGCCGACAGCCGTTGCGACCTCACGCATTCAGGATGACTTCGGCTGTGACCCCCGGCTCTGAGTCCGTGGAACCACGATGGGATGCATCGGCAAAATCATTTCCACCCAAGATCACAATAGGTCACAGGTTGCAGGGACGGAGGGGGCCAAATGGCTCACTAGCATGGCTTCGGCCTATGAAGCCCTTCACCATGAGAGGCTCCTATTGTAGGGTGGCCCCCACCTAAGCCCAGCTGGCCTATTAGAAGGTTATAAAGCCCAAAATGGGACATGTATAATGACATAAATACCCTTGAGAGGGATACTCGGGATGTAAGGACATAATTATAAAATACTCCCCATGTGATATATAAAGCCATCCAGGCCATGGGAAAACCCCCTAAGTATTGCTCACCTAACATCTCCACTACCACTCTATACTGTTTGATCTGTAACCACAACAGAAACAAATGGCACAAACGAATTGAACCATTGCAAATTGAAGGCATTTTCTTTACAGCTTTTAAAACGGTTTTTGCCTTTTGTTACATTACCTAACTTTCAAATATAATATTTTTTTCAAGACAGAATCTACAAGTTAATCGTAATATACATTAAAAGCTCAACATCTGTATCAGTCAAAATCGCAAGCAAGTATCTCTTTTAGTAATCTCTCTCGTGAAAAGACCAAAATTCAAAAATTTCAACTATAAGTTGTAAGGCACAATCATAAACAAAAAAAAGAATAATCCCTGAATTGCGTATCCAAGTATCTAACCTCCATTAGGCCACAGGACGAGTGGCTTTACTGCCACATGTTACGGTGCTTCGACAAAGTAGTAGAAGAGTGTCCAGCCATTCTTGTCACCATCGACGGTGACATACCCGCCGTACTGGTTGAAGTCGGTGCCCTCCGGCTGCCCCGGCAACGCCATGATCTTATCGGCCTCCTTGAGAGCTGGTAGCTATTCTGGCTCCCAAATCATGCACGCTAGACATGCTGCTGCTGCTTTCAGTGTTCCTTCTAGATAGGATGAATTCCCTCAATGGAGCCTCTTGGGACACATTTGCATGAGATGCACGCACGCAAACGACAAGCAAGAAGTAGAAGAAGGAGATGTTCCTCATCTTTTTTGATGAAGTCAACAGCCTCCATGACAACTAGGACCGCCCGGTCCAAAAATAATAAGATTAAAAAAATAAAAGTTTAATTATAGTCAAATTTTATTTCTACTACTATCAATATAATGTAAGAGAGAGAGGTAACACAATACTCTACCTTTAGAAAAGAAAAGGAAAAGACAACCAGCGTTTCTTTTTCAATGAATTCTAGTACCAATAATTGCTGTACGCAATAGAACGTGCAACAGCTATATGTACACCCGGCTCAACCCCACTGTCCTCACTGATCCCACTAGTGCTTACCTCCACTTGCAACTTTGAGCTTGTAGCACACAACCAACCACCATGGCGGAGGGCGTTGTAGGAGTTCTGATCGGCAAGCTCGGTGCAGCTTTGGCGAACGAGGCAGCAACCTATGGTGCATCGCTGCTTTGCAAGGAAGCATCTGCCCTCAAGGGTCTCTTCGGTGGGATCCACGACGTCAAGGATGAGCTTGAGAGCATGCAGGCCTTCCTGCAAGGAGCCGAGCGGTTCAAGGACACTGACGAGACTACTGGCATCTTCGTCAAGAAGATCCGGGGTCTAGCTTTTGAGATCGAGGATGTTGTCGATGAGTTCACCTACAAGTTGGAGGACAAGCATGGAGGATTCACTGCCAAGATGAAGAAGAGGATTAATCATGTCAAGACATGGCGTCGTCTCGCACACAAGCTGCAAGACATCAAGCTCAGGCTTGAAGGTGCTGACAAGAGAAAGGTCCGCTACGACATGAGAGGAATCTACAAGGACGCCGGAGGCGGTGGTGGTAGCTCAAATTCTGTAGATCAAGCTTCGTATTTCGCAAGGGAAGATAATCTTGTGGGGATTGAGGAGAACAAGGAGGTGTTGATGCAATGGCTCACAGTTGATTTCGAACAGAAGCGCATAGTTGCCACAGTTTGGGGGATGGGTGGAGTGGGAAAGACCACTTTGGTTGGCCATGTCTACAACATGGTGAAATTGGACTTTGATACTGCTGCGTGGATAACTGTTTCAAACAGTTACCAAGTTGAAGCCTTGTTGAAGATGATCGCCAAAGAATTCGGCGTCAGAGTTGATGTTGCCAGTATGGGAAAGAGAGCCCTAATTGAGGTCATCCATACTCATCTGCAAGGTAAAAGGTACATCTTGATTCTGGATGATGTTTGGGGTGTGGATGTGTGGTTCAATATAAGAGATGCATTCCCTACAGATAGCGTGAGTCGATTTGTTATCACCTCAAGAATCCATGAGGTAGCTTTGCTAGCAACTAGAAATTGTATAGTAGGACTACAGCCACTAGGAGAACACCACTCATGGCAATTATTTTGCAAGGAGGCATTTTGGAAAGATGAAAGCAAGGCATGCCCACAGGAATTAGAGCACTTAGCTCAGAAGTTTGTTGTAAAATGTAGTGGTTTGCCCATTGCTATTGCATGCATAGGCCGCCTATTGTCCTGCAAACAACCATCTTACTCTTCATGGGAAAGCGTGTACAAGGAACTAGAGCTTCAACTGACTAATAATGCGATCCTTGATGTGAATATTATTCTAAAGGTCAGCTTGGAGGACCTTCCATATGATTTGAAGAACTGTTTTTTGCACTGTGCAATGTTTCCAGAGGATTATTTAATAAAAAGGAGGAGGGTAATGAGGCATTGGGTGACTGCTGGATTCATCAAGGCAAAGAGAACAAAACACTGGAGGAAGTGGCGGAGGGCTACCTTAATGAACTTGTTAACCGAAGTCTACTACAGGTAGCGAAGAGGAATGCAGTTGGACGAGTGAAATGTTGTCGGATGCATGATGTCATACGCCTCCTTGCCCACAAGAAAGCTGACGAAGAATGCTTTGGTAAAGTTTATAATGGCTCTAGGGCATCAATAGCCACAGAGGATACACGTCGCATATCAATCCAGTTTGAAAACATTGAACAATTGAGTCGATCTGGTGCTACACATCTCCGTGCAATCCATGTTTTTGAGAGTGATATCAATATTGAATTGCTGAAGCCTATCCTAACATCTTCAAATCTTCTGTCGACTTTGGATCTACAAGGTGCTTGTATCAAGGTGTTGCCTAATGAGGTCTTCAACTTGTTTAATCTACGCTTTTTGGGTCTTCGAAATACTAATGTTGAAAATCTACCAGAAGCAATTGAAAGATTACAAAACTTAGAAGTCCTGGATGCTTGGAATGCTAAACTGTCGTTTTTACCAAGGAATACAGCGAAACTTCGAAAGTTAAGATACCTATATGCAGGTACATCTTGGGCGGGGGGATGGAATGTCAAACCTTTTGGTGGAGTCAAGGTGCCTAATGGCATACGGTACTTGACAGCACTGTGTGCTCTGCAATGTGCCAAAGCAAGCTCAGAGTTTCTGTGTGAAGTTGGAGCTTTGACAGAGCTAAGAACATTTGGTGTATCTGATGTGAGAAGCGAACACTCTACTAACTTGTGCAGTGCTATTACCAAAATGAATAAACTTGTTCATCTAGAAATTACGGCTCTAGATGAGAAGGAAGTGCTGCAGCTGGAAGGACTTTGTTTACCTCAAACCCTCTGTTCGCTTGGTTTGGAAGTGCAGCTAGAAAAAACATCAATGCCTCAGGTTCTCTCATCTTGGTCCCACCTTAGTAGCCTCACTCGACTGGGGCTGGCATTCGCCAAACTTGATGAAGACTCCTTTTCCAGCCTCGTGTCATTGCATGGTTTACGTCACCTTGCGCTTTGTAAGGCTTATGAAGGGAAGAAGCTGCACTTTTCTGCTAGGTCATTTCCAAAACTTTGTTTTCTACTTATACGGGACTCTCCGAGGCTCACCCAAGTTGAAATAGAAGAAGGAGCAATGGCAAACCTTGTTGAGCTAATTTTTGAAGACTGTCCCGATCTGAAGTTTCTTCCTCATGGTATTGAGCACCTTACGGCCCTTGAGATACTACGTCTGGAAGGAACATCAGAAGAGCTCGTAGAGAAGCTTCTAGAAAAGAAAGAACCAAATGAATGCAATGAAGATCTTATGAAGATTAGTCACATCAGATGTGTTACTGTTAATTAACTCATCCGAAAGGACTATGGGAAAGGATCAGGTGATCGCAAGACGTGGCTGCTCCCCAAGGTAAGGGTTTGTTGTTTTCATAGGTAGAATTAAAGCCATTTTAAGTACTTTCTGATGCGATTTTACAGTTTTTCGACTAAAACTAACGGATTCCTATTTACATGTTCGTGTGTATCTTCACATAGAAATGTTACTAGCATATAGGCCTTGACATAGATCAAAACGCACACACACGGTGGTCGTAATACACATAAACACTCTGAATTAACTTAAGGCACAATAGTTTTTGGCGCTGCATAATACCATGCAGTTTTTCAATCATCTCTTCTTATTTATACTACTGAATATAACAAATCAGTTACAAGTCTTTGATGGTGCATTACCACTAGCAAATACTAACTTTAAAACAGAAAAAAAATGTAGATACTAGTGCTTCCATTGCATACAGCCACTACTCCACTAACTCATTTACTCAGCCATTACTCGGACCCATAGTGATGACTCACGACCATTACGCTTTGACCACAGCTGCTCGACCACGGTTCTTTAACTGCTTCATTGACCACGGCTTTGTCATCCACAGTACTCCAACCGTATCTTCGACTATGACTACTACTCGACTTACGAGTACTTTGACCATGGTGTCTAGACCAAGGCTTCTCGACCACGGTATCTTTGATCACGGCTGCTACTCGGCTTATGAATACTTCGACCACTGTGTCCCGACCGCACCTCTACTACGAGTACTGACCGCCGATCACTATGCAGCTACAACCACTGTAGCTACGGCCACTATAGCTATGATTGCTATGCAGCTCGACCAACAACTGCGACTACTACAGTACTCGGGCTCACTGACTGCTATAATACTCAAACTCCGACTACCTAGTACTAGACACACAATTACCTAGTACTTGACACAAGTACTTGACATACGATTACATAGTACTTGAACACACGAGCACTCAACACGACTACGCAGTACTCGAACACATCGAGTACTCAACACGTCCACATAATACTCAAACACACCGAGTACTCAACACTGACCACTATCAACAACAAGATTAGTTCCAACATAGTAGACTACAGAGTACAGATCTGAAAGGATCATAGGAACAAGTAGTAACTAATAGGCAAGCAGTTTCTCCACTTCAAAAATAGTAACAATATGCACTTTCCACTTTTACAATATTTATACAAGCTATGTTATTTAGGATCTGTCCTACCATACTTATCCAACAAGAGAATTTCACATACACTACATCAGCTTCAGCTACATACCAAATGGATCATTGATAGCCACCCAGTTACTTCGAAACTTATTCTACTTTCTTTTGTGTGAGCGTAGATACTAATTAAGTTCCCTAAGTATATATGTATCATTGACAAAGATACAATGTTAACTCCCCTGATTCGATTGGCAGACCTTGTGATGGTCAGAAGCTGGAGAGCAATGCAACAATGCCACTTCCAGAACTCCAGCATCTTCTCATGGGCTGCACAACAGAGTTCAATAGTTCGAAGGCAAAATGCACTTTTCCGAACGGCAGCATTTTAAAGTCCCTTCTTCCAGCATTACAGCGCAAATGGAATTCCAGCATTTTAAAGTTCAATAGTTCACATCAGATGCTTCAGAAGTTCAAGGGAAGACGGCCCTCGTTTGACCCAGCTGAATCAAGGTACTCTGAGATGCTTTGTGTGGCTGTGAACGTTAGCTGGACGCTGCTAATTTTCTAGCGATGTTAATTATTTCATTGGTAGATTTTATCTCCTTTCCCAGGCCTGTGTTGTCAATGTATATTACTGTTACTTTTGTCGGGCTACAGCTTAGGGTATGAGGGTTGGTTGGTTTTTACTGCCTGAGATGAGATACAAGGTGTTAAGCTGGAAATCTCAGCCCTTTTGCTTTCTTTCTTTTGGAATGTAAAAGACCTTTTGCTGTCATTATGTTTCTTTTCCTTGTCATTTTCGTGGAGGACTGAATCATCCACACGTAATTATTCTGTTAAATTCACAAGGACAAAGTACCACTAATTCTCGCCATAAATTCTTCGGCATCCCCTTAGTAATTATTAGTGTGTTCCCAAACAGAAGAAGGCACGAACTTCTGCCACATACCCATTAACATGGCGGTGTAAGCTCCCTTTTCTCCGTGCTATTACATCGCCCATGGTGTCTAATAATAGTACCCCTTCTTTCGTGACGAGCTGTCGATGTTGAGTCCCAGCCCCGTTTGGAACGTGGGACTTATCATGACTCCTGTGGGAATTGAACTATTTTTGTAAAACTCCTGCAAAATTCTTGTGTTGCAAACAGGCCCTCAGATTACGATCAACCGGAGCAATGGAGCGTGCCCGAAATGCCGTTTAGCATGTTATCTTATTGTCCTTCACTTTTCTGAAACTGGAGGAACTCTTGGGCACACAATGTCCATCCAAGGATGCTACTTCTTCAGGAGAACATCTTGCTTTGTTCCGTTCACATGATCACAACGCTCATATAAGCACAGCCACAACCACCATGACTGTCCTTGGGTCTGAGAGTAAGACCGATGATCACTGTATTAAGAAATTAAAAAGTAACACATGCTTGTGTTGTTGTGCACACAAGCATGCAGCAAGCATGTCATTGCATGCTCGACATAAAGTAGAGTCTAGATATCACTCTGACGGCATTTTATACATGTTGTATCTGACAAGATACAACATGTATAAAATGCCGTCCCTCACCTCTGAAACGCTCTCCCCCATCCCTCACCTCCTACCCGGATCCCTTCTCCTCGCCGTCGCCGGAGCGCGCCACCGGTCGCCAGTGGACGCAAGGAGGGTGGCGGCGGGGCTTTTCTCTCTTCCCTGGCCCTCGCCGCTCGGATCCGGCCTCGTCGCCCCGCGCCGGCCTCTGCTCCCGGCTCCTCTCCAGGCGTCTTCGCCGCATCCGGGCCCGATCCGACCGCCGCGCCTCGATCCGGCCTCCTCTGCGCCGGATCCGCCCGTCCGCGATCCGGCCGCCTCCACGCCGGTCGCCGCCTCCCGCTGGATCCGTGCGGCCTCGACCCGCCGGATCGCGCGCTGCCGCCGAAGCGCCTCGGCCGCGCGCGCGCGCGCCGCCGCCAAAGCCGCGGCGCTCCATCGCCGTCCGTGCTGCGCCTCCACGCCGCGCCGCCGTCTCCCGCTCCGCCGCGCCGGCTTCTCCTCGGCTTCTTTCTCGCGCGAGAGAGACGGAGAGCGCGCTGGCCGCCTCGCCGGCGCCGCCTCCACTCTGTTCACGGTGAGGAGGTAGGTGCAGGAGGACTAGGCCCCGAGCCTCTGAGTTTGTGGACTCGTAGCGCAGCGTTCTTCGACATGGAGAATGGCAACCGGAGCTCGAGCGACCTCAAGGTCCTCTTCATCGCTCCGAGTTCCGTTGGTTGCGGCCGAGAGCAAGAAGGCGGTGGTGATCCACGTGCCGCTCGAGCCCGTAAGCGTTCGGGAAGATTTGTGTCAGGCTCTTCCGTTGTATTGCTGTAGGTTTGATCTGTGGCTCATGTCCCTGGATCTGCTCAGTGGTGGCGCTTAGACGTCGCATAGTGGTTTTTACAGTGGCAGACATTGCAGGAAGCGGCTCGTTGTGGAGTTCAAGGGTGGCTATGCCATGGCCTTGAGGCGTGCAGGGCCCCGGAGTGTTGGTGGTGGTCTATTTTGCGTGTGGGTAGTGTGTGGGGTGCTGTGGGGGTGCTGGCGAAAGCCTTGCCGGTGATTTTACCGGTCTTGACATCAATGACGCCTTCGGGCGCCATTATCCTTCCTGGAGGTGTGTCGTGGCACTACGTAGCTCTCATGTTTACTGATCTCCAGGTGAAAGCCTTGCCTCGGTGAGGCGGGCGGCGTCGGCGACTCTCGTCGCCTTCTTAGAGACGTCGCCTCGGAGGTCCATCTTCACGCAAAGCAGACCGAAGTTTGGGTGGCACGGTCGGATGAGGTTAGGGGCTTGGTTGTAAGCAAGGACGGAGAAAAAGTGCTGAAGCTTAGCCTTTCTAGTTTTTTCATAGTCCTTAAGCTATCTTTCATGTTGTTTTATATACCTCGGTTTTGAGGCTTTGAGCCTAAGAGCTCGTGTAACATTTGGCTATGTATATCCTTTGTGGATATAGAGGCCGGATTTTATATCCTTTATCTAAAAAAAGTATCTGACAAGATTATATTTCAGAATTCAGACTATAAAGAACCAGCATAAAAGCACTGTAGTCATACTAGCAACTGAATATATGCAAGTTTTTAGTCATCCGGGGAGCACAGGGCAAGACATCTATGAACCTCTGTAAAAGTAGAGCGCCAAAAGGAATGGCTTTTCTACTGTTGCTACCCGTATTCTTTTGTGATTATTTCCATCAATTCTTTCTCAAATGAACCTCTATTCCGATGGGTCACGGCGATGTTCTCGCCTCCCAAACCAAAGTGCCGATCATGAGCTTCACCCTGAGCGCCAAGTCTTTTCCAATGGGAGACGGCAACGTTCTTGTATCCCCATCCAAAGCGCCGCTCATGAGCTTCACTCTGAGTGCTAAGTCTTTTCTGATGGGAGATGGCAACATTCTCACCTCCCTAACCGAAGTGCCACTCACCGGAAAAGGCTGGATGGTCGTAGGATAAACTTCTGGTATCTTGACTTTGTGCCACACAAGCTGGCGTACGCCGCGCACCATGGCTCAGGTTGGCTTCACCGCCGCACTGTTATTTGGGCTTGACCCAGCGGGATCCACCCACAATGGTCGGTTAATAGGCGCTTCAGTGCACGTCTCATTGCCTTAGGCAATTCATTAGTCCCTAGCACTTCGTGTCCCAGTGCACTCATAGTCGTCGTTTTAGCTCGATTAGCAAGGGGCAACACTCCACAATGACTTTTCTTCTGTATGATACGGTTCAACATATAGGGCATTCCCTCGACCAAGCTCAGCTTGATTATCGGCATCTCCTTAGCTATGTGCGTCCATTGGATGAGTGATATGTTTGCAAAAGATATCCACTGTCGATGGATATGTAAGTCCTACTTCGGTAGGCCTCCATGGGAGTGGATAGACTCCCGTGTCGATGAGGACGGGCTCATGATAGGGTGAACATCAAAGAGTTTTCACTTAGGCTATATCAATATATGCAATGTGATGAGCAAATGAGCATATAGAGTAGTTTGCACTGCACCTATGGAATGATAATGATGAGACATGAGAATGATACTATGATGATGATGAAACATGTGCATTGCATTTCAGTGCATCAATGAAAGAGAATAGTTCTACGTAAGTGCTCATTGTTTGATCATGTGGGTAATGTGGATGACAAACATGTGTGCCTTACATTAATAGGGAGAAAGCAATGATGATATGGTACGTGAAAAATGGCATGATCATGTTTATGCCTTTATTGGCATGAATGTTTACTGTTCTACTGTGTATTTGCTAGTCTCTAGACTCATGCTTGTTTGTTGTGTTTTTTTAGGTAAATCGAAAACGACATGCATAGGTGGGAGTAGCACATTTATTCCATGTGCAAACAGTAATTCGCACACCACCTTTAGTGATATATGTAGACTTTTATGACATACTTAAGTCCATGGAAATACTTAGACGCATGTAGTTCATGTGATTCCTTTCAAAGATTTGCAAATGTGTACTTTGTTTTGGTTCCCATCGTTAACGTATCTTGCTTAATGTAGCGAAGAGTTTTAAATGGTGAAGTTGCTGCCTAAGTCTAGCAACAACGGTTGTACATGGTAGTGTTACGGAGTAGTGGTAATATTCTGAGCTCAGAGTTGGGCTAGGGTGTTACAGTGTTCTAACCTCAATGTTAATTGTAAAGTGCTGGAATAGTCACTTATTAACCCTAAATTACAATGTTAACTTGCTGGGCTGTTTGGCTGTGTTTGTTAAATTATTAGTGAGAGGAAATATAAGGATGATGGTGTATGTTTCAATTGTAAGCTACAAATCGATTGTAAATTGTTGTATTTTGTGATCTAAATTTGGTCGGGTCCGAGCGTTTGAAGAGTCCCATCAGATTTCACTTAAAAGGTAAAAGCAATTAAGTTGTCAAGTCCTATCAAAACTCATTACCCGATTAGTATACGTTTCTAAATCGGTTGTGGTCAGATATATTATTATTGGGATCATCTTTGTATCCATGATGAACTCTGCACCAACCTGCACCAAATGTGGTATCCAAAGGTTGCTGTGCCAACTGGAGTCAGATGTGGCTACTTGAGGTGTTCTGTAACTTGTTCTGTATAGTGATTTTGTTAATTGTGTGCCCGTAGGATTTTTTAGGAGATTTTTACATTAAATCTTTGTTTCGTGTTTTATTCTATATTATTTTATGAAGCCTAGTTCGTTTGGTAGATAACCTTCTCCATGTTCACACTTTTCTAGAAAAATAAAAAGTCTCCAGATCTTTTGATTCTTTTTGCTAACTCTTAAGGAAAGGTCGAGCTACGAACGAATTAATTCTATGCAGAAATCCAACTATAACGAGAGTATTTTTTTGGTGAAGGATGAGAATGCGATAGAAAGAAGAAGCATGCATAGGAATTTTCTACATTTAAATTTGCAGAATCAGGTGCAAAGGCACAAATAACGGTGGTCTGTCGGTTACACTGTTGGGAATAAAAAATAGGAGTGTCTATATAACATTCGACTATTTTTAGAACAAAACTAGTCAGATTTTGAGCCGTTAGATGGAGACCTAACGTCCCAGATCATTTCTTTTGGAAAGGGTATCATTTTTTTGGAGGGGGGCTTGTATGGGTGGATCCGTTGGATCTTCATCTAACGCTCCAGATCAATCTAACTAATTTTGTTCTCAAAAATAGTCGAATATTGCATAGACATTACTATAAAAAATTTATAGACCAGTGCTGGGTAGATTAGCTATGAGAACCGGCGCAACTGCTCGAAACAATGGACAGTGTGCATTAATTCAAATCGTGGAAGGACAGTGGACATTAATTAAAATCGTGGAATTCTAAACTTACGCATAAGTTGTATACATGATATCAGCCTCAAGGGTCTCTTCGGTGGGATCCAGGACATCAAGGACGAGCTTGAGAGCATGCAGGCCTTCCTGCAAAGAGCCGAGCGGTTCAAGGACACTGACGAGACTACTGGCATCTTTGTCAAGAAGATCCGGGGTCTAGCTTTTGAGATCGAGGATGTTGTCGATGAGTTCACCTACAAGATGGAGGACAAGCACGGAGGATTCACTGCCAAGATGAAGAAGAGGATTAATCATGTCAAGACATGGCGTCGTCTCGCACGCAAGCTGCAAGACATCAAGCTCAGGCTTGAAGGTGCTGATAGAAGAAAGGACCGCTACAACATGGGAGGAATCTACAAGGACGCCGGAGGCGGTGGTGGTAGCTCAAATTCTGTAGATCAAGCTTCGTATTTCGCAAGGGAAGATAATCTTGTGGGGATTGAGGTGAACAAGAAGGTGTTGATGCAATGGCTCACAGATGATTTCGAACAGAAGCGCATGGTTGCCACAGTTTGGGGAATGGGTGGAGTGGGAAAGACCACTTTGGTTGCCCATGTCTACAACATAGTGAAAGTGGACTTTGATACTGCTGCGTGGATAACTGTTTCAAACAGTTACCAAGTTGAAGCCTTGTTGAAGATGATCGCCAAAGAATTCGGCGTCAGAGTCGATGTTGCCAGTATGGGAAAGAGAGCCCTAATTGAGGTCATCCATACTCATCTGCAAGGTAAAAGGTCTTGATTCTGGATGATGTTTGGGGTGTGGATGTGTGGTTCAATATAAGAGATGCATTCCCTACAGATAGCGTGAGTCGATTTGTTATCACCTCAAGAATCCATGAGGTAGCTTTGCTAGCAACTAGAAATTGTATAGTAGGACTACAGCCACTAGGAGAACACCACTCATGGCAATTATTTTGCAAGGAGGCATTTTGGAAAGATGAAAGCAAGGCATGCCCACAGGAATTAGAGCACTTAGCTCAGAAGTTTGTTGTAAAATGTAGTGGTTTGCCCATTGCTATTGCATGCATAGGCCGCCTATTGTCCTGCAAACAACCATCTTACTCTTCATGGGAAAGCGTGTACAAGGAACTAGAGCTTCAACTGACTAATAATGCGATCCTTGATGTGAATATTATTCTAAAGGTCAGCTTGGAGGACCTTCCATATGATTTGAAGAACTGTTTTTTGCACTGTGCAATGTTTCCAGAGGATTATTTAATAAAAAGGAGGAGGGTAATGAGGCATTGGGTGACTGCTGGATTCATCAAGGCAAAAGAGAACAAAACACTGGAGGAAGTGGCGGAGGGCTACCTTAATGAACTTGTTAACCGAAGTCTACTACAGGTAGCGAAGAGGAATGCAGTTGGACGAGTGAAATGTTGTCGGATGCATGATGTCATACGCCTCCTTGCCCACAAGAAAGCTGACGAAGAATGCTTTGGTAAAGTTTATAATGGCTCTAGGGCATCAATAGCCACAGAGGATACACGTCGCATATCAATCCAGTTTGAAAACATTGAACAATTGAGTCGATCTGGTGCTACACATCTCCGTGCAATCCATGTTTTTGAGAGTGATATCAATATTGAATTGCTGAAGCCTATCCTAACATCTTCAAATCTTCTGTCGACTTTGGATCTACAAGGTGCTTGTATCAAGGTGTTGCCTAATGAGGTCTTCAACTTGTTTAATCTACGCTTTTTGGGTCTTCGAAATACTAATGTTGAAAATCTACCAGAAGCAATTGAAAGATTACAAAACTTAGAAGTCCTGGATGCTTGGAATGCTAAACTGTCGTTTTTACCAAGGAATACAGCGAAACTTCGAAAGTTAAGATACCTATATGCAGGTACATTTGGGGCGGGGGAATGGACTCCTTGGGGTGGAGTCAAGGTGCCTAATGGCATACGGTACTTGACAGCACTGTGGGCTCTGCAATGTGTCAAAGCAAGCTCAGAGTTTCTGTGTGAAGTTGGAGCTTTGACAGAGCTAAGAACATTTGGTGTGTCTGGTGTGAGAAGCGAACACTCTACTAACTTGTGCAGTGCTATTACCAAAATGAATAATCTTGTTCATCTAGAAATTACGGCTCTAGGTGAGAAGGAAGTGCTGCAGCTGGAAGGACTGTGTTTACCTCAAACCCTCTGTGTGCTTGGTTTGCATGGGCAGCTAGAAAAAACATCAATGCCTCAGGTTTTCTCGTCTTGGTCCCACCTTAGTGGCCTCACTCGATTGATACTGGCATTCTCCAAACTTGATGAAGATTCCTTTTCCAGCCTCGTGTCATTGCATGGTTTACGTCACCTTACGCTTTGTAAGGCTTATGAAGGGAAGAAGCTGCACTTTCCTGGTAAGTCATTTCCAAAACTTTGTTTTCTAGGTATATGGGACTCTCCGAAGCTCACCCAAGTTGAAATAGAAGGAGCAATGGCAAACCTTGTTGAGCTAGTTTTTCTAGTCTGTCCCGAACTGAAGTTTCTTCCTCATGGTATTGAGCACCTTACGGCCCTTGAGATACTACGTCTGGAAGAAACATCAGAAGAGCTCGTAGAGAAGCTTCGAGAAAAGAAAGAACCAAATGAATGCAATGAAGATCTTATGAAGATTAGTCACATCAGAAATGTTACTGTTCGACTCATCCAGAAGGACTATGGGGAAGGATCAGGTGATCGCAAGACGTGGCTGCTCCCCAAGGTAAGGGTTTGCTGTTTTCATAGGTAGAATTAAAGCAACTTTAAGTACTTTCTGATGTGATTTTACAGTTTTAAAACTAAAATTAACGGATTCCTTTTTACATGTTCATGTGCATCTTCACGTAGAAATGTACAGACTAGTAGACTACAGAGTACAGATCTGATAGGATCATAGGAACAAGTAGTAACTAATAGGCAGTTTCTCAACTTAAAAAATAATAACAATATGAATAACCTTCTCATAATAGTATATATGTATCATTGACAAAGATACAATGGTTAACTCCCCTGATTCGATCGGCAGGCCTTGTGATAGTCAGAAGCTGGACTGCAATGCAACAATGCCATTTCCAGAACTCCAGCATCTTCTCATGGGCTGCACAACGGAGTTCAATAGCTCGAAGGCAAAATGCACATTTCAGAACGGCAGCATTTAAATGTCCCTTCTTCCGGCATTACAGCGCAAATGGAATTCAGAAGTTCGAGGGAAGACGGCCCTCGTTTGATCCAGCTGAATCAAGGTACCAATCTGAAGCCCTCTGAGATGTTTTTTGTGGCTGTGAACGTTGGCTGGATGCTGCTAATTTTCTAGCGATGTTAATTATTTGATTGCTAGACTTTATCTCCTTTCCCAGGCCTGTGTTGTCAATGTATATTACTGTTACTTTTGTCGGGCTTCAGCTTAGGGTATGAGGGTAAGTTGGTTTTTACTGCCTGAGATGAGCTATAAGGTGTTAAGCTGGAAATCTCAGCCCTTTTTGTTTTCTTTCTTTTGGAATGTAAAAGACATTTTGCTTTCTAACGAAGCATGGAATATCAGTGGTCCAAACCACAAAAAAAACAAAATCAGGAGTTTCAAGAGAGGAACTTCTGAAGATTGTATGTAAGACTGTAAGTAAGATGAAAGACGAATTCTTGACACGTTACACAATATCAGATTTTAAAAGATGCAATACAATATGGTAGATGTGTTGGTGTGGCAGCTGATTCCCAGCGCGTGTTGCACTTTCAGAGTTTCAGAGATTAATTTTTGATGTTATTATGTTTCTTTTCATTGTCATTTTCGTGGAAGACTGAATCATCCACACGTAATTATTCTGTTACATTCACAAGGACAAAGCACCACTAAAGCTTGCCAAAAATTGTTGGGCATCCCCTTAGTAATTATTAGTGTTCTCAACAGAAGAAGGCACGAACTTCTGCCACATACCCATTAACATGGCGGTGTAAGCTTCTTTTTCTCCGTGCTATTACATTCCTGTGTTGCAAACAGGCCCTTACAGAAGGATCAACCGGAGCAATGGAGCGTGCCAGAAATGCCGTTTAGCATGTTATTTTACTGTCCTTCACTTTTCTGAAACTGGAGGAATTCTTGGGCACACAAGTGTCCTTGGGTCCTGCAAGTAAGACCCATGATCACTCTATCAAGAAATTGAAAAGAAGCACATGCTTGTGTTGTTGTGCATAGAAGCATGCAGCATGTTAAGCATGTCAGCGCCGAAGAGTTGCATGCTCAATATAAAAGAGAGTCTAGATATCACTCTTGACGGCATTTTATACATTTTGTATCTAACAAGATTATATTGCAGAATTCAGTCTGTAAAGAACCAGCAAAAAACACAGTAGTCATACTAGCAATTGAATAGATTGCAAGTTTTTAGTCATCCGGGGAGCACAGAGCAAGATATCAATGACCAAGAGAAAACAGGCGCCAAAAGGAATTGGCTGTTCAACTGTTGCTACCCGTGTTCTTTTGTGATTATTTCCATCAATTCCTTCTCAACCGGAGCGACTCGATACCTCCCTCCGGCTCGTCCTGGGGCCGCTGGAGTTGCCCGCATAAAGCCGCCGAGAGGTCCTCCCTCCACCGCCCCTCCCCGCGGCGGCAGCGGGCCCTTCCTCCGCCCCTTTTTTCCTTCTTCTTTCTCCCTCTCTCACTCCTAGATCTGTTCCCTCCTCTCAGATCCCGTGCTTGGACGACGAGCCGGCGACGGAGGAGCTCGGCCGAGGTGAGCTCGGCGGGCCGAGGAGGAGGAGGAGGAGGTCCACGGCGTGCAGATGACCGCACTGCTCTTGGAGTGCGCGGTGGCCATGTCGGTGGGCAACCTCGTGGACACCATTGATGCGCTCCTCGAGCTATCGCAAGTTCGCAACTGGCCTAGCCCTTCGCGTCGTCGTGGGGCGAGCGGCTTGTGGCCTACCTCGCCAGGGCCATGGCCGCTCGGTTGATGGGCTCGTGGGCTGGCGTTTGCGCGCCCCTGGCGCCGACGTGCGTGGGCTTCCGCGCCGCGTTCTGGGACGAGAAGCCCCAAGATCTGGGATCGCTGAGGAGTCCTCGCTGTAGTCCGACTCCATCGACCTAATCTTGTTGCTGTTCATGCGTCGTTGTTGGCGATGGATACCTCCAATGGCTCTCGCTCATATCACACACGAATTGGTCCCGTTTCCACGAACACACAGAGAACGTGAAGAACAGAAGGTTTTTGTTGTGCTGCCATGCTCTGAATAGCTTGAGCCTCTCTTCCATCGGTGTATGGCAATGATTGCACTCTGCCATGCCGTTTTGCTCCAGGAGCTTCTTGGCGTATGCGCTCTGACAGAGCGTGATCCCGCTGATGCCTTGACTCACCTCAATGCCGAGATAATAGGTGAACAATCCTAGGTCGCTCATGCGAAACATGGACATCATCTCGCGCTTGAATTCATCGATGCCTGCTTGAGTCGTCCCGTTGATGATCAAGTCGTCGACATAGATGCCGACGATCAGCGTTCCTTTGGGCGCCCGCCACATGTATAGCGCGTGCTCGTCCTTGCATCGGTTGAAACCCAGCTCCTGGAGACTAGCGTCCAGCTTGGCGTTCCAAGCGCGTGGGGCTTGATGCAGCCCATACAACGTCTTGCGCAGCTTGAGCACCTTATGCTCTTGCTTGTCGACGATGAAACTTGGCGGCTGCTTGACGTAGACTTCCTCTGTAAGATCCCCATTCAAGAACGCGGACTTCACATCCATGTGGTGCACGGACCACCCTTGGTGCGCCGCTAGAGCCAGCAGTAGCCGCACCGACTCTATTCGCGCGACAGGGGCAAAGACCTCCTCGAAGTCGATCCCTTTGCGCTGCGCATACCCTTTCGCAACGAGACGCGCCTTGTGTCTGGTGATGGCGCCATGCTCATCTCGTTTCACCTTGAAGACCCATTTAAGCCCAATCGAGCGATGCTCGGCAGGAAGCTCGACGAGGTCCCAAGTGTTGTTCTCCCCGATAGATTTCATTTCCTCCAGCATCGCCCGGCGCCAAGACGGGTCGCATTCCGCCACGCCAAACGTGGACGGCTCTTCTGCACTCACCATGTACAGCTCGGCAGGGGCGATCGGTTCTGGCTCCAGGAACCGTATCGGGGCACCAGCGGGTGCGGGACCGATGATGTCCCGCAACGCCCTGAACCGGTGTTATGCGTCGCCATCGTCGTCGTGATCGAGCCGCCCACCCGATGCATGATTCGGAGCGCCAAGTGGTGGCAGGCCTCGGCGAGACGGTGGCGTGTGCGGCTGCTCTCCCGGAGCAGGGACCTCTACTGGATCAGCGATGATCTTATGTTCGATGACGAACGTGCCCACGCTAGATGTCTTCTCCAGCTTGCCGGGATTCGCCCAATCCCAGCTGGCCTTCTCGTCGAACACCACGTTGCAGGAGACGTGGACGCGGCGCGCAACCGGGTGGAACAACCGGTACGCTTTCGACCTCAGCTCGAACCCGAGGAGCACCATCTTTATGCTGCGGTCATCGAATTTCTTCAGATTGGGGCGAGTTACTTTGGCATGCGCGATGCACCCGAACATGCGTAGGAAGGAGACGTCGAGCTTCCTCCTGTGCCAGGCCTCAAACGGCATCATGCCATCCAAGCTCTTGGTGGGCACACAGTTTAGGAGAAAGACATCGATGGTCACCGCTTCCCCCCAAAACTCAGACGGCATCCCCTTCGCCTCGAGCAAGCTGCGCGCCATGCTGACGATCATCTGGTTGCGCCGCTCAATGACACCACTCTGTTGCGGCGAGTATGGTGCCGTGAGCTACTGCGCAACTCCCTGATCCGCGCAATACTGCCCAAACTCGATTGAGGTGAACTCCCTCCTTGATCAGTCTGCAGAATGCGCAGATACCGCCCAGTATCGACCTCGACACCACCCTTGAACTGTTTGATGACGACGGGCGCCTGGTCCTTGCTTGTCAGAAGATGCAGCCCCATGTAGTGGCTGCAATTGTCGATGAGAAGGAGAAAGTAGCGCTGGCCACTGTGAGTCATCAGTGCGATGGGCCCACACAGGTTGCCGTGCACGAGATCAAGCAGTCCCTTAGCACGGTAGTGGGCTGCTGCCGAAAACGGAGCACGCCTTTGCTTGCCGACGAGGCAGCTGTCACAAACCTCACCGGGAGTCCGCGCACCATGCCATCTCAAGCTAGCCTCTTCAGGGCGTCGAAGTTGACGTGACCATAGTGGGCATGCCACAGCCAAGCCTCATCATCTTGTCGCACCATCAAGCACACTGGCCTTGCAATGTTCAAGTTGGCGAGTAGTTGACGTTGCTGATCACGGATCCGCAGCATTCCCTCGTCAATCAGCACCTGACAGCCACGCTCGTCGAGCTGGCCAATGCTGATGATGCTGCTCCCAAGCCTCGGAATATAGTAGACGTCGTTGATAGCTTGGTGCTCACCATTCTGACAGGTAAAGAGCACAGTGCCTCGCCCGTGGATGTCGACCACCGAGCCATCACCGAACTTCACCGAGCCGATGATGCCCGTGTCTAGCTCCGCGAAGAGGCTGTCGAAGCCGATCATGTGGTTGCTGGCCCAGTGTCCAGATACCACACGTCGCTGCGCTGCTCTCCCTCGCACCCGAGGTTTACTTGGGCGTGCGTCTCGTCGAGTTTGACGAAAGTTGGTAGCGGCTGCTTGACGTCATCGGTGAGGGCGCACACCTACGCCATTAGCAACGTCTGTTCCTCATCATCGTCCTGGGTGAGATGGACCTGCTCGCGCCGTGGCTGCCAATAATCCTTGGCCCAATGGCCAATTTTGCAGCAGTTACAGCACTTGTCATGACTGGCATCACGCTCACGTCCTACTTCACACCCGTCGCGCCTGGTGTCACAGCCACCCTCGCCTTTGGGTTGCCGGTTGCCCCTGCCACGGCCACCAGACTTGCTCGATGATCCCTCGCCGCTTTGCTTCTCCTTGAGGCACGCCGTTCATTCCTCCTCGGTTAGCAAGGGCTTGCCTTCAGAGGTGATTGTTGGTGGCGCCGGTTGCAAAAGACAACGATCATCGGCGCATTTCAAACGCCTAGTAACTTCCTCAATGAACAGCCTGGAGAGATCAAGCATGGTTTCCATGGTGTAGACAACAGGACCAAACCTAGGCGGGACGACATGAAGGTACTTCTCGACGGCCTTCTGCTCATCGACGGGTTCACCGTACTCTGAGAGCTGGCCGACCAGGCAACTCAAGTGAAGCGCGAAATCCTCAGGATCTTCGCCTTCCTTGAACGCAAGCATCTCAAACTCAGTGTGCAACCTCTGGAACTTCGACTTGCAGACGTGATCAGAGCCAATTCGCATGGACTTGACATAGTCCCATGCTTCCTTGGCCGATCGCTTGATCGTGAGTGCGTGAATCATCTCCTGCGAGACCGCCTTGAGGAGCGCCTTGAGCGCCGCACGATCCTCCTGCAGATTGGCATCGCCATACTTGATGGTGTCCCACAAGCCCCTTGCTTAGAGCATCACCTTCATCACGAGCGACCAATCTGTGTAGTTGTTGTGCATGAGCATCGGATAGGACGTGCCTCCAACCTCCCGCGCCGTCTTCTGGACTACCATGTCGCGGCCGCGAGTGCGACTACGACGAGGGATGATCGGCGAGGCCAAGCGCTGCCCTCAGCCTCTGGGCGCAGCGACAGACTCTAGTCACCATCACTTGCTGGAGCCGACATTACACAGGGATCGAGTAGCCTTACTCTGATACCAAATGTTGGCAATGGATACCTCCAATCAGAGCATCGCAGCACAACAAAAATCTTTTGTGTTCTTCACGTTCTCTAAGTGTTCATGGAAACGAGGCCAATTCGTGTGTGTTGTGAGCGAGAGTGATTGGAGGTATCCATTGCCAACAGTCGTTGCAGTGGTTGCGATGCCCCGCAGCACCGAGTGTTGCCCTTGGTTCCGGCCAGGCCTTGCAGATCTGCCAGCCTGGTGTAGAGCAGTGTGGCAGGCTGGCGCAGGCTTGGTCGTCGTCGTCTGCTTGGCCGGGATGACGCGACAGGTGTCCATGTTGGACACTTTGGCAAGGTGTGAGGCGACGAAGTCGAAGCCACCGTGTTGCATCGAGCAGAGCGGCAGTCCACGGTCCTGACAACTGCCTCGAGGATCGGTGTGGTTGGCAGCGCGTCTGAGCTACAGTGTGGTACGTGGCACCAAGGTGCACAAGTCGCCCACTGTCAACCTGTGCCGTCAGCTTCTCCTGCGTGTCATCCTTTGTTCTGCTTCCTCACCTACTTCTTCAAGTTCGTCACTGGTTAGTTTTCGAGTGTTATGTTTGCTGCGGTTCCTCTTGCTTGTTGTGGCTCATCACGATGATGTTGCCGTTCATGCTTTAGTGTTGGTGTTTGTTAGGTTTAACCACGTCGCTCCTATAGGCGTTACAATAGTCTTAATCGTATTGCATTAGTGCATACGTTAAGTAAGTTAGTGCGTACGTTAAGAGAATTAGTGCGTACACTATGTAAATTCATAAATATCATGAATAGCTTGGACGTGGGATGGCACGTCATGAGGAGCTGGACATGGCGGATATGTTGGGTCAGTTATTTGTTTTTCGCAGTATAAAAGATCAACAGAGAAAACACCCAAACCAATTCCGAGCGATACAAAAACACTGTTGTCTCATGAATACATTTGTTCTCCAGCAAGTCCAGGCATCCGCATGTGTCAAGTCTTTGCGTAATCGAGTCCTTGTAATCGAACCTTCATGGTCGTATACGAGTGCCTTCATGGTCGTAACTCACTTCGAGTATGTTCCTTCGTGGTCATAACTCGCTTCGAGTACGAGCACCTTCGTGGTCATAAGAGCACTGTTCTACGAGTACTGTAGTAGTGTACTATTCTAGAGTACAGTAACAGAGTACTGTTCATCTAAGCAGTTCATTCGAGTACTTACGGTCGAAGTTTTCTGAGCACTCACGGTCGAAGCTTCTGAGTACTCACAGTCGAAGCTTCCGATTACTCACGGTCGAGCCTTCCACAAGTCTTCTGACCATGATTATGTGCTCTGACTTGCCGCAATAAGTGGTATCAGAGTGAGCGTTGTGGTTGATCCTGCCACGATGTCAGAGCAAGAGCCAAGGTCTCCACGGAGGACACTAGCAGCACTTGAAGGCAATAACAGTGGCAATGGAGGCTGCAAGATTGTGGTGCAGTGTGTGGTGAAGGAGACGGGTAGCACGGTGGTCTACCCCATGTTGATGCATACAAACTATAGCGATTGGTCTCTCTTGATGAGTATAAACCTACAGGCATAAGGGCTCTAGGAGTCGATCGAGTTGGAGATGTTGTCGACTACCGCAATGATCGGCTAGCGCTCGCCGTGCCGACTGAGATGTTTGTGACTCTAGTTGTCAAGGACATAGCGAAACTGGCATGGGATGCTGTGAAGGTGATGCACATGAGTGCTTAGCGCGTGCGCGAAGCCAAGGTGCAAACGTTGCGCTTGGAGTTTGAGTCCATGAAGTTCAAGAATGGAGAGACCGTCGACGACTTTATAATGTGGTTCACCGGGCTCATTAACAACCTTAACTTGCTCGTTGACAAGATTGATGATGAAAGGGTGGTGATAAAGTTTCTTTGTGTCGTTACCTCACAGTACTCGTAGGTCGCAATTTCCATCGAGACACTTATCCACCTCAAGACAATCTCCTTTGAAGAGCTGACAGGACGGCTCAGGGTTGTGGAGGAATGTTACGACCTAGATGGTGAAGCCAGCGTCCAAGGAGGGCAGCTACTCCTCATAGAGGAGTGGCTCGTATGCCATAAGAAGAAGGAGCACGGTGAAGGCTCTTCTAGTGGCGAGAAGAATGGAGGTGGTGGTAGTGATTGGCGCTGTAGCAAGCAGCATGGTTGTGGGCATTGCAACGTTAGCCACAATGGCAGAGATTCTATGTCGTCTATAGGGGCCATGATATGATGAAGATCAAGTGTTACAATTGTAGAAACTACAGGCACTTTTCTAAAGGACTAACGCAAGCCACGTTGCGAGCGCAAGGAAATGGTGAACCTGGTGCAGCTATAGGATGACACACCAGCGCTGCTGATGGCTAAACATTGCGAGCTTGCTCAAGTGACCATCGACACAACGCAAGCTGTGTATCTCAATGAAGAGAAGGTGGAGCTGGTCGACTCAAGTGACAACGAGTGGTACCTCAACACGAGAGCGAGTAACCACAAGCGACAACGAGTGGTACCTCGACACAAGAGCGAGTAACCACATGATCAGTGAGAAGAACATGTTCACCTCACTGGATAATCATGTGAAAGGCAAGGTGAAATTCAGTGATGACTCAACAACAGACATCTGCGAAAAGGGATCCGTGTTGTTTGAGTGCAAAAATCAGGAGCATTGAGTACTGATGGAGGTATACTACATCCCTCGACTACAGTCTAACATCATTAGCCTCGGTCAACTCGAGGAGGGTGATTGCAAGATTGTACTTGAGGATGGCGAGCTTAGCATCTTTGACCGGCAACGAGCGCTGCTGGCATGAGTGCGATGGTCATGGAACAGGCTCTATACACTTGGCCTGATCCTGACCGCACCAGTGTACCTGAAGGCACAGGCGAGTGAGGAGGCATGGCGCTGGCACATGCTACGGTCATCTCGGCTTCTGTGCCCTACATGACCTGGGCGCCAAGAGGATGGTAGAGGGCGTACCCATCATCAATCGAGTGCAACAATTCTTCGATGGCTGCGTTCTCGGCAAACAACATCGAGTACCGTTCCTACACGGTTCATCGTATCATGTGAAGCACAGCCTAGAGCTGGCCACGGTGACCTGTGCAGCCCAATCTCACCAGCCACACCAGGCTGAGGGCAATACTTCCTGCTGATTGTGGATGATCACAGTCACTCTATGTGGCTAGAGATGATCAAGTCAAAGGATGAAGCCAAACTAAAGGCATTTCGAACCAATCATGGTGGGGAGTTCAACTCCATCGACTTTAATGACTACTACGACGAGATGGGCATCAAGCGGTATACGACTGCACCATACTCGCCCAACAAAACAGTGTTGTGGAATGCCAGAATCAAACAATTGTGGAGATGGCTTGTAGCATGTTGAACAGCATGGCGATGCCCGCCATGTTTTGCGGCGAGGCAGTCAAAACTCTGGTGCACATCCTGAAGCGTGCAACGACTCGAAGCCTAGACGATGTAATGCCTTACAAGGCGTGGTATAGGAGGAGGCCTAAAGTCCACTATTTTTCGCACATTCGGATGTGTGGCACACGTCAAGAAGGTTGGCCCAGGCGTCACCAAGCTCTTTGATTGCTCCACGCCAATGGTGTTCATCGGTTATGAGAAAGGCTCGAAGGCCTACCGTGTCTACGATCCAGTCACAAAGAAGCTCCATGTGACACATGATGTTGTGTTCGAAGAAGTGCGGCAGTGGGACTGGACAACGTCTTGTTCGTTGACTAGCATCAGTGAACTCGACACATTCCCCGTCAAGTACACCGATGTGACAAATGACACTTTGATGGACGTCGATCACACCGCGTCTTCGCCAAATACACTTGTGACGCCACAAAATGGCGGAACCACTCTAGCGCACAACATCGTCTGGAGATACGATGCAGTGGGCAACACCATCGACTGGTGGATCGCGTGATTCCGAAGGTATACCACTCAAGTATCGCATGATGTCAAACATCTACAGTACAACTGAGGCAGTGCAGGTCGATGATATCGAGCCTGTTGGTGAAGTCATGGAGTACGACAACCTCTGCCTCCTTGGTGCTGAGGAGCCCGCGAGCGTATAGGAGGCACTCTCGAACACAGCATGGAAACATGCCATGAACGAAGAATTGAATTCCATCTACAACAATAATTCTTGGGAGTTTATTGTACTCCCTGCTGGTCATCGAGTAATCGGGCTCAAGTGGATCTTTAATGTGAAAAAAGATTCACAAGGTAACATTGTTAAGCATAAAGTTCAGTTTGTAACATCCTAAATTTTGAATGTTTAAAAATTTGGGGGAATTTAAAATTTTTCTCTACATCTTACTGGCATTTGAAATTTTTGTCAAAGTATTATTTGGGTTTTCCTAAGATTTACCCTTAGCAAGTAATAACTAGAAATAAATCTCGAGCACAAAATGGCAATCATGAAAATAAATAAAATGGGTGAGTCCAAACCCTAAGAAATTAGTTCAAGAATTAAATTACAGGATCCAAACATGGTTTATAAATTAGTTAAAGGGGATTAGCTGAATTAAAAATACAACTCAAACACACACACACACATACATACATAAACTATGCAACTAAATACTAGTGTCCACATTAGAGTTGCGATTTAACAAAAGGGGTTTTGGACACCGAGCTCAAGTAATTAAAAACAAATTGGAATGCCATGCAAAACTCCAAAATTAGTGATCATAAATGTGAAATCAAAAATTTAAATTAAAAGTCTGAAAATCCAAAACTAGCAATAGAGTTTTCCTTCTACTATTTTTCTTTCCCCTCCCCTTTTTCCTTTCCCCCAATCCTCCTCCTCTCTCCCCTCTCTTTTATTCTCTGCACGCGGGGCCCAGCTCCTGCCCCGGCCTGTCCTCCTCCTTTTTCCTCTGTGCATGGGCCTGGCTTCCAGCCTCCTTTCCCCCCTTGCTTCCTTCTTCCTTTCTCCTCTTCTCCCCCACTGCGCAAAGCCATCCTCCTGCTCCCGTCCCTTTCACGCCGTGTGCTCATCATGCCGCCCCGCCTCCCCTGGCGCCACCCACTTCCGCATGTCCCCGCCTGCGCCGCACGTCACCAATCGCCAGCCTTCCCCGTCGGGTCACCTCGCCTTATCGACCATGCGCCATCGCTGTCCCCTCGCGCCTGCGCCCTCCACCCATGTCCTGCTACGGCCCAGCGCGCCCGAGCTGCCCATGCCAGAGTACCCGCAGCCCATGCCCCGGCTCCGCCCCCTCCCACGCACGCACTCACTTATAAGCCCATGAGCCGCCTCCTCCCCTTTCCCCTTGCCCCTTCTCCTCTCTCCCAACCAAGTACGCCAAGCGCGCCCACCGGCGCCTCACGCCGCCCCGGCCGCTCCGGTGATGCTATCACCAAATGGATTACGTCACGGCGAGCCTCCACTCCCTATTAGCCTTCCCTTCGAAACAATTTGATTCCCGTGCCCCGACACTCACCGCACGATCGTCTCCCCAAAAACCGGCCGAAGCCGCCGCCACCATCTCCATTTCTTGCTCATCGCACCCCAGCTCGATTCCTCGGTACTAGAGCATCACTTCATCATCCTCTAGCTATCCCCATCGCCGGGCGCAGCTAAGGTTCACCCCAGGTCGCTGGCGACGCAGCCCACCCCGCGCCGCCCCGAGTTCACGCCGCCGGGCCGTCTCGGCGTCTTTCCGCCCTCGCTGGTTGATTCCAGTTGCCGCCGCTGGCTCTCGGAGCCACTCCGGCCGGTGCGCCGCCACCCCTAAGTTCAATGCTTCTCCTGAAGCTCATTTTGCCCGTTGCCGTTGAGCCTCCGACCCGGCCTCGCCATCGCCGCCAGCGCCAGGCGCCTGCGCCGTCGCCCCTGTTTTGTTTCGCAGTGCCCCCCCTGTGACTCGGCCGAGTGCCCCTTTTTCCTTCCCTGTGATCCTGCCTATTGATCTTCTCTCTATGATAGGTGGGGCCCTCCCTGTTAGATGGTAATGAGAATGGATACATCAACTAATGATTAAAGGAATTTAGTGCAAGATAAAAATGGAAAGTTTTTGTGTTGGGCTGGCATCCCATAAAAAGGATTGATAAATTAAAAGTTGCAAAAAGAATGAAATCACAAGCCCTTTCATATTTAGCCAATATTATAGATGACTAATATAAGTTTAAAATCATAACTATTATTGTTAGACATTAGAACTTAAGTAAAAGAAGCGTGACAAATTAGTTTATTCCCTAAATTAAAGTGTGCCTTATGTATACATTGTATGAACTTAGGTAATTGAAATTTATGTAAGTCCTTTCAAAATAGCAACTAGTACAAAAAAATTGGCATAAACTCAAATAAAATGTAATGGCATATAATCTAGTTATGAGTATATCTATATGTGATAAGTAATAGGAATAACTTTGGGAAAATCAAGTATGGTTTTAATAAAATAAGAATATTGGAAAAGCCAATTTTGAATAAGTTGTATGACCATAAGGTTTGGTAAACGATTCAGGATACTAAAATGTATTATCAATATTTACTTTGAAATATTTTTAACGGTTAAATCGTACACGGTTTGTACACTAATAATATTATGTATTGAAATTGGACCTTAATGCACAAATAAAGAATTAATACAAAATAGTCTAGGTAAAAGTAAACATGCGAATAAGCTTTAGATTTCGAATACTGAAATTATATGTACTTAGAGATTAGTTATTAAACAATTGTTTGTCAACACAGGGTTGTATGAATTAATGCTACGCAAGGCTACTCAGAATAAGTAATGACCAGAGAAGGCAAGCAAATGGATCGCTGCATTGCTAGCAATTAAATCAAAGTATTTATTTTAAATCAATAATCTTTTCGTGAGAGATAAGCTAGAAAGACATAGAGCTTACATAAGAAGCTAACCAACATGTGGGTTAAAATCTTGTATGTCATTCAACGGCCCTATAAAAGCCTAATCCCTATCATTAGCAGGTTACCCATGATTAAGATCTTGATGATGGTTTTAATTGAAAATGATAGATGAAAGGTAAAGTGAGGTCCACAAGGGTAGGTCCTAATGAAAGTTAAAATCATGAAAGATAATAAAAGCATGTACATAAAGCATCAATGAGATAATTAAATAGGCACATACGGCACTGAATAATTAAAATTAACCATTAGGTGTACACCTCAAATAATTGGTACATAAAACCCCATAAAATACCATAACCTAAGCTATGAGGAATACATACCGTAAAGATGAATTTAATGCAATAAACTCCTACACCCATCTGTAGGACTAAACTGATGCATGGAACTTTCTTGATAAATATAAAAATAATAAAAAGAAACTGTTAAGGAAAGATCGAGTCATCGTTTTCTATCACCGACCTTGCCTCAAATCACCCAAATTACACATTAATTCATATTAAAACCAAAATTGGGTTTATTTGGATTTATTTGGATCTTTTGAGTTATTTGTTTTTATTTGAATTCAGTTACTTAGCACGTAAATAGAAATTAGAGTCCGGAAGGATCAAAGATCAAGCGAGGCCGAGATCGAGGTAAAGATAAAGACTTGAACCTCAGGATCAACCAATGGGAAGCTTTGAGTGAGCTCAAGACCGCGGTGAACCACGTCAGGTGAGTTAATACTTTGATCATGTTGACCCTACATTTTATGCAAATTACTTTTGTTTAAATTAGCAAATTGCATGCTGTTATTTTATGTGCAAGTGCATGTTAATTTAATATTCTAGTTATGCACCCATTGTCTAGCTTGAATAATATTATACCTCCTTTGGAATATTGGGATATGTGAACCTTGTCACCTGTTGTAGGGGTGGCCCCCACCTAAGCCCAGCAGGCCTGTTAGAAGGTTATAAGGCCCAAAGTGGGACATGCATAATGACTTAAATACCCCTGATGGGGAGGTACTAATGTAAGGGTACAACTCTAAAAGCACTCCCCTCATGTATATATATATATATGGTATAGGCTATGGGGGGAAAATCCTAAGCCATTATTCACCTGACTCTCCACTACCACACATCTCTCTCTCTGTTTGGTCTGTAACCACAACAGCTGGCACCGTCCGTGGGGAGGACAGGAGCAAGCCTTAAGATCCGAAGAAGGATGGCACCGAAAAAGGCTTTATCGTCGGCGGCGAAGGGGAAGGAGGCGGCCGTGGCGGAGCGTCGCGTCGGCACCCGGGCTTCGGCGTCGGTTGTCGCGAGCGCAAGCGGCGGCGCACGGCGGCGGCACCGCGGACATCGACGTTCGCGGCGCTGCGGCGACCTCGCCACCATCGCTGCGACGACCGGCCTCGCCACCATCGCTGCGACGGCCGACCCCGCCGCCGCGTCCGTGACCGTCGACCCCGCCGACGCTGCGACGGCCGACCCCGCCATCGCTGCGATGACCAACGCCGACGCCGCACCTACGGAAGAGAATGCCCTACTAGCGGCTCTCAGTGCTTTTCGCCAGGAGCTGGTGGATCTTCGCGGGGCCGTGCGAGATATACAAGAAGCTCGGAGCTAGCGGACCCCGTCGACGGTCGCGACGGAGCCCGCGCAGGAACGAGCGGATAGCTGCGACGCCCACAGGTCCAGCCGCGGGCTGCTGCGGCGTATCGACCCAGAGTCCCCGCTCTCGGCGGTCCTGCAGCAGGCGGCGTGGTCGGAAGGCTTCAAGTTCCCCAGCGCCATCGAGTCGTACAAGGGCGACACGGACCCTCGGGAGTTCGTGCGCGTGTACGAGACCGCCATTGAAGCCGCTGGCGGAGACGACACCACGAAGGCAAAGGGACTTCCCCTCGCGTTGCACGGACTGGCGCTTTCCTGGTTTTTCACCATAGAGCCAAACTCCATCAACGCGTGGGAGCAGATCCACGACCGCCTCCACAACAACTTCCAAGGGAGCTACGTCGAGCGAGTCAACGCAGATCAGCTCTTCGCAGTGAAGCAAAGACCTTTGGAGAAGCTTCGAGATTATTGCAAGCGCTTTGCGAAGGTACGCTGCCAGGTCAAGGATGTCAATGAGATAACCATCATCAATGCAGCAGTGCAGGGTCTTCGCCTGGGGTCGTTGGCCGAGTACAACGCAAGGAAGCCCATCAAGACGCTGGCGAAGCTCTTCGACAAGATGGAAGAATATGCGCGGGCGGAGGAAGACACGTAGGGCGCAAGGGCGACGGCCCGAACGTGCTCGAGCGGGGGGCTCGTCGCACAAAGGGAATGCGGGGAACGATTCCCCAAAGCAAGGTCGTAAGGAGGAGCCCCGTGAGGACACTCCCGAAGGCAGCGGCGCCGGGGAAGAGAGCTCAAGAGGCAGGCGTAAGCCTCGGTGCAACCAGCGCAGGGCCCAAAGAACTCGCCAAGTCCTCGGCATCGAGGGCGCTCGCCAGGAGCCCGCCCCCACCTCGCGCGAACGGGGTCGAGGACGGTGGCGCGGACCGACCCGTGACGAGAAACCGTGCGCGGTGCAGGAACTTTTAGACTATGGCAGATGGTGCGAGGTGCATGGCTACGGGGATCACACCACGAGGGCATGCATCCCAGTCATGGAGTTGCGACTGGCGACCGCCAAATCCCGGGCCCCGGCCGTTCGACCCCTCGCTATAGCTTATGTGCAACAGCTGCTGGGAAGTCCCCTACAAGCCACAGTTACGGATGCACCATGCCGCATCGTCAGCGTCATCACCGGAGGCTCCCTACCAGGGGCCTCTTCAGCAAAACCACCCCCGAAGATGCCGTGCCACAACATCACCTTCACGCAGGATGACACCCGGGGTGTGGAGTTCCACCACCAAGACCCCTTGGTCATCCAGGCCGACCTCGCAGACTGCGACGTCGGCGCATCCTCGTCGACGGAGGAAGCTCCGTGAATATTCTGTTCGCGGAGGCCCTCGACCGCATCGGGATTTCCCGGAGTCGTCTTGGCCCGTCGGAAGCTCCGCTTCAAGGGTTCGGGGGCCCACCGCTAAAGGCCCTAGGGCAGGTATGTCTCTGGGTCTCTTTACGCCAAGCTGATAATGTCAGAAGCAAGGACATCGTCTTCGATGTCGTGGACATCCCACACCCGTACAATGCCATACTGGGCCGGCCCGCCATCAACTCCTTTGGGGCGGTTCCGCACCATGCCTTCTTGTGTATGAAGCTCCCGGGCCCGAAGGGCGTTATCACCGTCTTCAGCGACCAAGACCTCGCCAGGCGTGTGGAGGCTACTAGCAGGTGGCCACACCGCAAAGTGCACGTCCTCGCGATGGACGCCTAAGCCTCGGCCAAAGGGTGGAGTCAAGAAGGTGCCTCTCAGAGCGGAGGGACGGTTGGTGTCCATCGGCGAGGGCCTCCCTCCGGAGGTGGAGCAAGACTTACTCTGGGTTCTCCAGAGTAACACCGACGTCTTCGCATGGTCCCCGGAGGACATTAAGGGCGTGGACTGCACCCTCATCGAGCACCGCCTGGCGGTCCGCCCTGATGCCAAGCCGATCAAACAAAAGCTTCGCCGTATGTCCATGGATCGGCAGCAAGCGGCCAAGGTGGAGGTGGCAAAGCTCCTACAAGCCGGGGTCATCCGCAAGGTCCACCACCCAGAGTGGCTTGCCAACCCAGTGTTGGTCAAGAAAGCGAGTGGGGCCTGGCGTATGTGCATCGATTTCATAGCCCTCAACAACGCATGCCCGAAGGATGATTACCCGTTGCCACGCATAGACCAGCTGGTCGATGCCACCGCTGGGTGCGAGCTCATGAGCTTCTTGGACGCTTACTCTGGTTACCACCAAGTCCACATGGCCGAAGACGACGAGGACAAGACCAGCTTCATTACGCCGGTGGGGACGTTCTGCTTCGTCAGGATGCCCTTCGGTTTAAAGAACGCGGGTGCAACGTCCACCCGCCTTGTCACGTTGGCTTTGGCCGCCCAGCTCGGGAGAAATGTGGAAGCGTACGTCGGCGATGTGGTAGTCAAAACCAGACAGCTCGCCTTGCACGGTCGGGATCTCCAGGAGACCTTCGACAATCTCAGGAAGGTAGGCATTAAGCTCAACCCTGACAAATGTGTCTTCGGCGTGCAGGCAGGCAAGCTCCTAGGCTTCCTTGTATCCGGACGAGGCATCCAGGCGAACCCCCACTAAGTCGATGCCATTCTGGGAATGGAGCCGCCCAAGACGACGAGGGAGGTTGTAGGAGCCCAGATATTAACATCCGGAGTCCACTATAATTGCACCGCACTATTCCCTGGATCAGTAGATAGTGCTCACAGATTACAGTTCTGAATATCAAAGTACATATCATGCGGAAGCGTAAATATAATAGTAGACTTACACATGGGCCGATTAGGCCAAAATCAATAAATTGCAGCAGCGGAAGAACGAAGCACACAGGTGGGACCTTCAGGACATGCCCACAGCGACCAAGCGGAGGTTCGCGACCTAGCCCTTGACATCTTCATCTTCTCGCCGGTGTGTCCAATCTTGTTGCTGAGGCGAGGTGATTTGATTCCCGATTCTGAATTTTGTCGCAAAAGCGAGTGTGAGCACTCCAACCCCGTGCTCCGCGAGCCAATACACAGAATGCAAATAAATAGTATGCATGGCTTGTCAAAGGAGAGGCTCGGGTTGTTTTATTTGCCATAAAATGCGTTTGGTAGCATTTCTATTATTATATCATATTGTTGTTTTTGTGACCTAAAGACTCCTCACTGTAAATGACATCATTGACTTAATCCACCAAAGACTCACGCTCTTTATTAACTGCTGTCTAAGACTCCCAACAACGATTGCCATAATTGACTTAATCCACCGAAATTACACTTCCTTTATTGAGTGCTGTCTAAACTCCAAACAGCATGTGTCATCCTCTATTCAATCCACCGATCATATTCTTTCTGTAATGGTTGCTGTCTAAGACTCCAAACAACGAGTGACATCATTTAAATGATCCACCGACTACACACATTTTATATTGATTGCTGTCTAAAACTCCAAACAGCGTGTGACATTATTTAGATATTCCACCAAACATACTCAATCCAAATTGATTGCTGTCTAATCTCCAAACAGCGAGTGACATCACCTAATTAATCCACCGAACATTCTCATCAAGATTTTCTAACAATCCAATCCTTTTTATTATTGATTCAAATCCACCAAGAATATCATTGATCAAGCCTACGATTCACCATTATATATCCACCAAGAATATCATTGATTAATTCTACGATCCACTAGTATTCTCCCACCAAGTAAATCACTATCAGGAACTATAATCCAATACTTGTATTAATCCTCCAAATTCCCGAAAATTCAATTAGATCATCTATTTAGCCTATCTATTCAGCTAGACTCCACCAATTTATTTCTCCCAGAACCCACACTATCATTTCCTATTTATGATCGACATGAATCCACCAATACCTTTATGTGTACACTACAAACATCTATTTCCTATTTATGATCAACATGAATTCACCATTATATATCCACCAAGAATATCATTGATCAATTATACGATTCAATATTTAGGGACTTATTTTCCAAAGGTTAATATTATAATTTTGCTAGGGTGACAAGGTTCTCATGTTCAAATATTCCAAAGGAGGGGCAATATTAACCAACTTAGATAATAGGCATTTAACTAGAATTCTAAATTAAATATGGATTTGCATATAAAATAACAGCATGCAATTTGATAATTTAAACAAAAAATAACTTGCAGAAAATGTAGGTTCAACATGATCAAAGTATTGACTCGCCTGGCGCGGTTTACCGCGGTCTTGAGTTCACTCAAAGCTTTCTCTTACGATGGTTTTGGAGCTTCCGGTCCTTATCTTCACCTTGCTCTTGATCACACTTGATCCATTGATTCTTCGGGGCTCCAGTTTCTAACTATGCGATAAGTGACTGAATCCAAACAAAAGCAAATAACTCAAGAGATCCAAATAAATCCAAATACTTTAAATGCCCAATTTAATTTAATTTATATATTTATTACGATTTGAGAATAGAAGGATGATTCGATTTAATGTGTTGCCAACACAATGGTAGCTGGATTTGAGCAAGAGAACGAGTTATTTGAATAGCTTTACCGTGAGGGAAAATTTTGGTATAATAAGAGATCAAAAGTGAGGAAGTATCTACAGGAATTATTGGCTTTGGAAAAGAAGTAGCCAAACATAGCTGATTGGAGAAAGGCGAGGTTCGATCTTTTATTTATTAACTTCTTTTATCATTTTTATATTTATTTAGAAAGTTCTATGAGTTAGGATAGTCCTATGAGTAGGTATTATTTTATCGAGCGTTACTTTTCAGGGCATTTTGGTTTACCGAATAAATTTTAGAGTCTGGGGGTATAGCATTTATGGTGTGATATTTTATGTGCACTTAGTTGTCACTAGACATGTCTTATTTCAAATTAGGGTCTGTTTATATGAGCACCAACTTGTTACATGCAATCATGCTTAACCTATTTACTAAACCTAGTGTCAAGGCTTAATTAATAGCACCACTGTTCTCTTGTCTACAGCTTAATTATTATTAGGCCTAGTGTTAGCTTTTAATGACTAGGGTATGGGTTATACACACGACGCATATGATTTCTGGTTTATTGAATTAAGCTTACAGTTTATAGCTTTAGCAATTCTATATGTATGCTTTTAGGTTGTGCTAATGTTATCTTGTTCATTAATATGCCAAGCGGTGAGGTTATCTTAATTAGAACAACCTAGGGATCTTAATAGACATGCCAACATGAATTTAGTTAAATGCACCCTTCGGGTTAATTATCATAGACATTTTACGTACATTTTAGTTACTATTATAGTGTTGTTAATATTACCATTATTATCATTATTATTTTTGTTATTTATCTATGACCGGGCATGCAATACCAGGTTATACTTTAATATTACTATTCGATTAAACTTGCGGTTGAGTTTTATTTATCGTTGACACGCTAGTGATGACTACTATTTACCTAGCTACCCTAGATAGATTACTCTTAATCATCCGATGACCTAGAGGTTATTTTATTATAACTGCCTATATATATTTATCTTTCTAACATGACGTTTCCACTTAAAGACACCTTTTTGATTAAAGCTTGTTATCTATTTATGTATCTTCAGTTGTTACTTAGTGCAAAGTAAGTTTTAAAGAAAAAGATCATACATAGGTACATTTAGGTGGTGGCTTGGCTTGCTATTTACAGTTATATTTCGCTATGGTTATCGACCAGACCTACAGCTAAGGTTTAATTTACCGATGGCATGCTAATGGCAAGAGCTAGGCTTTTGATGGAGCCTATGGAGAGCTTAATAGTTTTTCTAAAATAATTATCGTTCGAGTTTCCTATATAGTCTGTTATGTTTAGCTATCTTTGGCTAAATGGTATTCCATTATAGACTTTTTATGGTAGAGTTTCTCTTCTTAGGAAATGTCACTATTTTATGTTTCTTTAGCATTGCCGGGACTTAGGGTTAATGTTAATGGTATGCAAATTGTTCAAAGGTTAAGGCTAGGATATTCTCACCTTACAAAATTTCTCTACTTCAATTTCATAGCTTAACCCCCTTTCCTAGTTTTCTTTAATAATCTTGCTTTGCATCAACCACCATTTTATATGTGCATTACACTCTGATTTTTAATTTCCTTAATTAACTAGAAAGGATGAATCTAATTGCCTTGAGTGGCCTTGGGCCCACATGTCATTGAGGAAAGGAAACAATTGGGGAGGAGGTCGCCATGCTCTCGGCCACATAGGAGGAATAGGAAAGGGGAACAGGGGAGGAGGCAGAGCACGGAGGCGCGATGCTAGCTGAGGTGAGTGCCGTCGGTAAAGAGCACCAAAGAGCCGATGTCCTAGGGTGAAATGGAGGAGTGAGGAGGAAACCAATTTGGGGCGGCGGACTTGCCGAGGCGGCGGCTGTAACGGCCGAGGATGAAGGCCGGATGTGGCGCCGGTGCCGGAGTGAAAGAAGGAGGGAAAGGGAAACAGCACGAGCTAGAGATGGTTCAATAGATGCTTACCATGCCATTTTCCGGGCCGGAGAAGGTCCCAGGCTGGCCGGCGACGGGTGTGGGCGGCGGCGTAGAGGGGCTCACGGTGGTGGCGAGGTACAGGCAAGGAGGAGCCCAACTAAGGACGGGAACGTCTTCGCCTTGCTCTGAGGATGCTTTGGGGAAGAGGAATCGGATTGGCGTGGCTCCGAGCGGCGAGTTGCTTCACCGGCCGGAGTGGGAGAAGAGGAGCCGCCGGCGATGCTAGGAACTCTGAGAGTCTAATTGTTTCGAATGGGAGGTGAGGTGGAGTAGGGCGATGCGGCCGGAAACGTCGGATGGGGTTTTAAAGCGGGAGAAATGGGCGGCGGCAAGAGGGTGGGTGGCCGACCGGGCATGGCGACAGGACGCAGCGGCGTGGGCAGGGCAGTGGGCGTGCGCGTGACAGGCGCCGTGCGACGATGGTGACCGGGGCAGGTACGCATCGTGGGAAGGACGGAGGAGCAGGCCGGGGCGGTGACGCTGTGTGGGTGTGGGAACAGTGAGCACCATCGATAATGAGGTGAAAGCAGAGAGCAGAGCAAAGAAAGAGGAGAGGAGGGAGAAAAGTCGGGCGGTGGGGGAAAAAGAAAAGGGAGAAGGCGGGGGCAGGGGCTGGGGCCCGCATGGCAGGAGGAAAAGTGAGGGGCGGGCCAGGCCTAGGCGCAGGGGAATCTGAGAGAGAGGGATGGGGTGTGGGACCCGCTAGAAGGGAGAGAGAGAGGTAGGAGAAAAGGGGAGAAAAATAGAAGGAAATGCTCAAATCAAATTTGCAATCTGGACTTTTAATTTAGATTTTTTTAGCTGACATTAATATTTACTGATTTTGACTTTTGCATTTACTTATTTATTTATTTTTAGTCGCTAGTTTGCGCTCGAGAACTATTTCCAGTTGTTATTTACTTAACACAAATATGAAGAAAATCCAAATAAATCTGTGGCAAGGATTACAAATGCCAATCCGATGCAATAAAAGAATTAAAAATTTTTAATTCTCCCCAATTTTTGAACACCTGAAATTTCAGGGTGTTACACTGCCTTACCTCAAATCACCCTCTCACTCATAATAAAACAAAATTTGGCTTATTTGGAGTTATTGGACTTTTTGAGTTATCTGTATTTATCTGGATTCAGTCGCTTAGCGCGCAATTAGAAATTGGAGTTCTGAAGACTTACTGGATCAAGCGAGCTCAGGATCGAGGTGAAGATAAAGATCAGAAGCTCAAAGATCAATGAATGAGAAAGCATAGTGTGAGCTCAAGACCGCGGTAAACCGCGCCAGGCGAGTCAATACTTTGATCATGTTGAACCTACATTTTCTACAAATTACTTTGGTTTAAATTATCAAATTACATGCTGTTATTTTATATGCAAATGCATGTTTACTTTAGAATTCTAGTTAAATGCCTATTCTCTAACTTGATTAGTATTACCCCTCCGTTGGAATGTTTCAACATGAGAACCTTGTCGCCCTAGCAAAATTATAATAGTAACCCTTTTGAAAATAAGTCTATAAATATATGCCATGCTTAGTGTTGCTTAGATACTTGTGGGAGTAAGAACGTCAAAGCATCACTTTAATCATGAGAAAATGTGGTTGGGCAGTCATGGTGGGAATGACTGGTGTATGTTGGATATGGTTATTTTATACTCCCAAAAATCTCATATTGCTTATTTATCTGGGCAGATGGTTCGGGGGTATGGTGCAGGTGTGCACGAGAGTGTGGTTTGTGGTAGAACCGCCCAGATATCACTAAGGACTGAATCTTGTCATGACCTCCTGTGTAAAACAGTACAACCACAAGTCTGTAAAATACAACTTGGCTTAGTAAATTTACCGGACCCTGAAAGTCATCATCATGGCAGTAGTGCAAGGGGCTGTCTAGGTGGCGGACTTGAATGGGACACCTCAAGAGGCTGTCTAGGTGGCGGGCTGGAGGGTGAAGTTCTTCTGCGGCGTGCTAGCAGTGTGGGTAGTCAGCTGCTAGGTGCATAGGAGGGGAACATCCCACACAACGAATGGGACCCACCGCAAATGGGAGCCTCCCATAGGGTGAGATGATGGAAGGGGCAAGGTACTTTGAACGGTTACTGTGATGGTTGGCTCAACCGCATGACTAAGGAATCGTGCGGGGCAACGAGTGAACTGTCTCTTGTGGGTAAAGTGTGCAAACTCTGCAGAGTCAAAACTATTCAAATAGCCGTGCCCACGGTCAAGGGCGGATATGGGAACTTAACCAGATATAGTTCTATTTCAAAAACTTTGTGGGTGAAAATGGAAAAGTAGAGGGCAGCGGAAAGCCCTGATTTGAGTTGTCCGGGGTGTCGTCCCAGTGGTAAGTTAAGCGGCTATAACGCTGAAAGATGTTATGCGGTGTGATGCCAGGTGTATGGAAAAATTATGGTGATATTAGGCATATGGTGTGATGCCATATGTATGGAAGATCATGTTAATATTCCTTGAACATTATGTTTTGTTCCAAAGCTGCTAGGTCTCAGGAAATTTTATGTATTGTATTTCAAATAGTGGCATTTCTATTCTTACAAAATAAAATATGGGTGGAATAAACAGGGTCGTGAGTAAAGGAAATAGATGTTTGTAGTGTACACATAAAGGTATTGGTGGATTCATATCGATCATAAATAGGAAATGATAGTGTGGGTTCTGGGAGAAATAAATTGGTGGAGTCTAGCTGAATAGATAGGCTAAATAGATGATCTAATTGAATTTTCAGGAATTTAGAGGATTAATACAAGTATTGGATTATAGTTCCTGATAGTGATTTACTTGGTGGGATAATACTAGTGGATCGTAGAATTAATCAATGATATTCTTGGTGGATATATAATGGTGAATCGTAGAATTGATCAATGATATTCTTGGTGGATATATAATATTGAATCGTAGGCTTGATCAATGATATTCTTGGTGGATTTGAATCAATAATAAAAAGGATTGGATTGTTAGAAAATCTTGATGAGAATGTTCGGTGGATTAATTAGGTGATGTCACTCGCTGTTTGGAGATTAGACAACAATCAATTTGGATTGAGTATGTTTGGTGGAATATCTAAATAATGTCACACGCTGTTTGGAGTTTTAGACAGCAATCAATATAAAATGTGTGTAGTCGGTGGATCATTTAAATGATGTCACTCGTTGTTTGGAGTCTTAGACAACAACCATTACAGAAAGAATATGATCGGTGGATTGAATAGAGGATGACACATGCTGTTTGGAGTTTAGACAGCACTCAATAAAGGAAGTGTAATTTCGGTGGATTAAGTCAATTATGGCAATCGTTGTTGGGAGTCTTAGACAGCAGTTAATAATGAGAGTGAATCTTTGGTGGATTAAGACAATGATGTCAATCGCAGTGAGGAGTTTTTAGGTTGCAAAAACAACAATATGATTAATAACAGAAATGCTACTAAAAGCGATTTTTGGCAAATAAAATAACCTAAGCCTCTCCTTTGATAAGCCATGCATACTATTTATTTGCATTCTGTGTATTGGCTCGCGGAGCACGGGGTTGGAGTGCTCACACTCGCTTTTGCGACAAAATTCAGAATCAGGAATCAAACCACCTCGCCTCAGCAACAAGATTGGAAAAGCTGGCAAAGAAGATAAAGATGTCAAGGGTTAGGTCGCGATCCTCCAGTTGGCTGCCTGTGGGCATGTCCTGAAGGTCCCACTTGCGTGCTTCGTTCTTCCGCTGCTGCAATTTAATGATTTCGGTCTAATCGGCCCATGAGTAAGTCTACTATTATATTTTACGCTTCCGCATGATATGTATTGTGATATTCAGAACTGTAATCTGTGAGCACTATCTACTGATCCAGGGAATAGTGCAGTGGAATCACAGAGGAATCTGGATGTTAATATCTGGGCTCCGACAGGCAGATTGGTTGCGGAGTATTGACGGAGCCGAACTAGTTGGAACGAAGCGATGATTGGTAGAAGGATGTTTAATGAAGGACAGTTCATGACATAGAAATATTGATGAGAATATTTTGCTTTAGATTTGAGGATGATGGGTTGAGATTGAATACTACGCCTTACCCTATTTTATTTAATAACTCCTTTTTATTATTTTTATATTTATTTAGGAAGTTCCATGAGTCAAGTTAGACCTATGTGCTGATATACAATATTAGCTTGTTATTCCTTGAATGGCACGAGCTTGTTCATCGTAAGGGCATTAACCCAAATCATATTATTACTAAACCTTCTCACTTGACAAAGAGCTAAAAGAGTTACTTATGTTATACACATACACAAGTATTGTTTTCTAGCACATGATAAATATCCATCATCAAAGGTCCCTAAAATACTCTTAGTTGGAAGTTGTAGGAATTATTACACAAGGTTAAATAGGATATTTGCTACTACATGTGCCATTTTAAGTTATGTTTAATTACTCATTAAATTTATTTGCTAAAGATTTAAAAAGGGATATCCATTATATATATACACATATATACACATACGGATATGTGTATAACATTTTATGGCACATGAGCCTTTCACTACATTCTTAACCATGTTTCATAGTGCCTTTAATGTTGTTTTTAGTTTTAAAGGTAATATTTTAAAAACACCTAAGTTGCTAACATACATCAATTAATTAACCCAAAAATTAAATTCTTGTTGAGCTCATTTGTAGTCTACTAAATTTTTAGCCCCTTTTGTATAAACTCTATACTCTTCACTCTACTACTCACTGCCCAGCCGGAAAGAGGAAAACAAAACCGAAAACCCCTAACGCTATTATCGCGCGAGAGGGGGGAATCGAACCCAAGCGGCAGCGCTGACCGCACGCCCAGTTAGCCAGTAGAGACCCAGGTGTTACCTGATGGTTGGGGGGGCCAATATGGTTGTTAACCGCACACTGCAGAGGGGCCGAACAGGGGAATCCCGGTGGCGTTCGGGCGGCGGGCTCGCCGGAGAAGGAAAGCCGATGAGGTGCGGGCGGCGGGCAAAATGGGATCCCCGCACGGGGTGGAGTTCGCTGGAGTGGTCGGCGGGGGTCGTGGGAGGCCGAGGTGGGCCGGCGACGTGCACGGGCGGCGGAGTGGGGAGGTCGCTTTGGAGGGAAGGGTTCGGTCGACGAAGAGCTCCGCAGGCGGTTGGAGGAGGTTTGGGGTGCTGAGGTGACGCTCCAACCACGCCGAATTGGCCCGAGAGGGTCTAGGTGGGCAGATCGCGGGTTCACTGGAGTTGGAGAAGAGGCGACGACCGGCGAGCTTGTGGGGCACCAATGGCTAATTCCTTGCTGTGGGAGGGAGAGGGGGATGTGGCGAGGCGGTTGGAGGCACTATCATACCTTTATAGACCCCGAGCCGACCGAGCGACGTGGAAGCTCTGACGGCCATGGCAGCAGTTGCCTCGGGCGCTGTTCGATGTGGGTGACGCGCGGCCGGGATTCGCGCGACGAGGCTGGGCGCGGCGACGTGCACGATGCGATGGTGAGGACGGAAGCAGGCGGATGGGAGAGCGCGGCTGGTGGATGCGGGTGCTGGCGCATGATGGGGATGCGATGGAACGACGGGCGACGCGGGCGACGTGCGCGCGCAGAGGTCGGTGACGCACGGGCGTGATGGCTGAGCAGTGAGAGCAGCGACGCGCGGTGATGGGAGTAGTTGGCGCGGAACCGAGATGACGTGAGCAGCAGCGATGGTCCTCGACTTTGGCTGAGGCATGCGGGGAAGAAAGCAGAGAGGATGAGGGGAGGAGAGGGGGAGGCGTCGGTCCTAGCAACAGAGAAAGGACGGGAGGGGCCCACTGGCAGGGGGAAAGGAGAAAGAGGGCAGAGAAAAGAGAGGAAAGGGGTCCAGGTGTAAGAATGAGAAAGAGGGAAACGAATGAGAAAACAAAGGCTTAAGAAATTCTGGAAATTGAATTTTTAAATTGAATTTCGATTTCAAATTCAAGTTTAGTGATTTCAGTTATTGCATAAAAGTTAAATTTCCAACCAATTAAAATGTGAGTTTTAATACTCCTTTAGCCATTGCTTCTCTAATTGGATTTCCAATTTTTATGTCCATTATTTAATACCTAAGTTTTTAATGTGAATATTATTTTATTGACTTGAATTTGAATTCAAGGTGTTGGCATTTTGATTTCATGATCTATAATGACATTTTCTGTTTTTATAATTTACAAGATTACTATTTGCACTTGGGAGTATTCTTCATTATTAATTTGTATGGCGCAAAACTCAAAAAGATTTCAAATAAATACTCAGAAGAAATTTGAGTGCTAGAAAAATGCAAGAAAATTTTTTAAAAACTCCACATTTTTTAGCACTTGAAATTTCAGGATGTTACAGAGGTCCAGAGGCTGGCGGGTCGTATGGCGGCTCTGAGTCGCTTCCTATCTAGAGCTGCGGAGCGGGGCCTGCCATTTTTCAAGACACTCCGTGGGTGCGATGGGTTTCGATGGGACGGCGATTGTGCAATGGCCTTTGACGAGCTCAAGAAACATTTGGCAAGCCTTCCCACTCTGGTCGCCCCAGCGCCAGAGGCTCCCCTCCTGCTCTACCTCGCCGCGTCAGCAACGGCGGTCAGCGCCGTCCTCATTCTAGAAGAAGGCGCCGTGCAGCGCCCTGTATACTTTGTCTCCGAAGCCCTCCAGGGTGCCAAGATGAGATATACGGAGCTCGAGAAGTTCGCTTACGCGCTGATCATGGCTTCGAGGAAGCTCCAGCATTATTTCTTGGCCCACCCAATCGTGGTGCCTTCCTTATTCCCCTTGGCAGAGATGTTACACAATAAGGAGTCCACAGGGCGCATCGGCAAGTGGGCCGCCGAGCTCGCCCAGTTCTCCTTGACATACGCCTCGCGGACGGCAATCAAGTCACAAGTTCTCGCCGATTTCCTTGCAGAGTGGACTCCGCCGGTTCAGCCCGTCCAGCAGAAGGACGACCCGGTCCGGACACTTAGCAATGACGGAGCCTACGGCGTTGCAGGTGCGGGCGTAGGCGCAGTGATTACCACGCCCGAGGGGCAGCGCCTATCATACTCGGCGCGCCTCGCGTTTCCTGCCACCAATAACATAGCCGAGTATGAGGCGCTGCTCTTTGGCCTGGCAAAGCTCAAGGCAATCGGTGCGCGCCGAGTGCTCGTCCGCACGGACTCGCGTCTGGTGGCGGGCCACGTTGACAAGTCGTATCAAGCCAAGGACCCTGAGCTGGCCAAGTACCTCGCGGCTGTCAGAGCGAGGGAAAGGCATTTCTTGGGCGTCACGGTCAAGGCCATCCCTCGCGCGGACAACGAGCAGGCCGACGCCCTCGCGAAGGCGGCCAGCCAGTAGCTGCCACCCCCCGACGGGGCATTCTACGAAGTCTTATCGTAGGCAACCATCGCACAGGACAACCGAGACGTGGCCCTCATTCACCAAATCGTCCAAGCAGGGCGATTGGCGGGAACCCGTCTTCAGTTTCCTGCAGGGCATCGCCGAGCCGGAGGACCCCGCCGAGCTCCAACGCTTGCAGCATCGCGCCAGATCCTTCCAGGTGTTCGAAGGGTCACTCTACAAAAAAGGAGTCTGCATGCCGCTCCTGCGCTGCCTCTCACGAGAAGAAGGCAAACAGCTCCTTGTGGAAATTCACGCGGGGTTGTGTGGGTCGCACCTGGCGCCGAGGTCATTAGTCGGCAAGGCATTCAGGCAAGGCTTCTACTGGCCGACCGCTATCGCTAACACCCAGGACCTCGTGCGTCGGTGTCAGGGTTGCCAATGGATGGGGCGCATCATTCGCAGGCCCCCGACGAACCTCAACCCCATTCCCCTGGTGTGGCCGCTGGTGCGGTGGGGTGTTGATGTTATGGGACCGCTTCCTCGAGCCCCAGGAGACGTGCGATTCACAGCAGTCGTGCTAGAGTATTTTTCCAGATGGCCAGAGGCGGTAGCGCTGGCCAAGATAACCTCGGCAGCCATGCAACGCTTCCTCTGGTAGAACATCATATGTCGCTTCGGTGTACCTAGGGAGCTCACCGTGGACAACGGCCTGCAATTCGACGCCGCCCCATTCAAAGAGTTCTGCGATAGCATGGGCATCATGCTTCGATTCGCCTCGGTTGGACATCCCTAGTCTAATGGTGCAGTCGAGCGGGCGAACGGCGCCATCTCCGTCACAATCAAGAAGCGCCTGGTCGGGTTGCCGAAGGGCAAGTGGCCGAGCGAGCTTCACAGCGTCCTCTGGTCCCTTCGCACAACGGCGACACGCCCGACGGGGTTCACGCCATTCAAGCTCCTTTTTGGCGATGAGGCAGTGACGCCTGAGGAAATTAAGGCCGGCTCGAGAAGGGTCCTCATCCAGGCGCCGGAGGAAGAGCACCGCGTGTCCTTAGACCTTCTTGACGGGGAGCGGATGAGCGCAGCCCGACACATAGTAAAGTACGCGCGGCAGATGGTGCGCACTCGGGACCGTTCCATACACCCGCGAGGGTTCCAGCCTGGGGACCTCGTCCTCAAAATGGTGCTCCATGCGGAGACTGTGGGCAAGCTGGAGTCTAAATGGGAAGGTCCATACATCGTCACGGAAGCCTTGCAAAAGGGAGCGTACCGCCTCGCCACGCTCGAAGGACAGACTCTTCGCCACACATGGAACGCGGATAGGTTGCGACGGTACTACGCCTAGGGGCAAGAGGAAGCTTGTAGCAGCATCAGCCCCCCATTGTAAGATGCTCGCCCGCGCAAACAGGAGTTCAATAAAACTCACTGTTTACAAAGTAACTGTTGTTTCTAACAAAAGCGCGCGGAGGATTAGCTCCGCGCACAAACACCCGCCTCCGCACGCGCCAGTCTACGAACTCTAAATAAGACGTAGCGTCGAGGTCCGCCTCCGCACGCGCCAGTCTACGGACTCTAAATAAGGCGTAGCGTCGAGGTCCACCTCCGCACGCGCCAGTCTACGGACACTAAATAAGACGTAGCGTCGAGGTCCGCCTCCGCACGCACCAGTCTACGGACTCTAAATAAGACGTAGCGTCGAGGTCCGCCTCCGCACGCGCTAGTCTACGGACTCTAAATAAGACGTAGCGTCGAGGTCTGCCTCTGCACGCACCAGTCTACGGACTCTAAATAAGACGCAGTGGGGGGACGCCCCCGTGCGCACTCCACGGAGTATAAATAAGACGCGGATGTTGTCCCTGTGCACTCTATAGAGTATAAACAAGACGCGAATCCCGCGCACGCCATGGACGTCCTTCCTGTGCGTACTCTCCGGAGTATAAATAAGACGTGGATGTCGATCCCACACACTCCCCAGAGTATAAATAAGACGCGGATGTTGTCCCTGCGCACTCTACGGAGTATAAACAAGATGCGAATCCCGTGCACGCCATGGACGTCGTTCCTGTGCGTACTCTCCGGAGTATAAATAAGACATGGACATCGATCCCACGCACTCTCCGGAGTATAAATAAGACGTGGATGTTGTTTCCGCGCACTCTCTGGAGTATAAATAAGACATGGGTGTCAATCCCACACACCCTCAGAGCGTCGAGGTTCGCCTCCGAGCACACCATACGAGGTATAAGCAAGGTGCACCATGGAGACCCGACCCCAAGAGCATTCCGAGAAGTATCGATGTAACGCGCCATAGGCTGGCCCCCGTGCGAGCGCGCACGGGGAGGACGAGGAGCACCAGAGGCTGCTCCCGAGCGCTCGATCGTCTCGCCGACCAGGCGCCGGCCCGCGCCACCACCAAGGGTAGGGGACGGAGCGCCGCGCGATAGCTTCGACCAGGCGCGCGCGGCTCGCGCCACCACTTCGAAGGGTAGGGGACGGAGCGCTCATGCGTGTACTTCGACTAGGCGCCAGCTCCGCTGCCACCACTTCAAAGGGTAGGAGACGGAGCGCTCGCGCGTCTACTTCGACTAGGCGCCACCTCCGCTGCCACCACTTCGAAGGGTAGGGGGCGGAGCGCTCGCGTATCTACTTCGACTAGAAGACGGAGTGTTCGTGCATCTACTTCAGCTAGGTGGTCAGAGCGCCCGTGCGTCTACTACCGCCATCGGCGCGCGTTGAAGGCGAGGATCTCAACCTCACAGAGCATGCTCGCCCAGAACCCAGCACACAATAGTAGGGCCAGAGACAAGCGCTGCTTCGTCCATTGCAAAAAAATGTGGGGGTTACAACATAATTATACAAGCAGGCGCGCATAGCGCGTCACCACCCCCTCCCCAACCGCTCAACCTCCGGGCTGCGTCGACGGGCCCACGCTGCCATCGTTGCGCTAAGGAACTTCTTCGAGCCACCGGAGGAAGTCATTTCCCCCATGCAATGTCTGCTGCACCGCAACCTTGGCCGCGTCTTTCCCAACATAACCCCAGATCCGTTGATGGAAATTCTGGAGGCCGGGCTCGATAGAGCGAATGGCGTCGGACATCGTCTCCGGCCGAGTAGGAAGATCCAGCCGAGGATTCGCCAGCTCATGGGCGTGCCTGCACCCATGAGTGTGGAGCATGGCGAGGGCAAGGCAGGCACCAAGAAAACCGCAATGCTCGCCAAAAGTTTTGGTGCTGCGAAGGGCGACGCTTGATCCCTCGATCAGCCCTAGCGTCTGCATCAGGTCCTCCGGCCCATGGGTAGCATCCGGTACGTCGACGCAAAGATCCCGGAGGACCCGGTCCAGGGACTCCATCTCCTCCATGCCGACATGGATGCATCGTCCAAGGCGCGGTTCCTCTCTGCAAGGGACGCGGTGAGTTGGGCCTTCTCTTCCTCTAGAGCGGAGATTTGCTGCAGAAAGGCGGTGCGTTCCTCTGCCGTGGCACGCCGGACTTGCTCGGTCTCGCATCGCGCAGCCGCCACGGCGTCTTCTGCATGGGACGCTATCATCGCTTTTTCCGCCTCCAGCGCGCGAAGTTGCTCATCCTTGACGCTGTGAGCCTCGTCTGCAACACGAAGTTCGGCCTCCAATGCTCTCCGCTCCCGGATACAGGCCTCGTCCAGGGCTTGGCTGACGACGAGGGTCTGGAAGCAGCTATACGAGTCAGCATGTGCCTGGCAGTAGCAAGAACTGCGAACATACCCGCTTACCCTTATCTCCGAGGTAGCGCCTGCCGGTCAAAGCTGCCGCTGGCGCGTTCGGCAGCTTCATTGAGCACACAGAGTATCCCCGAACGCGGGAGGAAGTCGGAGAGGACGGGCTCCATCCCCATCATATCAGGGGCTTCGGAGGCTTCGGCCACTTCGACAGCAGCAGACGCCTGTGCCGCGCCCTGCACAAGGTTGGGGACCTCGCGTACACCCCCGTTGCTCGATCCTTCACCGTGTCCGGGAGACCTCGTCTTGCCTGATGTCGACGGAATGAGCGAGCAAATCGGAGAGAGTTTCGCGGGAGGAGAAGGAATCACGCCTACCTTCCGCACCCTCCGCCATGACGGGAGGCGCCGCGATGGGAGGTGGTGTCTGTGCAACCTCCACCCGCGGTGTGACAGGTTCGCTAGTCGGTTGAGAGGTTCCTCTGGCCTCGATGGGCGCTATGATCCTGACGATGGAGCCTGCCACGCCATATCGCCCTCTCGAAGGTGGAGAGGATTGAACTCGAGGGCGTTCCGCCCGCGGCGACACAGGCAACTCTTCAACGGCGTCAGCAGTTGCAGCCCTTCCCGCGCTTGCGGTCCCTGCCGCGCCTGGCACGTCCTCGACGGTCGTGGCGGGTGGTAGAATACCCTCGACTGTAGCCAAGGGTAGGATTCTCCCCCAAGTCGGTGGGCCCGGGCCCAACGTCGGTTGCGCCCCTAGTCTCGACGGCGCCGACTAAGGGTACCGTCAACGGGTTCGAGACAGTGCGATCTCCCGAACCAGTGGGGCTAGATCCGCCGCCAGCCGTGCCTCCTGTTTCGACGGTGCCGGCCGCCGTGACAGCCGACGAGCTAGAGATGGCAGCCTCGGAATGGGCCTGGCTCCGCGACTGATTGGGAGTCTCCGCCGGCACTGCGCACGCGGGTACGGCAATGCCCAGAACCTCGCACACGTGGTTTACTTGCCCTTGCCCCACTGATTCAGTCGCGGCTTCGCGTAGCTTGTGCTCCTTGGATGTGTACGGCCCGAGGAGCGCCACGACGGAGCGTTCCGCATCTTCCAGACTAGGCACTGCACAAAGTGTAGGACGTCGATCAAAAGGGGTCACGCGAATACACGAAGGGGCGCGTGGTGAAAGCCGAGGGACTTACAAGGAGCGGAAGGCGGGAGCAGGCAAGATACTGACGGATGGACCCCGTCCTTTCGGCTGCCGCCCCGTTGCTCGTACTTCCACCGGCTGGAGAGTGGCGCCACCCCGTACATTGTAAACTCTTCGGCAAGGTCACGCATACTGAACCGGCGGGCAACCCCAGCAAGCCTCCGTGCCTTCTGTGCATCCTCGGCTTTCAGCTTCATGCTTGGCGAGCTGTTGAACGAGATCAGCCCGCCTCGGTATAACAGGTCGCTCGTACTTGTTACATGGTAATAGAACCACCGCCGCATCCAGCCGGATTCCCATTTCCACCGTGTGGCTTGCGCAGGGAACAGCGTCGTGCATGACTTCCTCAGCACAAAGTTCACGCTGCCAAAGTTCGATACAGCTCCCCCCGACCCTCTTGGGTTGACAACGCGCGTCATGCAATATGGCGAACAGGCTCGCGCTGGGACGACGACCTTCGGTCCGCGCCGCCCAAGCAAAGACGGCCAGGCGGACTATCGCGTTGGGGGTCAGCTGCGCTAACTCCAGCTCGTAAGCCCACAGGACCTCGCCCACAAAGACCGTCGAGGGCATTCGAAGACCGGCATCAAAGAACGCAACAAAGACGATAGCCTCCATTTCTGTCGGGCTCGGCTCCGTCTCGTCAGGTCGGGGCAGGCGAGCCCCACCGCACTCATTGATCTTCCTCTCCAGGACGAGTCGCTGGAGCGTCTCCTCGGTTACGCGGCTCCTCCCCAGCACACGGGAACAGCGATCGCCTGAATACTCCATGGCGTCCCACCGCTTATCGGTGTGCGAAGGCCTTCGCAGCACCAAGTCGTACTCCCTCGGAGGAAAGGATAACTCACACCGGTAGACGAAGTGCTGCCACTGGGACGACGGGCGGGATCATCGCGGCAGGCCATCGTCCTCCGGGGAAGGTGCGGGAAGGAGCAAGAGCAGGAGCGAGTTGCACTGGCGGCAAAATGAAACAGGCAGGGCTAAGCGACTGGCAAGACAGAACGTCCCCAACGCAACGAGGGCGCCTTATAAAGCCCGCTCGCCTCCCCCACGGCTCGAAGCGCAACCAGGCGAAACCCCCCAGCGGTTCGGCTGCCCGACACTTGGGAAGCAGAACCGCCCGTACCTAGGGGAGCGTGCCTGGTAGGTGGCCAGGCAGCGCGCGGCACCAATACGCGCCGGCCACGCATCCTGCTTCTCTAGGGAAGGGGCGAATGGCCACAATCACACAACCGCTCACATCCCACGACGCTCCAGTCGTAGCCCGCTGCGTGTCCCAATCAACGTAAGACAGACCACGCAACGCAGTAGCCTGACCCCTGACAAGCCAGGGGCCGGCGCGATTCTGGGCATCATTAAAGCGCATTATCGGACCGCGGAGTCGCGAGCACCTCGAGCTTAGCGGAGTCCGCAGCACGAGGCCTGATTTCACTTCGACGTCGGCGCTAACTCCAGCTCGCCCCCAAGATCTCGACTTCAACCTCAGGCATAGAGGGCATCCCGCCTCCGAGACTTCGACTTCAACCTCAGGCACGGAGGGCAGCTCGCCCCCAAGGCTCCGACTTCGACCCCAGGACTGGGGGGCTACCTCCCGATGCTATCGGGCAAGGAGGACTTCGCCACCTTGTACGGAGCTATACCCTTCGCGCTGGGGCGCACGCCACACCATGCAATTAGGCTCCGCCAGGTGTTCCATGAAGATCACAGGCCGCAGGGACGGAGGGGGCCAAAGGACTGGGCAACGTGGCTTCGACCTGTGAAGCCCTTCACCATGAGAGGCTCCTGTTGTAGGGGTGGCCCCCACCTAGGCCCAGCAGGCATGTTAGAAGGTTGTAAGGCGCAAAGTGGGACATGCATAATGACTTAAATACCCCTGATGGGGATGTATAAATGTAAGGGTACAGCTGTAAAAGCACTCCCTCATGTATATATATGGTACAGGCTATGGGGGAAACCCTAAGCCATTATTCACCTGACTCTCCACTACCACACATCTCTCTCTGTTTAGTCTGTAACCACAACATCACCCTAGCAAAAATTATGATAGTAACCTTTCGAAAATAAGTCCGTATTATATGCCATGCTTAGTGTTGCTTAGATACTCATGGGCGCGAGAACTCTCAATCATCACTTTGAATCATGAGAAAGTTTGGTTGGGCAGTCATGGTAATGACTGGAGTATGTTGGATACGGTTATTTTATGCTCCCAAAAACCTCAAATTGCTCATTTATCTGGGTGGATGGTTCGGGGGTATGGTGTAGGTGTGCACGAGAGTGTGGTTTGTGGTAGAACCGCCCAGATAACCCTAAGGACTGAATCTTGTCATGACCTCCTGTGTAAAACAAGTACAACCACAAGTCTGTAAAGTACAACTTGGCCTAGTAGATTTACCGGACCCTGAATATCATCATCATCGGTGGAGGAGGTGAGGTAGTGCAAGCGGCTGTCTGTGTGGCGGGCTTGAATGGGACATCCGCGGAGGGTGAGGTTCTGTTGTGGCGCGCTAGCAGTGTGGGTAGCCAGGTGCTAGGCGTTCAGAAGGTGGACATCCCGCACAACGTATGGGACACACCGCAAGTGGGAACGGCCCATAGGGTGAGATCAATCCTTTTTATGGGATGCCAGCCCAACACAAAAACTTTCCATTTTTTAGCTTGCACTAAATTCCTTTAATCATTAGTTGATGTATCCATTCTCATTACCATCTAACTGGGAGGGCCCCACCTATCATAGAGAGAAGATCAGCTAGGCAGGATCACAAGGAGGGAAAAAGGAGCACTCAGCCGAGTCACAGGGGGGCACTGCAAAACAAAACAGGGGCGACGGCGCAGGCGCCTGGCGCTGGCGGCGATGGCGAGGCCGGGCCGGAGGCTCAACGGCAACAGGCAAAACAAGCTTCGGGAGAAGCATTGAACTTAGGGGTGGCGGCGCACCGACCGGAGTGGCTCCGAGAGCCAGCGGCGTCAGCTAGAATCAACCGGCGGCGGGGTCAATGTGGAGCGGCGACGCTGGTGGAGAAAGGAAGGAAGGAGGAGGAGCATGAGGGGAAGAAGGGTGCCAAGGAGCTTACCAAGCGGCCAGCGAGGGCAAAAAGACGCCAAGGCGGCCCGGCGGCGTGAACACGGGGCGGCGCGGGGTGGGCTATGACGCCGGTGACCTGGGGCGAACCTTAGCTCCGCCCGGCGATGGTGATAGCTAGAGGATGATGAAGTGATGCTCTAGTACCGAGGAATCAAGCCGGGATGCGATGAGCAAGAAATGGAGACGGTGGCAGCGGCTTCGGCCGGTTTTTGGGAGACGGCCGTGCGGTGAGTGTCGGGGCACAGGAATCAAATTGTTTCGAAGGGAAGGCTAATAGGGAGTGGAGGCTCGCCGTGACACAATCAATTTGGTGATAGCATCACCGGAGCGGCCGGGGCGGCGTGAGGCGCCAGTGGGCGCGCTCGGCGTCCTTGGTTGGGAGAGAGGAGAAGGGGGCAAGGGGAAAGGGGAGGAGGTGGTCGGGGGCTTATAAGTGAGTGCGTGCGTGGGAGGGGGCGGAGCCGGGGCATGGGTTGCGGGTACTCCGGCATGGGCAGCGCGAGCGCGCTGGGCCATAGCAGGACATGGCGGAGGGCGCAGGCGCCGTGCGTGAGGGGATGGGGGCAGTTAGCTGACGCCGTGCCGACGCGGGAGCGCGGGTGGGGATGCGACGAGGCAGGGCTGAGCAGGGTATGGCGCGAGGGCAGCTGGGCGCAGGCGCGAGGGGACAGCGATGGCGCACGGCCGATAAGGCAAGGTGACCCGACGGGGAAGGGGGCGATTGGTGACGTGCGGCGCAGGCAGGGACATGCGGAAATGGGTGGCGCTAGGGGAGGTGGGGCCGGCATGACGAGCGCACGACGTGAAAGGGACGGGAGCAGGAGGATGGCTTTGCGCAGTGGGGGAGAAGAGGAGAAAGGAAGAAGGAAGCAAGGGGGGAAAGGAGGCTGGAAGCCGGGCCCATGCACAGAGGAAAAAGGAGGACAGGCCAGAGCAGGAGCTGGGCCCCGCGCGCAGAGAATAAAAGAGAGGGGAGAGAGGAGGAGGATAGGGGGAAGGAAAAAGGAGAGGGGAAAGAAAAATAGAAGAAGGAAAACTCTATTGCTAGTTTTGGATTTTCATACTTTTAATTTAAATTTTTGATTTCACATTTATGATCACTAATTTTGGAGTTTTGCATGGCATTCCAATTTGTTTTTAATTACTTGAGCTCGGTGTCCAAAACCCCTTTTGTTAAATCGCAACTCTAATGTGGACACTAGTATTTAGTTGCATAGTTTATGTATGTATGTGTGTGTGTGTGTGTGTGTGTATTTGAGTTGTATTTTTAATTCAGCAAATCCCCTTTAACTAATTTATAAACCATGTTTGGATCCTGTAATTTAATTCTTGAACTACTTTATTAGGGTTTGGGCTCACCCATTTTATTTATTTTCATGATTGCCATTTTGTGCTCGAGATTTATTTCTAGTTATTACTTGCTCAGGGTAAATCTTAGGAAAACCCAAATAAGACTTCGACAAAAATTTCAGATGCCAGTAAGATGTAGAGAAAAATTTTAAATTCCACCAAATTTTTAAACATTCAAAATTTAGGATGTTACACTTGGTCACAAAAGGATATGCACAGCGACAGATGGTGGACTTCGGCCATGTATTTGCACCAGTGGCTCACATTGAAACGGTGTAGGTGCTGATCGCACTGGTAGCGCACGGCGATTGGCAGATACAACATGTGGACGTTAAGTCCACATTCTTGAATGGTGATCTGGTTGAGGAGGTGTACGTCCAATAGCCTCCAAGGTACGTCGACAAAAAGCACAAGAGTAAAGTGCTGAGGTTACACAAGGCCTTGTACGGGCTGCGGCATATGCCGTGAGCCTGGAACTCGAAGCTGAATGCCACCTTGGCATTGCTTGGGTTCATGAGAAGTCCACTCGAGCATGCGTTGTACCGGTGGGGAAAGAGGCATAACCTTCACTAATGAATAAGAAATTCCAAAGAGTATTATGTAGTTGCCATCAGGGTGTCATCGAATGGTGAATCAGTTGCCCCCCAACTACATTGTTTTTTTTAAGTCTCATTATTCAAGTGTAGCTCAAATTGTGTTGAAAACCCGCAACTTGGCTTTAGACTCCTCATATGTGGATCTTACCACAGTAACTCGTAGTAGACAATAGATAGTTGAAGAAATCGCCAATGATTAATCTTGCGCAGATGCCGCCAATAATAGGCACAGTGGCCGAAATCACAATGAACTCCACCTCTAATAAAAAAACATGCAAAGCTGATGATACAACTTCTTGATGAAAGATGATGATCGATTGAGGTAGAAGATTGCCGATGAAGATGGTGCAGTACAACGCTAGGGTATAGTACTGGGCGACACAGGCAATGGTGTTGATGAACCTGGAGCTAGAACAATCATCAAAGTAGAGCGTGGATCGATACTCAACATAGAGTTGAGTTGTGAAACAAAGTTGAGGCAAGTCGAATAGTCGAGTTGAGAACGTGCACACCAAGAAATTTTCGCTGAAAACAGAACCTTGGCTGATAACCTCTCAAAGTGCAATCACAAGCTTCTTGTGGCCTAACAAGCACCTAGCCAATTAGTCTTAGACAGTTGGATCCGATCCAATCAGCAACGGAAGATAAATAGTTTGTCACGACAATTCCGTGTGCACCTAACGAAAACCACTCAATCGGGAGGTCAGCAACAACTCCTGTCTAACATGAACAATAGTTGTCTTCTTTTTATCTACTCTCTACTTTTTTATCTCCCGAGATGTGGCTTTGAGATATATGATGTAGCTGGTTCCCACACTGACTTCGCTGTGCTCCGAACTTGACACAAATTAATTTTGCTTTGGATTCGAAGACGAACAAGCAGACCTCCCTGTACTCGAAGACGTGGTTGCTGGCGAGAGAGCCGAAGAGAAGCCTCAGATGCGATGATGGTTGAGATTGCGACCAAGAAACTCGCCGATCAATGGGTCGATGATGACGTCCAAGTCTGCATCTTGACAACGTGCATTCGAAAAAGTAGAAGACGACCACATAGGGCGACTCGTTAGTGCCCCGGATGCCGCATGGATGTTGGCACCTTTGATGATGCCGCATGTGGGTGCCACCCCCGGGAGTCACCTCTCCTAGGGACAGCGACCTGATTTCGAACCAACCTCTCTGATATCATTTATTATAAAATATATTATAGAAATATATAATTAAAAGAATAGAAGATACACATTTAACTTAAAAAAACCCTAGGAAAAATTATGGACACACGAAAACAGAAGTCACTATCAGCCCGCTCAGTTGGGTTGAAAAGGTGGCTTATAACTAAAATTACATTGTAACTAGTTGGAATTACACTATAGTTGATGGTGGCTTATTTGGCGTAATTAAATTTAAAAAAATTAAAAATAGAAAAAACAGGTTAGCCAATGCCTTCGACCACTGACCATGATCACAAAATCCACAAGTATCGACCACAGAGTTTTCGACTTCCGAGTACCACGTTCTTCCAACTACTGAATACCATGTTCTTCCAACTTTCGAGTACCGACCAATGCTATAGTACTCTTTCGAGTACCGACCGCTGCTATAGTACTCTTCAAAGTATCGACCACTTTCGAGCACTGTTCACCTCTGAGCACTGAAACTTCGACTATACCTAAACCCTGTAGCTTCGATCGCTCCGTACTCAAAATCTTCAACTGCATCACTCGAATCCTAAGCGATAACACTCAGGTCTTTAATACCGCTTGTACATCGTCGATCCTTCGATGCTACTCGACCACCATTCGACACACGATGCTACTCGAATGTCGTCCGATCCTTCAATGTCACTCGAATGCTGTTCGATACTCCAATGCTACTCGAACATCGTCCAATTCTCCGATACCACTCAAATGCCGTCCGATATTTCGATGTTACTTGAACATTGTCCAATACTCCGATGTCACTCGAATGCTGTCCGATTCTCCGATGCCACTCAACTCAAAACCTTCGACCGCGATCGACCGACTGAAATTTTCACAAACACAAATTCCAATGCAGTCCAAATGTCAATTATTCATCATTACTAAACTCACGATCGTCCATATGGTCTAACACAGCCAGACAGCCTAGCAAGTTAACATTGTAATTTAGGGTTGGTAAGTGACTATTCCAGCACTTACAGTTAACATTGAGGCTAGAACACAAACTGGGACCTTGGTGCTCTTTTTCTGAAGTTCTGAATGAAAACATCCGGGTGCTGTTTATCAATACCCTTAATCCAAAGGGCTTATAAGCCCAGACTTCTAGCTTTTCTTGCACTATAGCGACTGTTAGCTTTTTTTGTGAGTAATTAAATTTAAAAATAAAAACTAAAAAATATATCATCACGGATAATACAAAAGAATAAGACAAAAAAGACAAAAAAACCTAAAAAACCAAAAAACAAAAAAGGAAATTAAAAAATCAAAAGCCAAAATCGGAAGCTCGTTAGCATGGCATAAAACATACAAGTATCTACTGATTATGTTTTGGTTGGTTGTGTCAATTCTTCCCAGAGTTGAAGTGATCAGGTGAGAGACGTACGGGGAACAGTAGAAACCCAAAAGCTTCGAACAATTATTGGCATGAGAAGTCAGGTGACAGACGTACAGGGCCTACCTGTTGCAAGTTGTTACCAGCTATGCCAGTGTGTTGCAAGTTGGTGCCAGCTCTGCCAGTGTGTTGCACGTTCTATTGCGTACACCAATTATTGCTACTACAATACATCAAAAAAAGAAACGCTGGTTGTCCTTTTCTTTTCTTTTCTAAAGGTTGAGTAGAGTATTGTGGAACTAATATATATGTCCACTGAATTTTCATATGTGCTGTGAGAACCAAAACGTTCAACAAACAGGCCATCAAGCTAGATGGTGGTAGTGATGCTAGTGTGCACGGTGCAACAATTCCGAGGAGCAATAACGACAGCATTGAAATGGTGTTTAGTTTAGCGATAACTTATAAAGATGGTGTTTAGTTTAGCGATAACTTATAATTTTTTCATTGTAATTGATTTATTTTTTGCTGTAGCTGAAAAGAAATTATTTGGTGTAATTAAATTTTAAAAAAATTAAAAATAGAACAAACAAGCTAATCTATCACGAACAATATGAAGAAATACAAAAAAGTAAAAAGCCAAAAAACTAAAAAACCAGAAAATAAATAAAATAAATAATAGGTAATTAAAATTCAGAAGTTGGAACGAAAATAAACGGACCAAGCTCAAGCTCCAAAAGTATGCAAGCAGGCAGGGGGCCCACAGCCTTGTGCTGTTGCCAGCGACTGTCAGCGACACATGGGTGCACTTGGGCGTGGGACCGCATCAAGCCCACTACCGAATTCCACAAGAATCACTGTCGTGCTGTCATTATTGCTTCTTGAAATTGTTGCACACTTGCATCAATACCACCATGTGGGTTGATGTCTACCACCATCTGGCTTGATGTCCACCAAGTATCGGACACCAGCTCTTTGTGTAGAAATAAACCGAGGTAGCAGTAGAGCTCTACTTCTAGAGTTGATTTTGAGTATATACATGCTAGTTAATTGTAAATGTGGGTAATATTTTAATTCTAAATTTTATCAGGAGACAAATACAATAAATCAGTGATGCAAAACTTACTACTAACAGCAGCCTATTCATCATACTTCAGAATATACACAAGAAAAATATAGTAACAAAGTCGAATGAATACACAAACGACTTACTTTTGAGCTTGAGAAAGAATAGGAAGCAGCGTAGGTCTGATGTAGTGCATAACGTAGATGACGCAGTGAAGCGAGCGGACGTGCAGATGCGCTACCCAGAAACCTTATTGCCGCCTCATGCAGGTACTCTCTGCAGTAACGGTTCGGAGATAGCCGCTCTCCCTCCTTCTAGGTGCACCACAGGAAGAAAAGCCGGCGAGGTTCAGACGGCACAGCACAAGATCGTAGAGCAGAAAGTAGAGGAAAAATGAAGGTGGAAAACTCTCTATTTCTTCCTGGACATCTCCAGGCCCTTTTAAGGGCACTGGAGTTATTCAATAATAACTGTTGCGTTCTAAATAGAATTATGCACTAATAACTGCCTCATCTAATCACAAATTAAACAGTGTAAATTCACTTGTAACTGGCTCATTCAAATATTTGAATCGCATTCAAACAAAGAGAGTGGCGTAGGGTTCAACAAAAATAAAGATGGATTTGGTTTGCCAAGTGGCGTGACACGTCACGTCACAGTCGCAAGTTACACGATTTTCACACGAAAATGCGTGAATACATGCGTGCGTGCGTGCACGTGTGTGTGATCAGCCATAACCCTCCTCGTGCCATCCCCATCCATGTGTCACATGATTCAAGGAGTGGCAATGGCTCTACCTTATAAATTGATCTTATCCATCCTGCCTTAATAATATGGTACTAAATCATGCATACTTTGAAATTAAGGAAATGAGCCTTGCTCATATAGGCCACTTTCTAACAGTTAATATTGCAAATTTTCAGAAATATGCTCGTAGCAACTTCTATATAACATAAATTTTTGAATGTTTAGTTCTCACAGCACATATGAAAATCCAGTGCATATATAGAGTTCTTTTTACAATACCTTAAAATGAATATAAATCATTCAAACTTTGCATCCAATGATTTAGATTAGTTAGGATCACTACTATAAAAAGGTTATCACATACAGTTCAAAACTATCATCATAAACGGTTTTTTGAACCGTCTGAATTTATGTGTCAGTGATAATTAGAGGTTATCACAGATGATTTGTGAGCCGTCTGTGATGTATTTATGAACTAGAACCGTCTGTGAAGAACGCTATCATAGATGGTTCTAGCTACCAACTGTTTGTGATACTCACACATCACAGACGGTTCAGGCTACCAACCGTCTATGATGTGTGAGTGTCACAGACGGTTGGTATATAGAACCGTCTGTGATACTTTCCCATCACAGATGGTTTGTGGTTCAAGTCGTCTATAATAATTCTTCACAGACAGTTTATACTACAAAATGTCTATGATAGTTTATTTTATACCTAATTTTTTTCTATTTTTTAGCTAGCCTCAGGAAATATTAACTACATCATTTGAAAACAAACAAATACAGCAACACATTCTAGTTCCATTAAGATTAAAATCCATCATTACAACATCGTAAGATATTAAGTAGGTTACACATAGGACTACATACACAAAAGGACACTTACAATTTTACAAAGATAAACTTCACGGCTACAAATTCAAAAAATACTTACACTACAAGAAACTTTAAGCTAATGCAAATTGGACTTACACATCCTTCATTAAACTACAATCTAAAACAAGTGGTGCGAGAAAATTTTCAAGTAGCAGAAACAAAAAGGCAATGAACACCATTTTCAGCTTCTATGACAAAATCAATAGTTTCTATGCCGACAACTTAGAATAGTGCAGATTTGACATTGCCTTCTTCCTTTCCATCTTGCCTTTTTGCCGAACCCATTCACACCCTTGCCACGCACAAACGAGTTGGAGTAGTACTGGTGGTATTAGTTCTTCAAGTTGAGAGAGGGGGTTAATAAGGGGCGAGAGGTGGGGAGGAGAATGGTGCCTACCGTTCGATGTGAAGAGAATGGATGGATGAGATCAGGATCCTAGGGGATATGCCACGGATCGGTAACATGTCGGGATATCACAGACGATTCATAACAAAACCGTCTATGATAATCGGAGATATTATAAAGACAATATATCGGTACAATATAAATAGCTAGTCTCAAAAGATAAAATATTAAAATTTAATATAGCTTATATATACTTGTTTGAAAGGTTTCGACGAGATCTACAACTTTATAGTAAAGACGAGACCCAAATTCCAAAGGGAAGATACAAAATTTTGGCAAAAAACATAAACTAAAAACTTAAAAGGAAAATTTGGGACTAAAGATGGCCGGTTTTGAGGGTATTAGATGGTGACTGACACAAGCATGCCTTTTTTTAATCGGGCTCGTCGTTAGCTTTCCAACGAGTATAAGAACGTCGAAAACAGACATCGTATGCAAAAGTTATGCCCGTTTTACTAAAGGTGTCTTAAAACTGAATTCTGTTCGGACTCGGGCGGGAGATTATGAAATTTTGGGGCATTACGAGGCGGGAAAAATATCATAGATGGTTTTTAATACAAACCATCTGTGAAGTATCATAGACTGTTTAAATAAAAAACTGTCTATAATGTCTGCCATTATCACAGACGGTTCTTATTAAGAGCTGTCTGTAATAATTCACAGACGTTTCTTAATAAGAACCGTCTGTGATGTCTTGTATTATCATAGACGGTTCGTATAAATAACAGTCTGTGAGAATACCACAGACGGTTATTCATATAAACCATTTGTGATACTTATAGCACATACGATTCCTAGGAACCATCTAGATATAAGCATCCAGTTTAACCTCTTTTGTAGTAGTGGATTTAATTGTACTACCAAGCACACTACTATTAGTAGAATATTCAAAGGGTGTTGCTAGCGCTCGGACGTTCGATCCGGGCGCTCCGGGCGCTAGCGCCATACAGTCGATCGCAGCATTCATCACTCATGTATGCAACAATTTTCGGTCATGTATGCAACAAAATATTTGATAAAAAAACTCGATGTTGCAGCGGTTATTGCTTATTGTTGAATACATGAACTCAGAATGTTGCAGGAAAAAAAATAATCTCATACCCCATGGTAGGCAACGGTGAGGCTCTGGGGCATGGTGGCAGCGGGCGGCGGGAAGGTGGTGTACGTGGCTTGGATCCGGTGCTAGAGGAGAAGGCTACCCGTATTCTCATGGTGCACTCGACCTTCTAGGTTGCCGGGAAAGGGGGAGGCTGGATTTGGCGACATCGACATTGAGGTAGGCCCTTGCAGGGGATGCATCCGACGTTGAGGCAGGCCTTGCCGAGGCTGCCCCTCTTCTCGATACAGTTGGTCTTGAGCCCAAGCTGCGCCGCCTTGACTGCTGCCATGTACCCGCCGGGCCTTCCGCCCACCACCACGACATCGCTCTCCTCCCCCGCCGCCGTCACTGCGTACGCCCTCCACGCAGACACCGCCGCCCCGCACGAGTTCAGCCGCCGTAGCACAGCCTCTGCCACGCACCGCCTTGCCAAGATCGCCAGCGCCATCTCTCTCCCCCTATTTGTTTTGGGTGTTGTTTTCCCTAGTTTTGGGTGTTGTTTTCCCTATCGCTTTGGCTTCTTGAAGACGAGAAGGGGAAGGAATCATCTGGCTACGGGTGGGAGGATAAGAAACGAGTGGCTAGTATTCGTAGTGGGAGTAGGTGTCCCGGTTTTTGTAGTGTCGTTGTACGTATGTATGGTATCATTTTTCATTTCCAAAATAGTAAAATTGTAAATGAAACAAATTGATGTGCCGATGGCCCGATCTTCCGAGAGGTACTGATAAGTCGATTGTGGAGATCTCGACGTTGATGATCCAAAGGCTCCGACCAAAACAGATCGAACCCCTCGCAATCACTACACCACTGCTCCGTTGGTTATCAACCGTGCCGAACACGGTTGACCTCGCCAAGAAGGCTATCTCCTGCAAGCGAATCGAGAACACAAGCAAGAGAGCTCAAGATGCAATCTGAAATATTGCAAATAAAGATTAAGTTCACAAGTTGGGGTTCCTCAAACCGAACATGCGGTGAAACTGCTAAGCAGAATAAACTCTTAAGAAAAAACCCCCAAGAAAACTAAAGTGGTGTGGCCTCCTTAAATAGGGGAGGGGAAGCCAAACTTATCTAATGAAAAGGTATGTGGTACTATTCCTAGTTACTGTTCACACACGTGGTACTGTTCACGTGAACAGTACCGGCCCAAATAGCCCAAGTTACAAGGCCCTCGGTCCACTTTGACTCGGACTGGAAAAGTGATGTGACTTGTTTTGCAGTTTCTGATCTGCTCGGGTGGAGTTTGGAGGTGAGACTAGATCCATCTGAAAGTAGACTCCAAGAGCTTTCCAACGAGTACTCACGGGCCCCGAGAAGCCTTCTGGATCAAAAGGTATGACTGTTTGAAGTTGACTTATCAAGCTGAATCCGAATTGATCTGGAGGCCGAATTGGATTCCAAAACCTGTCCAACTTGAATCCTTGCTTCAATTGGTTCCAAAGTGATGTGGTGCTACAAATATATATTTTTTCCATCATTAGGTAGCATCATATTCTCATTTAAAATATGTTGAAGTTGAAGAAAACGAATTCACCTTTAGTTCATTCTTGATATTGGCCGCTATGGTCGTACGTGTTGGTGGCGTGGTCACATCACAAATGGCACAAACAAATTGAGCCATTGCAAATTGAGGGCTTGTTCTTTGCAGCTTTTAGAAACAGCTTTTGGCTTTTGCTACAGTACCTAACTTTCAAATGAAATATTTTTTTGAAGACGGGATCTATAAGTTAATCGTAGTATACGTTAAAAACTCAACATCTGTATCAGTCAAAATCGTAAGCGAGTATCTCTTTTCATAATCTCTTTCATGAATAGAAAATTTCAGCCATAAAGTCATAAGTCACAACCATAAAAAAGAACAAGCCCTGAATTGCGTATCCATGTATCTAACCTCCATTAAACCACAGGTCGAATGGCTTTACTGCCACATCTTACGGTGCTTCGACGAAGTAGTAGAAGAGTGCCCAGCCATTCTTGTCGCCATCGACGGTCACGTACCCGCCGTACTGGTTGAAGTCGATGCCCTTCGGCTGCCTCGGCAACGCCATGATCTTGGTGGTGATCGGTTCGGCTGAAAAGCTCGTGGCTTATGGATGAAAACATCAGAGTCGGTGAAAAAACACACATGGTGACAGAGGCTTATTTAGCATAATTAAATTTAAAAAATTTAAAAATAAAAAAAATGTTAGCCCATTACGTATAATACAAACAAATACGGGAAAAAAAGAACCGGCAAAAAAGCTCAACAAAAAGCCAAAAGTTCAGAAAAAGACGAAACTTATGAATAGTGAAAAATAAGCCAGAAGCCGAAGTCGATAAGCCAGAAACTTATGAAACAAAAAGCCCATTATCAGGCTCCTTGAGACATGCTGCTGCTGCTTTCAGTGTTCCTTCTAGATAGGATGAATTCCCTCAGTGGAGCCTCTTGGGACGCAGTTGCATGAGATGCACACACACAAATGACAAGCAAGAAGTAGAAGAAGGAAATGTTCCTCATCTTCTTTGATGAAGTCGGCAGGCTCAATGACGGCTAGGACCGCCCGGTCCAAAAATAATAAGATTAAAAAAACAAAAGCCTATAATATTTTTACAAATCAACGATTCGATTTTATTTCTACTACTATCAATATAATATACATAATATATATATATATATATATATATATATATATATATATATATATATATATATATATATATATATATATATATATATATATATATATATATATATAGAGAGAGAGAGAGAGAGAGAGAGAGTATAAATAGATAGAGGTAACACAATACTCTACCTTCAGAAAAGAAAAGGAAAAGGCAAGCAGCGTTTCTTTTCCGATGAACTCTAGTACCAATAATTGGTGTACGCAATAAAACGTGCAGCTGCTCGAAACAATGGACAGTGTGCATTAACTCAAATCGTGGAAGGACAGTGGGCATTAATTCAAATCGTGGAATTCTAAGCCTCAGGATAATTTGTCCAATTATACTGCTGCAACAAATATTTGCCAATTAACATTTCAGAAAAAAGAGTATCTAGGTATTATTCGGATATTTTATTTCTAACTATCATCTAAATTTATGATTCTTAGATTAGATATTAAGGTGCCATTGTTTTTTAAGGGGGAGATTTTTTCAAGAGGGGAGATAGTAGAATTCAAAGGGGGAGGAGGAAGAATTCATGGCCATTGGATCTCTAAACTAACAGTTCTAAATCTGAATGATAGTTAGGAAGAAAATATTTAGATGCTATTTAATAAAACCCTTCAGAAAATGTTAGATATTTAGGAACATACTTTTAGTGAGACACACCAGAGCATTATCAATATATATCCCATTCCATTGTACAATTTGATTCGTGTCCAACTTTTCTTTTCGAACGAGTGGGAATAACTTTTCTTTGCGAACCTTGTTCTGGAACGATCACATGGGAAGCTCATATCTACACCCTGCACAACTCCACTGTCCTCACTGATCCCGCTTGAGCTCACATCCACTTGTAACTTTGAGCTTGTCTCAAGCAAGCACACACCACCACCATGGCGGAGGGCGTTGTAGGAGTTCTAATCGGCAAGCTCGGTGCAGCTTTGGCAAACGAGGCAGCAACCTATGGTGCATCGCTGCTTTGCAAGGAAGCATCGGCTCTCAAGGGTCTCTTCGGTGGGATCCACGACGTGAAGGACGAGCTTGAGAGCATGCAGGCCTTCCTGCAAGGAGCCGAGCGGTTCAAGGACACTGACGAGACTACTGGCATCTTTGTCAAGAAGATCCGGGGTCTAGCTTTTGAGATCGAGGATGTTGTCGATGAGTTCACCTACAAGTTGGAGGACAAGCATGGAGGATTCACTGCCAAGATGAAGAAGAGGATTAATCATGTCAAGACATGGCGTCGTCTCGCACACAAGCTGCAAGACATCAAGCTCAGGCTTGAAGGTGCTGATAGGAGAAAGGTCCGCTACGACATGAGAGGAATCTACAAGGACGCCGGTGGTGGTGGTGGTAGCTCAAAGTCTGTAGATCAAGCTTCGTATTTCGCAAGGGAAGATAATCTTGTTGGGATTGAGAAGAACAAGGAGGTGTTGATGCGATGGCTCACAGATGATTTCGAACAGAAGCGCATAGTTGCCACAGTTTGGGGGATGGGTGGAGTGGGAAAGACTACTTTGGTTGGCCATGTCTACAACATGGTGAAACTGGACTTTGATACTGCCGCGTGGATAACTGTTTCAAATAGTTACCAAGTTGAAGCCTTGTTGAAGATGATCGCCAAAGAATTCGGCGTCAGAGTTGATGTTGCCAGTATGGGAAAGAGAGCCCTAATTGAGGTCATCCATACTCATCTGCAAGGTAAAAGGTACATCTTGATTCTGGATGATGTTTGGGGTGTGGATGTGTGGATCAATATAAGAGATGCATTCCCTACAGATTGCGTGAGTCGATTTGTTATCACCTCAAGAATCCATGAGGTAGCTTTGCTAGCAACTGGAAATTGTATAGTAGGACTACAGCCACTAGGAGAACACCACTCATTGCAATTATTTTGCAAGGAAGCATTTTGGAAAGATGAAAGCAAGGCATGCCCACAGGAATTAGAGCACTTAGCTCAGAAGTTTGTTGTAAAGTGTAGTGGTTTGCCCATTGCTATTGCATGCATAGGCCGCCTATTGTCCTGCAAAGAACCATCTTACTCTTCATGGGACGGCGTGTACAAGGAACTAGAGCTTCAGCTGACTAATAATGCGATCCTTGATGTGAATATTATTCTAAAGGTCAGCTTGGAGGGCCTACCATATGACTTGAAGAACTGTTTTTTGCACTGTGCAATATTTCCAGAGGATTATTTAATAAAAAGGAGGAGGGTAATGAGGCACTGGATGACTGCTGGATTCATCAAGGCAAAAGAGAACAAAACACTGGAGGAAGTGGCGGAGGGCTACCTTAATGAACTTGTTAACCGAAGTCTACTACAGGTAGCGGAGAGGAATGCGGTTGGACGAGTGAAATGTTGTCGGATGCATGATGTCATACGCCTCCTTGCCCACAAGAAAGCTGACGAAGAATGCTTTGGTAAAGTTTATAATGGCTCTAGGGCATCAATAGCCATAGAGGGTACACGTCGCATATCAATCCAGTTCGAAAACATTGAACAATTGAGTCGATCTGGTGCTACACATCTCCGTGCAATCCATGTTTTTGAGAGTGACATCAATATTGAATTGCTGAAGCCTGTCCTAACATCTTCAAATCTTCTGTCGACTTTGGATCTACAAGGTGCTTGTATCAAGGTGTTGCCTAATGAGGTCTTCAACTTGTTTAATCTACGCTTTTTGGGTCTTCGAAATACTAATGTTGAAAATCTACCAGAAGCAATTGGAAGATTACAAAACTTAGAAGTCCTAGATGCTTTCGACGCTAAACTTTCGTTTTTACCAAAGAATACAACAAAACTTCGAAAGTTAAGATACCTATATGCATGTACATCTGGGGCGGGGGAATGGACTGTCAAACCTTGGGGTGGAGTCAAGGTGCCTAATGGCATACGGTACTTGACAGCACTGTGGGCTCTGCAATGTGTCAAAGCAAGCTCAGAGTTTCTGTGTGAAGTTGGAGCTTTGACAGAGCTAAGAACATTTGGTGTGTCAGATGTGAGAAGCGAACACTCTACTAACTTGTGCAGTGCTATTTCCAAAATGAATAATCTTGTTCATCTAAAAATTACGGCTCTAGGTGAGAAGGAAGTGCTGCAGCTGGAAGGACTTTGTTTACCTCAAACCCTCTGTGCGCTTGGTTTGGAAGGGCAGCTTGAAAAAACATCAATGCCGCAGGTTTTTTCGTCTTGGTCCCACCTTAGTGGCCTCACTCGATTGAGGCTGGCATTCTCCAAACTTGATGAAGACTCCTTTTCCAGCCTCGTGTCATTGCATGGTTTACGTCACCTTGCGCTTTGTACGGCTTATGATGGGAAGAAGCTGCACTTTCCTGCTAGGTCATTTCCAAAACTTTGTTTTCTACGTATATGGGACTCTCCGAGGCTCACCCAAGTTGAAATAGAAGAAGGAGCAATGGCAAACCTTGTTGAGCTAATTTTTATAGGCTGTCCCGATCAGAAGTTTCTTCCTCATGGTGTTGAGCACCTTACGGCCCTTGAGATACTACTTCTGGTGGAAACATCAGAAGAGCTCGTAGAAAAGCTTCGAGAAAAGAAAAAACCAAATGAATGCAATGAAGATCTTATGAAGATTAGTCACATCAGAAATGTTACTGTCATCCAGAATGGACTATGGGAAAGGATTAGGTGATCGCAAGACGTGGCTGCTCCCCAAGGTCAGGATTTGCTGTTTTGTTCATAGGTAGAATTAAAGCAACTTTAAGTACTTTCTGATGTGATTTTGTAGTTTTTCAACTAAAACTAACGGATTCCTTTTTACATGTTCATGTATATCTTCACGTAGAAATGTGCAGACTAGTAGACTACAGAGTACAGATCTGATAGGATCATAGGGAGAAGTAGTAACTAATAGGCAATTTCTCCACTTTAAAAATAATAACTATATGCACTTTACATTTTTCTCATATTTATACAAGTTATGTTATTTAGGATTTATCCTTTCATACTTATCCAACAAGAGAATTTCACATACTCTACATCAGCTTCAGCTACATACAAAATGGACCCTTGATAGCCACTCGGTTACTTCAAAACATATGCTACTTTCTTTTGTGTGAGCGTCGACACTAATTAATTAAGTTCCCTAAGTATATATGTATCATTGACAAAGATACAATGATTAACTCCCCTGATTGGATTGGCAGGGCTTGTCATGGTCAGAAGCTGCACTGCAATGCAACAATGCCACTTCCAGAACTCTAGCATCTTCTCATGAGCTGCACAACAGAGTTCAATAGTTCAAAGGCAAAATGCACTTTTCAGAACTGCAGCATTTAAAAGTCCCTTCTTCTGGCATTACAGCGCAAATGGAATTTCATGATCACAGCAGATGCCTAAGAAGTTCGAGGGAAGACCGCCCTCGTTTGACCCAGCTGAATCAAGGTACCAATCTGAAGCCCTATGACATGTTTCGTGTGGCTGTGAACGTCGGCCGGATGCTGCTAATTTTCTAGCGATGTTAATTATTTGATTGCTAGACTTTATCTCCTTTCCCAGGCCTGTGTTGTTGATGTATGTTACTGTTACTTTTGTCGGGCTTCAGCTTAGGGTACGAGGATTAGTTGGTTTTTGTTAGAACTAATCTTATTTTGTTATTATTTGTGTGGTTGGTGTCGAGTACTCGTGTGTTCGAGTATTGTGTAGTCATGTTGAGTGCTCGGTGAGTTCGAGTAGTGCTCTATAGTCGTGTGTCGAGTATAAGTTGATGACCCAGAGTAGGAGAGTGGTTGGAGACTTCAGAGTCAGAGATCGGTTGTAGTTGTAAGTCGAACTGTGCAGCGGTCGTAGTTGTAAGTCGAACTGCACAGTGGTCGTAGTCATGAGTCCAGGTAGTCAGTACTTGTAGGAGTACTATAGCAGTTGGTACTAGGAGAAGTAATATAGCAGTCGGTACTCAGAGGAGTACTATAGTAAATGGTCATAGTCGTAGCTATAGTGGTCGTAGCTACAATAGTCGATGGTCAGTACTTGTAAGTTACAGTGAACCGGTTGGTGCTCGAAAGACCTATGTGGTTGGAGATCCTAGTCGACATACTGTGGTCGGTGAAGCGGTCGAAGAAGCCGTGGTCAAAGATGTGGTCAACAAGGCGAGGTCGGTGAAGCGGTCGAAGGCATTGTGGTCGAAGCAGCCATGGTCGTGAGGCATGGTCGAGGCACCATAGTCGATAAGATGGTCAGGTCTGTATGCGGTCGTAGATCTGGTCATGCAGCTGTATGTCTGACGTACCAGGCGTATCTACTAACTATTAGTTGGTTAGAGGACCAAGTCATTTGGCTATTGCGCAGATTGCAGAATTGTAATACCACAACAAGCATATATGCAAAATGGAAACATTAGAAGTAAATACGGGTATTTGCCGTCAGACCCATCGACTTTCAAGTGCCGAATGTTTATCGCTCGCAGAGGTTCCCAGACCGCCCCGGGATAGTCAGCACCGCCCAGAGGGGCGAGTAGCGCCCTCAGAGGTTCCCGGGCTACCCAGGGGCAGTCGGCACCGTCTCGCGACGTGGGTGTTCATCATTCAGCAAAATTCTTACCTTGTCTCTTACCGACTTACCGCTGCAGTAGAACCCCAAAGTTAGCACAGCATTGGACCAAAATGCCCCTGAGCTGTCAATTTATGGGAGAGGAAGGGAAGGGCATGCCGGCCTTTTCACAATGCAAGGCAGCCAGCCCTGCCCTTATAAAGCCAGTACACCGTAGTAAGCCTTACCCTCATCTCTTTTCTCAGTTAGGATAAGAACAAAGCCAGTAGAAGCACACTCTCCACTCCTCACTGCCAAACCGAGAGTAGCCACAGAGAGTAAGCCCCAAACTCAGGCAATGTCCACACTCCCAAAGCTCACTATCGAGAGGAAGTAAGGGAAAGGAAAATGGAGTAGGGGAGGTTGGGAGGTTAGGGAAGGCCGACGACGTGAGGACGACGTCCACGGCGACCGCAAGCCGCCAAGGACCGCCGGAGCCACGTCGAGCCCAACCGGGACAAGAGGAGGTGAGAAGGGCCAACGGAGCCGCAAGGAGGGCGTTGTCTTCTCCACGGCCATCGTCATCACCTTCTCACCCCCCACCCAACCGAGCCAAGCGAGGTACGATTCCCCCATCCATGTGTGAAAAAAAGAGTAGGTGGTAGAGGGGAGACCTAGAGGTAGAGGTGGCCGGCCACGGCGTGCGCGCACGGTGAGCCCGAGGCCATTAGGGGAAGGTTGAGCACCGACCGTGCCGCGCAGGGGTCGGTGGCCTGGGGCCAGTGAGCCGAGGCCGGCAGGGGCCGGACTCGCTACGCGCCGTCGCGCCGCCCGACGCCGTGCTTGGAGGCGCCGTGAGGGAGAGAGGGGGTGTAACATCCCAAAAATTTGTTTTTGAAAATATGAAGCTTTTTCAATTATATTGGTATTATATTTTGTTTGAAGTTGGATTTTATGGTGTTTTTAAGAGTTTGGTAAAAATAAAATTTCAAGAAAGGAACAAACATGTTCAAATAATAGAGAATTAAAAATTAAAAGACGAATCTGAAAAGATGATCCAGTATAAGAAAAGAGAAACCTGAGTTAATAATATAAAAGTTTCAATTTAAAAATAATAGGGCAACAAAAATAAAAATATAAATTGTATAATTAAATGAATATGCAAACAATATATATATGTCAAGAAAATTTCAGCCGGCCGGCCACCACCCCGGCCCGGCCCAACTCTCCCGACCGCTTCCTTCTTCCCCTCCACTGTTCCTTTGACTCGCCGCTCGCACCGGCTCTCCGTCGCGCCTGCCTCCTCCTTTCCTCGTCCCCGCCTCCCCCTATTCTCCTGGCCGCGCCGCTCTGCCGCTCGAGCGCCGCGTCTCTGCTCCCTGCCGTGGACCCGCGCCCTCCGGTCCAGCTCTCCCGAGCGCCCTGCTCTCTTCTCCCTCCTCCCTCTTGTTCTCCACGCGCCCGCCTCGCCTCGCGCAGCTCCCTCTCGCGCCAGCCGCAGCCGATCTCCCCCTCTCCCTCTCTCACCTCGAGGGCAGGTTCGAAGTATCTCGTCGTCTCTCTCTCCCGCGCAATCCCGAAGGGGATCGTGTTCATCCCCTCCGCCGTGAACAGGCGGAGGCAAACGCTGCCCCGCCGCGCGTCGTCTCCTCCCTCCTTTCCGCCGTGGTCCAGCTAGCTCCGCCCTCGGTTGCGCCTGGCTCAGCCCCCGGTTTCGCGTGCCGCCCCCGGTTTCCCCATCACCTTTGCGCCAGTAGCCTACCACCAGCCTACTCCCCGCACCACTCCCCCTCCGCCGCTGCACCATGCCGACAAACGCATCGCCTATGCCGGCATTGCTTCCTCCGCTCGCCTATAAATAGCCCCGAGCAGCCTCCTCACTCCTCCCGCGAGTAATCGAACTCCCATTCACCGAGCTCGCAGCACACCCATCTTCTCTAATCCCGGCCGCCGCTGCCATTTCTACAGCCGTCCCCTCCTCGGTCGGCGCCAGCTCGATTCCTGGCGTGTGGAGCATCACCACGGGACCCTGCATCTTCGTCAACCCCCGCCTCAGCAACAAGATTTGGCAAGCTGGCAGAGAAGATGAAGACGTCAAGAACTAGGCCGCGAACCTCCAGTTGGCTGCCTGTGGGCATGTTCTGAAGGTCCCACCTGTGTGCTCCGTTCTTCCGCTGCTGCAATTTATTGATTTCGGCCTAATCGGCCCATGAAGTAAGTCTACTATTATATTTACGCTTCCGCATGATATGTATTTTGATGTCCATTACTGTAACTGTGTGCACTATCTACTGATCCAGGGAATAGTGCAGCTAAACACAGTAGATTCCGGATTGTAAAATCTGGGTCTGACAGCTTTGGTATCAGAGCATATCGACTGCAGGTCGTGACCTAGTTAGCCTGGCCGCTAGTTTCATGACTAGAATTATTTCTTAAAAGCTATATCTCCAAAATTATAAGAAGTATTGTTTAATCTCTTCTCTCTTAGCTGATTCCTCTCATCTATGTGCTGCCCAGCCGTTTATACTTCTAAAGCTCTCTTATCCCAAATTCAAAGTGATAAAAATCCAGTACTCCTCTGGTAAACCCCCATTGCAAACATGCTTCTGGCCAAAGCCACAAAAGTTTAAATTTGAAACTCATTTCAAAAAAAAAATTATTATTATTTTTTTCTTATCCTTGGGAGGATTGATTATCCAAAATTGTTTACAAAAATTCAATTCTCAAACTCATTCATCTTGGGCAACCTGACCTTCCGAGGAAATTTTCATGAATTCAACTACTTGCCAAGTATTTCTTCCAAAAGCTCATCTTGGATCCTCAAATAGTTATAATAGAGTTATTTGTCGAAAACTTTTCCCTACAAAGGATCGTGTGTTTCAAAAGTAAAAAAAACCTAAGGGGAAAACCTTGAGATGTTGCTTCTCAAAAGAGTTATTCCGGTAAAAGTATATTTTCCATATTTGGTTTTGTTACCTGCGGTTACGAAAAATAGCTCTCTTTAAAAAAAATATCTATACCTATACTTCAAAGTTCTGTATTTCAAACTACAAAAAAAAAAAGAATCCATTTTGTCACAGAGGTTTACTTACCGAAATGATAATAGGAGAGCAAGTATTAATATCAATCAAATCAGCCCTGAATACTATCCTTTTCTTGATTTAAAAAGGAAAACTTTGTTTCCCCTCTCAGACCTCTACTCCAAATTTTAAGGTTAGGAACGTTGAAGATATCCATGAAGATAAGGTGGTCTCGTTTTAAACGGACTATGCAGATAAACCTTATGCATCTTATGTGTGCTCCCCGAGTAGACATTGTACTGTCGCAGGATTTTCATTTGGCCCTGTGCACCGCCTTCTTGCCCTTGGGCATCCTATTTTGTGGTCACAGGAAAAGAGTGTTTTAAAAGCTGGCATGGTTTATGTGTAACATCCTGATTTTCAGAGCCTTTTTTGAAGCTTTTAAAATAAAATTCACCATTTGGATTTTTCTGAAATTAATTAAAGCTTAATTAGAATTTTCATTAATTAAAAAGATTTAATATGATTAAATTAAAAATTAATATTTGCCAAAAATATTTTATTTGTGTTCCTTGTGTCACAAGGAATTTTTCTGTATTTTCTGGGTTTTTTCGGAGTTTTTTTTGAGCTCAATTTGAAATTTCCAAAAAAAAAAGAAAGAGGAGAGAGGATGAACAGTACGTGACACGTGTCAGCAGCTGGTTCATCTTCAACCTCAGAGCTTCGATCGATCCCGTTCTCTGTACGTGCATATTTCCTTCCTTTTCCTCTCTCTTCATAACTTCCAATCCGGACCTTATCTCAATGTCTTCCCAAAAGAAAAGTTGTGCCAAATCACGCAAAGAATCCATCCCAACTGGTCTCTTTCCGTTTCGTTCATCCGTTTGCCTTTTATCTCCAATTTTCTGAAACGGACTCTAAACCGAAATCCACGAATTGGAGTCGGTTTCTACCTCTTCCAAGCCTATAAATGCGACCCTTTGGCTCCTCTAAACCCATCCCAAGCCGTGCCAAGTCCCCTCAATGCTCAGGACGGCGTCGGCACCGAGCCCCTCCGGTCCCGAATTTGCTCGTCGTGTCTTGAGCTATTCGGTGAGTTTCTCCGTGATCCTTTCGCGTCACATTGTGCCTTCATGTCCCATCTACCTTCTTGCCAAGTTAATTTGGTTTTGGTGCAGCCAATCTCCCGGAATCGAGTTTTCCTCAATCTAGGTCAAGAGCGCTTCCCGACGTCGATTCGTCGCCTCCGGTAAGCTTTAGCCCTTGCCGTAATTTTTCTTAGATTTGCCTCGTCACGTTCTACGCCGTGCTCACTTCCGTTTCCCCGAAAAGCCTCCACAAATTTTCACCTCCGAACCTCGCCATGGCCGCCAATGGCATCTCGTGTCCCCCATCTACCCGGTGATGTTTTCACCAATCCATTCGCGTCACTTCGTGCCAAACCATCCCAGGTAGCTACCCTCCAAGTGGTTTTAGATTTCGTTCACCGAGCACCAAGATATTAAGTTTTTCCTTTTTCCTTCCCGACGTCGTTCAAACGTCGATTGCGTCGTCTCCGGTGGGTTTCTGGCCGAGCCGATAATTTTTCTAGCTTCGCCAAGCCGCGTTCTAGCCCGTGCTCACCCTACTTCTCCATGTCCTATGCCCGGATTTTATTCCTCTCTCCTACCCATGTCGTTGTAGCCGCCCGTGCCGTCACCGTGCTCCGTTTGGCGTGCCGTCAGTTCCTATATATGCCTTAGGTCTCTAACAATCCATTTTGCTAGTTAGATTCATCTCCCATACCTCCTCTCGCCAGCGCTAGCCTTCTCGCCAAAAGTACTGTTCTCGGATGAACAGTAACATCTGTGAATTTCCAGCATTTTCTCGTCCCGGCAAACTTTAGATCGCTCGTTCTCCTTCATCCGAACTCCGATTGACCCGATTCTTCTTCCTAAATTCATCTAAAATTGAGCTCTATCTTTTGGTTCTGGTTTTGCAGTTTTTGGAGTTTATTTGGGTTTTATTTGAATTTATTTTTGTGTTCGTCTCGTTTCTCTCTCGTTAGATCACACGTTGAAGGAGCTGAGCAGGATTCAAGATCAAGAATTCCTAACTGAGCAAGGCCAAGGCAAGTCGTGTCCTTTGATCATGTTGAACCCAGTTTGCAATCTATTATTTAATTATTTTGTTTTAAATTATCTTGCATCGCTATTTTTATCCAAACCCTTGTATTGGTAGTTATCGTCCCAATTGGTTATTTCCTCCTTGATATTTTGGAATACCTTGATGCCATTGTCACCTTAGGTTGGGAATTTAATTAGTAATGCTATGTTAATTGTCACATTGGGTTGGTACGATTAGAATGCTTAGCCTTGCTTATTCTTGCGAAAGGGTTCATCATCACATGTGATTAATTAATTTGACTTAATGAGATATTGAATTGTGGTTGGTGCCATAATGAATCGTGGTTGGTGCCACCGTTATAAAATTTTGTGCCGTGGCGTTGGTGCGTCATCGGCGATGGTTATACAAAATTGGTTTTCACTCGGGCGAGTGATCGTGCGATAAAGGGGAAGTGTTGGAGCACTTCGTGGGATGTGGTAGTCTCGCCGAGAACACTTAAGGACTTAACTTTGTGCGCCATTGATCCGAGTCTTACGTGCAAACCACATGTCCGGTATGGGACGGACTGGTGATTAATTTGGGATGTTTCAATTTCAATCTCATTGGGATGAACATGGTTGCTGATTTCCATGAGGCGCAAGGGGGTGTGATGCGAAACCTAGCGGGCGGGATTGGGTTGGAATTGAACATTGTAAAGGCTTTGTTGTGATTATCTTTAACGTGAGGATTATCACATCGTGTGGGTACAGATTGTGCAACCTCTGCGAGTGTAAAACTATTCGAATAGCCATGTCCTCGGTCATGGACAATGCTCGTGATTTCACACGAGGTATAGTTATTCTTGGAAAATTTGTAGTTGGTCGGTGGATGGTTATTTCATCGTTGGTTTAACTTGTGGATGGGAGGTCCATAAGTGGTTGGTTTAGCTTATGGATGGGAGATTCATAAGTGGTTACTTCAATTCCTTTGATTATTATTTATTGTTTTACTTCAATTCGCCTTCAATCTATTTATGATAATTCCAAATGCTGTTTATGCAAATTAACCCTTCTGACCTTCCATTGGTAAGCTTTGCATACTATACTGCATCATTTGTTACAAACGGCTTGCTGAGTACCAATGTACTCACGGCTTTACGCCTATGTTGCTCAGTTGAGGAAGAGGAGTGCTACCAGCAGGAGGTTCCAGAAGGAGAGTACTTCGACGTCTTCGCGGATTAGGCTTCGTTCTCCACTCGATAGCCTGTGGGCATGTCGATTGGCTGTTGCACTTTCTTTTGGATTTTCCGCTGCTAGTTTGTGTTAAGCCCTTCGGGCTAGTCTATTGTAAGCTTGACCATAAGGTCGTACTCTGATGATTATTAATAATATTTGAGTCTTTTCTTAGTGAATCGTGATATGTTCGATATTTCATCTTTGTTTATACTGTGTGCACTAGCGTGATCCTGGACTAGTGCAGAATACACAGGAGAGTCCGGATTTGCATATTCGGGTCTCTACATTATGTGCCACCCCAACTCCCGAAGTGTATTCTTTTAAAATCCAAATGGGTTTAGAATACCTTATCCCCCGTGACTTTATCCGTATCTCATGCTATTCCCTCTCACCTTTTCTGGAAAACCCTATCAGGCCTAATGGATATCCGCAAGACAGCTGCCACCATCAAAGGCAAGAGAAGGAGAATAGTAATTGATACTCGCAATAGCCCCAACCATGTGTACCAGCCATCACATGACTTCACTCTACGGGAAAGGTTAAAGAGAAGCCGTGATCATGAAGATAATAACAGCCCTGCACTAAATGAATCCCAAAAGAATGACACTTGTTCCTATGGCAAGGATGCTGGACCTCGCTCTAGTAAAGGCCATCAGAAGGAGCAAAGCAAGTGTTATAGATGTGGTGACCCGGGACATTATGTGAAGAATTGCCCCATCAGGAGGAAAGACAAGCGAATAATGGAAGCCGTCACCATCAACCTCAACTCCGACGAAGAAGAACAAGTTGCAAAAAAAAACTCTGGCACTAAACCAGGAAGCTACACCGACTAATATATGTAGTGAGTGTGGCAGAGCAGGACCTATCGCATAGTACTGCCCTCCTCTACGACAAGTTGGACAAGGAGCCTGTTTCACTGGTGGGCAAACTGGTCATTAAAGCTACGATTGCCCAGTACCTTACCGATCATATTGTACAAAATATCACTACCCGGATGACCGCCTCACGACTCTAATAGCTTGTAGGCATTGTGGAGAGAAAGGACATGAGAAAAGTCAGTGTACTGCAAGCTGCCCCAATTGTGAGGAAGACCACCTGCCAGGAGAATGTCCAACGAGAAAGATGACATGTTTTCTCTGTGAAGGACAAGACCATTGCCCAAAGACTGCTTCATGAGCCCGTTGCTGACCAAGGCAACCAAAGTACAACTGTTGAATCGCCAAATCGCCACAGTACCCATCATGTCTAGAATTAGAAGAGACAAATAATGACTAGTGATATCCATTTTAAGGGGGGTAGCACTAAGAGACCAAAAATGTCAAAGAACTACTGCGACGTAGATTTGGAGTTGCGACAACCTAGGCTCAGAGTTAATTGAACCAGTACAAGAAGACTTACAAGACCAGGAGCCTTACAGTGATAAGGATAAAAGACCACCATATAGATATGTCCATAGTCGCCTTTGCACCCCTAAGGTCCTCTACCCCTGAGCCACAGACCATTGTTATCCACCTATCAATACGAAATTCTACAACCATGTGTCAAATAGACAATGCAACTACTCCATTCTACAAGGACGTGAAGACAACCATGTCAAAGAGCAAATAATTGGAAGTCTACAACCTATCCAGGAAAATAAGGTATATCTCTCCCCTTTTGACTTCTCCAAGTTCTAACCCCTATTGTGCAGATTTTCATCTCTCTATGAAGCTAAGGAACTATACGTCGAGCAACATCCCCAAAACCTATTGCTGGCCAATATAACTCCTCTCCATTCCTTCTACTCTACCAAAATCTCGGGGTCGAGATTCTATTTAAGGGGGGTAGGTTTGTAACATCCCAAAAATTTGTTTTTGAAAATATGAAGCTTTTTCAATTATATTGGTATTATATTTTGTTTGAAGTTGGATTTTATGGTGTTTTTCTGGAGTTTGGTAAAAATAAAAATTTCAAGAAAGGAACAAACATGTTCAAATAATAGAGAATTAAAAATTAAAAGACGAATCTGAAAAGATGATCCAGTATAAGAAAAGAGAAACCTGAGTTAATAATATAAAAGCTTCAATTTAAAAATAATAGGGCAACAAAAATAAAAATATAAATTGTATAATTAAATGAATATGCAAACAATATATATATATATGTCAAGAAAATTTCAGCCGGCCGGCCACCACCCCGGCCCGGCCCAACTCTCCCGACCGCTTCCTTCTTCCCCTCCCCTGTTCCTTTGACTCGCCGCTCGCACCGGCTCTCCGTCGCGCCTGCCTCCTCCTTTCCTCGTCCCCGCCTCCCCCTATTCTCCTGGCCGCGCCGCTCTGCCGCTCGAGCGCCGCGTCTCTGCTCCCTGCCGTGGACCCGCGCCCTCCGGTCCAGCTCTCCCGAGCGCCCTGCTCTCTTCTCCCTCCTCCCTCTTGTTCTCCACGCGCCCGCCTCGCCTCGCGCAGCTCCCTCTCGCGCCAGCCGCAGCCGATCTCCCCCTCTCCCTCTCTCACCTCGAGGGCAGGTTCGAAGTATCTCGTCGTCTCTCTCTCCCGCGCAATCCCGAAGGGGATCGTGTTCATCCCCTTCCCGCCAGCGGAACAGGGCGGAGGCAAACGCTGCCCCGCCGCGCGTCGTCTCCTCCCTCCTTTCCGCCGTGGTCCAGCTAGCTCCGCCCTCGGTTGCGCCTGGCTCAGCCCCCGGTTTCGCGTGCCGCCCCCGGTTTCCCCATCACCTCTGCGCCAGTAGCCTACCACCAGCCTACTCCCCGCACCACTCCCCCTACGCCGCTGCACCATGCCGACGAACGCATCACCTATGCCGGCATTGCTTCCTCCGCTCGCCTATAAATAGCCCCGAGCAGCCTCCTCACTCCTCCCGCGAGTAATCGAACTCCCATTCACCGAGCTCGCAGCACACCCATCTTCTCTAATCCCGGCCGCCGCCGCCATTTCTACGGCCGTCCCCTCCTCGGTCGGCGCCAGCTCGATTCCTGGCGTGTGGAGCATCACCACGGGACCCTGCATCTTCGTCAACCCCCGCCTCGGCTTCTCCCTCGCCACAGCTCGCCGCCACCGCGAGTCCCCTCTGCGCCGCCCACGGCTTCCGATGCCGGCGCTCCTCGTCGCCTCTCCGCCACCATGGATGACATGGTAAGGATTCCCATGGCTCACTCTTGCCCATGCTCCCCTTATTTCGCTCCCTCTCTCTTCCGGCCGCCGGCGCCCCATTTCCCCTCATCACCGGTCGCCCAACGCCGCCGCCAGCTCGCCCTGGCGCCTCCCCGGCCGAAGTGACTACCTCCCGGAGCTATCTCGTCGCCTGGGCATTCCGTTTTGCTAGTCGTCGTCGCCTCCCCGGCCGCTCCTCGCCGGCGACGCCGCACGGCCGTAGCCCCACCCTCACCTCACTGCCGACTGCTTCCCTGTTTCTTCCTCCTCCCCTCTGTGCTGACCGAACAGAGCACCCCCCAATGTTTTTGAGTGCATGACATGTGGGCCCAGCTAGCTAGTGGCTTGACTCCTCACCCTTTTGCTCAAATAGTAACTTCATATACATGCATACATTAAAAATAAGCCATGAATGATAATGAAAATAAGAGTGTATATATATAAATTTATAATAAAAAGATTCATGCAACTAGATTGAAAATTTACAATGGCTAATTTGGAAACTAAAAATAGTATAGATGATCAAAGGAGCAAATTTTGTAAAAATATGGGTTGTGTTTAGAAATAGGAACAACAATTTAAGGGTGAGGTTAAACTAAAAATGTTATGAAGTAAAGTTGAAAATTTAAGTGATTCAATGGTATGTAAAGACATATTGTGCATGAGAATATAAATAAGGAATTATTTATAAATTTATAATGAGGAAGATGGAATTGGTTACATGTTCAAAGTTTAATAAAGAGTTTAACTAAAAATACCCTCAAGATTAAGATTAAGGAAATAGATTAAATAATCGCTAAAGTGTAAACAAAATACTAATGGTACCATTAAATTAAATCATAATGTTAAACTTGATAAAAGGTTCATACCCATATGATCTTGTTCAAGACATGACTACTTTGGCTAAATATTCAAATTTAGTAAAGATGTCTTAATAATAATAATAATAATTGAAATATGTACTCCATATTTATCATGCCATCTTAAATAAACCTTAGACGTAGATTTTGTAAAAACAACGAATATTAAAATATAACCCTATATAGCCAGCATTGTCAGATATCTAAATTAGAAATAGAACTAAGCCCAATAGAAACTAAAAGCCTAGATAAAATAATAATGGTACTATTAATTAAGTCTTAATAGTGGGATTAATTAAATTAGGTCTCTTTATAAAATAAACTATTCAGTGGGGCGTGACCATAAAAATTTAAGTTAGAAATCATATTAATATGCAATTACTAAAATATAATAGTCCTAAGATGTCGTACATTAAAATGACCTAACCAAATGTGTACATACTCCCAAAGTAAACACTTAATCAATAACCACAAGTAATTAGAGTTACATAAAATGATACATAACAAACCTGGTTCAGATTGCTAAGTTTAAACTAAAATTTAAAATAAGGCATAATAATAGCTAAAGTATGAGCAACATAACAGTAGCGCCGTCAATTAAATCTTACACTAGCTTTAGTACATATTTATTTGGAGCATAATTATCTATATACAGCAAGTCGGGACTCGTATAAATAAACTATAGATTAATAATAAATAAAAGCCTATATCAGAGACTGTTCTAAAAACTTAATTAAGATACCCAAGTATTATAATGCCTTTGACTAAAAGATTTATAGAATAAGTACAGATCTCATCCGTCAGTCCAGTTTACCTTGCCATAACCTGAGTTGCAAGGGATACATCCCCTAGAGATAAAATTTGTGCACTAAACTCCTGCACCAGACTATAGGCCTAACCCGACTCATGGAACTTCCTTGATAAATATAAAAATAATAAAAGAAATTTACTAATAAAAAGGTCAAGCCTCGCTTCTCCCCAATCGGCTATGTATGGCCACCTTCCCTTCCCAAAAACAGATAATTCCTGTAGGTACATCTTCACTTTTGATCCCTCGTATTTCTAAAATTTTCCCTCACGGTAAAGTATTCTGACAACTCGCTCTCATGCTCAAATCTATCTACCGCTATGCTTACAACACACTAACCTGTATCATCCTTCTACTCTCAAATCATACTAAATGTCTACTTTAAATTAAATCAGGTATTTAAAGTGTTTGGATTAATTTGGATCTTTTGAGTTATTTGCTTTCATTCTGGATTCAGTCGTTTGTCGCGTAATTAGAAACTGAAGTCCGAAGATTCCACGGATCAAGCGATATCAAGAGCGAAGTGACGAAAACATCCGAAGCTCAAGAGAAAGCATTGCGTGAGCTCAAGACCGCGGTAAACCGTACCAGGCGAGTCAATACTTTGATCATGTTGAACCTACATTCTCTGCAAACTACTTTGGTTTAAATTAACAAATTGCATGCTGTTATTTATATACAAAGACATGCTAAATTTAATATTCTAGTTGTATGCCACTATTTACCTTGAATAATATTACACCCTCTGTTGAATATTTGAATGTGTGAACCTTGTCGCCCTAGCAAAAACTATAAATGGTAACATTTCAAAAATAAGTCCGTAACCGTATGCCATGCTTAGCATTGATTAGGAACTCGGGGCAAGAAATTGTCCCGAGCATCACTTTTATTCATGAGAAACTGGTTTGGGCAGTCATGGTGGAAATGACTGGTATATTTGGTTATGGATATTTTACAATCCCAAAATCCCCAACTTGCTTTAATATCTGGGCGGACTGGTTCGAGGGTGTGAGTGTGTGGTGCAGTGGAAGCACAAAGTGGGTTAGTGTTAGACCGCCCAGATGCTACTAAGGACTGAATCTTGTCATGTCACCCCGTGTAAAACAGTACAACCACAAGTCCGTAAATTTCGACTTGGCTAAGTAAATTTATCGAAACTCCGGACTCATCTCATGGTTGGGGTTTGAAGGGGCTACGCTATGGCAAGGGGGCCTGAAGGGACACCAGTGGAGGGTGAAGTTTCCCGGTGTCCCACGTTGCGGAGAGAAGAAGAAGCCATTGCGTAGTGGGGGGAAACATCCGCGCACAGATGGGATCCACCGTAAGTGGGCAGTCTCCCATAAAAGTGAGATGAGAAAAGGGTCTAGATACTTTGAAAAGTCACTGTGATGGTCTGCTCAACCACATGTCTAAGGTATCATGTGGGTCAACGAGTTGATTGTCTCTTGTGGTGAAAGTGTACAAACTCGCAGAGTCAAAACTATTCGAATAGCCGTGCCCACGGTCAAGGGCGGACATGGGAACTTAATCGGATATAGTTCATTTACAAAATATTGAAAATCGGGAATGGGAACTTGTCGGGCGATGGACCGTATACGATTTGGAATTGTCACGGTGTCGTCCGTGGTAAGTTAAGCGGCTATAACGTTGAAGAAATTGCTATATGGTGCAGATGCCATGTAATGGTGGATGGAATCTGGATCGATATTAATACTGCATTCCTGAACATTATGCTTTTGTTCAAAATGCTAAGTCTTAGGAATTTTTATATAATTGTATTCAAAAGCACTCTTCACAAAAATAAAATAAACCTAAGCCATCCTTTGATTAGCCATACATGTTATATCTTGCATTCTGTGTGTTGGCTCGCCGAGCACGGGGTCGGAGTGCTCACGCTCGCTTTTGCGACAAAAATTCAGAATCAAGGATCAAATCACCTCGCCTCAGCAACAAGATTTGGCAAGCTGGCAGAGAAGATGAAGACGTCAAGAACTAGGCCGCGAACCTCCAGTTGGCTGCCTGTGGGCATGTCCTGAAGGTCCCACCTGTGTGCTCCGTTCTTCCGCTGCTGCAATTTATTGATTTCGGCCTAATCGGCCCATGAAGTAAGTCTACTATTATATTTACGCTTCCGCATGATATGTATTTTGATGTCCATTACTGTAACTGTGTGCACTATCTACTGATCCAGGGAATAGTGCAGCTAAACACTGATAGATTCGGATTGTAAAACTGGTCCGGTGGCGCGGAGAGGAGTTGGAGCCGGCGCGCCATGCGCCGCCGCTTGAAGGGCCGTCCGCCGGTCCCCGCACGCGAAGGAGAGGGGGACAGAGGCGGGAGACGGAGAAGGCGGGGAGCGGCGCGCGCCGCGCTGGCGGTTCGCCGCCCGGCCCGACCGCGGAGAGGGGAGAGAAGAGAGAGAGAGATGAGTCAGGGGAGAGAAGCGAGAGAGAGAGATGAGTCCAGGGGAGAGGAGGAGAGGAAGGAAGGGGCGGCGGGAGGGGCGGCGGTGGTGGGCGGCCGGCCTGCGCGCGCGCGCGCGCCCGAGCAAGGCTGTCGGCGAATGGAGTGGGGGAGAGAGAGAGCCAGGAGATGAAGGAAAAAGATAAGGGCCGGCCGGGTAGGTGAGAAAAGGAAGAGAAAAAAAGAAGAAAGGAAAGAAAGAGAAGGGGAAGAAAGAAAAAAGAAGAGAAAAAAAGGAAAAGAGGAGAAAAAAAAGAAAAGAGGAGAAAAAGAAAGAGGAAAAAAATGGGTTCGGCACCTGCACGACAGGTCCCTCAAGACCCGTGCGATTTTGCCCGAGGTCGGGATACGAGCTTAGGGACGTTGCTCTCCGTTTAAGCTCCTGATTTTGTTTGTTTTGTTTTTACTGTTGAGTCGGGTTGACGTGTGCGCAGGTGGAGGTCTCGGGTCGGAGCCGTCCACGCGTCATCCCCGAGGTTAACCAGGCAAGTGCATTGTAAAGCGGTGAATTCGGGTAGTGATTTCAGTTAAAAATTGAGTGATGATGCACTGCTTATCCTGTTGAGGTAAGTTTACTATTTTCAGATGATGCATGGCTTACCGGTTGGGGTAAGACAAATAATATTTGGAATGCATAGTGAGAAATGATGGATGATGAACGTTTGGGACATGGCATGTTGATATGCATAATTGAACTTGCATTGCATGCATGTCATGAAAAAAAAGAGGAAGTTGGTCCACGTTGAGTGGATGCTCCACGGGAGTGGAGCTGGGTCCCCGTATGAGAGTTACGGGCAACTGAGGTCCCCGTATGAAACAGGACGGGCTTGAGGTCCCCGCATGAAACAGGGCGGGCCTGGGTGAGCATCGACGGGTGCACACTCTGCTGTACCGGTATGGGCTAAAGAGTTGAGAAAGAAGTGCATGTGCATGTGCATGGTGAATAGTTCATCGGAACGTAAAGTGGTTAAATGGAAAAAGTGGTTAAATGGAAACGTGGTTAACGATAATGAAATGATTATGTCTAAATGAATGAACATGTTATTTGCTGTTTTGCTTTGTACTTGCTGAGTCGGTGGACTCACCCTTGCTTTATTGTTGTTTTTAGGTGACCGTTGAGGATGTCAAGTGCGGGCGGGAGTAGCACATGAAATAACAGCACGAACCAGAAGCACCGTTTGTATCACCTTTTGTCAGTGTACTTTAGCTGTGTTAGGCTAGAGTAATCACTAAGAATGCTATGATGTATCTGAACGCAGTAATATAAATAAAGTAAAGGTTGGTTTTAAATTCTCCTGTGTTGATGAAATGGTAAGAGTAGTAGAGGTGGTAGCATCTTGGCCCAGTGAGTGGGCGGGGTGTTACAAGAACCATCAAGGATCTCGGGCATTCTATTAGTGTGGAATCAGTGGGATCATGGTCGAAAGTTTTGAGCAGTTTCTTTGCCTATGTAAATTGTAATATGATTCTATAAATAGAAGAGAAAATAGAAAAACTGGAGCGGATTGGCACAGCGCAAACTCTTGTGTGTCTTAAGTAGATTCAAGGTGTTTATGTGAGTTTCGACCGCCGTGTGCGCGCATGGTGTTCCGTCCCTGGGTCAACAGTTTTTACTTTCTGAGATGAGCAATAAGGTGTTGAGCTGGAAATCTCAGCCCTCCTGCTTTCTTTCTTTTGGAATGTAAGAGACCTTTTGCTTTCTAACGGAGCTGGAATATCATTAGTCCAACCCAAAAAAAAATCAGGAGTTTCAAGAGAGGAACTTCTGAAGATTGTATGTAAGACTGTAAGTAACATGAAAGATAAATTCTTGACATGTTACACAATGTCAGATATTAAAAGGTGCAATACAAGTATGGTAGGTGTGTTGGTGCGGTAGCTGATTCCTAGCGCGTGTTGCACTTAAGAGTTTCAGAGATTAAGTTTTGCTGTTATTATGTTTCTTTTCCTTGTCAATTTTGTATGTTAGAGGACTGAATCATCCACACGTAATTATTCTGTTACATTCACAAGGACAAAGCACCACTAATGCTTGCCAAAAATTCTTTTGCATCCCCTTAGTAATTATTAGTGTGTTCCCAAACAGAAGAAGGCATGAACTTCTGCCACATACGCATTAACATGACGGTGTAAGCTCCCCTTTCTCCGTGCTATTACCTCGCCCATGGTGTCTCTAAATACTAGTACCCCTGCTTTCATCACCGGCATGTGTGAGATGAGCAGTCGAAGTTGGAGTTCAGGCCCCGTTTGGAATGTCGGAATTTTTCCTGACTCTTGTGGGAATTGAACTATTTTTATAAAACTCTTGCAAAATTCCTGTGTTGCAAACAGGCCATCAGAGAAGGATCAACCGGAGCAACGGAGCGTTCCAGAAATGCCGTTTAGCATGTTCATTTACTGTCCTTCACTTTTCTGAAACTGTAGGAAATCTTGGGCACACAAGTGCCCATCCAAGGATGCTACTTCTTCAGGAGAACATCTTGCTTTGTTCCGTTCACATGATTACAACGCTCACATAAGCTCAGCCACCACCACCATGGCTGTTCTTGAGTCAGCAAGTAAGACCGATGATCACTCTATTAAGAAATTGAAAAGAAACACATGCTTGTGTTGTTGCGCATAGAAGCATGCAGCATGCTAAGCATGTCAGCGCCGAAGAGTTGCATGCTCAATATAAAAGAGAGCCTAAATATCACTCTGACGGCATTTTATTCATTTTGTACCTAACAAGATTATATTTCAGAATTCAGACTGTAAAGAATCAGCATAAAAGCACAGTAGTCATACTAGCAGCTGAGTAGATGTAAGTTTTTAGTCATCCGGGGAGGACAGAGCAAGGTACCTATGACCAAGAGAAAACAGGCGCCAAAAGGATATTGTACTCTTTTTATTCAAATCTAAGGGCTGCGTTTCTTTTGGGTTTCCTGCTTAAAGTTTTTTATTTTTGCTTTCGAACGGTGCTTTTCTTCAAAACAGGATACTGATTTAAACTATATGATTGTATTTCTTACTCTTTTTAACGAATAATCAGAATTTAAAATCTATAAATCAAAAATCATAAACCGCAGCTAAAAAATCCACTCAGGTAAATTCAGCTTCACAGAGAACCGCAACCAGTCCCAAACTCTGATTAAGATGAACGACGGAACTGTGGGAATCGAATTGGCCGTTCAACTGTTGCTACCCGTATTCTCTTGTGATTATTTCCATCAATTCCCTTGTCAAATGAACCTCTGTAAAAGCAGAGCGACTCGACACCTCCCTCCGTCTCGTCCTAGGGCGGCGGGAGTTGCCCGCCTAAAGCCGCCGAGAGTTCCTCCCTCCACCACGCCTCTCCACGGCGGCGGCGGGCCCTTCCTCCGCCCCCTTTTTTCCTTCTTCTTTCTCCCTCTCTCTCTCCTAGATCTGTTCCCTCCTCTCAGATCCTATGCTTGGACGACGAGCCGGCGACGGAGGAGCTCGGCCGAGGTGAGCTCGGCGGGCCGAGGAGGAGGAGGAGGAGGAGGAGGAGGAGGAGGAGGAGGAGGAGGCCCACGGCGTGCGGATGATCGCGCTGCTCTTTGAGTGCGTAGTGACCATGTCGGTGGGCAACCTCCCGGACACCATTGAGGCGCTTCTCGAGCTGTCGCAGCTGGCCTCGCCGTTCGCGTCGTCGTGCGGCGAGCAGCTCGTGGCCTACTTCGCCAGGGCCATGCCGGCTCGGTTGATGGGCTCGTGGGCTGTCGTTTGCGCGCCCATGGCGCCGCCGTGCAGAGCGGCGGGCCCCGGTCCTGGTAGCTGCCTCTAGGATGCACGGGTGCGGCTGCGCCGGGGGTGGTGCGCGACGGGCGGCGATGATGACACGTGACGTGCGACATCGGTGCGGTTGGCGGCGCGTCTGTGCCAGTGTGTGGTAGGTGGCACCAAGGTGCACGAGTCGCTCACTGTCGACTCGTGCCGTCAGCTTCTCATCCTTTGTTTTTGTCGTGGTGAGAGCAGAGGGTCTGCTTCCTCACCTGCTTTCTCGGAGTATTGTGCTTGCTGCAGTTCCTCTTGTTTGTTGTGGCTCGTCACGATAATGTTGCTGTTCGTGCTGTAGTGTTAGTGTCGGTGCAGTCCATTGGTGTTGATTGGGTTTACTTTGATGAACCGATATTGGGTTACTGTGGTGGTGAGTAGTGGGAACAGTTACACTTCAAGCCTTTGGAAATGACGGTCTTCTTCAACTATGTGTTTTGCTTCATTCTTGTTAAGAGATCGATCCGTTTGGTTGGCCCTTGTGGGTCCCGTCGGTTCGACTTCATCTTCGAGAAGAGATGTGGGTGTATACCAAAAGTACTCTTAGACTAGTTGATTATAAATATGAGCGGGAGAGACTATCTATTCTAAACATCAATAAAGAAGATCGTTGGATTGCTTTTTTTCACATATCTGTCCATTGTTTATCTATTTTTAGTGTCAATAATTGTTTGTGCGATTTCTCATTTTTTTAGTTATATTGATTAGCTATTAGATCGCTCGACAAAACTAGTTTCTTAATGTGTCATCAGCATTAGCTGCTCAATAGGCCATGGTATGTTGTCGGATTCTGCCATCCCACCTAGTAGCGAGAATTATTTTTGCAGATGCGATCTAATATATAAATCTATTCGGCGCTGGAAGCCCTTACAAACGCCAGCTCAGTGTCGTGCGCAAAGACCGGCTTGCTGCCAGCCACCCGAGCGCAACCCACATGCACACATCCCGAGGGCAACACTAGCTTGAAGCTGCTGCCCCAACATTTCTCTCCCGACGATGTCATGCACGCGCCGCTCAAGCCTATCGCGCCGGTTGCCACTTGTTGCCATCACCCGCACACGATCTGCCGCAATGGTGCACCACCTCCGCTTGCCCGCATTGACCTCTGCTCGAGCAATCTCACACTAGCCTTCGCCCGTGCGAGCCCCACTGGCTGCCACATCAGCCTCACCTCTACCTTGCACTAACCTGGCCGCCAACACAATCGTCGGTCGCCATCATCGGCACCTGCGCAAGCCCCATCGACCGCCTCGCATGGCGCTCTTGGCCACTGCCCACCTACCGTCGCCTCCACTTATCACGCGCCCTAGCAGGCCGAACAACCCACAAGAGGTAACGGCGCGGATTTTGGATCCAACCTAAAATGTGGTAATGGGTTGGACCAATCCCAGCCTATTAATAAATTTTGGAGAAAATAAAGTATACAGAAAAAGCAATATGGTTTCTGGGATTTTTTGAAAAGGCCCTCAGATTTTGAAAAATTACAAGGGAAATTTGCAAAAAACCCCTAAACTTTTGGGAAATTATGGAGAAGTTTGGATTTGACATATTCTTGCATAATAACCCCTCAGGAATCCGGTTTTTGCATCATGTCAATATGTTACAAGGTTCATCTATAACCTAGACCCTTAGTTTTAGGTTTATTAATTTAACAAGATATTTAATTTATGCAATAACCATAAGTAATCCTAGAAACTGGTTTTTAGGTATATGAGCTTCCATAAATCTATAAACCTTAGACTTAGTACATATTCTAGAAGCATCATATTTTATGGTTTCTTTTTCTAGCATTGTGTGTTTGGGGCAATTGATTGTGGGGGTTTTTGGTAATTTAGAAAATTGATAGAATAAATAATTTATTGCTCCCGGATGCACGGTTCTTGGCATTCTCAGGCATGAGGTCCCAAGCGTTCCTAGACACGAGGTCCCACGTATAAGGATAATGCTAGGAATATTCTAGGATAATTTATGAAAAATATATACCAACCTTATATAATCATGTCTTTCCTATTTGAACACCGTGGTCGTGGTCATGGTCAGGTAGAGTCGCCACCTTATATACCAACCTTATATAACCATGTCTTTACTATTTGCATCCTTAAATATTGTTTACTCATAGTAAATTTATGAATATTACATGGAACATGTAGGATATGTTTGATATTGTCAAAAAAGAGTTTACAAATTTTGCCCTGGATGGCAACAACTACATTATCTGGTCTATGGATGTTGAAATCATACTAGATGCAAATGGTTTCATCTCAACTATTAAGGATGTTGCTAGTTGCAACACTGCTCAGACTGTTGCTGAGCCTACTTCTTCTTAAAAGAATCAGGACTAGCACTTTCTAAGGCATCACCTTAACCCAACCCTGAAGACTGAGTACATGACTGAGAGAGATCTGAAAGTCTTGTGGAACTCCTTAAAGGAACGCAATGAAAAATATAGGCCCGCATTGCTCCCACAAGCAAGCTGTTTACTCACAGTAAATTTATGAATATTACATGGAACATGTAGGATATTTTTGACATTGTCAAAAGAGAGTTTACTAATTTTGCCTAGATGGCAGCAACTACCTTATTTGGTCTATGGGTGTTGAAATCATACTAGATGCAAAGGGTCTCATCTCTATATATTTTGAAGTACAATGAGTTGCCTGCCATTAGTACTGATTTACGCACCATTAGTTATTTGTGATATTTACCTTCTTGTAAATTTTGGAATTAAAATATTTCCCACATTTCCAACATGGATTAGATGTTTGTTCATTGGCTACATATGTTTGGAAATTAGAGAAGCTCCTAGATAGTGTTGGTGCACAGCAATGTGTTGGTCCTTATGGAAAACATGGACTCTCCATGCTTTGACAAGAAATGGCCTGAACACCCAATTCAAATCGTGTTCTTTATGTGCCATTTGTTATAACACACACCACAAAAATAGATGATAGAAAAATGGAAGGTACAGATTTAACTTGAAAAACCCTTATAGAAAAATCACAGACGAACGAAGATGGAATTCCCTATTTGAGGAGAAATTACAAGCATGAAGAACTTCGACGTATCTCAACCGTGTGACTATTGGGGGTACAAATATAATTTAGGAAATAAGGGTCTTAGGAGATTATGAAACCGAGATGAGGTCGGCATATGTATATACTTAAACATGTATACAAATTCATATTATACTTTAACAATCTCCACCTTGCGTGAATTCAAATTATACGCTCAACAATCTACACCTTAAGATGAATTCACTCCTGTAGCTTGAATTCGCTCTTGTAGCCAAATCAAATTTTCTCAAATTATAATTCATCATCAATAATCCTTATATGTTGAAAGTTCATAGGACTAATCAATGAGTAAAATTAGATAATCTTTCCATATATTTCTCCTATAGCACTAGATAACTATAGTGAAAAACTCATCTCATGAACTTTTTACACACTCTACCTGGAACACATGCATATCTTGCCGCAATAACCTACAGTAGGCAATGGATAGTTGAAGAAATTATCAATGATTAATCTTGCATGGATGCCACTAATAATAGACACAAGGGCCGGAATTGCAATAAACTCTACCTTCAATAAAAAAACATGCAGAGCTGACGATACAACTTCTATATATAAGATGACTATCGACTGATGTAGAAGATCATCGATAGATGATCGACTGAGGTAGAAGATCATTGATAGAGATGATGCAGTGCGATGCTTGGGCATAGCGCTGGGCAATATGGGCAATGGTGTTGACGAATCTGGCACTAGAACAATCGTCGAGGTATAGTGTGGGTCGACATGCAGAATAGTGTCAAGTCGTGTAACGGAGTTGAGACAAGTCCAATCGCTGAGTTGAGGATACTGAAATCATCGTGCACACCAAGAAATTTTTGCTGAAAACAGAACCTTGGTTGACAACCTCTCAAAGTGCAATCACAAGCTTCATGTTGCCCAACAAGCACCAATAGTCAGCCAATTAGTCTTGGACAGTTGGATTCCATTGAAGCAACAACGGAAGATAAATCTAGTTAGAGGCGACTACATACCAGCCGCACAAAAAAGAGGAGACACACACGCTAACGCCGCTGCGTCAAGTACGCACTAGCTAGCCAGGCATGTGTGCGCGGTTCGGCGCCGCCCATGGCATGCAATAGGACAAGACCCTTAATCAGCTTGTACACAAATGATCCGTACGTGCACCAAGAGCAAATTCAAGATATTTTCAAAAGCAAAATTTAGAATAATTCCGAGAGCAAATCAAATATAAAATTTAAAAGCAAATTCAAGACAAATTTGAAAAGTAAATTCAAGATAAGTTTAAGAGCAAATCAACATAATTCTAAGAGCAAATTTAAGATAATTCCAAAAGCAAATTTAGGATAATTCTGAGAACAAAATCAATATAAAACTAAAAAGCAAAATTAGGATAAGTTTGAAAACAAATTCAGAATAAGTTTGATAGCAAATCAGCATAATTCCATGAGCAAAATTCAAGATAATGATTTTCTTTACTTTTTTCCAATTGATTTGAGTAAGAGGTATGCACTAATTAAGCCGGTGGTGAATCATGGGATACCTAAGGAGGTCATCGAGGAGATAAAGAGGAGCATCCTTCTTTACATTTGGTCTGTAGTCGCCTCGAAAAGTAAAGATGATTGGATAAAGGTGGAAAGTGGGACTAAATAAATGAGTGGGGCCAGCATCCCTCTATCTACTGCACGCATGCTGTCTTCAGGGCAATATAAATTGTGCTCCTTAGTGTTCCAGATGGCGCACTTCCGATCCGATGGCTTGCTGAGGTGTGCGCCCCGACAAAGCAAAGGACGCACGCGTAGAATCATGGTTTTCTGAATTTAGTTTGCTGCAACAATTCCATGTGCACCTAACCAAAACCGCTCAATTGGGAGGCCACCAACAATTCCTATTTGACACGAACAATAGCTGTCTTCTTTTTATCTGCTCTCTGCTTTTTTATCTCTTGAGACGTGGCTTTGAGATATGAAAATCAAATGATGTAGCCGGTTCCCACACCGACTTGCTGCGCTCCGAACTTGACACGAATTAATTTTGCTTCAGATTTGAAGTCAAACAAGCAGACCACGCGTCCCTATGCTCGAAGACGTGGTGCTGGCAAGAGAGCCCTAGAGAAGCCTCGGATGCGATGATGGTTGAGGTCGCGACGAAGAAACTCGCCTATTAATGGATCGATGATGACTTCCAAGTCGGCATGCATCTTGAGTTCTTGACGATGCGCGTCCGAAACAGTAGAAGACGACCACATAGGGCGACTTGTCAGTGCCCCTGGATGCTGCACGGATGATGGTGCCTTTGATGATGCTGCATGCAGGTGCTATCCCGGGAGTCGCCTCTACCGGGGCAGCGACTTGATTTCAGTCCTGGATCTCTCTGATACCATTTGTTACAAAATACACAACAAAAATAGATAAACGAAAGAATAGAAGACATAGAGTTAACTTGAAAAATTCTGGAAAAAACCACAGACACACGAAGACGAAAAAAAGATTACAAATATGAAGAACTTCAGCATATCTCAACTGTATGACTACAGGCACTACTATAAAAGAGGCTATACTGGACGGCTACATCACAGACGGTTCATACGGAACCGTCTGTGATTAAACTATCACAAACGGTTTATACTGGCAACCGTCTGTGAAATCTTCACAGACGTTTATTAACACGAACCGTCTGTGATAATTGAGACATCACAGACGGTTCGTATTAAGAACCGTCTATGATATTTCACAGACGGTTCTTAATATGAACTGTCTGTGGTAAACCTGATAGACCGTTGTCGTATGAACTACAGAAGCTATACTGAGACGAGAGTCAAATTCAACACAATTTTATTACAAAAGTGCAAAAGAAAAGGGATTCCCAGATTTTAATCTTCTAGGCTTCATATGCTTCTTCGTCGACTTCTGGAGTTGGAGGATCAGCCGCTGTGTTCTCGAATGCCATCAAGATTGTCCTTGCCCTCTCCACTTCCTCCTCAAGCCTGGACAAATCATTAGCATGTTCCATAATCTCAAATAGGATGCCATGATAAGTTTCCTCAGAATCGGCCAATTCTGCTTGATCGGCAAGGTTATCCATGTGTGTCTGCACTGCCGCAAGATCTTCCTCCGTTTTGCGCACATTGTAGAGAAGAACGAGGCTGAGGGCGGTTTCCCTTTCCTAAGCGGCAACGAGACACCTCCGTCGACGGCGGATGATGAGGTCCAGCTGACGGATGGAAGCAAGTCAAGGAAGGAGAGCAGGGCGTGAGCGGAGGAGCTGCTCCAGACGTAAATTGTTGGCTGCCTGTGTAAGGTTGCGTCCGAACAACTCATGATGGATAGATGAGAGGAAGGAGATCAAAAGAATTTTAGATGTCATTATTGAGAAATGTGGTGATGAAGAAGATGAGGAGAGGACGTATAGTGTGTAGCAGAGCAGGATTAGGGCGCGCATATTTAAGCATTGACACAGACGGTTTGTATTCCAAACCGTCTCTGATATTAATATCACAGACGGTTCATATTCCAAACCGTCTCTGATCTATCACAGACGGTTGGTATTACGAACCGTCTGTGATATTATGGACATCACAGACGGTTTGTGTTAATAACCATCTATGATAATCACATGTCACCAATAATTGGCATATACTCAGGATTTCGATCTCACCCGTTCATTCTCTCCACATCGAATGGCAGGCACCAATTCCTCCCACTACTCGGCCCTTATTAATAACTCCCCATCTACCTTTCCAGCGGTACTAGTCACGCGTGAGTTCATCCACTAGTTAGCTTCCTTCATGCATCTCCCCTCCGCTGTGAGCTAGCGCCTCCATCGCGGCACGGTGGGAGGCTGGACAACACACTCTTGCCGTAAGTGTCGTAAGTGTGTCTTGTTCAGCTGTCTGACCCTGGGTTTAAACCAACCCAAAATCCTCTGTGAAGACATTGTACTATTCCCTGGATCAGTAGATAGTGCTCACAGAATACATTACTGGATCATTTCATACACGGTACAGTCCATATTATTACAATACCAGAGTGCGCATGACCCATATAGGGACAAGCATTACAAAAGGGGCCGTCAGGCCAAATAAGTTCAGTACGCAAATAACATAACAGCGGAAGCAAAATAGGGGGCTCATCACCCTACAAGCAAGTGACATGGTTCCAACCACCAATGCTAAATTTTAGATATTCCATAATAACACTGGAGTACTTCCCTCCAGGAAAATTCAAAGCTTGGAGTACCTCCCTCCAACAAATTTTCTTCCCAACCACAAAAGTTTTTGAAATAGAACTAACTCGAGTAAGTTCCCATGTCCGCCCTTGACCGTGGGCATGGCTATTCGAATAGTTTACACTCTGCAGAGGTTGTACACTTTACCCACAAGAGATAAATTATCCTAATAGCCTGCACGCTTCCTTAGGCATGAGGCCCAGACAATCTATCACATAGCCTTTACCTTACCCTGATTTAGCTAGATATCACCCGCTGAGGTTTCACCGCTGAAGGGCTAAATCCACCACAATCAGAGGCCCCCTTTTGCCTGTACCTAACTCTCAATGGTGTTACCTAACTAAATCCTGGCAAGTTAATCAGCTAGGTCATACCCATATAGACATGTGGTCATACTGTTTTATGTAAGGAGGTCATCACAAGATTCAGTCCTTAATTTGTCCAGGCGGTTCTGTCCACAACCCAGGTTCTCGTGTGACATCAGCACCAACCACACTTACCATCCGCCCAGACATGTATAGCAGGTTTTGAGGGTTTTGAGAAGCATAAAATAGTTGTAACAAAATACTCAGTCACTTACATCCCATGACTATCCCAAATCAAATTCTTATGTTTTTGGAATGTTAATGATCAGGACAACTAGTGCCCTGGACTTGACCAGACTAGCATAGTGTACAATAACGTATAGCTAACTAAGTTAATATTTATATCTAAGGTGACAAGGAATAGATTTTTCAAGTTATCAACGAGGGGTATATTAGATTTATTATATCGTCAAGTGGGTGTATAACTACCTTACGGAATAACATATGTTCACATAAAATAGCGCATGCAATTTGAGTAATTTGAATGAAATTAACTTTGCAAGAATCTTAGGAGCAAAATGATCAAAATGCTGACTCGCCTTGGTCGTAGGCAGGAGGATCTTGCTGGTCTTGAGGTTGATCTTCTTGGGGCTCGGGGGCGGCTTCGAACTCTACTCAAACGCGAAGAACCGAAATGACATGCAATAACAAAAGGACTAATAAGCATAAAATAATGAGCAAATGAACTCCAAATTGAACCAAACCGAAACCAACAGAAAGGTATTGAATTTAGAAAATTTTAGAAACAAGTTTCACTCAAATCGGAGCTACGACAAGAAAGAACGAGCTCTTCAAAGTCTTAATCTCAGGAAAATCCCAAAAATAACAGAGGAGAGAGAGTTCTTTCTCTGACATGCGGGTCCCACGGGTTTTATTTTATTTTGAATTAACTTTTTATTTTTCATAACCTCAGTGTATGACATGCGGGTCCCACAACCAGTTTTAATTTAGAAAATCATTTTCTTTTTCGTTATTTGCTTAAAGGCTGACGGGCGAGGCCGGGGCACTGTGCAAACAGTAGAAAAGCCCCACTCGTCAGTGGCTTACTTCCAAAAACCGGTTATTAACAGTTTTAATTCGTTCTGCGGGGTCCAATGGTCAGTCAAACATCCCGATTTAAAACTGCCCGGGCCCACAGGTCAGCGGCTGATTAACGCGGACTAACCACAACGGTTAACGGCTAACCGATGGTTAGTCGCGCGGGAGCAGAGCTCCACTGGCCCGAACGGCGGTGAAGTTCGCCGGCGGTGAGGGGAGCCATGGCCGCACGGGATGGCACCCAAAATGGTCGGTGTTGTAGGGGTGGCCCCCACCTAAACCCAGCAGGCCTGTTAGAAGACTATAAAGACCAGAGTACAACATATGTAATGACTCAAACACCCCTAGGAGGTTGTATAAATGCAAGGGCATGGTTGTAAAAACACTCCCCACATGGATATATATATGAGAATAAGGGGGAGGGCAAGGCGGACGCTTCCCACTCTCTCCACTACCATCTTTCTCTCTGTTTGGTCTGTAACCACAACAGTTGGCGCCGTCCGTGGGGAGGACGAAGACATGCCCGAGGATCAAAGAAGAAGATGGCACCGAAAAAAGCTTCATCGGCGGCAGGCAAAGGAAAGAAGACGGTCGAGTCGGAGCGGCGTGTGAACACTAGGGCCTCGGCGTCGGCCGCCGCGGGCGCAAGCATCGACGTTCATGCGACGACGACACCCGACCCCGCCACTACGACGACGACGACCCACCCCGCCACTGCGACGACGACGGCCCACCCCGCCACTGCGACGACGACGGCCCACCCCGCCACTACGACGACGACGGCCCACCCGCCATCGCGGCGGCGACGCCCACCCGCCCGCTGCGGCGACGGCGAACCACCCGACATCTGCGGCGACGACGGCCGACCCGCCACCTTCGCGCGCGCTTCGCCGGAGCGCGGATCAGCCAGCTGGCGGTAGCCACAACGAAGTGGTCGGCGACCTGGGACCTCGGGAGGCGATAGTTACCATGCCGACTCGCCCGCCGGGAGTACCAGGAGCCCCACCCATAGCTGCAGTAGAAAGCGCTCTGCTGGCGACCCTCAACGCGTTCCAGCGAGAGCTAGGAGATCTTCGCGGAGCCGTCAGAGATATGCAGGAAGCCCAGAGCCGCAGGCGCGCTGGGTCGCACCGAGCCAACGCCGAGAGGCGGACGATCGTGGACGCCCCACATCGGATCGCGCCCCATTGCGACGCGTCGATCCGGAGTCCCCGCTCTCGGCAGGGCTGCAGCAGGCGGAATGGCCCGAAGACTTCAAGTTCCCCAGCGTTATCGAGCCGTTCAAGGGCGACACGGATCCCCGCGAGTTCGTGCGCGTGTATGAGACCGCCATCGAGGCCGCGGGTGGAGACGACACCACAAAGGCGAAGGGGCTCCCCCTCGCGTTGCAGGGAGTGGCGCTGTCATGGTTCTTTACTATAGAGCCGAACTCCATCTACGCGTGGGAGCAGCTTCGCGACCGCCTCCACAACAACTTCCAGGGAAACTACGTCGAGCGAGTTGACGCGGATCAACTATTCACCGTAAAGCAAAAGCCCTCGGAGAAGCTCCGGGACTACTTCAAGCGCTTCGCAAAGATACGCTGCCAAGTCAAGGACGTCAACGAGACCACCGTCGTCAACGCAGCCATACAAGGCCTCCGCCCGGGTCCGATGGCCGAGTACAACGCGCGGAAGCCAATCAAGACGGTGGCAAAGCTCTTCGACAAAATGGAGCAGTACGCCAGGGCGGAAGAAGACGCCCGGCGAAGGCGAGGTGATGATTCCGACACTAACCAGGCCGATGCCTCGGCACGAGTCGAAGAAGGCCCGTCTAAGGCTGGCTCTTCGAAGGGCAAGCGTAAGCCGGAGTCGTCCAAGGACGCGGCCGACCGCAGCGAAGCCCCGTATAAGGAGCCATCCAACAGGCCCAAGCGCGGGCAGAAGTCACGACGAGGTCGCTTTGTCTTCGATATCGAAGGCGGCTCTGAGGAAAGTGCCTCCGCGGGTCGTGGCAATCGGGGGCACCGGGGCCGAGGTGGCCGCGGCCGCGGCCGAGGCCGCGATGACGAGGCGACGGACTCACGACGGCCAAGCGGCAAAGACGGCCGTGGTGCGAACTCCATGGCCGAGGCACCCATGACACACGCTCGTGCATCTCCATTGCGGCGCTCCGCCAGAGCGCCGCTAGAGACAGGAACCCGGAGGCGTGCCCGCCTGTGGTGGCCCATGTTCAGCTCCCCTACGAAGCCCCATGCGATTCAGCGTAAAGTGCGAGGGGTGCGATCCCAGAAGGCCCCTGCGGATCCAGGCTCACATGCAGCAGCCCCGGGAGGGCCTCCTGCAGTTGCAGGCTCCGGAGACAACGCACCGCAGGGTCATCAACGTCATATCTGGGGGCTCCGTGCTGGAGTTCGCCTTAGCACGGCAGCAGAAAGCCTATGCGCGAAGGTTACATCACGTGGCGGTATACCCATCGCAAGCGCCACCGGACTGGGCACGGCACGAAGTCACATTCACACCCGACGATGCCCGAGGTATCGACTTTCCTCACCAAGACCCCCTGATCATCCGGGTCATCATCGCAGGATGCGACGTGGGGCGTGCCCTCGTGGACGGGGGTAGCTCCGCGAATGTATTGTTCGCGGCGGCCTTCGACCAGATGGGGATCCCTCGAAGCCGTTTAGGGCCCTCGGGAGTCCCCCTGCAGGGCTTCGGGGGACAGCCCCTACGGGCACTGGGGCAGATATGCCTCCAAGTCTCGTTTGGCCGCGACGACAATGTGCGGGATGAAGACGCCACCTTCGACGTGGTTGACCTCCCGTACCCTTACAATGTCATACTAGGGCGGCCAATCCTCAACTCCTTCGGCGCGGTGCCACACCACGGATATCTATGCATGAAGATCCCAGGGCCGCGGGATATCATCACCATCCGTGGCGACCAGGACATGGCCCGGAGCATTGAGCCAGGTACCAGGTATCCGCGCCGCGAAGCTCAGCGACGCTCTTAGGAGCCAGCGCAGAACGGGAGTCCCACGGCATTGGTTGAGGGCGGCAGGGCCAGCCCTGCCGGCAGCCTGACCACTAGAGGCTACAGCCGCACCAGGAACAAACGGTTAGTCTATCCCCCTTTTGTAATTGCTCACCCGCGCAAACGGGAGACCAATAAAGCTCATCGTTTGTCGCCCGACGATGGATTGTTATACATCAAAGCGCGACGGGGGGCGCGTGGAGGCCCGGCCCACGCGCGCCCTGGGCGCTCAAACTAAAAGACACACGTTCACGTGTGCACTCGCCGTAGCCTGGGGTACGGGACTGAGTATAAATCGAAGTCGCACGTTCGCGTGTGCACTCGCCGTAGCCAAAAGGTGACGGGGCTGAGTATAAACTAAAGACGCACGTTCGCGTGTGCACTCGCCATAGCCTGGGGTACGGGACTGATTATAAATCGAAGTCGCACATTCGCGTGTGCACTCGCCGTAGCCAAAAGGTGACGGGGCTGAGTATAAACTAAAGACGCACGTTCGCGTGTGCACTCGCCGTAGCACGGGTGCGGGGTGAGTATCATCGAAGTCGCACGTTCGCGTGTGCACTCGCCGTAGCCAAAAGGTGACGGGGCTGAGTATAAACCAAAGACGTGCGGGGGGACGCCTTCGCACGCACTCCGCGGAGTATAAATAAGACGTGACGTCGAGGTTCGCCTCCGCACGCGCCAGTCCACGGACTCTAAAAAAAAGACGTGACGTCGAGGTTTACCTCCGCACGCGCCAGTCTACGGACTCTAAAAAAGACGTGACCGTCGAGGCATTCCTCCGCACGCACGAGTCCAAGGACTATAAAAGAAAAGACGCGGATGCTCTCCCTGCGCACTCTACGGAGTCTAAACAAGACGCGAACTCCGCGCGCGCCAGGGACCTCGTCCCTGTGCGTACTCTTCGGAGTATAAATAAGACGCGGACGTTGATCCCGCGCACTCTACGTAGTCTAAACAAGACGCGAACTCCGCGCGCGCCAGGGACCTCGTCCCTGTGCGTACTCTTTGGAGTATAAATAAGACGCGGACGTTGATCCCGCGCACTCTACGGAGTCTAAACAAGACACGAACTCCGCGCGCGCCAGGGACCTCGTCCCTGTGCGTACTCTTCGGAGTATAAATAAGACGCGGATGTTGATCCCGCGCACTCTGCGGAGTATATAAAAAAAGACGCCGACACTCTCCCTGCGCACCCTACGAAGTCTAAACAAGACACGGGTGCCCTCCGAGCGCTCTACGGAGCGGGAGGACGACATTAGTCGCGCCCCCCGACGGGCTGGATGACGCGTCCAGCACACCAGGGGCTGCTCCCATGGAGAACGCATGAAGTGGACGGAGCGCGCGCGCGCCTCTACTTCGACTCGGGCACCAGCTCCGCCACCACCCGTTCGAAGGGTAGGGGACGGAGCTCGAAGGATAAGGAACGGAGCGTTAAGTGCACCAGAGGCTGCCCCCGTTGCGAGGGGTACGGGAGCGCAATACGCGCGCACTCCCGCCTCGGCACGCGCCAATCTGCAGTCCGTGCAAGGACGAAGCATCGGGGTCCGCCGCTATACACGCTATCCTATCAGGCAACCAGCACGCCAACCCACGGTGGGCGTCGAGCAGGGCCCCGGGTGCGTCAGAATCTTCACCTCGGCTAAACGGAGGGAGCCCCTGTGTGGGGTATGGCATATCGACGAACTCGGGAAGCAAACTTGCACCATATATCTTAAAATGTCGAAAAAACTCGTGTACATTGGAAAAGCCGCAAATCTACAAAGGCCTGGCGGCATCCCTGCTACGCTAGGCTGCTACTCTGCGGGCTCGTCTTTAACGTGCGCTAAAGTCGGAAGCCCGCCCGTAGAAGGTCGACCTGCCCAAAAGTTCAATGACTCCTCGGCCCTTCGCCACCGCCGAAGGCGTCGTCGGGTCGCAAAGCCAGGCATAAGCAGCCGCCCAGAACAAGGAAGCTGCCCGGGATAAAGGCAGGCGGTCAGTTAACGAAGCAAGCATGCACTTTATTCAACAAGGGAGCAAAAGTTACAACGCACGCCCACACCTAGCTACTTTCGCGGCGCACCTGTGAGCCATCGGCGCCGGCGGAGGCCCCAGCGCCACCCTCGTCGCGCCGTGGAACTTCGTCCAGAAATCGGTCGAGACTCCCCCCCGTGAAGGGACTTCCGGAGCTCGACCCGCGCTCCGGCTATCCCCACCCCGGCGTAGTCCCAGATCCGTTCGTAGAAGAACCCGACGGGCTGGCGAACGGCGCGGACTTCACCGGACATCACCCCAGCTCCGCTGGGCATCTCCAGCTGCGGGTCTGCCAGGTCAGCAATATGTCCGCAGCCATGGTGGCGAAGGATGGCGCACACCAAGCATGATGCCACGTAGGCGCAGTGGTCACCAAAGTTCGTCGCAGCTCCGCGCGCCACATCGGCGGCATCATGGATCCAGCGTAGGGCCCGCAGCAACTCCTCCGGGCCGAAGGCGTGGTCCGGCACCCCAGCCACAAGTCCTTCGAGATGGACTTCCAACATTTGCAGCGCATCCCACACAATGACTGAGGCCTCGTCAAGCGTCTGGTTGCGCTTCGCTAGAGTCGACGCAAGCTCGCCCTTCTCCTTCTCCAATAGGGCGACCTGCTGTAGAAGGCCGTCCCGCTCGGCCGCGAACTCTACCCGCGCCGCCTCGCTGGCCGACCTTCGCGCCGACACGGCAACTCCTTCGGCGTGCGCCTTCGCCTCGGCGCACTCCGCCTCAAGCTGGCGGATTCGGGCGTCCTGGGCAACCCGAGCCCCAGTGGCCTCGCGCAGCTGCCCCTCGATGGCCCGCAGCCTATCTTCTAGCGCCCTTTGCGCATGAGCGTGCGCCGTCTGCAGGGCTTGCCCCAGTACCAGGGTCTGTAGGGCAACAAAGCGATTCAGCAAGCGCAGTGTGGTTGGGCGTTTGTCATATAACTATGTACTCACCCGCACTCCAGACGCCTCGAAGCCGTCCCTCAGACGGTCTATCCCATAACTGGGCAGCGCCTGCTGCCTGGCACTGGCAGCTGCGTCATCTACAATCCCGCGCCATGCCCTCATCGCCTCCAGCGGGGGGACGAAGTCGGCAGGATGGGAGGGCGCAGCGCCGGAACCCTCGCGTCCCGGCAAAACCTCCTCCTCCGGGATAAGCAACACTGGGCAAAAAACCGCGTGAGCGTCGCGAGACAGAGCCACCAGAGTCAGCTAAGCCACCATACCTTCAGTAGCGGACGGAGGGCTTTGCGGGGCCGCCCCCCTAGCCGTAGGCGGGGGCGCGGTGGTATGGGCCCTCGCAGAAGGCAAGGTCCCGCTACGGGTAGAGGTTTCCGGGCCCGGAGCCACCGCCAACTGCTCCAGCGCGGCGGACGGTGTTGCCTGCACAGCAGAGGGGGCGGACGCCACCAGGACTTTGCCATAGGCATCCGAATCCCACAAGCTCCTGATGCCCGTCGCCACGACGAAACCCCTCGTCGTCCGATGGAGCTCGGGCCGCAGGCACGGCCGCTTGGCCGGGGCAAGTGGCGGTGCTGCCCCAGCGGACGCTGTAGGAGAAGTCCCTGTGTCCACGGCGTCCGGGGGCGAAGACCCCGTTGGGGCGGGTGCTGAGAAGGGCACCTCGTGTCCCGCCGCTACTATCGGCAAAGCCTCGTCTCCAGGCGCTCCCACGGGGGGGGGGGGGCCTCCAACACCACAGCGGGCACTGTCGAGGGGTCCTCCTCCGCACCAAACGCCCGCGCGTTTTTGACCTCGACGACCACGGCAGGTGGCGAGGCTTCCTCCCTCCGGCTGCTCGTGGCAGGCTCGGCGCCCAAGGCGCCCGCCGAGGATCCTCCGCCTCCGGCGTCTGCGCCTTCCAACCCCGAATCGGCATACTTCGCCGACTCCGACTCCGCGTCCGCCGCACTTTCGGGAGCACCAGCAGCAGCAGCCACACCTGTCGCATCAGGCGTGGCGGACGCTCCCCCTCGGCCCCTTTTGCGAGACGGCGCCTTCCCCTTCGCGGCGCCATCATCTGGAGCGGCGCGCTCCGGCACTGCAAGGCCTAGGGCCTCGCACACACGATTTATCCGCCCCAGCCCGGCTTCGGCGGTAGCGGACGTGCGCTGCTCGTGCTCCCTCTTGGTGTACGGCCCCAGGAACACACGCGCGGCCAGCTCCGCATCCTCCAAGCAAATCCCTGAGGCCAAACAGGAGGCGACATTAAGGTAACGACCTCAGAACAAGCATAGAGGAGATGCGGTCAGGACTTACGAAGACTAGGGGGCGCCAGTAGCAGGCAGATCTCCGATGAAACATTGTCGTCCCGGTGCCCCTCCGCAGCGAGGCGCCAGTCACGGGCGAGCGGGGCCACGCCGTACATAATGAACTCTTCGGCGAGGTCACGCATGTTCAAGCGGGCGGCTATCCCCACGAGCTGTCGGACCCTTCTCTGGTCCTCATCATCCAGAGTTCGGCCGGGCGAGGTCTTGAACGTAATTGGCCGGCCCGTGCATTCGAGGCCGCTCCCGCCCTCCACGCGGTGGTAGAACCACCGCTTCGTCCAATTGGACTCCCACTTCCTGCGCGTAGAGTTCGCGGGGAAGAGCTTGCGGCAACCCGACCGCAAGATGAAGGTGACGCTGCTGAAGCTCGACAACGTCCCGTCATGCCGCTCCTTGGGCTGGTATCGCGCCTCGTGCAGATAGGCGAACAACGAAGCGCTGGGCCAGCACGCCCCCGAGCGCAAGGCCCAGCTGTACTCCGCGAGCCGGGCCACGTCATTCGGAGTTAGTTGCGCTAACTCCAACCCAAAGGTCCGCAGGACGGCACCCACAATCGCCGCCGCCGGGTTGCGAAGCCCAGCGTCAAGGAAGGCGACGAAGACGATCGCCTCCAACTTCCGGGGGCGCGGTTTCGCCTCATCGGCGGCGGGCAGTCGCACGGCATCGCGCTCGGAAAACTTCCCCGCGCGTACCAGCGCCTGGATAACCTTCTCGGTAACGAGCGAAGGGCCCAGCTCGCCGGAGAATGTACCTTCTTTCTCCGACGCTAGCCACAGCTTGTTCGCCGCCGCCGGGTCACGCTCGCGGATCGAGTATTTCACCTCGAGCGGTGACGACCGCCGCCGAACGCCACAACCACGAGTCGCCTGGCCGTGCTCGCCACTAGAAGCCATCGCTTTTCACGAAAAGAAGGTGGCGGAAAAACGCGAAGGGGAACACGGAGGGCGATGCAAACAAGACGCGGATGTGGAGCCGCGGCGGCACAGTTACGACGGCTATTTCAAGCCACCTTACCCCAATACCAAAGCGTCGTGACGGTCCGCATACCGGGCGCGACTACGCTTGCACACACTGACCCGCGCGATTCCCCACAAAAAAAAGCGGAGCTGAGGCGTCGTGGTAATACACGCCTCACGCGACCGCAGAACTGAGGGCAGTCAATGCAAAGTGGTCGCCGTCATGCAACCCCTAGCATACTGCGGCGTCCCCAACCACGAACCGCCGTGTGCCCCACCCACGGGACGGCACAGTACGGCGCAACGACCCGCCTTTTCGCAGCACATGCGTCGGCACGGAGAGCGCGCGCGCGCCTCTACTCCGACTTGGGCGTCAGCTCCGCTGCCACCCGTTCGAAGGGTAGTGGACGGAGCGCGCGCGCTCTTCTCGACAGGCGCGGCTCGCGCCACCCGTTCGAAGGGTAGGGGACGGGCGCGCGCGCCTCTACTCGACATGGCGCCGGCTCGCGCCACCCGTTCGAAGGGTAGGGGACGGAGCGCGCGCCTCTACTCCGACTTGGGCGCCAGCTCCGCTGCCACCCGTTCGAAGGGTAGGGGACGGAGCGCGCGCGCCTCTACTCGACTTGGGCGCGGCTCGCGCCACCCGTTGGAGGGTAGGGGCGGCGCGCGCGCCTCGTCGACTTGGGTGCGGCTCGCGCCACCCGTTCAAGGGTAGGGACGGAGCGCGCGCAGTCTCCGACAGGCGCGGCTCGCGCCACCCGTTCGAAGGGTAGGGGACGGGCGCGCGCGCCTCTACTCGGACTTGGGCGCGGCTCGCGCCACCCGTTCGAAGGGTAGGGGCGGAGCGCGCGCCTCTACTCGGACTTGGGCGCGGCTCGCGCCACCCGTTCGAGGGTAGGGGCGGAGCGCGCGGGCCTCTACTCCGACAGGCGCGCGGCTCGCGCCACCCGTTCAAGGGTAGGGGACGGAGCGCGGGCCTCTACTCGACTTGGCGCCAGCTCGCGCCACCCGTTCGAAGGGTAGGGGCGGAGCGCGCGCGCTCTACTCCGACTTGGGGCGCGGCTCGCGCCACCGTTCGAAGGTAGGGGACGGGCGCGCGCGCTCTCTCGACAGGCGCCAGCTCGCGCCACCCGTTCGAGGGTAGGGGCGGGCGCGCGCCTCTCTCCGACAGGCGCCGGCTCGCGCCACCCGTTCGAGGGTAGGGGCGGGCGCGCGCGCGCTACTCGACAGGCGCGGCTCGCGCCACCCGTTCGAAGGGTAGGGGACGGGCGCGCGCGCCTACTCCGACAGGCGCGGCTCGCGCCACCCGTTCGAAGGTAGGGACGGAGCGCGCGCCTCCGACTTGGGCGCGGCTCGCCGCCACCCGTTCGGAGGGTAGGGGCGGAGCGCGCGCCTCGTCGACAGGCGCCAGCTCGCGCCACCCGTTCGAAGGGTAGGGGACGGAGCACGCGCGCCTCTACTTCGACTCGGGCGCCAGCTCCGCTGCCACCCGTTCGGAGGGCAGGGGGCGGAGCGCGCATGCCTCTGTTTCGGCCAGGCATCAACTCCCGCGCCGTCGAGCGCATCCACCCGGCACCCGCCGCGGCGAGCCCCACAGCGACAGACGCCCGCCACCCACCTCGGCCCGACGCCGGGGTACGATGGCAAACCGCCACGACTCAGGCGACACCAGTGGCAACTCCGGCATATTCCCCGTCTCCAAGGAAAAGGGCGGCCGTCAGCCGCCCCGACGGCAAAGCCTGCGTGAGCAACCTCATGTCCTACAAAGTTTGCCTTGGTTTTCCTTAACAGGCCACCGACAGCGCACCAACGCCCTCCCCGGGCGGTGCGGACAGCCTCCAAGAGCGCCGGCTGTAGATGGCCTGTCAGGAAAAACAAGGCAAACCTTGCCGTCGTATGCAAAGGTATGGCACGGCGCACAGGCCCACTTACGGCAAGCGCAGACCTGCTATCGTACACAGATATGAAGTCACCACACCAACATATCCTCGTTCGCGCGGCCAGAGCATGCGAAAGTCTTCATATCTGTATACGAGAGCAGGTCGGGCCCTGCCAATTTCACTTTATGCCGTGAAGTATTCCCACGAATAGGACATACTTTTGTTCACCAGCGCTCGCTGACATTAGCGTTGGACGGCGCGGTCATCAAACGCAGATGAACAAAAGTTTGTCCTACATGCGAGAAGTTAACCATGAACAGGTGTGGGATGAGCAGCAAGGGATGCCCAGCGAGCAACCCCCAATGCTAGCCTATTTATAGCCAGCCTTACCAGGCGAAGAGTCGCCAGCATGGAGGGGCATCAACCGGCGGCACGCCAACAGACGGAAGCACAAACGGGGGATGTCGGGCGGTTCAGCTACCAGCGCTGCGTAAATGCAACCGCCCGCCCCCCGCCGCATGAGCGTTGGAAACCGTCGCATGCTCCGCTCAAGACGGCGCACTACACGAGGCGACGGCCCGCCCCCTGGCAAGCCAACCGCCAGTAAAAGCGCACCACCAGTCAGTCAGCTTCCAAGTGGCGAGTCCAACCACGCGCCTCGACGTCGACTTGGGCGCGCACATCGACCTCGACTTGGGCGCGCACACCGACTTCGACTTGGGCACGCACATCGACTTTGAGGTAGGGGACGAAGCACGCGCACAACCACTTCGGCATCTACCGTCCTTCCGACTGCAGACGCTCCGCACCACGTTAACATTATGCAAAACCGGAGAAGTTCACAGGCCGCAGGGACGGAGGGGGCCAAGGGACTCGGCAACATGGCTTCGGCCCAGTGAAGCCCTTCACCATGAGAGGCTCCTGTTGTAGGGGTGGCCCCCACCTAAACCCAGCAGGCCTGTTAGAAGACTATAAAGACCAGAGTACAACATATGTAATGACTCAAACACCCCTAGGAGGTTGTATAAATGCAAGGGCATGGTTGTAAAAACACTCCCCACATGGATATATATATGAGAATAAGGGGGAGGGCAAGGCGGACGCTTCCCACTCTCTCCACTACCATCTTTCTCTCTGTTTGGTCTGTAACCACAACAGTCGGCTTAACCCCGTGCGCACCGGCTGGTGGGTTGAATCGGGCGGAGGGAAGCCGGGGAGTCGTCGGCGGCGAGTTAAGCGGCGGCGGCGCCAGAGGATGCTCGAGATGGCAAATCCTGCAGCGGCAAACCAATTAATTGATGGGGAAGCTTCTAGGGAGGATCTGAAGCTCACCGGAGCAAGGGCTGGAGCTTGGGAGGGCTTGATGCGGGCTGGCGGCGGTGGGCTTGAACGGCGGAGATGGTCCACTGGTGCCGAGGAAGATGGGGCAACGGGGGTTCGATTCACTTGCGCGGTTGGAGTCCCGGGGTGCCGAAGGTGGTGTATATGCAGGGAATCGACCCGAGGTGGCCTAGGTCGGTGTCGGCGGAGAGCAGCCGGAGTTGAAGAAGATGCACGTGCCGACGGCCTACAGAGAATAAAAACCCAATTAATCACACGGAGAGCTTCCCGGGAACTTGGGGTATAAGGGAAAAAGCGCTACGCCGAGCGTGGGTGGCCACGGAGGGCTGGCGACGGCGGCGGCCCGAGGAGCTACCGACGGCGCTGCTTTTCTTTGGATTATAACATAATTAGGGAGTGGAGTGAATTGAGCTGCATGCGGCGCGCAAGGAGGCTTTTATAGCCGAGTGAAGCGAGGCTGGGAATGCATGGTTTAAATGCGGCCGAAGCTCCTCCCTCGAAGCGCAATCGAGTGCTACGTGCATGGAGGGGCTATCGCCGAGCTAGGCGGGGGAGGAAATAGCTGGCATTAGGCGCACTCATGGCCGCGGGTGAGGAATAAAGGCGCGCGGGGAAGAGGCGATGCAGCTGGGTGACTTGAAGGCGGAGCACGGTAGCTCGGTGGCGACGACAAGCGGGCGGCGAGTGCGCACGGAGGAGATGGCGAGTCCAATCGACGGCGACGGGCACTCATGGCGTCAATTGAAGACGGGGTGGCGTCCAGCCGGCAACCGGCCATTGATGGCGCGGGGTTGAAGCGGGGTCGCCGATCTTCGGTAGCTGGCCATCATGGCGAGGGGGAGGGCGACGCGCGGGGAAACTAGAGCGCGGGGTGCAGGCCTAGCGCCACTGGGGCGTCTGGAGGCACGGCGGTGCTGCCACGAGGCCACGGTGCCAGCAGGGCAAGGGGAAACCGGGGGTGGCGCGTCTGGTTTAGCGGGCGGAGACGAGGAGCGTGAGGAGCAGGGCGTCGGGAGGAGGAAGAAGGGGGGCGGCGATGGGCTGGGCTAGCCGAAGGCCCATGCGGCAGTGGGGAGGGAAAAATAGCCGGCTGGCCGGGGAAAGAAATAAAAAGGGAGAGGGGAAATGGGCTGGCCCAGCCGGGAGAAGAAATTAGGGATAAAATTTCATGGGCTGAAAAGAGGGGAAAGGCTCTAGGCAACACAAAGGAACTTTTTAAAGATTAAGGCTAACTTTAGAAATCTGAAATACAAGAACTACATTTTTAACAAAAAATTGAATTACTTTTAGCAATAAAAATGACAGGCCTAAAGATAGGATGTCACAGATCCTACCCCCCTTAAACGGAATCTCGACCCCGAGATTCGAGCTGCGCTGGAAACAAGGAGCGATAATCTAGTTTGAGCTGATCTTCATGCTCCCAGTTGCTTCTTGTTCGGAGTGGTTGCTGCACTGAACTTTGCAGAGTCGGATAACCTGACGTCGGGTCCGCTTCTCCATGGTGTTAAGGATTCTGACTGGCTGCTCTGGGTAGGTCAAATCCTTTTGAAGACTAATCGACTCAATTGGAGCTTGCTCTTCAGGGACTCGAAGGCATTTCTTGAGTTGAGAAACATGGAACACATTGTGCACTTTTGATAAACTTTCAGGTAGCTTTAATTGGTAGGCAACTTCTCCACATCTTGCAGTTATGGGAAAAGGACCAATGAATCTTGGTGCAAGCTTGCCTTTTACTTTAAATCTTTGAACTCCTCGAAGGGGTGACACCCTGAGATAGACATGATCTCCCACCTCGAAGGATAGATCTCTACGACGATTATCAGCATAGCTCTTTTGCCTAGATTGGGTGGCTTGAAGGCGATCCCTAATTAATCTAACTTTTCCTTCTGCCTGCTTGAGGATCTCGGGCCCAAATACATATCCGTCTCCTGCTTCTGACCAATGCAGGGGGTCCTACACCTCCTACCATATAGGGCCTCGAAGGGTGACATTTTAAAACTAGACTGATAACTATTGTTGTAAGAGAATTCTGCATAGGGTAAACATCTTTCCCAATCCGAAGTAAATTCGAGGGCACAAGCTCGAAGCATGTCTTCTAGGATTTGGTTTGTCCTTTCAGTCTGCCCATCTGTCTGAGGATGAAATGTTGTACTGAAAGCTAGATGGGTCCCTAATGCTTCATGTAGGCTAGCCCAAAAACGCGAGGTGAACTGGGAACCTTGGTCTGAGACTATCCTCTTAGGTACTCCATGCAAGCACACGATGTGGTTTATAGATAACTCAGCTAATTTATCTCCCTTATAAGTGGTCTTTACCGGAATAAAGTGGGCAACCTTGGTCAATCTATCCACAATAACCCAGATGGAATCATATCCTGATTTGGTACGAGGTAGGCCTATTATAAAATCCATCCCAACTTCTTCCCATTTCCATTCGGGAATTTGCAATGGCTGTAGCAGTCCCGCAGGCTTTTGGTGCTCTGCTTTAACTCGTTGGCACACATCACAACAGGCTACATACTCTGCAATATCTCTCTTCATACGAGGCCACCAATATAGTGTCTTAATGTCCTGATATATTTTGGTGCTACCGGGATGTATACTATATGTTGAACTGTGTGCTTCTTTAAGAATTAACTCCTTAAGGTCTTTTTGATGAGGAACAAAAAGGCGTTTCCCATACCGCAACATCCCTTGCTGATCTTCTATCATCTTCGGGGCTTTTCCTTTAGCCATGAGGGCTTTAAACTTTAGGGTTCCAGGATGTCCTTTTTGTGTTGATTTGATCTTATCCTCTAGGGTTAGGTGTACTTCTATTGTAGCTAGGGTCCCCTGCTCTACTACTTCCAAGTTGAGAGATTTGATTTCCTTAAGGAGCTTATCATGGAGTTCTTGCCCTATAATGGCATTACAGTAAGCCCTGCGGCTTAAGGCATCGGCTACTACATTAGCTTTTCCAGGATGGTAGTGAACGTCCAAGTCATAATCCTTGATTAATTCTAACCATCTTCTTTGTCTAAGGTTGAGATCTGCCTGGGTAAAAATATACTTGAGGCTCTTGTGATCCGTATAGATATCACAATGATTTCCTATCAGGTAGTGGCGCCAAATTTTTAGTGCATGCACTACTGAGGCTAATTCCATGTCATGAGTGGGGTAGTTATCCTCATGAGGATGGAGTTGTTTGGATGAATAGGCTACAACCTTTCCTTCTTGCATAAGTACACATCCAAGACCTTGACGTGAAGCGTCACAGTATACCTCAAAATCCTTGTGTATATCAGGTAGGGTTAACACAGGAGCTGTTGTCAACCTCTTCTTTAATTCTTTAAAACTCCTTTCATAGTTCTCAGACCATTCATACTTTTTTATCTTTCTTGAGAAGATGAGTCATGGGCTTAGATATCTGTGAAAATCCTTCTATAAAGCGCTTGTAATACCCTGCTAGACCCAGGAAGCTACGCACTTCTGTCACCGAGGTTGGCTGCTTCCATTCCAATACTGCTTCTACCTTAGAAGGGTCTACTGCCACTCCTGCAGAGGTTATGATGTGACCTAGGAAACTAACTTCTTGTAACCAAAAGTCACATTTGCTGTACTTGTGTAACATCCCAAAATTCAGGTATTTGAAAATATGGAATTTTTAAAACTTTTCTTGCATTTTGCTGGTGTACAAAATTCCTTTTGAGTGGTTAATTGAAATTTCTTGAGTTTTGTGGCATGTAAATTACTAATCAAGAATAATTTTCCCAATGCAAATAGTAAAAAGATGAATAATAAAAATGGAAAAGGGTCAAAATCTTTTCCTTCAATTCAATTAGCAAACCAAAGTCCAAATCTAAATATTCAAAAACTATATATACAATGCATAACAGAAAAAATATAAACGTCGAAATCTGAGGGCAAATTAATTAACATAGAAAATAGGAAAATATTAGCTTTTGGTATCTAAATAATTGAAATCAATAAGGTTAAATTGGAAATAGTTTTCGAGCACAAAATAGCCACCAAAAATAAATAAATATAAAGTAATTTAAATGAGGTTTAACCCTGACAACCCAAAATTCACTGTACTTCACTAAATCAAAGTCTTATTTAAAAAAATAGAAATGGATAATAATAGATAAGGCCAAGAAATCATTTTTGATATAGCTCAGTCAACACACAAAAATGAAGGAGAGTATGATTTAAAAATTTAAATAAAGTTGGGTGAGTTCAAATTATGAATTAGTAATTCAGAAATATATTTGTAGAATCAAAGCATAGTTTATAAATTAGTTAAAGGGAAATAGTTAAATTAAAAGTGCAACTCAAGTGTGTGTATATATATATACATATACATAAATTATAAGCCAAAGAATTCAAGACTATTCTAGAACTGGGATGGGAGAAAAAGAATTTTTAAAATACAATACATAAACTTTTGGAAACTCAATTTCCCAATTTTATTAATTATTTCCCCCTATTTTCCCAAAACCATGCGGTCTCTTCCTTTTTCTACCCGTTTCCCTTACCTTTTTTTTCTCCTACACGCGGGCCCCACCCCTTCCCTCTCTCTTGCCCTTTTTTCCCCTGCGCACGGGCCCGGCCTACCCCTCCTCATCCCTCTCTGCCGCTGGGGCCGGTTTCCTTTCCTCCCTTCCTCCTCTGCGCTCGCTCCTCTCCCTCCTCCTGCTGCAACTCACATCACCGTCCCTGTTCCCCTGGCGCCAACCGCTCCCCACCACCGCACGTTGCCGTCACCTCCACCACGTCATGTCCCTGCGCATCGCACGCCCTGGCATCAACTGCCCCCGTCACCGCGCCCATGCCATGCTGCTCCTCTGCGCCCCCACGTCGCGTCGTGCCGGCCGTGCTGCTGCCCCCACCGCATCTGGCTCCGAGTAGCGCGACCCCTCCGGGCTATAAGAAAGTCCCAGTTGCCCCCCCATGTCCTTGTGCCTCCTTTCTTGCCCTGAGCTCGGCTCTAGCTCAACCGCGCCACTTCTCCCCATTACCGGCCACCGCCGCCACCGCCAGCGCCGCCTCCTCCCCCGTCGATCTCCTGCCGATTCCTCGCCGGGGGAGCGTCCTCTCGGTGCCCTCAACCCACCCCAACCGTCAATTGAGGCCCTCGTTGCCCGAATCCTCTCTCCACCCTGAGCTCCACCCGCGGCGCCAGCAGTCCACGTCGTCGGCCCTCTCTGGCGTCTCCCCGGCCTGCCGATGGTGCGGTACGCCCCTCCTCCACTCTCTACTGCTTGCGCACCCACCAATTTCAGCCTCTTCCACGCCGGCGCTGCCGCCCCCGTCTTCACCCTCACCGCCGGCCGCCCCGCGCAGCCACCCACTCGCCTCGCTGCTGCTCCGGCCAAATAGCCGCTACCCCTAGCTTCCCCGCCCCCAGGACAACCCGTTTTACGGGTCACCACCCCCTCCCCGGCCACCGTCCACCGCCGGTGACAGCAACACCGGGCGCCGGCCTTCTTCCTCTGCTTTACCTAGCTGCCCGACCACCTCATCTAATTTCCTGCGACTTCTCAATCAGTCCAGGCCACCGACCCACCTGGTTACCCGAGCGCATGTAACACACCGAGCACCCCAGGTCCTGTGTTCGAGCCCTGTCAGCCGCATATCCTTCTCCTCTTTTTATTTTGTTTTCTCTAAACCCTTTTTAATCCAGAAAATTTTGGAAAATTAGATAATAATCTAGGGAATGTAATAAAATTGATTAGGATATAAAATAATATTATTTGAGATTTAATAATAGATTAAATGTGTATATATATATATGTAACAAATGTAGTTTGGAACATTTAACAAAAATCTAAGTTTTAATCAAGGTATTAATAAAAGATGACTTTGGTTAATTATCTGAAATTTCAAAAAGAAAAGTGGCTTTGGTTAAATGTCCAAATTTAATAAAGATACCCCTAATTATAATTCAAATGTATGTCCAGTATTCAACATGTCATCTTAAATAAATCTTAGAGGTAGATTTCCCTAAATAACAGATGCTGAAATAGGACCCAGCATGATAAACTTTGCCTAGGTTAATAAATTTAAATTGAGGTAAAAATATGAAATTAGTCCATGGAAGCTAATAAATCTTGTTCGGATGTAAATAAAATTGTTCAAGAGTTAATATTGGTTAATTACCATATATGCATAATTAATATGTCTTTATTATTTATCTTAATCTAAATATTAAGTGAAGGCAATAATAAAAGGGGGTGCTAAAATTAATAAACACCCAACCAAAAAGGCATCCAAGTTAAATTTAAGGAAAATAAATTTGACCCCAAATGTAACTATAAATAGCAAGCCGGTCATCACCTAATGTACATATATGTGATCTTTTCTTTACAACTTACTTTGCACTAAATAAACACCGAAGATACATAAATTAATAACAAACTTTAATCAAAAGGGTATCTTTAAGCAGAAATGTCATGGTAGAAAGATATATATACGTGGCAATTATAACAAAGTAATCCCTAGGTCAATTGTAAATAAATAGATCGAGTCATCATATCTCACCATCAGCTATACCTAGCCACCTCCGAGTACTAAACAGAAACAAACCTATGAATATACCTTTAGCATGACCTATCCTTTGACCCCCATTTTGATAGGTTCCCTTACCAATTCCCACTTCGCTCTAACCACCTTGACCTCGACAACACTCTGTGCCCAATCAATCCAACCTCAGACCACCCATCTTATCATAATAAAAAAAATTAACTGAATTCAATTGGAGCTATTTGAATCTTTTGAGTTATTTGCCTTTATTTGTATTTAGTCATTTAGCACGTAATTAGAAAATTGGAGTTCTGAAGAATCAAGGGATCAAATGAGATCAAGAGCAAAGTGAAGATAAAGACCAGAAGTTCAAGAGAAAGCATTGTGTGAGCTCAAGACTGCGGTCAACCGTGCCAGGCGAGTCAATACTTTGATCATGTTGAGCCTACATTTTTTGCAAATTATTTTGGTTTAAATTATCAAATTGCATGCTGTTATTTTATATACAAATGCATGACTAATTTAAGATTCTAGTTATATGCCCATTGTTCAACTTGATTGATATTACCCCTCCTTTAGAATATTTGAATATGTGAACCTTGTCACCCTAGTAAAGTTATAATGGTAATCTTTCAAAAATAAGTCCGTAATTATATGCCATGCTTAGTACTGCTTAGATACTCAGGGGCGTTGAAATGCCCTAAGCATCATTATCATTTTTCAATCATGAGAAACTGGTTTGGGAAGTCATGGTGGAAATGACTGGTATATGTTGGTATGATTATTTTATGTTCCCAAAAACCCCAACTTGCTTAAATATCTGGGCGGATGGTTCGATGTGTATGTGTATGTGGTGCAGTGGAAGCACAAAGTGGGTAGTGGTAGATCCGCCTAGATACCACTAAGGACTGAATCTTGTCATGACCTCCTGTGTAAAACAAGTACAACCACAAGTCTGTAAAGTACAACTTGGCTTAGAAAATTTACCGGACCCTGAAAGTCATCATCATGGCAGTAGTGCAAGGGGCTGTCTGGGTGGCGGACTTGAATGGGACACCCACAAGTGGCATGTCTAGGTGGCAGGCTTGAGGGTGAAGTTCTTCTGCGGCGTGCTAGAAGTGTGGGTAGCCAGCTGCTAGGCGTATAGGAGGGGAACATCCCGGACAACGAATGGGTCCCACCGCAAATGGGAGCAACCCAGGGGGTGAGATGATGGAAGGGGCGAGGTACTTTGAACGGTTACTGTGATGGTTTGCTCAACTGCACAACTAAGGAATCGTGTGGGGCAACGAGTAAACTGTCTCTTGTGGGTAAAGTGTGCCAACTCTGCAGAGTCAAAACTATTCGAATAGCCGTGCCCACGGTCATGGGCGAACATGGAAACTTAACCAGATATAGTTCTATTTCAAAAAAAACTTTGTGGGTGGGAATGGAAAAGTGGAGGGCAGTGGAAAGCCCTGATTTGAATTGTCCTGGGTGTTGTCCCAGTGGTAAGTTAAGCGGCTATAACGCTGAAAGATGCTCTTTGGTGCGGATGCCATGTAACGGTGGATGGAATCTGGATCGATATTATTATTGCATTCTCTTACACATTATATTTTTGGTCAAAACTGCTAGGTCTCAGGAAATTTCTATGCATTATATTTTTAAATAATGATAATACTTCTCACAAAATAAAATGTCAGGAAGAATAAATAGAGTCGTAAGAAAAGAAGATGGATGTTTGTGGTAAATACATAAAGTTGTTGGTGGATTCTGAGAAAAATAAATTGGTGGAGTCTAAATGAATAGATAGGCTAGATAGATGATTTGAATGATTTTTGGAAAATTAAGGAGTGCAAAGGTAATTGCTGGATCAATTTTTGAGAGATATTGGTGATAATGGGATTAATAGGATTTGATCGATTACTAGATGAGTCAATTGAATTGTTGGGAGTTTGGAGATATGATAATTGGAGTATAAACTTGATCAATGGTATTCTTGGTGAAGGTATACTAGTGGATTAGTTAGAAATAGATAATGGAAAATAAGGTTGATTATTGTAAGAACAAATTGTGGTTGTGGATCAATAGCAAAAGGAATGGGTTGATAGAAATTTTGGAATACAAAAGATATTGGTGGATTGTATAATTGATGATATTCGCTGTTTGGAGTATTAGACAGCACTGAATATAGAAAGTGTGTGTTCGGTGGATTAATCAAATGATATTAGATAGATGATGTCACTAGCTGTTTGGAGTTTTGGGCAACAATTGATTGGTGGATTATATAAATGATGATACTCGCTGTTTGGAGATTTATGAAACAATTGATTGGTGGATTGTGTAGTTGATGTTATCCACTGTTTGGAGTTTTAGACAGCAGTCAATAAATAAAGTATATGATCGGTGGATTATATAAATGATGTCACTCGCTGTTTGGAGTTTTAGACAGCAATCAATATAGAAAGGGTATGATTGGTGGATTGTATAAATGATGTCACTCGCTGTTTGGAGTCTTAGACAGCAATCAATTTGGAAAGAGTATATTCGGTGGATTAAGTAATGATGACACCCGCTGTTTGAAGTCTTAGACAGCAATCAGTAAGGAAAAGGGTGTCTTTGGTGGATTAAGTCAATTATGGCAATCGCCGTGTGGAGTTTAGGTAGAATTAATAACACTATGATTTAATAATAATAATGCTTCTAAAAGCGATTTTTGGCAAATAAAATAACCCGAGTCTCTCCTTTGATAAGCCATGTATACTATTTATTTGCATCCTGTGTATTGGCTCGCGGAGCACGGTGGTTAGTGTGATCACACTCGCTTTCACAACAAATCTAGTATCAGGATTCAGATCACTACGCTTCAACAACACTATTTGGTTATGGTGGCAAAGAAGATGAAGAAGTCGAGGGCTAGGTCGCGAACCTTCAGTTGGCTGCTTGTGGGCATGTCCTGAGGGTTCCACCTGTATGCTTCGTTTCCGCTGCTGCATTTTATTGACTTCGGCCCAATCGGCTCGTGAGCAAGTTTACTACTATATTTACGCTTCCGCATTTTATGTACTTTGATATTCAGAACTGTAATCTGTGAGCACTATCTACTGATCCAGGGAATAGTGCGGTGGAATCACAGAGGAACCCGGATTATAATATCTGGGTGCTTACAACTTGGCATATAGCTGATGTTCCTTAAGGGTCTCTGGGACTAGCCTTAAGTGTTCTACATGTTCTTCTGCCGTCTTCGAATAGATTAGGATATCATCTATGAATACAACCACAAACTTATCTAGGAATTTCATGAACACCTTATTCATCAAATTCATGAAGTAAGCTGGAGCATTGGTCAATCCAAAGGACATGACAATATATTCAAATAAACCATAACGAGTGGTGAAGGTAGTCTTTGAAATATCCTCTGGTCGGATTTTAAGTTGGTGGTATCCTGACCTTAGGTCTATTTTAGAAAAGACCGTTGCCCCTGTTAACTGGTCAAATAAGTCATCAATCCTGGGCAAGGGGTATGTATTCTTGATGGTTACTTCGTTGAGAGTTCGATAGTCTACACACAACCTGGCAGTGTCGTCTTTCTTCCTAACAAAGATCGTTGGTGATCCCCAGGGAGACGAACTAGGCCTGATGAATCCTTTCTCCTGTAGATCTTCAATTTGTGTTTTCAACTCTTCCAATTCATCCACTGCCATCCTATATGGTCTCTTAGCTATTGGGGCAGTACCTGGCTTTAGGTTAATTACAAACTCAATATCTCGGTCTGGTGGCATACCAGGTAACTCTTCGGGGAAAACTTCTGGGTATTCCCGAACTATAGGTGTGTCTTCCAGGGGTTGTCCTTCAATATGATGAACTGCAGCCTGTAAGGGAAGGCGATCCACTTTAACTTCTATGACCAAACCAGGGTGCTTGCTAAGTATGACCTTTCTATCAGCACAATCTATTATGCCTTGATTTTTGGCTAGCCAATCCATTCCTAGGATGACATCCAATGTTTGGGATTGCAGGACTAATAGGTCTGCTGGAAGATTAAAATTTTCCATGGTGACTTCCACCTTGGGGCTTATTAACGTAGCGGTTAGAGGTCCCGCTGGTGAGCTTAACACTACTGGCCTTTTTAGCCTGAAGGTTGGCAACTTAGCTTTTGCCACAAAACCCTTTGAAATAAAAGAGTGCGAAGCCCCAGAATCAAACAAAACTTGCGTAGGGATAGACTTAACAGAGAACGTACCCATTAGCACTCCAGAAGCATCTTGAGCCTCCTCTGCTGTGATGTGGTTCACTCGCCCCTAAGTCGGTGTGGAAGAAACTCTGGGTGCTTGAGGGTTTTGGAAGCTTCTACTGGCTGCTGAGGACTATGCTTTTGAGGTGGTGGCCCCCGCATTAAACTTGGCTGTGGTACCCTGACGATCAGGGCATTTATTAGCAAAATGCCCCTTTGCCCTGCAGTTAAAGCAATGCAGATTTGCAGCTGGATTGGGTGATGGGGTTTGACCTAAAGGGTGGGGCGCACGAATAACACTCCCTCCTGAACGCTGTGCTGGGGTTGTAACTGTAGGTGCTGAAAATGCACCCTGTCGGAAAGAGGGATTATACACTGGCCTTGATTGGAAACCACTTTGAGGTCTTGGTGACACCCATTTCCTTTTACGACTTGCTTCTAAGAGCTTTCTTTCATTTTCCCAAATGAGAGCCTTATTGACCAGATGATGAAAGGTGGGGTGATCATGCAAGATCAATTGTGCTCTCATCTCTTCCTGTATCCCTTCTAGAAAGCGATCCACCTTCTCTTCTTCTGTTGCTATGTCTGTTGGGGCATACCGAGCCAACTGATTAAATTTAGTGAGGTAATCATTTACTGACATGTTACCTTGTTTCAGCGTACGAAACTCATTCCTCTTCATCCTCATTATCCCAGTAGGAACAAAGTTTTGACGGAATACAGTCTGAAACTCGGACCATGATATGAAAGGTTCGGCAGATTCAGTCTCCTCCCCTTCACTGGTTTCTTCCTCCTGTTCTCCCTCTTCTTTTGGTTCTTGCTGATCCCCTTGTTGGACAGTAGCAGCTGAGGTAGCTCCTCCATCTCCGCTTTCTTCTTCTTCTTCTGGCTCATCTTGAGAACTCTTTGTCCCATGAACTGCAAGAAAATTTTCCCACCAGGCTGCAACTGCTCCCTTGAGTTGATAAGTAGCAAAGTCCACTTTATCCTCTTCTGCACAGGAAGCTTCTTCTCTGTATCTCGTAACCAATCTTCAGCTTCCAAGGGTTCATTAGCTGAGGAGAATGTCATTGGTCTTGTCCTTAAAAAGTCAGCTAGCTTGGAGCTTCTGTTGGCTGAACCTGCTTGCTGTCCAGCTAGCATTGCATGCAAAATCTGAGTCTGTTGAGCCATTATCTGGGCTATGGTGGGAGGAGCTGGAGGTGGGGGTGGCAAACTTCGACCTCGATCGTGGCCACGTCCACGTCCACGTCCTCTACCTCAAGCGGTTGCCCTTCTGGTGTTAGGCGCCATCTGAAACACATAAGATATTAAAACTTGAAAGCAAAGGAGATAGAGGTACATATACGAGGGGTCACTAGCCCTCTAATCACACCACAGAAGAACCAAATTGAGCTTGATAAACAAAGCAGTAAAGCATAAAGATTACATTAGTCCATTACAAAAGAGGGGTGGTTTGACTCTTCGGTGGGGCCTACAAGCTTCACTGGGTCATATCATGCCCTCACAACGTCTACTATAGGGGAGGGTAGAGAAGTACAAAAGTAATACTGGGAAAGTGCTCGTACAACCAAAAGCCAGCCAGTGAGCACTACCAACACTATCCTGCTGCTACTGCTAGTCTGCTCCTAATCCAGGTCTATCGGACAACGGGAGCGGCGACCCAGAGTCTGTGTCGGTGCGGGAGCGGGACCTGGTCAGAGAGCGGGTGAGACAGCGTCCACGGCCGAACTCGAGGCGCCTACCGTCGGAGAGGCGGGGTGGGCGACGCTCCACGAGCGTAAGCCGAGTCGCGAGTCCTCGTGAGGAGGTCTGCTGCGCCCCTGATGGTGGTAGCAGGTAGGGGCAGGGTATGACCGGCTGAAAGTGGTACTGGCACAGGTGCAAGAAGCGCTGGTGCTGCTGAAACCGCTGCTGCTGCTATTGACGAAGCTAGTAGGGGTGCCGTAACGGCGGTTGCTGGTGCTGGAGCGGATGCCGCTGATGCTACTGCTGCTGCTGTGACTGCTGCTACTGCTGGTGGAGGCAGGGGAGCTGGGATCCTCGCAGGTGAAGCTGGAGTGTAAGTCGGTGAAGATGGCGTGTAGTCAGCCTGGGCACGGAGACGATCAAGCTCCTTCTCTGCTGCCATACGACCCCGCTCAGAAATAGCGAGAGCGGTGTCCATCCCAGTCAGCTGGGACAAGAGTACGTCTGCGTGGAGGTAGCTAGAAGCCAGGAGTGCCCGCAACTGCCCTGCCTCCTGAAGGGCCCGTCCGTAGGCGTTGACCATCGCCTGGGTCAACTGAACCTGATGGGTCAGCCGCGGGTCATTCACTGGGTCCGGATACTCTAGAACTGGCTCTCCCGTGTATAAGATCGGAAGAAGCGTAGCGAGTTCGAGCGCTCTAGCTCGTCTTCTTTGCATCGATCCCGCCGATGCAAGCTGAGCGGTGTCCTGAATCGCGTCGGAGCGGCTGCCTCGGGGACGAACGGTGGGGGCGATAATAGGGCTGAGGCCCCCCTCGCGCGCGTAGATAAAAGCCTCCATGATCCAGGACTCACGGCCCTGAACCAGTGTCCTTCGTCCTCAGAAGATAGGCGGTTGGTCGTAACATAGAAACTGCAGCATCTGGCGAAGTAGCTCTACGTGCTCGAACTCGGTCTCGGCGTGAGAAAGGAAGTCCCAAGCAGGTGCAGATGAGGATCCGACCATCTACATTTTTGAAGAAACAAGAGGTCAAAAAATAAAAAGATCTGCAGAAAAGTAAAGATTCTAAGTTTTATTAATGCTTTAAATTAGACACAAGCCTTAGGGTACGACCATTCTAACTAAGTTTCCTACAGTCGTATGCTCTGATACCAGCTCTGTCGGTCCCTGGGTTTAAACCAACCCAAAATCCTCTGTGAAAACATTGCACTATTCCCTGGATCAGTAGATAGTGCTCACAGAATACATTACTGGATCATTTCATACACGGTACAGTCCATATTATTACAATACCAGAGTGCGCATGACCCATATAGGGACAAGCATTACAAAAGGGCCGTCAGGCCAAATAAGTTTAGTACGCAAATAACATAACAGCGGAAGCAAAATAGGGGGCTCATCACCCTACAGGCAAGTGACCGGATAACCCGGGTGCGGTTAATATTATCCAGCTGATTGGCTAACCTTAAACGCACCTAAATTATTAGTTTGGTCGACCAGACTGTGGGGAGATGCTAGAATCTATTCTAACTACCACCATCTTCATTCCCTTCTTCGGTTTGGTCCTGGTAGAACTCGTACTGTCCTTGATTTGCAAACTCTGGGGAAAAGGGGGTAGCGAGCGAGTGTGAGCACACGCAACCGTGCTCTGCGAGCCAACATACAGAATGTAAATACTAGTATGCAAGGCTTATTCCATGAGGGCTTAGGCTCTTTTATTTGCGCAAAGCTACAGTTGCAATTATTATATTTACAAACCACTAGTTCTAGCATTTTTAATAAGACAAAAATTTGATAAAGTTAAATTGTGCAGTCTGTATAGAGCAGTGTTGGTTCCATCCACCAGTTACATGGTTCCAACCACCAATGCTAAATTTTAGACATTCCATAATAACACTGGAGTACTTCCCTCCAGGAAACTTCAAAGCTTGGAGTACCTCCCTCCAACAAATTTTCTTCCCAACCACAAAAGTTTTTGAAATAGAACTAACTCGAGTAAGTTCCCATGTCCGCCCTTGACTGTGGGCATGGCTATTCGAATAGTTTACACTCTGCAGAGGTTGTACACTTTACCCACAAGAGATAAATTATCCTAATAGCTCTGCGCTTCCTTAGGCATGAGGCCGCATAATCTATCACATAGCCTTTACCTTACCCTGATTTAGCTAGATATCACCCGCTGAGGTTTCACCGCTGAAGGGCTAAATCCACCACAATCAGAGGCCCCCTTTTGCCTGTACCTAACTCTCAATGGTGTTACCTAACTAAATCCTGGCAAGTTAATCAGCTAGGTCATACCCATATAGACATGTGGTCGTACTGTTTTACGTAAGGAGGTCATCACAAGATTCAGTCCTTAATTTGTCTGGGCGGTTCTGTCCACAACCCAAGTTCTCGTGCGACATCAGCACCAACCACACTTACCATCCGCCCAGACATGTACAACAGGTTTTGAGGGTTTTGAGAAGCATAAAACAGTTGTAACAAAATACTCAGTCACTTATATCCCATGACTATCCCAAATCAAGTTCTTATGTTTTTGGAATGTTAATGATCAGGACAACTAGTGCCCTGGACTTGACCAGACTAGCATAGCGTACAATAACGTATAGCTAACTAAGTTAATATTTATATCTAAGGTGACAAGGAATAGATTTTTCAAGTTATCAATGAGGGGTATATTAGATTTATTATATCATCAAGTGGGCGTATAACTACCTTACAGAATAACATATGTTCACATAAAATAGCGCATGCAATTTGAGTAATTTGAATGAAATTAACTTTGCAAGAATTTTCGGAGCAAAATGATCAAAATGCTACCTCGCCTTGGTCGTAGGCAAGAGGATCTTGCTGGTCTTGAGATTGATCTTCTTGGGGCTCGGGGGCGGCTTCGAACTCTACTCAAACGCAAAGAATCGAAACGACATGCAATAACAAAAGGACTAATAAGCATAAAATAATGAGCAAATGAACTCCAAATTGAACCAAACCGAAACCAACAGAAAGGTATTGAATTTAGAAAATTTTAGAAACAAGTTTCACTCAAATCGGAGCTACGACGAGAAAGAACGAGCTCTTCAAAGTCTTAATCTCAGGGAAATCCCAAAAATAACAGAGGAGAGAGAGTTCTTTCTCTGACATGCGGGTCCCACGGGTTTTATTTTATTTTGAATTAACTTTTTATTTTTCATAACCTCAGTGTATGACATGCGGGTCCCATAGCCAGTTTTAATTTAGAAAATCATTTTCTTTTTCGTTATTTGCTCAAAGGCTGACGGGCAGGGCCGGGGCACCATGCAAACAGTAGAAAAGGCCCACTCGTCAGTGGCTTACTTCCAAAAACTGGTTATTAACAGTTTTAATTCGTTCTGCTGGGTCCAATGGTCAGTCAAATATCCCGATTTAAAACTGCCCGGGCCCACAGGTCAGCGGCTGATTAACGCGGACTAAACACAACGGTTAACAGCTAACCGGTGGTTAGTCGCGCGGGAGCAGAGCTTCGCTGGCCCGAACGGCGGCGAAGTTCGCTGGCGGCGAGGGGAGCCATGGCCGCACGGGATGGCACCCAAAATGGTCGGCTTAACCCCGTGCGCACCGGCCGGTGGGTTGAATCGGGCGGAGGGAAGCCGGGGAGTCATCAGCGGTGAGTTAAGCGGCGGAGGCGCCAGAGGATGCTCGAGAGGGCAAATCCTGCAGCGGCAAACCAATTAATTGATGGGGAAGCTTCTAGGGAGGATCTGAAGCTCACCAGAGCAAGGGCTGGAGCTTGGGAGGGCTTGATGCGGGCTGGCGGCGGCGGACTTGAATGGTGGAGATGGTCCACCGGTGCCGAGGAAGATGGGGCAACGGGGGTTTGATTCACTTGCGCGGTTGGAGTCCCGGGGTGCCGAAGGTGGTGTAGATGCAGGGAATCGACCCGAGGTGGCCTAGGTCGGTGTCGGCGGAGAGCGGCCGGAGTTGAAGAAGACGCGGGTGCCGGCGGCCTACAGAGGATAAAAACCCAATTAATCACGCGGAGAGCTTCCCGGGAACTTGAGGTATAAGGGAAAAAGCGCTACGCCGAGCGTGGGTGGCCGAGGAGGGTCGATGACGGCGCGCGCCCGAGGAGCGGCGCGCCGCTTTCTTTGGATTATAACATGGTTAGGGAGTGGAGTGAATTGAGCTGCATTCGGCGTGCAAGGAGGCTTTTATAGCCAAGTGAAGCGAGGCTGGGAATGCGCGGTTTAAATGCGGCCGAAGCTCCTCCCTCGAAGCGCAATCGAGTGCTGCGTGCATGGAGGGGCTATCGCCGAGCTAGGCGGGGGAGGAAATAGCTAGCATTAGGCGCACTCATGGTCGCGGGTGAGGAATAAAGGCGCGCGAGGAAGAGGCGATGCAGCTGGGTGACTTGAAGGCGGAGCACGGCAGCTTGGTGGCGACGACACGTGGGCGGCGAGTGCGCACAGAGGAGACAGCGGGTCCAATCGACGGCGACGGGCACTCATGGCGTCAATTGAAGACGGGGTGGTGTCCAGCCGGCAACCGGCCATTGATGGCGCGGGGTTGATAGTGGGGTTGCCGATCTTCGACAGCTGGCCATCATGGTGAGGGGGAGGGTGACGTGCGGGGAAACTAGTGCACGGGGCGCAGGCCTAGCGCCGCTGAGGGTGGTGTTGCCACGAGGCCACGGTGCCAGTGGGGAAAGGGGAAACCGGGGGCGGCGCGTCTGGTTTAGCGGGCGGAGACGGGGAGCCTGAGGAGCAGGGCGTCGGGAGGAGGAAGAAGGGGGGCGGCGATGGGCTGGGCTGGCCGAAGGCCTATGCGGCAGTGGGGAGGGAAAAAAGCTGGCTGGCCGGGGAAAGAAATAAAAAGGGAGAGGGGAAATGGGTTGGCCCAGCCGGGAGAAGAAATTAGGGATAAAATTTCATGGGCTGAAAAGAGGGGAAAGGCTCTAGGCAACACAAAGGAAATTTTTAAAGATTAAGGCTAACTTTAGAAATTTGAAATACAAGAACTACATTTTTAACAAAAAAATTAAATTACTTTTAGCAATAAAAATGACAGGCCTAAAAATAGGATGTCACATCAGCCTCACCGTTGTGCCATGAAGGGTTCGTTAGCTTGTTATTCTGTAATAGATCTGAATGTGTTGTTGTGCTTGCCTCTGTATTTGCTTGTTCCTCCACAACGCCGACTACTGTCGTGAGCTAGCGCCTCCGTTGTGGCACTCTTGCCGTAAGTGTCATAAGTGTGTCTTGTTCAGAGTGACCGTCGTGCCACGTAGAGTTCGTTAGCTGTAATAGATCTGAATGTGTTGTTGTGCTTGCGTCTCTATTTGCTTGTTTTCAAAGGCCATGGGTAACATTATTTAATTTCTTGAGGGTAGACAAAAAAGGAAAAAATTTAAGTTGTTGAGTGAACTATCACAGACGGTTTGTGATATAAACTGTCTGTGAAGGTCTATCACAGACGGTTGGTATTACAAACCGTCTGTAATATTATGGACATCACAGACGGTTCGTGTTAATAACCGTCTGTGATAATGTAGGACTATCACAGACGGTTGTATATACGAACCGTTTGTGATATTCTGGACATCACAGACGATTCGTGTTAATAATCGCTCGTGATAATTCGCGCACGGTTATTAACACGAACCGTCTGTAATATATTGGTTTCACAGACTGTTTGTGGTTGGAACCGTCTGTGATATTCTGCACTATTAATTACTCGGCGTACTTGCTCGATGTCGACACAGATATGTCTTCATTGCGCTGCATCGGTGGAGCAAGGCGGCCGACTTTAGGGAATTCGGGGTGAAAATATATCGCCGTCTTCTTAGTGATCTGATCAGTGGTTAGTACTCAATTACTTTTAATAACTTATATGCATGCATGTTTTTGTAATTGAAGCCGGCTATCTAGCTATGTAGTAGCGGTAATAATCATTTTTGACACCTATTTGTTACTTGTGTAGTGTAGATGGACCGAAGCTGGATGTACATTGAGAACCGTGTGAGTGAAGAGTACATTAATGGCGTGTCTGTTTTTAGAAGAGCGGCCGAGCTGGATATGTTGAAAAAGGGGATGAAATATATGTATTGTCCATGCATTGATTGTGATAATCTCAAGATGTTTAGTAACTCAACGCAGATCGAAGCTCACTTGATTCGAAGGGGTTTCAGAAAAGGGTACAAATGTTGGACCAGTCATGGTGAAGAAAAGAGTACACAAGAAGGTAGTTATGACACAGTCGAGGGAGACAACGATATGCCAGTTGTGGACTGTTCTTTCGATCATGAGGATAGGTCGCAGGATGACAATCTGGATCAGATGTTACGTGATGCAGAAGGGAACTATAGTGAGAGAGAGTTTGGTAAATTCGAGGGCTTGATGGAGGACTCGGAGAAACATTTGTTCCCGGGCTGCAAGCCGCAATACACGAGATTGTCATCAGCTCTAGAGCTGCTGAAATTGAAGGCAAGCAATAGTTGGTCCAACAAGAGTTTCACGGCATTGTTAGGTCTCCTAGCGGACATGCTTCAAATGGAAATGTGTTGCCGAGAACCACCTACCAAGTCAAGAAGATTCTTTGTCCATTAGGAATGGAAGTAGAAAGAATACATGCATGTCCGAATGATTGTATCCTGTACCGTAAAGAGTATGCTAGCTTACATGTTTGTCCGGTGTAAAAAGCATCCCGATACAAGTGTAAAAATGACTCTGATGATGGGAAGGGCATCGAGGTGAAGCAAGGACCTCCTGCTAAGGTGTTGTGGTATCTTCCTGTAATCCCCAGTTTGAAGCGTTTATTTGCAAACCGCAAGGATGCAAGATTGATGCGTTGGCACTGGGAGCAGCGTAAGAAAGACGGAATGATAAGACATGTTGCTAATTCTTCCCAGTGGAGGAACATCGATAGGATGTTTGTAGATTTCTGTGTGGAGCCGAGAAATATAAGGTTTGGGTTGAGTACAGATGGAATGAATCCTTTTGGTAACATAAGTAGCCGACATAGCACTGCCCATGACTGCATGCATGTCTGACCTTCCGCTTGGCGTGTGAAGCGTAGTATATTGTAATGTCACTACTTATCCAAGGGCCGAAGCAACCTGGCAACGATATTGATGTGTTCCTAGCACCATTGGTGGAAGATCTTGCAATACTGTGAAACGAAGGGGTACATGTATGGGATGCAGACAAACGAGAGAACTTCACTCTATGCGCCATGTTGTTCTGCACCATTAATAATTTGCCTGCCCTTGGTAACCTGTCAGGGTTGAGTACAAAAGGAGCCAAAGCGTATCCGCACTGCTTAGATTATACCGAGAGTGTGTGGTTGAACAACTCGCGAAAAACTGTGTACATGCGTCACCGTAGATTCCTTCCAAAGTATCACCCATACCGCAAGATGAAGAAACAATTTGACGAAAAAAAGAGGATGACTCAGTACCAAGACCTTTTAGCAGGAAAGAGGTGTATAATATGGTCAAGGATATAAACGTTGTGCTTAGAAAGGGACGTAAATTGAGGAAGAACACGTGGAAAAAGAGGTCAATATTTTGGGACTTGCCTTATTGGGAGCACTTAGAAGTTCGCAATTGCATCGATGTTATACACGTAGAGAAGAATGTATGTGACAGTTTGATTGGTCTCTTACTGAACATTCCTGATAAAACAAAGGATGGTGTTAACGTAAGGCGTGACTTGGTCGCTATGAACATCAGGACCGAGTTCGCACCGATAGAGACGATAAAGGCCGAACGTACCTTCCCCTAGCTTGCTACACTCTAAGTCCTAGAGAACTGAACTGTGCCAGTCCTTACATGGTGTGAAAGTTCCATCTGGTCACTCCACCAGCATGAAGAAACTTGTTTCCATGGAACATTTGAAATTAATTGGCATGAAGTCTCACAACTGTCATGTGCTAATAACACAAATGCTACCTGTTGCAATTAGAAGTATTTTGCCGAACAAATTTCGAGTGACAATCATAAGGCTATGTTATTTCTTCAACGGAATTTCTCAGAAGGTCATTGATCCCGATGGACTAGATGCTCTACAAGCCAAGGTGGTGACAACTCTATGTCATCTAGAGATGTATTTCCCTCCATCATTTTTTGATATCATGATCCATCTCATTGTCCACCTTGTGAAAGAGATAAAAATATGCGGCCCCGTGTTTCTATGTCATATGTACCCTTTCGAGAGGTACATGGGAATTCTGAAGTCCTACGTACGCAATCGATCTCGACTGGAGGGTAGCATCATCGAAGGTTATACAACAGAAGAGGTCATTGAATTCTGCATCGGATACATGGCTCAGGTCGAGCCGATAGGTGTACCTCTATCTCGTCACGAGGGGAGGCTAGAGGGTATCGGGACTATCGGAAGGAAAGCAAAAACTCCAGATCAAAATTCGTATGCTCAAACCCATTTCATGGTTTTACAACACATGACTGAAGTGACCCCATATATTGAAGAGCACAAGGACATGCTACGTTAAGAGAATGCAGGCCAGTCAGAAGTTTGGATCACGAGACAACACAACTGTCAGTTCAACGAATGGTTGAAGGCGCAATTGACTAGGAGGCCACCAAGTGAAACACTACAATGGTTGGCAAAAGGGCCAAAATTTACAATTGTGACATGGCAAAGATACGACATTAATGGCTACACATTTTATACAACAGATCAGAATAGAAAGAGCAAAGTGCAGAACTCAAGTGTCCTCATAGATGCCTATGATGCGCACGTCAGTACCGCTGGCCCAAGCTCGTTCTAGGGCTTGTAGAGGAGATTTGGGAGCTTGACTACGTAATTTTCAAGATTCATCTATTTTGGTGCCGTTGGGTCCAACTCCCACGGGGTGTAAAGGTTGACAAGTATGGCGTCACTACCATGGACCTCGAATGTGTAGGATATAAAGATGAACCATTCATACTCACAAGGCAAGTTGTTCAAGTATTTTATGTAACCGACCCAGCGAATAAGAAGCGCCATGTAGTTCTTCAGGGAAAAAGAAGGATTGTCGGAGTTGAGAATGTTGTGGATGAGGAAGAGTACAATCAATTTGATGATTTGCCTCCATTCGGAGACGGCATCAGGCTCGAGGAAGAACAAGGCGATGAAGCAAGCTATATGCGTGTCGATCATCATGAAGGGCTTTATTTAAAATGAAATAGCCAAGTGTAATAAATGTAACTATGAAATAGTTATATTTATGGTTATGCTTGCGTTTTTCATAAATGTAACTATGTTCCATTGTAATTGTAAAATGACTCAGGAACTAAGAAATAGTTATATTTATGGTTATGCTTGCATTTTTCATAAATGTAACTATGTTCCATTGTAATTGTAAAATGATACAGGAACATAGCCGCGAGTATTTATAGTGAACTATCACAGGCGGTTTATCGGAAGAAACCGTCTGTGATAACACATCACTACGGTTATATAAATAGAACCGTCTGTGATAATATGCATATCACAGACGGTTATATAAATAGAACCGTTTGTGATAATACGCATATCACAGACGGTTCGTTTAACGAACCGTCTATGATAGTTTCCCTATAAATACCCGCAGCTAGGTCTGCAGAGTTCGCACTCGCGCACTCTCTAGTCTCCAGCGCCCCTGCTAGCTAGGTTTTACTCCCTCCCGCCGTCGGTCCCTCCCGACGCCCCTCTCTCCTGCCGCCGGTCCCTCCCCCCGCCGCTCCTTCCCGACGTCGCTGCCGGTCCCTCCCGACGCCCCTCGCTCCCGCTGCAGGTCCCTCCCGCCGCCGTTCCCTCCCGCCGCCGCCGCCGGTCCCTCCTGACGCCTCTCGCTCCCGCCGCCGGTCCCTCCTGACGCCGCTCCCTCCCGAGAAGTACTTATGATATATGCTTGACATGTTAGCTTTATGATATATGCTTCACATGTATTTTATGATATATGCTTCACATGTTAGTTTTATGATATATGCTTCACATGTATTTTATGTTGTATGCTTCACATGTTAGCTTTATGATATATGCTTTATTAGTATTTTATGATATATGCTTCACATGTTAGCTTGCTAAATTGTTTTAGTCAATCTTTAGAACTTTGTCAAAGATCATGAAGGAAGTGACACTCCAGTTTATCCAGTTCGATGAACTTGATACACTGGTTTCTATCATTTTCTTCATAGAACTTTGTTTAGGCCCATACCCCACTGTGTCCACACAGTCGTCCAAAAAATTTTAATATATGCCACATAGACCTTCAAAGGGCATGAATACATTGGAGTGTGTTACTTGCTTCATAGAACTCTGTTTAACTCACTGCAGTAACTTCATAGAACCTTGTAGCAATAATAGATGCTGCACTTGTTAGCTACAAGGTCTATTTGGAAGGCCCATATATAGCTCACTGCAGTTAGTTAATCTTTAGAACTTTGTCAAAGGGCATTGTAACATCCCAAAAATTGGGATTAGAAAATGAGGGGATTTTGAATTACTTTTGCACTGTATTCCATTTGGATTTGGATTTTTCGATGCTTTTCTGAATTTGGTTAAGGTTCCAGAAATTAAAGAATTTATAAAAGAGAAAGACAAACAATTGTAAACAAGAATCTGAAAAGATGATCCACAAAAGTAAATAAAGAAATTGGATTTAGGGCATAGAATATTATTTTTGGAAAAACAATGGCATGGAAAATAAGGGAAGTAAGTAAAATAAAAACCAACTTTAGTTGGAAATATTTTTATTAAGTCCGTAATGTTACCAGAACCTCTCGAGAATTTTCCTAGAATTTTTGGAAGCATTTTCATATTTTTAGGACTTATTGGGATTTTCTCGTAATTTCTAAAAGCAAAACTTAAAATCCAAAAAGAAATCAGAAAATCCACCGCCCTCCGTCCGACACCTGGACGGGTGGGATTGAGCCACGTCGCCAGGCGGATCCCGCCTTCCTTACCCCGCTCGCGCGTGGATACCGCGATTTTCCCTTCCGCGCGCTCGGCCCATCCGCCCGTCCGCCTCGGCATCTCTCGGCCGCCCGACGCCTCGGCCGATCTCTCCGTTCTCACTTAAACCGCACCGGCCGCCCGATCGACCCTCTCCGCCACGCGGCTTCATCCGCGCCATCGCGCTTTCCTCTCCCCTCTCCCGCTGACCGATGGGCCCGCCCTGTCAGCTTCGTCGTCCCGCTCCCTTTTCTCTCCCGCGCGGGCGCGCTGGCACCACGGGCATAGCTTTTGCTCCCCGTGGTGCGCATGCACAGCCTCGCCCCGCCGCGTCACCCCGTTGCTCAGGTGGAAAGCCTGCGCCCCTCCCGTCGCCCTTGACCTGACGCCACCGCCTGCACTTTTCCCTGCCGTCGCCGCGGCCGATCCGCTGCCATTTCGCGCGGGCAAAAGGAGGAGGGAAGCAGCTGCGCAGAGGCAACCACCCCGGGGGCGTAGGCGTGCAGTGTGTCTTCACGGTCAAGACCTGCATTAACGCCGCCGCAGCCCTACCGCCCGCCACCGGCCCGACGCGACCGCACCGGGCGCGCCGCTGCGCTCTCCTCCGCGCGGTATAAAGGCCGTGGACCCCATTGAGCTCCACACTCGCCGCTGCGTTCTCAAAGAAACAATCGCGCCCAAATCCACTCAATCGCGGCGAGCCCTCATCGTCCCCAACTCCGGCCGCCGTGCAATCTCTCGACCGAGCCACCAAAAGCCATTTCCTTTCGCCCACACCATCTCCGGCACCGCTGGCCATCCCCGCCCGCCCGAGCTTCCCATTGCCCGCACCTCGCCACCGAGCCGCTTCAACCGCCGCCGCCGACGCCGACCCACCTCCGGACTTCTCGGCCCGGCGATCGCACCATCGCCTTCCACGCACCTCGAGGATCGTGATTTCACCGAACGCCGCACCTCTCCGCCGCCTCTCGCCGCTGCCGCCATCGCCCTTTTCTCCTCTGCTCGGCACCTCCACACCACCTCAAAGGGTTAATTACCCTAATAGGGTAAGAAAGGCTCTGACGACCGAGCGGTTATCTGCGTTAATCTCTTCCCCTGCTCATGGCGCGCTGCTCGAGAGCCGGCCCGCGCTCATGATCGAACGATTCTTTTATTTTACGATCGACGTGTGGACCCCACATGTCGAGAAACAAAGAATGAAAAAGAAAATAAAATGGAAAAATTAAAAGGAATAGAGGTGTGAAGGCCCCACATGTCGAATTGTAATATTGTTGGATTTGACTGAACCAAAACTTTGATCGCTTATAACTTCTTTATTTTAGCTCCAAATTAAATGAAACAAATTTCTAAATTCGTTTAAATTCAAGATCTATCTAATGGAACCAGAACCATAAATTTTTGAGTTCATTTGAATTTCTGGTGATATTTTATTGATTGGTTGTTTTTCTTTTATTTGGGTATTCAGATGCGATTAAATAGCCTACGAGGCTCAAGAGGAAGATATCGAGGCAGCAGAGCACAAGAAGCACTGCACCACCAAGAAACCGACCCCGTGACCGAGGCGAGTTAACATCTTGATCATTTTGAACCTATGATTTTGCAAAGTACTTTCTTTTAAAATATCAACATGCATGTTGTTATTTCATGTGGCAAAATATGTTCATTTCAGAAATGATAGCTATACACCTCTTGCATCGCTTGCTTATAATGATCCGTTGAAATGTTTGGACATGTGAACCTTGTCGCCTTAGCAAAACTTATATCGTCATAGCTTTTATCAAGAAGTCCCAATAAATATTGCGATGCTTAGTAATGCTAGATAAAACGGGTACATAGCTGCCCCAAAAACAACAATTGCAAAGTATGAAATGTTTTGGGGCGATCATGGATGGAATGACTGTAGTAGGTGGCACAATATTTTTACTCGAAAATCCTAAAATTGCTTAAACACCGGATGGATGGTTTGGGGTGGTAGTGGTGCGGTGGGAGCACAAATCATGAAATGTGGTAGAACCATCCGTAACTTTAAGGACCGAATCTTGTCATGTCCACCGTGTAAAACAAGACAACCACAAGTCTATAATGGGTACGACCTAGCTGAATAACTTGCAAGGGTTTAGTTCAGACATCACCGAGGGAAGTGGGTGCTGTGGTGTCTTGGTTTACTCACGATGAGGCACAGGGTGTCTTGTACTCGCACGGCGCAAGAGGGGCTTCGATCGTGGTGGTGTAACCCTTCAGCGGTGAAACCTCGGCGTGGGTGGTGTCTAGCTAGATCGGAGTAAGGTAAAGGCTTTGTGATAAATTATCCGGGTCTCATGCCTAAGGAAGCATGTTGGCAAAAAGGATAGTTCATCTCTTGTGGTGAAAGTGTACAAACTCGCAGAGTCAAAACTATTCGAATAGCCGTGCCCACGGTCACGAGCGCACATGGGAACTTAACCAGATATAGTTCTATTTCAAAATGTTTTGTGGGTGGGAATGGAAAAGTGAAGGGCTAAGGATCGCCTGTTTGGAATTGCCCAGGAGTTGTCGATGGTACATTAAGTGGCTATAACGCTGAAAAGATGCTATATGGTACAGGTGCCATGTAATGGTGGATGGAATCGTGTCAAGTATATGATCAACTTACTTTATAAACAAAGGTTTTGAGTTTAAAATTGCTAGGTCTCGTGGATTTTTTATAATTGTATTCAAAAGCACTCTCCGCAAAATAAAATGAGCCCTGACCATCCTTTGATAGCCATGCATGTATAATTATTGCATTCTGTGTGTTGGCTTGCCGAGCACGGGTCTGAGTGCTCATTCTCGCTCTTGCGATACAATTCTAAACAGGAGTTCAAGAACACTACGCCTATGAGGAGGCCCCGCCAACATCGACTAAGCAAAGGCGATAATTAAGGCGTAGGCCTCGGTGGTTAGGCATAGACAAGTAGACCCTAGGCGTTGTGTACATTTATGTTACCGGGACCCGGTGGCATATATGGTACACATTACCCTACCGCCGCTTGTTCGTGGATTTGGGTCTGCTTTTGCTATAATTTCCATTGCGTTGATGTAATGAAGACATTTGGCCTAGTCGGCCCCTTTGTAAACTATCACCCGACGTGGTGTAATTCAGTTTATGTAATATAATGGTTGATTACGCGATGTATGAAATGATTCAAGAATGTACTGTGTGCACTAACCATCGATCCGAGGATTAGTGCGGTGAAACACTGAGAAGATTCGGATTTAAAAATCCGGTCCGACAAATACTGTATCGAGCATACGACCGTAGGGTAAAAGCCTTAGGATGGATTAGGATCACAATGTTTATAAAACTTATAAAAAGAATTTCGAAAAATATAAGGATACTATCTCTTTTCGTACCCTTCTTAGATCTGTTCTATACCATTGTTCTTTTAAATACTTTGAGAGATACTAACACTAGTAACCCGATTTCCAGATGGCAGGCGCAGGAAATGAAGGACACTGGGACTACATAGCCCACGGTGTCAATGAGGGGGAGTTTGCTACCATTTTGCGCAAGCTCCTACACTACCTGGAGTTCAAGGATCAGCCTATCTACAGGGGATTGAAGGTTACCACCGGAGGGGAAGATTCCTGGGTTATGGAGGTATTCATATACCCCAGGGATGAGCTCGACCCTTCTCACGTGTTCACGTCCGAGCACCGAGGAGTACTCGGGCAGTGCGATCCAAGACGCTGCTCGTCTCAGCGCCGCACGGCTATGCGACATATACGGGCCCCGCGCCATGCCCCATACTCGCTACCACCCCACACGCCGAGATGGAGCACGGTACAATGAAGTCACCATGCCGAGAATGAGGACGACCCGATGCTCACGCATCGTTGAGCTCACGGGGCCATGGGGTGGCCCACACCGTTGCCTTGGAGGAGATCTCCTCCTCCGCGGCAGCCTCCTCACGAGCACGTCTCCATGACATCTCTCGCAGCAGCTCGCCCAATGCGAGCAAGCCTTGGCGAGGCCAAAGCGCAGGCGGCCGCTGTGGCCTGGGCTTCCACCAGCCCTGCACTGCAGCAAAGACCGGTACCTCCTCCGCTGTGGTCGCCCCCGCACTGACCGATCACGCGCAAGAGCGCGCGACCTCCAGGGCCACAGGCTGCGTTCCGTCGGACAAGGCCTCCCCCAAGCCGTAGCCCCCCAAGCACTCCATCAGACTACGACCCATCGGAGGGTAGTGGTAGTCGGTCCCGCTCCCGCTCGCCACACTATAGTCCCTCCAACTATGGTGCCTGGTACACGGAGGAGTAGATGGGATCGTGATGTACTTGCAGTATGTGATGCAAGTACTAAATTCATGTATCTTAGTTGTGGTATCCGTCCTTTCTATTTCGTAGTCGCGGACCTATGAACTTTAATTATTATGATGTAATTGTAAGCCCGACAGATAAAAGCCGGCTATGTAATTGTTGGTGTGTTTAATGAATGGCTGGATATCGGCCTTATGATTGGAAATTGCCTCGTTATGGTTTTACTGCTTTCTTTGGTATGGGTTGGCACCCCTTGTTTTTCCTACATATAGAAATAGCACTGAGTATAAAGCTACCACTGCAGATGGCCACCAAGAACTACTGTGGCTCGGACTAATACAAACCCCGCCGAGGTAGACTCAATCGTAGGGTTCTCGCTCAAGATCAAGGCGTAACTCAAGACCGTGGAAATGACAACCTTCCAAACCCTCCGAACACCCTACAATGGCCCAAGTTATGGCACAACAAACTCAGATTTTGCAAGCCATATATGCGGGACAGCAAGGAAGCTCAGGAGGGCATAGAGTGACTTGGGAGATTTCAGAGGACAAGGCCAATCACATTTACATCGGCAGAAGAACCACCGAAGCCGAGGACCGGCTTCGAGATATTGAGAGAAAGCTGCGCCTAATTAAATGCGTAGAGGAAGACAAAGTCATGTTATTGCACACCAGTGCAGAGGAGCGCGCGGCTTGGTGGGAGAATTACTTGGCCGCCAGGCCAGGAGGATGCCACCACGAAACCGGCCTGAGCGGTTCCTTGGGAGGAATTCAAGACCGCTTTCAAGGCTAACTTTGTTCCAACCGAGTAATGCGAATGATGAAGAATGAGTTTCGCACACTCAAGCGAGGAATAGGTCAATAAATGAGTACCTTACCAAATTCACACAATTGGTCTGATATGCCCCAAAGGATGTGGAGGACGAAGAAGAAAAGATTGTGATTCTTTGAAGGGATGAACGAGGAGCTACGAGTCCGGTGATCACTCAAGATTTCACCAACTTTCACGGTGGTGAACAAGGCACTAATTCGGAAAATGAGAGGAAGAACTTGGAGGCCACCGGAAGCGGAAGATGTCACCAACTACCGCAGGAAGATTTGTCCAAAACTCTTTAACAATGCATCCTCTCCTTGAAGCCTAATCGGTTCAAGACTTCAACCCCATCGCTCCATCCAGAAGCGGTTCTGCAAGGTGGTCAATCTGCAGGATCAAACTCTATAGCCGACTACAAGTGCTTGGTGTGGCGAACCGGGCATTTCGCCAACAAATGTCCACAGAGGCGAGAATGCCTCGCCCGCAGCCAAGCCTCGATGCCAAACCGAGGGCATCCAAGCTCACAAGGCAGCAAGAGTGCATCAGCCCCAAACCGTGGTCGAGTCAACCATATCACCGCCAAGAAGCTAAGGAGGCCGTTGGAGTACTTATGGGTACGTTTTCTGTTAAGACCATGCCAAGACAAGTATTATTTGATTCGGGCTTCCCATTCCTTCATATCAAAAGGATATCTTTGATAAATTGGGGTTACCTACCTTTACCTTAAAGAACCCGGTGGTGCTCAATTCACCACTGGTCCGATCATCGCCACCCTAGTGTGTCCTAAAGTGACCATTACTATGGAAAAGTGTGACTTTTAGCGCACTGATAGTGCTAAACTCTCGGACCTTGGATATAATACTAGGCATGGATTGGTTAGCCGATACCAAGGGGTCATAGAATGTGCCACCGGATGGTGAAATTAGTCGATGTCCCGGATGACTATAAAAGTAAAGTAGATCGACCCCATCGATGGGGCGTGCAATCTACTATAGTGAAGACATACCTTTGGAAGGGATGATCGTGGTGCAAGATTATCTGAAGTGTTCCTCGATGAACTCCCCGCATGCCCCCGATAGAGACACGGAATTTGTCATCAACTTAAAGCCGGAGCCGCTCCAATCTCCAAAAGGCCTTATAGAATGACGGTGGATGAGTTAGAAGAATTAAAGAAGCAACTATATGAGTTGCATGATAAAGGGTTCATTAGGCCGAGTTCCTCGCCTTGGGATCTCAAGATTATTTGTGAAGAAGAAAGATGGCACCACTCGGATGTGTGTGGATTACAGGCCCTAAATGAAGTAACCATCAAGAACAAATACCCACTCCCGTGATTGATGATTTATTCGATCAACGGGTGGAGCCACGGTATTCTCCAAAATAGACTTGAGATCGGGCTATCACCAATCAAGATTAGGGTCAAGATATACCTAAGACGGCTTTCACCACTAGATATGGGTGTATGAGTTTACAGTCATGTCTTTTAGGTTAACCAATGCTCCACCTACTTCATGAACTCGATGAACAAGATATTCATGGAGTATTTGGACAAGTTTGTCGTGGTCTTTATTGACGACATCCTTATATACTCCAAAGATGTCAAGAGCATGCGAGCATCTGCGCTGGTGTTGGAAAAGCTAAAGGAGCATCAATTATATGCAAAATTTAGCAAGTGTGAATTCGCTTCATGACATTAGTTTCTTGGGACACATAGTGTCATTTGGAGGAATATCTGTTGATCCCGCCAAAATAGCAAAGAATATAGAGTGGCAAGTGACCTACTCCATCATCGAAGTGAGGAGCTTTCTCGGATTGGTGGGTACTACCGAGATTCATAGAAGGATTTTCTCGGATTGCCGTGCCAATGACTCAACTACTCAAGAAGGAGAAGAAGTTCGAATGGTCCAAAGCATGTGAAGGAAGTTTCAAGAATTGAAGAAGCGATTGACTACCACGCCTGTGCTAACCCTGCCTGATGTACGCAAGGATTTTGAGATATATTGTGATGCTTCACATCAAGGGCTTGGATGTGTACTAATGCAGGAAGGCAAGGTAGTGGCATACGCATCCAGACAGCTTCGCCCTCATGAAGCCAACTACCCTACTCATGACCTGGAATTGGCCTCCGTGGTACATGCATTGAAGATTTGGAGGCACTATCGATAGGTAATCAACGTGACATATACACGGACCACGAGCCTTAAATATTTCTTCACCCACCACACCTCAACTTGAGACAGAGGAGATGGTTGGAGTTGATTAAGGACTATGACTCGAGCGCCCATTACCACCTGTGGAAGGCTAATGTTGTAGCGGATGCTCTAAGCGGAAGGCCTATTGCAATAATCTCATGGTCCAGGAATACCAACCCGAGCTATGTAAAGAACTGCAAGCCTTGAACTTGGAGATAGTAGAGAAAGGCACTCTAGCTACCATGGTAATTCAACCAAGTTTAGAGGAGCAGATTATGGTTGCTCAGCAGAAGGATCCAGCTATAATAAAATGGAAAGGACTGGTAGAAGCAGGGAAGGCTCCTAACATGAAGATTGATAAGGACGGTACTCTATGGTACGGGAAGCGTATAGTGGTACCTCATCAGAAGAATATCAAGGATCTGATATTGAGGGAAGCTCATAGCTCCCCGTACTCCCTGCACCCCGGAAGCACCAAGATGTATCAGGGTATGAAGCAATTCTGCTGGTGGCCCCGTATGAAGAGAGACATAGCTGAACATGTAGCATGTTGTGATGTGTGTCAGAGAGTGAAAGCAGAACATCAAAGGCCAGCAGGACTACTACAACCATTAAAAATACCCCAGTGGAAGTGGGAAGAAGTCGGGATGGACTTTATCACGGGACTTCCACGAACCAAATCTGGATATGACTCCGTATGGGTCGTGATTGACAGGCTGACTAAGGTTGCACATTTCATCCCCGTCAAAACCACATACAAGGGGGATAAGTTAGCCGAGCTATATATGTCACGCATAGTATGTTTACACGGTGTACCAAAACGGATAGTCTCGGATCGAGGTTCCCAGTTTACCTCGCATTTTTGGGCTAGCCTGCATGAAGCTCTCGGTACTTACTTGGATTTTAGCACCGCCTACCACCCCCAAACAGATGGTCAAACGGAGAGAGTGAATCAGATATTGGAAGATATGCTTCGGGCCTGTGCTCTAGATTTTTCTAAGGATTGGGATCGATGCCTACCCTATGCTGAGTTTGCTTATAACAACAGCTATCGAGGCGGTCTTTCGATGTCACCCTTGAAGCCTCTGTATGGTCGACAATGTCGAACCCCTCTACATTGGTCAGAAGTAGGGGAGAACTACATTTTTGGGCCAGATACTTTAAGGCAGGCTGAAGAAAAGGTTCGCCTAATTAGAGATCAACTGCAAGCAGCCCAGTCCAGGCAGAAAAGTTATGTAGACAAGAGGAGAAGGCCACTAAGTTTTGAGGTGGGAGATCATGTTTATCTGAAGGTATCACCCTTGCGAGGAGTTAGACGATTCAAGGTCAAAGGCAAGCTTACCCCACGGTATGTTGGGCCATTCCCAATTGTGTTTAAAAAGGGGGAAGTTGCCTACCAGCTTGCACTCCCTCCGAATCTATCAGACATACACGACGTCTTCCATGTGTCCCAACTGAAGAAGTGTCTACGAATACCTGAGGATCAAGCTCCATTGGAGGCAATCGAGATTGAGGAAGACCTAACCTACAAGGAGCGCCCGATCAAGATCTTGGATACCGTGGAAAAGAAAACGCGAACCCAAATCATTCGCATGTGCCGGGTACAATGGAGCCATCACTCCAAGAAAGAAGCTACCTGGGAGCGTGAAGACCAGCTACGAAGAGATTACCCCAACTTGTTCACTAGTTAAATCAAATCTCGGGGTCGAGATTTTTGTAAGGGGGGTAGGTTTGTAACATCCCAAAAATTGGGATTAGAAAATGAGGGGATTTTGAATTACTTTTGCACTGTATTCCATTTGGATTTGGATTTTTCGATGCTTTTCTGAATTTGGTTAAGGTTCCAGAAATTAAAGAATTTATAAAAGAGAAAGACAAACAATTGTAAACAAGAATCTGAAAAGATGATCCATAAAAGTAAATAAAGAAATTGGATTTAGGGCATAGAATATTATTTTTGGAAAAACAATGGCATGGAAAATAAGGGAAGTAAGTAAAATAAATACCAACTTTAGTTGGAAATATTTTATTAAGTCGAGAATGTTACCAGAACCTCGAGAATTTTCCTAGAATTTTTGGAAGCATTTTCATATTTTTAGGACTTATTGGGATTTTCGGTAATTTCTAAAAGCAAAACTCAAAATCCAAAAAGAAATCAGAAAATCCACCGCCCTCCGTCCGACACCTGGACGGGTGGGATTGAGCCACGTCGCCAGGCGGATCCCGCCTTCCTTACCCGCTCGCGCGTGGGATACCGCGCTTTTCCCCTTCCGCGCGCCTCGGCCCATCCGCCCGTCGCCTCGGCATCTCTCTCCGCGCCGTCGCCTCGGCCGATCTCCTCCGTTCCCCTCACTTAAACCGCACCGGCCGCCCGATCGACCCTCTCCGCCACGCGGCTTCATCCGCGCCATCGCGCTTTCCTCTCCCCTCTCCCGCTGACCGATGGGCCCGCCACGCCGGCCGTCGCTGCCCCGCTCCTTTTTTCTCTCCGCGGCGCGCTGGCACCACGGCGAGCTTTTGCTCCCGTGGCGCGCATGCACACCTCGCCCCCGCGTCACCCGTTGCTCAGGTGGAAAGCCTGCGCCCCTCCCGTCGCCCTTGACCTGACGCCACCGCCCCAGACTTTTCCCCGCTGCGTCGCTTCGCCCGGCCGATCCGCTGCCATTTCGCGCGGGCAAAAGGAGGAGGGAAGCAGCTGCGCAGAGGCAACCACCCGGGGTGCGTAGGCGTGCAGTGTGTCTTCACGGTCAAGACCTGCATTAACGCCGCCTGCAGCCCTACCTGCCTCCGCCACCAGCTCCGACGCGACCGCACGGGCGCCGCCCGTTGCCAGCTCTCCTCCGCGCAGGTATAAAAGGCCGTGGACCCCCATTGAGCTCCACACCTCGCCAGTTTCGTTCTCCAGCAAACAATCGCGCCCAAATCCACTCAATCGCCGGCGAGCCCTCATCGTCCCCAACTCCGGCCGCCCGTGCAATCTCTCGACCTGAGCCACCAAAAGCCATTTCCTTTCGCCCACACCATCTCCGAAGCACCGCGAAGCCATCCCCGGCCTCGCCCGAGCTTCCCATTGCCCGTACCTCGCCGTCACCGAGAGCCGTTCTCAACCGCCGCCGCCGTACGCTGCCGACCCACCTCCGGACTTCCTCAGCCCCGGGCGACCGCACCATCGCCTTCCACGCACCTCGAGGATCGCATTTCACCGAACGCCCGCACCTCTCCGGCCGCCTCTCGCCGCCGTCGCCGTCGCCCTTTTCCTCCTCTGCTCGGCACCCTCCACAGCCACCTCAAAAGGGTTAATTACCCTAATAGGGTAAGAAAGGCTCGGACGACCGAGCGGTTATCTGCGTTAATCTCTTCCCCCGTTCGCGCGCGCGTTGCTCCCGGCTCGCGCCATGGTTGAACGATTCTTTTATTTTACGATTGATGTGTGGACCCCACATGTCAGAGAAACAAAGAATGAAAAAGAAAATAAAATGGAAAAATTAAAAGGAATAGAGGCTGACAGTGGGCCCCACATGTCAGAATTGTAATATTGTTGGATTTGACTGGAACCGAAAACTTTGACTGCTTATAACTTCTTTATTTTAGCTCCAAATTAAATGAAACAAATTTCTAAATTCGTTTAAATTCAAGATCTATCTAATGGAACCAGAACCATAAATTTTTGAGTTCATTTGAATTTCTGGTGATATTTTATTGATTGGTTGTTTTTCTTTTATTTGGGTATTCCGTACGATTAAATAGCCTACGAGGCTCAAGAGGAAGATATCGAGGCAGCAGCACAAGAAGCACCAGACCACCAAGAAACCGACCCCTGTGACCGAGGCGAGTTAACATCTTGATCATTTTGAACCTATGATTTTGCAAAGTACTTTCTTTTAAAATATCAACATGCATCTTTGTTATTTCATGTGGCAAAATATGTTCATTTCAGAAATGATAGCTATACACCTCTGCATCGCTTGCTTATAATGATCCGTTGAAATGTTTGGACATGTGAACCTTGTCGCCTTAGCAAAACTTATCTTGTCATAGCTTTTATCAAGAAGTCCCAATAAATATTGCGATGCTTAGTAATGCTAGATAAAGCGGGTACATAGCTGCCCCAAAAACAACAATTGCAAAGTATGAAATGTTTTGGGGCAGTCATGGATGGAATGATTGTAGTAGGTGGCACAATATTTTTACTCTGGAAAATCCTAAAATTGCTTAAACACTGGATGGATGGTTTGGGGGGTGGTAGTGGTGCGGTGGGAGCACAAATCATGAAATGTGGTAGAACCATCCGGGTAACTTTAAGGACCGAATCTTGTCATGTCCACCGTGTAAAACAGTACAACCACAAGTCTATAATGGGTGCGACCTAACTGAATAACTTGCAAGGGTTTAGTTCGGACATCACCGAGGGAAGTGGGTGCCGGGGTGTCTTGGTTTACTCACATGAGGCACGGGGTGTCTTGTACTACTCGCACAGCGCAAGAGGGGCTTCGATTGTGGTGGTGTAACCCTTCGGCGGTGAAACCTCAGCGTGGGTGGTGTCTAGCTAGATCGGAGTAAGGTAAAGGCTTTGTGATAAATTATCTGGGTCTCATGCCTAAGGAAGCATGTTGGCAAAAAGGATAGTTCATCTCTTGTGGTGAAAGTGTACAAACTCTGCAGAGTCAAAACTATTCGAATAGCCGTGCCCACGGTCACGGGCAGACATGGGAACTTAACCAGATATAGTTCTATTTCAAAATGTTTTGTGGGTGGGAATGGAAAAGTGAAGGGCGAAGGACTGCCCTGGTTTGGAATTGCCCTGGGAGTTGTCCCAGTGGTACATTAAGTGGCTATAACGCTGAAAAGATGCTATATGGTACAGGTGCCATGTAATGGTGGATGGAATCTGTGTCAAGTATATGATCAACTTACTTTATAAACAAAGGTTTTGAGTTTAAAATTGCTAGGTCTCGAGATTTTTTTATAATTGTATTCAAAAGCACTCTCATAAAATAAAATGAGCTGACCATCCTTTGATAGCCATGCATGTATAATTATTGCATTCTGTGTGTTGGCTTGCTGAGCACGGGGTCGGAGTGCTCATTCTCGCTCTTGCGATACAATTCAGAAACAGGAGTTCAAGAACACTACGCCTATGAGGAGGCCCCCGCCAACATCGACGGAAGCAAAGGCGATAATTAAGGCGTAGGCCTCGGTGGTTAGGCATAGACAAGTAGACCCTAGGCGTTGTGTACATTTATGTTACCGGGACCCTGGTGGCATATATGGTACACATTACCCTACTGGCCGCTTGCCTGTGGATTTGGGTCTGTTTTTGCTATAATTTCCGCTGCGTTGATGTAATGAAGACATTTGGCCTAGTCGGCCCCTTTTGTAAACTATCACCCGACGTGGTGTAATTCAGTTTATGTAATATAATGGTTGATTACGCGATGTATGAAATGATTCAGCAATGTACCTGTGTGCACTAACTACTGATCCAGGGATTAGTGCAGTGAAACACAGTAAGATTCGGATTTAAAAATCCGGGTCTGACAGGCATGAAGCAAGTGACACACTCCAGTGTATCCCGATTCAATGAACTTGATACACTGGTTTATGTCATTTGCTTCATAGAACTTTGTTTAGGCCTGTACCTATTTGGAAGGCCCATAGCTCACTGCAGTTAGTTTTTTCTTAGAAGAGAGATGACGTCCACACAGTCTTCATCTTCGTCATCTAGGTCTCATGCTCCCAAGATTGGGAAAACTAAGCGTGGCCGAGGAGTATCGAAAAGGCCAGAGGGCCAAATGACCATAACGGTGGTCTCTCCGGATGGGGTCCCTCCGCAATTGACGAAAGCAGTGTCATCATTTCGGACTACCTGCGGGATAATTGGAAGGCAACGGGTCCCCATCACCATAGCAAGTTGGAAAGATTTGACAAAGGATCACAAAAATCAGCTATGGGAGGAAATTACAAATTCGTTCGAGATCCCAGCAAAAGTACAGGGACTCATGCAACGGCAGGCGCTCCTCGCAATGGGAAAAGCATAGAAGAATTTTAAGAGCAATCTTGTGACGCATTACGTGGCCAAGGATCTCACGCCCTTCACGAAGTATCCTTTCGTGTCGCTGGAAACATGGGAGACCTTTGTGCAGATGAAGACAATGATCAAATTTCAACAACAAAGTGCGGCGCACAAGGCTCTCCAATCACAACACTCACCCTCATAGACTCGGCACCGCTGGGTACGCAGGGAAAATCCCACAGTGGAGGATGCAGGATGAGGTCGCAATCCAATCGAAGGCCTATCCGCCATTTGCTGGGATCGCAAACGAGCGCGCTCGAAACTGGTTAAGAGCGAGGTCATCAACCACATCTTCGGGTGTCTCTTTCAAAAACCCCACAGATGAGGAAGTGTCCTAACGCCTGGTAAAATATGTTAAACTACATAGTTGTTAACACCTCTTGAACTTCATGGGTTCAAAAATAACATGATTAATTGCCTCTTGCGGCAATCATTGACTACCAAATTTTCTCGTGGCTCCTTTGAAGAATATAGGGAGAGAGATTTACTATCATAGGCATTGGGAAACAAGGAGCACCCAGGTCGCACACGATGCTTGGGGGTTTACGTATCTTGGAGGCACGGATTTCCAGATTACTCCGAGACATATAGGAGTAGAAAGAGATCCAAGGCGTACCGCAACGAACAAATAAAACAGGAGCTCCATGCTCAACTTGAGGAACAATTATCTGCCTCACATCAAGAGCAGACTGCCTCACTTCGAGGAGAGATAGATTCATTGAGGTAAGAATTGAGACAAGTCCGCAACCAATCGCAACCCACCCCTACTACTGCGGTACCTAGTCCCCCTCAACGTCGCAGTACCTAGGCGTCCACACCAATTACTGAACATAGCGACGCCCACTTACCTATCGATGACATTCAGGTAATGTACCTCTTTAGAATGGTACATAGATCTCTCTGGTGGACGCCTTAACTCATCTTGTGTCGTTATGTAGGAGCCCATGCCTTGCATCCTCAGAGTCAGGCTTGTTGGCTCTATTTCCATTCACGCTGGGCGCAGGATGGCGTATCCATTACTGCCAGCGATGCTGGGGCACGGTATACAAGTAGACACCGGTTTCATAAAGGTCCAGGTGGACATGATTAATGATATTTTTAAGACCGTCCCTCTTGAGAAGCCCCCAAACGAAAAGATTCAGACATTAGGGGATGTTGTCCACACATTCATTCAGTGGCCCAAGAGGGACATCACCCTCGACTTGTCCATGCCACGATATCCACATCTAGTGGCCCAAGAGGGACATCGCCCTGGACCTGTCACATCGGCTCTAGTGGCTCCACCTCCACCTCCAAATCCAGTGAAGCCTGTTGCATCAGCTCCCGCCGAGACGCCACCAAAAACATATCATAAGTGAGGCTCCAAGGCTCATGCGAAGAAAATTAAGCCGCGTCCCAGGCCATGGAAGTTCATTCTAGGAGTGTCGTTGGTGCCCGAGTCACAATTACCCTGGCTTGGTTTGGTTTGCAATACATTGCACGCCTGGTACATGGAGAAGTCCAACATGAAGCCAAACCGGTAGAGTGCATTCACTCTAAATATAAGGAGACACATTTCCTCTACGACTCGGGCTACATCGTTGTGACATTCGAAGACTTATTCTTACTATTCAATCTCGACGAACTCGACGCCTCACTTCTACGATGCTGGACACTGTAATTGTACTGTACAATGAAGTTCTACATTCACGTTATATAGATAAATGTCATTACTCTTTCTTTATGTATAGATACATGATCCAACAAGTCCGGTGATCGCGACAACCAGTGGGTTTCCTCGACCCTCACTTGGTCTCCGAGAAATCTATCAACGAAGATACATCCTTTGTGCAAGGTTACATAACGAAGGGATTGATTGCTCACAGCGACAAGGAGTACGTCATGGTACCCTTCAACCAAGGGTAAGTGCTTCACTAGTTGCCACACATATGTTTCATTTGTACTTTATATACAGCATGAACTTACGATTAATCACTATGGCGACAGACACACATGACTAGGCATCATTGGATTTTGATTGTGATTGTACCAAAGTGGAGCAAGGTAATATACCTTGATTCCCTACTTAAGAGCAACCACGACTTCAGTCGTGTGCAAGAAGTAATTAACAGGTAAACTCATTTCCTCCATACATAACTCTATTGTAATATTTCCTTCGTTTGCAACGGCCGAGGCTAACTTTTTTGAATCACGTAGGTCGTTTGCCGCTTATGTTGCCCTAGGAGGAAGACACAACAAATTCAGTGACACGCTGCGACACAACACGCGATTTCCGCTACCCACTACAACACAACAATCCTATATCACACTTTGTTATAATGCCTCTAGAATTGACAATATCTATGTATGTAATTCTATTTTTGCAGTGCCACCAGTAGCTACAGGGCAACGTATGTGGATTCTACGTTTGCCGCCATATGAAGGAAATCATGGATACTAAGATCAATGATCCAGAGGTTTGTCAGATCCTTCCAATAATTATTATTTTGTGATTATATATATGTATATATATTTACACACACATGTTTATTAATGACTTAGCATTGTGCCTAGCGACAGTGGGTAGACTTCAACGAAAGTACATATGATCTTGACAAAATCATCGAAGTTCGTGGAAGCCTCTCTGAATTCTTAGTAGCAGAGGTCATAAACAAGGCTGGAGAGTTCCACCCCAGCAATGGTGATAACTGATAATTAGATGTTGAAACATTGGATTCAATTGTACAAACAATTCATTCAATTTAGATCATTTGTCAGATCAGTGTAACGATTTTCATTCTATATATGTATGTGATCTGCTGGCCGTTTGTTACATTCATCTGTGTAGCGAATTTTGTTGTAATTCACTTTGAGTTGCAATTAACTTATCTGTTATTTATCTGTAATCTGCTTGCTTGCTTTCAGAGGGCATGGCTAGCATATCCTAAAGCTAGCCAAAAACGGCAAATAAAATGGCTGTTGCAATTGCTATCACAGACGGTTCGTTGTTAAAAACCGTCTGTGATATATATCACAGACGGTTTCAAATACTGTCTGTGCTATGAACGATATCATAGACGGCCGTTGTTATTAACCGTCTGTGATATGATTAATATCACAGACGGTTTTTCTTCCAAACCCTCTGTGATATTAATCATATCACAGACGGTTAGTAGTAAAAACTGTCTGTGATATTTTGTATATCACAGACGGTCTTTGTTATTAACCGTCTGTGATAGTCGAGTATCACAGATGTGATAGTCGACTATCACAGACGGTTTTTTATGAAAAACCATATGGGATACTCGACTATCACAGATGGTTTTTTAGTGCTAACCATCTGTAATGTGAGTTATCACAGATGGCTTGGGAGCTGTTTGTGATAACAACCTATTATCACTGACACATAAACACTGATGGTTCAGGAACCGTCTGTGATGACGGTTCCGAACCGTCTGTGATAGGACTGTCTATATCAGTGAGGGGTATATATAGGCTAGAGAATAAGAATCTTAGGAGATTATAAAACCGAGACGGGATTGATGTATGTGTCTACTTAGACACGTATATAAATTCGTATCATATGTATTTGGTCTATTTTGCATAAACAGGACAGTAGGGAACTTTTGATGCTCGGGGCGGAAAGGATGAAGAAAGTGGTGACTAAAGTCTTTCTGAGGACAAGAGGCTGGGGCAATGCGACAGGCTTCATCTGTTGATATATTGTCATTGTTGGGTGCTATTGATTCTGGTGGACAGCTTCTTCAGTTGTCGTTGTAGTTTGTTTTAGCCTTTCTGTTACCTGCTGTTTTGTGTCGTTTCAAACTCTGTAAGCTCTCTCTGGTTGTGGTGGACTTCTATTATCCGATGTATGTCAGAGGCCAAAGATTTAGTGGTTTAATCTCCGAAGTCTAAAAACCGGCGAGCCTTCTGTAACATCCCAAAAATTCGTTTTTGTAAAAACTTTAATTTCAAATTAATTATTTAAAGTATTTGAATTTTATTTGGATTTTCTGTTATTTTCTGAGTTTAATTTGGAGTTATCTGGATTTTATTTCAAAGCTTAAGAGCAAGAAAATGTATCTAAATATTTTATTAAAGCCAAAAAGAGTTCATTTTATTTTTCCCAACCTTTCCTGAATGTTAAATAATTTTTGAGAATTTTCTGGAATTAAAAATCAATTTTTTTAAAAAAAAAGTTAAAAAGTATTTTATAAAATTATTAAAAGCAAATCTGAAATTAAAAATATTTTTCCTAAGTCTAAAATAGCTCCAGGAATATTCTATAATTTGTCTGGAATTTTTAGATATTAATTATTATTTTCTAAGTATTTATATTGTTTCTAGCATTTTCTGAAAAGTATTCCAAAAATAAAAATCAAATTAATCCTCAGTTTGCCACGTGTCGCTCTCAGATTGAATCTATCTCTCTCCACGACTTAATCCTAGCCATACAAAGTCACTTACCCCTTTATTTCAATCTAAAGGTCTTGATTCATTCACTTGCCACGTGTCACCAATCCGATGGCCCGTACCCCTTCACTTCCCTCTCTCTCACTGACGCATGGACCCCACATGTCATATGTTTCTTCTACCTCACCTTCTTCCTCCTCTAGTTCTCTCTCTCCTCCTCCATTAGAGCCGAAATAAAGCTTGTAAATGCAACCGTTTCTTCCTCTTTTAATCCCCGAGCAAGTGCGCAATGAAAGCCCCTAATCACCCCTCTCTAATACCGTCCGGTTCCCGTCCTTTAACCCTCTCTAAAACCGCCGGCCGCTCCTCTTCTTTCTCCACCTATAAATCCTTCTCCCATGCGTGGTTTTCTTCCCTTCGGTCTCCCCTCTCCCCACCGCACCTCCTCCACCTTTCGGCCGCCGCCCCCGACCACCGGAGCCGCCGCCCGTGCCGCCAAAAGCCGCCGCCGCCCAAACACTCTCTCTCCTACGTGCACGCCACTGCTTTTTCACGTCGCCGTCGCCTTCTCCGGCCATCTCCCGAGCCGTCGCCGGTAAGAGCCACACCCCTTCGGTCTCCCCTTCCCGCGCCGTCCCTCTCCTCCCTCACTAGAGCCCCCATCCTCCATGGCCGCCACCTCCATGTTTGCTTCGGTTGGTTTCATCCAAGAATAGCTCTCTCCTTTGTCTTTTATTGCCTTGGTGATGCTTCTTTGTCACAAAAGACTAGATGCTCACTTGGTTAGTGGAGGCAAGTTAGAGCATGCATGTGGGAGGTGGTGGGTTCGAATCTTGGCAAAGCATTTTTCGGTTAGCTTTCCCATTTTATATCTCTAGTCAATGACAAGCGGGACCCACTTGTCATATATTATAAAAAATCTGTACTCATTGACAGCCGGGCCCCACACGTCATACACTCAAAAATATCCAAAAATCAGCCAAAAATAAGATTCCAGAGAATATTCCCTCGGTTTTGCATTTTCTGGAATTTCCAATTCATTCAAACTTCCAATCACTCGTTCTCCGTCGTCCGAACTCCGAATCTAGTGATTCAAATTTCTAAATTTGTATAAAATCATAAAATTTCTTGCAGTGCATATTTTATATTTTTGTGATTTTATTTGTATTTATTTATTTATTTGTTTTGTCGTTTCGCGCGTAGAACCCGATGTCGCCGAAGAGTTTGTCGAGCCGCAGCAAGAGGGACTAAATAGCACACAAGAAGGCAAGTCTCCTTTGATCATATTGGACCTATGTTTGAGAAATGCTTTTTATTATTTTAAATTTAATTGCATTGCTATTTACATAAAACAATAATTTCTGTCTTAAGGTATTAGTTAATCCAATCATTGTTATGCCCTCGATTAAAGTTGAATGCCATGTACCCTTGTAACCTTAGGATTTCCTTTGTCTCGATAATGAGATTATTGTTAAATCTTTGACAAATATTAGAACGGTAGTAAAATGCTTAGTCATGCTATTTAACCATTTGTAATCTTGAAATGGGAAATTATATTTCATTACAATAATCTTTGTATTCGGAATTTAGTGGCGATTGGTGTTGCCACTGTTCTTTTAATATAAATTAAAATGTAAAAATTGTTTTAGACCGGGGCGAATGGTTGGTTTGGATTGGTGCGGTAAGCACGAGACTTTGTGAGAGTCCATGTGGAGGTGACCACATGTTTGTGATGAGTAATTGACTCTTGTTTTAGAAAGTTTGAGTTTGGTTTGGGCACTTCCTGCCAAGTCATAGCCTTAGAAGTGATCGGAATCGCCTTCTGTGCAAAGTCGTAGCTTCTGACTGTGGTCGTAGGCATTTACGACCACATTGGTCGTGGTCGGAAGCCTGTCGGGCAGGTTATGAACATATTGTCATCAATCGGGAGCCAGCCGGGTTGTTTACGACCACCCTTTCAGTGATAAAGCCGGAAAACAATGTTTTACTCTATTTTTGGTTGTGGTCGGAAGTCGCATGCGACCACGTTGTGGCGTTTCGACCTCTCTGACCTTGGTCATAGGTCACCAGGGAAGTCTACGACTGGTTTTGTCGTGGTCGAAAATCTATTCGACCACGTTGGCCGTGGTCGAAGCCTGGTACGACCACGTTGGCCGTGGTCGAAGCCTGGTTCGACCACGGTGAAACAAGTCGTACGTGATCGAGAAGGGTTTCGACCATAGTGGAAAGCGATGAACGTGGTCGGAAGGTGGTTCGACCACGATGGAATCTCTAGTTTTGGTCGTAGCCTCTGGGAACCGGTCGTATGGACTTCTGAGATGGTCGTATCAACCTGAGATGTGGTTGTAGGACTTAAGAAAGTCTTGATCTATGGTTCCGACCAGTCGAAAGTTGGTACAACTTGGTCGGGTAAGTTGGAACTGAAACTTGTGATGGTCGTAGCAAGCTTTAAGGCGGTCGTATGGACCACTGGGGTGGTCGTATGGTCTATGGTAACGATCGTAGGTCTTGAGAATTAATGTTTAAGTATTTTTGACCGATCGTAGTGAATGTACGACCTTGTGAAGCATGTTTTGAGTTCCTTTTATGCAGATGTCTGTACACATTATGTTGTGCGGTGCTATGAATGTTTGCTTGTCTGTGATGGTTTGCAGGACTTTGAGACTAGTCGTGGTGAGGCATGGATGGTCGAGACTAGGCAGGGGATGCTGAGGTCGTGAGCGGCCGGGAGATGCCAAAGATGACGAGGTCTGCGAGGTGGTTGCAAGCGTGATCGGCAAGGCAAGAGGAAGCTTCCGGGGAGGCAGCGGAGTGGCATTTTGGAGAAATGCGGAAAGCTGCAAAGGGAAGTTGTGTCTCTGCAAAGCACCAGACTTGTTGGCGCTAACGGGCAAAGCAGTGGAGCCGTTGGGTGTAACGGGTAAAGCACTGGAGCTCGTTCTCGCTAGTGGGTAAAGTGAGTTGAAAACCCGATGTTAGGTGGGGGTTTGCGGGTTTCCCCTCTTCGGTGTGTGTGTGTGTGGCTATAAATAGAGAGGGTAGAGCTCGGGTACTTGTGAGATTCGGATCCCCGAGTTGCTCTGTTCTTCCTTTGTTATTTGTGAGTGTGTGGGTTCTCGGGATGGAGCAAGTGTGCTCATGTATCTCCCAGTTGGAGTGGCTGTAGAAACCTCCATTATCAATCATCCATCTCTCTTCCTCAAGATGGTTTCTGTCATTTTGAGATGTTGGGACTGTTTTGTTTGCGATCTGTTTTGAGAGTTTGTTTTTCTTGCTATCCTTTTCTCTCTTCTCTTTTTCGTGAGTCTGCATTCGTTTCTGTGTGCTTTGATTAGCTCTGAACTGGGAATCTGTCTCAAGGCCACTTGGCCAGTTCATTCCCGAGAGCAGGAGTCGAATTAGAGAAGTTCACTTTACCGGATGATTGTGCGCCTCGAGTCCTTCTTCTGTTCTTGGTTCAACCTCTTAGTTATCACTGTTTGATTTCTTTTGTCGGCTCAGGCAAGTGTTCGATCACGTGGTGTTCGACCATCAGTTGGCTTACGACCACGTGTGTTCGATCGAAGAAGCTAGTTCGTTCGCCCGATTTGTCGTGTGAGTACTTGGGGAGTTTTTGAAGGCACCATTCACCCCCCCCCTCTGTTGCCATTTCGGTCCTACAATTGGTATCAGAGCCGGTTAGCTCTAATCAATAGATCTTAACTGGTCTCAAGAGCCATGGCGACGGACAAGTACTCGACCAAGCCGCCCATTTTCGATGGCATCGACTACCCCTTCTGGAAGAGCCGAATGGAGACGTACATCCAGGCTCAGGGGTACGCTATCTGGCGCAAGGTCAAGGTCCGGTTTGTTGTTCCTGCCGATGAGAACATCAATGCTGGGAATATGCATGATGTTGAGGCAAATGCTAAGGCAAGGAACATCATCATTCGGGCCTGAGTCGAGCGAGTTTGACCGCATCTCTCATCTCTCGCGCGCCGATATCCGGGAGACCCTCGATGCATACCATGAGGGCACCACCAGATTAAGGCGGTGCACGACAGACCGATTCAAGCGGGACTATAACAAGTTCGAGATGCTTTTGGTGAGTCTTTGGATGAGTGCTTTGCGCGTTTTCATAAGATCTTGAGCAACCTCCGAGCGGTCGGTCTCACATACCCGACTCGGACAACGCCGTCGGATGCTTGCTGCACTCGACGGCGCGTTTGGGAGATGAAGGTGACTACCATCAAGGACACCACCGATTTATCGACTTTGACGCTTGACGCACTGTACTCGCGCCTCAAGGCGCACGAGATTGACATTGTCTCGTAAGTCGAAATCGCGATCGATGGCCCTAGTCACCGATCCCACCGGCTTCGGTCATTCTGCACGATTCTCTTTGCGGTTTCTCCTCATCGCTCTATGTGACATAAGCGATGATCGATTAGAGCGACTGCGGATGATCGGTGGCCCTCCTTGCTCGAAGATTCCCCATGCTTACAAGGAGAGGAGGGACAGAAGAGAGGAGGACCCGTGATTTGCTTCGAGTGTGGTGGCCCCAACCACATTCGGGCAAACTGCCCCAAGTTGGAGAAAGGCAAGAACGACTACGGCGGTTCGAGTAAGAACGACTACACCGACAAGAACCGCAACAAGAAGACTCCGGCTCAGACGCCAGGAAAGAAGAAGTTCCGCAACTTTGGCAAAGCCAAGAAGCTTTTCCACCGCGTCCTCACCGCCTTCGACGACCTCGACCTCAGCGAGGTGGAGGGATGGAGCGACGATGACGGGACGGGTGACCAAGAGCCCAAGGATGGCGGCGACGACTTCTCCGGGATGTGCTTCATGGCCCTCGAGGGCGAACTCAGCGACAGCGAGCTGTACTCCGACTCGGACGAGGTAGGCCCCACCTACGACCAGCTCAATCAAGCATTTCTTAAGCTAGGTGGTTTTCATGCTAGAGCTAAGGCTAGGTGTGCTGAGTTAGAGAAGGAAATAGATAGACTGTCACTAGAGATTATTGCTCTTACATCTGATCCTCCTAGTGATTGTGATACATGCTCTGCTTTGCTGGTTGATATGGAAAAATTAAGGACTTCGCATGATAGTCTGTCATCTGAGCTTGATACTGTTAAGGTAGAGAACATTAGTCTATTGGCTGAACTAGAGATGAGTAGAATTACTCCTATTTCATCTGCTCTTGTTGAGACTAGTGCTTGCACCTCATGTGAGGATAAGGACAATGCTTTTAGAAGTCTTTATACCATGTTGCTTGATCTGCCCGAGTCTTGTGAAAATTGCAATAACTTGAAGATGAACCTAAAATGGGCAGATGACAAAATATCTGAAATGTATGGTTGGTTGTGTGAGCCAGTTCCTTCATGCTCAAACTGTCCTAGATTAACTGCTGAACTTGAATCTGTTTCCAAGCAGTTTCAAGACATGATTGATCACAATAAGAAACTGGCTAATTATGCTTCTAAGGACCCTGTTAGCTCACCATGCAAAAATTGTGAACAACTGAAAATTGACTTAATTGCTTTGGATGAGAAATGTGTGAAGCTAACTAAGGACTTACTAGAGAAACCACAATCTTGTTGTAATGTGATTGCTGAGGAGGGGGAGAAGCCCCAGGGTAAGGTAGAGACGCCTATTGACGCGAACCAACTCGCTAGCGATGGGACTGTCCATTTCGAGTGGTGTGCGTGCACAAGCCATTCGTTCCTCTGCTGTTGGTTCTTCATCTGCTCCCTTATCCTCTGCTGTTCCCTCTTCTCCCTGCTCTTCTTGCACCTCTCTCTTCCGGGAGTGTCAGTATCTTATGAACACTCTCGAGAGATTTGTAGGCGGCAAGAAGAAGCTTAATCTTATTCTAGACCAATCCAAGATTTGCAAGTTCAATCAAGGTCTAGGATATGATTTTTATGAGGATATGAGGAAGCATCCACTGCTATTCTCAGACCCATAGTAGGAGGTGTAATCGAGTCGAGCCCGGATCGATGAGGTTAAATTCAAATCAGCAGGCTTTGTCCAAGGGATCTCGACGGCAAGGTGAGTCCACTGCGGCCGGCCTCTCAGAAGGCGAAGCCTCCCCGTGCTACTTCTACCTCTCAGAAGGTGAAGTACCACTGTACCTTCTATCAGAAGGATGGACACACAGTCGATCGATGCTTCAAGCGCGCTAGGATTGCGCGTAGAGACCGTCTTGGAGGCACTTAGGCGTATTCGTGGTCACCCTGCATTCGAGTGCATCTAAGACTAGCACGAGGTCCAGGTTTGCTTCTGACGGGTTTGGGCAGCATCGAGGACTTGGTTTTTCTGAGTCTTCTGGTTTTCATCCTCGTGCTGCTTCGGGTTGTGACTTCCGCCGTCCTGAGGGTACATCTCGTTTCTCCCATCGAGATAGTTACCCACGGCGTGATCAGCGTGTTGCCGGTGTTCCGACTCGCTCTTCCGTAGCAGTCGGACCCCGCAACAGCTTCAGGTCTGCTCACAGACCTTCTGCTTCTTTGAGTCACAGAGAGCGTAGGGTAGATAGAGGTCAGTCGTGCTTGACGACTTCATCTGCTCGACATGCTGTTCAGTATTGGGTGCCAAAATCACTCCTGATTTACCCCAGTACTGAGACTTTACTCTCTGTTTGACTCAGGTTCGTCGGGTAGGGAAGGAGAAGGTTTGGCTTGTAGACTCCGGTTGTTCTCGTCATATGACCGGAGACTCCCGTTGGTTCTCCTCCCTAGCCCGTGCTCCAGGTGATGAGACGATCACTTTTGGAGATGCTTCATCGGGGCGCGTCATCGCCAAAGGTACTGTGCGCATTAATGCATCTTTTATTCTTAAGGATGTTGCCCTAGTTAGTAAGCTGCAGTACAATTTGCTCTCCGTTTCTCAGCTTACCGATGACGGGTTCGAGGTGAGCTTTAAGAAAAACAATTGCAAAATTCTTGACTCTTCGGGTAGTCTAGTTTGCGGGATTTCTCGTTTTGGGAGGATCTTTCGTGCTGATTTTTCTGAGTCTTCTGGTGATCCTCTCAGGTGTTAGTTGCTTCTGAGTCCCGCGACTTGACTTTCTGGCATAGGAGACTTGGTCATATTGGATTTGACCATTTGACCCGAGTTAGCGGCCACGATCTCATTCGTGGTCTGCCGAAGCTCAAGATGGTCAAAGATCTGGTTTGTGCTCCATGCCGGCACAGCAAGATGGTTGCCGCTTCACATTCCCCGGTCACAGTGACCATGACCGATGCACCGGGACAGCTGCTCCACATGGATACAGTCGGACCAGCTCGAGTGCAGTCAGCCGGAGGGAAGTGGTATGTTCTTGTCGTGGTCGATGACTATTCTAGGTTTTCTTGGGTGTTTTTCTTAGCCTCGAAGGATGAGACATTTTCACATTTCCGAGGTCTTTTCGGTAGGCTTTCTGTTGAGCTCCCGGGTGCCTTACGAGCGATCCGCAGTGACAATGGCACGGAGTTCAAGAATTCCTACTGAGAGTTTCGTGGTGAGGCAGTGTAGAGCACCGTTCTCTTCTCCGCACGTCCCACAGCAAAATGGCGTTGTGGAGAGAAAGAACCGTACCTTGGTCGAGATGGCCAGGACGATGCTTGATGAGTACTCTACACCGAGGAAGTTTTGGGCTGAAGCCATTGCGACCGCATGCCATGTTTCGAATCGAGTTTTTCTTCGGGCTCACTTGCACCGCACTTCTTATGAGTTGAGATACGGGCGAAAGCCCAGCGTCTCTCATTTTCGTGTGTTTGGTTGCAAGTGCTTTATTCTGAAGTCCGGGAACCTAGATAAATTTGAGTCACGTTCTTGTGATGGGATCTTTCTAGGTTACTCGCCTTCTTCGCGGGCTTATAGGGTCTGGAACTGCGAGACTAGCAAAATGGTAGAGACCTGTGAGGTAACCTTTGACGAGGCCAGTCCGGGGACTAGGCCAGATATCTCAGGTTCTTTAGAGCAGTCCGAGACCATCTTTGTGGATGATGAGGACGATGGAGACGATGGTTGTTTACCTGATCCAGCTCCTCATCCTCCCCTTGAGATGCCTTCCTCCACGGTACCTCAAGGTGATCAGCCCTTACCTACTGCTTCCTCCGGAGCTAGTGGCTCTGTCCCTGCCTCGTCAGCTCACGAGGTAGAGGCCACTTCTTCATCTCATCCTGGACCTCCCCGACATATCCAGAAAAGGCATCCTTCTGAGCAGATGATTGGAGACCTGTTCGAGCGAGTTACCCGCTCAAAATCTGGCTTATCTCAATTTTGTCTCCATTCTGCTTTCATTGCCTCCTTTGAGCCCAAGGATGTTTCTCATGCTCTTTCCGATGAGTCTTGGGTCAATGCCATGCATGAGGAGCTAGAAAACTTCGAGAGAAACAAGGTCTGGTCGCTTGTCGAGCCCCCGCGAGGTCACAATGTCATTGGGACTAAGTGGGTGTTCAAAAACTAGCAGAGTGAGGATGGAGTGGTTATTCGAAACAAGGCTAGACTGGTAGCTCAGGGGTTCTCCCAGGTTGAGGGTCTAGATTTTGAGGAGACATTTGCCCCTGTAGCTCGACTTGAGGCCATTAGAATTCTGCTTGCTTTTGCAGCTTCTAAAGGTTTCAAGTTGTACCAGATGGACGTCAAGAGTGCTTTCCTTAATGGATTCATTGAAGAAGAAGTCTATGTGAGACAGCCTCCTGGTTTCGAGAACCCTAAATACCCTAACCATGTCTTCAAGCTTTCTAAAGCTTTATATGGACTTAAGCAGGCCCCTAGAGCTTGGTATGAGAGGCTTAAGTCCTACCTGCTGAGTCATGGTTTTGAGATGGGTAAAGTAGACAAGACCTTGTTCATCCGCCGTCACGGCTCAGACCTCCTGCTCGTCCAATCTATGTTGATGACATCATCTTTGGTGGCTCCTCCCATGCTCTCGTTTCTCAGTTTTCCGATGTCATGAGCACCGAGTTTGAGATGAGTATGATGGGCGAGTTGACCTTCTTCCTTGGCTTCCAAATCAAGCAGACTCGGGAGGGTACATTTCTTCATCAGGGAAAGTACACTCGAGACCTCCCAAGCGCCGATATGAGTGATGGTAGCGGTGTCCACTCCGATGGCTACCTCGGTTTCACTCGACCCGGATGAGGATGGCGAGCGATTGATCGAAGGAGTATAGGAGTATGATCGGCTCCCTCTTGTACCTCACGCCTCGAGACCGGACATACACTTTCTTTGTGTGTCTTTGCGCTCGGTTTCGAGCTTCTCCTCGCGTATCTCACCGCCGAGCCGTGAAGCGCATTCTTGGTACCTTCGAGCTACCATTGACTATGGTATCGGTACTCTTCCTCGTCTGTCTTTCCTTGAGAGCTTTCTGACGCAGACTTTCTCGGGTCAGAGGATAGATAGGAAGAGCACTTCTGGCTTTTGCCAATTCATTGGCACTTCTCTCGTCTCTTGGTCTTCTAGGAAGCAGTCCAGTGTTGCTCAGTCCACCGCAGAGGCCGAGTACGTAGCTGCCGCCAGTTGCTGCAGCCAGGTGCTTTGGATGGCTTCGACCCTGCGAGACTTTGGGTTAGTCATAGACAGTGTTCCACTCTTTTGTGATAACACTTCTGCGATTAACATTGCTAAGAACCCAGTGCAGCATTCTCGGACCAAGCATATTGATATCCGATATCACTTCCTTAGAGACCATGTAGAGAAGGGCGATATAGTGCTCCAGTTTGTGGAGAGTGACCACCAGTTGGCTGATATCTTCACCAAGCCATTGGATAGTTCGAGGTTTTCAGCTCTGCGGGGAGAGTTTGGGGTGGTTTGTCCGTATGGACTGTTGTGAGGGGGAGTTTGTGCTTTACTGCTTTATCATATCGATTATGCTCTTACTTCATTCTGTTGCATTGCATTTTGGGTGCTTTGGGTTTAGTCCTTCTAGCATAGGTTAGAGTGGTCTTCTCGTCTAGCTGCTTGGACTCTTTGTTCTTATCTTATGATCTAGGATTCTGCTCTATTAGCCGCTTCTCTTCTCTCACTAGGTTGAGCCCACTCACTGCTTCTAGGTTCTAGCAAGGGTCGGGCCACCCTTGGGTAGACCGGGTACGTGTTTGCTCCTTAGTGAGGTAGATTACCGGTCTATTAGTCCTAGTGTCATATGGGGTAGATGAGAGTCAGTCTGAGCCATAGTAGCCTCTATATCTTATATATGCTTTAAGGACTGCCTGTTTGATGTTTTCTCTTCCAGCTTCTCGATTTTATCGCTTTGGTTCAGGGGGAGTTCATTTGGGAGCTTCTGAAGCTTAATTGTGACATAACTCAACTTGAACTAAAAAGGTTGCATCTAATATTGAGGGGGAGCTGGATTTTCTGCATTTTCAGCATCTAGCATTATAATCAAATTGCATTGAGCCTTGATTATTATCCTGTTATGACATGCTTTAATGCTTTACACCTTGCCATGACTTGTGCTTAGCTTGCTAGATTTATCATGACTTCATATGTATGGACTAGCTTCTGCCATGATAAGTTCATTAAAATTGCTTAACTTAAACTAAAACTTGTCATGTTAGCATTCGAGATTAGTCTTTCTTGAGCTATCCCTTTATGATTCATGCCTTGTCAAATAGGCTGAGTAGAGCGTTGAATCTATATTGAGCCTTAAATTGAGATGTTTTAGTCTCTTGATGATGCATAAGTTAGTACAACATGTTAAAATGCAAAAAGATATCTTTTGTGCGAAAAAACTGACTTCACCAATTCTCTCCTATGAGACGGCTTGCCATTGCACTTGGCATGAACTTAGGGGGAATTTTGGATGACCTAGACTATCTTCTTAAGCTTCTCGCTTGGAGTAGTCGCATAAGGCTTGAGGTCTAGCACATGATAAAACAAAAATCTGGTTGTCAACAACCTTGAATTTCAAAAGAAAATATATCGTTTGTGCTCAACTTGCTTAAGCTTAAAAAAAAAAGAGAATCAAGTACTTAACCAATGTTTCACTCTTGAGCTTATAGCACTCTATTTAGACTCAATATTAGCTTTCTTGTTGTGCTTAGCTTATTGACATGGCCTGCATCATCCTTGGATATCTCTAGTTAGACTTTGCTCATTGATAACTTGACTTGCTCATAAAATGCATTACAATTCAGTTTGTCATCTATGTGCTCTAGTTAGCTTATATATATGTTGTCATGATTTAGATAGCCTTTATTGAGTTATGGCTTGGTGTATTACGTTTTGGTCATTATGGATAATTCTCATGGCTCAACATGCTTAAATAAACAAACTTCAGCCATTTTCATCCATTGACATATCATATTCTCTCTTTTGTTTCTTGATGTGTTTATTGCCAAAAGGGGGAGAATAGAGAAGAAAAAGCTAGTTGGGATCATTTTAGAGCTTTGGAGAACCCTTTTGCTCATTTAGCTGTTGCTCTAGTGTTCCTTCTGTCAACATGGTCAGTTGTTTCATTTCTTTCTTTGGACCATGTTGGTTTCTTCAAACTTAAACTCAACTTCATGCTTTTTCTGGGTTTGTCAATATACTCATCAAGGGGGAGATTGAGAGTCCATGTGGAGGTGACCACATGTTTGTGATGAGTAATTGACTCTTGTTTTAGAAAGTTTGAGTTTGGTTTGGGCACTTCCTGCCAAGTCATAGCCTTAGAAGTGATCGGAATCGCCTTCTGTGCAAAGTCGTAGCTTCTTACTATGGTCGTAGGCATTTACGACCACATTGGTCGTGGTTGGAAGCCTGTCGGGCAGGTTATGAACATATTGTCATCAATCGGGAGCCAGCCGGGTTGTTTACGACCACCCTTTCAGCAGTCGAAAGCCGGAAAACAATGTTTTACTCTATTTTTGGTTGTGGTCAGAAGGCTGTACGACCACGTTGTGGCGGTTACGACCTCTCTGACCTTGGTCGTAGGTCACCAGGGAAGTCTACGACTGGTTTTGTCGTGGTCGAAAATCTATTCGACCACGTTGGCCGTGGTCGAAGCCTGGTACGACCACGTTGGCCGTGGTCGAAGCCTGGTTCGACCACGGTGAAACAAGTCGTACGTGATCGAGAAGGGTTTCGACCATAGTGGAAAGCGATGAACGTGGTCGGAAGGTGGTTCGACCACGATGGAATCTCTGGTTTTGGTCGTAGCCTCTGGGAACCGGTCGTATGGACTTCTGAGATGGTCGTATCAACCTGAGATGTGGTCGTAGGACTTAAGAAAGTCTTGATCTATGGTTCCGACCAGTCGAAAGTTGGTACAACTTGGTCGGGTAAGTTGGAACTGAAACTTGTGATGGTCGTAGCAAGCTTTAAGGCGGTCGTATGGACCACTGGGGTGGTCGTATGGTCTATGGTAACGATCGTAGGTCTTGAGAATTAATGTTTAAGTATTTTTGACCGATCGTAGTGAATGTACGACCTTGTGAAGCATGTTTTGAGTTCCTTTTATGCAGATGTCTGTACACATTATGTTGTGCGGTGCTATGAATGTTTGCTTGTCTGTGATGGTTTGCAGGACTTTGAGACTAGTCGTGGTGAGGCATGGATGGTCGAGACTAGGCAGGGGATGCTGAGGTCGTGAGCGGCCGGGAGATGCCAAAGACGACGAGGTCTGCGAGGTGGTTGCAAGCGTGATCGGCAAGGCAAGAGGAAGCTTCCGGGGAGGCAGCGGAGTGGCATTTTGGAGAAATGCGGAAAGCTGCAAAGGGAAGCTGTGTCTCTGCAAAGCACCAGAGTTGTTGGCGCTAACGGGCAAAGCAGTGGAGCCGTTGGGTGTAACGGGTAAAGCACTGGAGCTCGTTCTCGCTAGTGGGTAAAGTGAGTTGAAAACCCGGTGTTAGGTGGGGGTTTGCGGGTTTCCCCTCTTCGGTGTGTGTGTGTGTGTGTGTGGCTATAAATAGAGAGGGTAGAGCTTGGGTACTTGTGAGATTCGGATCCCCGAGTTGCTCTGTTCTTCCTTTGTTATTTGTGAGTGTGTGGGTTCTCGGGATGGAGCAAGTGTGCTCATGTATCTCCCGATTGGAGTGGTGTAGAAACCTCCATTATCAATCATCCATCTCTCTTCCTCAAGATGGTTTCTGTCATTTTGAGATGTTGGGACTGTTTTGTTTGCGATCTGTTTTGAGAGTTTGTTTTTCTTGCTATCCTTTTCTCTCTTCTCTTTTTCGTGAGTCTGCATTCGTTTCTGTGTGCTTCGATTAGCTCTGAACTGGGAATCTGTCTCAAGGCCACTTGGCCAGTTCATTCCCGAGAGCAGGAGTCGAATTAGAGAAGTTCACTTTATCGGATGATTGTGCGCCTCGAGTCCTTCTTCTGTTCTTGGTTCAACCTCTCAGTTATCACTGTTTGATTTCTTTTGTCGGCTCAGGCAAGTGTTCGACCACGTGGTGTTCGACCATCAGTTGGCTTACGACCACGTGTGTTCGATCGAAGAAGCTAGTTCGTTCGCCCGATTTGTCGTGTGAGTACTTGGGGAGTTTTTGAAGGCACCATTCACCCCCCCCCTCTGTTGCCATTTCGGTCCTACACTTTGTAAAGTGCATGTTCCGCCCTAGTCAATTAAGGACCGACGCTTGTGATTGTCCAGACTGAGTACTACCGTACAACCCCAAGTCTATATGTGTACGACCTAGCTGATTAACTTATGAAAGTCTAGTTTAGGTGCCACCAGTGGAAAGTGGGTGCCAGGGATTTACTGGTTATTCACAGTGAGGGAGGGGGATTTACTGTACTCATATGGCGCAAGAGGGGGCTTCTGATTGGATGGATTTAACCCTCCAGCGGTGAAACCTCAGCGGGTGGTGTCTAGCTAGACTAGAGTGAGGTAAAGGCTTTGTGATATTTTATCTGTGTCTCATGCCAAAGGAAGCGTGGTGACTATTAAGATAATATATCTTTTGGGGGTAAAGTTGTACAACCTCTGCAGAGTGTTAAACTATTCGAATAGCCGTGCCCACGGTCAAGGGCGGGCAAGGAATGCACTCACATGGTAGATCTTTGGTTTTCATTTTAAAAACAAAACTTTGGTATTCCGAGAGTGAAGGGAACTCTCGGAAGGATATCCTGGCGGTTGGAGCCAGTGCAGGTGGATGGAACCCGATGTTTTGAAACTTAACGGTTAGAGTTGGTTAATTTGTGTTGGTGGATAGAACCTTCACTATAATATGCTTATTAGTTTCAGTTTAAAACAATTACTTTACAAAGTTAATGCCTTTGAAAATATTTACTATTATTTAAAACAAAACATTGCTTTGTGCAAAAGAACCATATAGCCTTCCTTTGTTAAGCCTTGCATCTACTGCATCTTTCCCAAGACTTGCGGAGTACTTTATGTACTCACATGTTGCACTCAAAAATATTACTCAGAGGAATATGAAGTTCAAGAAGGAGACTACGACTACTTCGCGTGTGGATTCGACGAAGGATTTCCAGAGTACTAGATCGCGCTTCCCCAGTCAATTGCCTATGGCGTATTGATGGGTCTTCGCTGGATTTATCTTCTGCTTCCGCTGTGTTTTGTGAGTGTGTGAGGTCTTGAAACCTCATTTGTAATAAAGAGACTTGTTGGTCTGTACTCTCTATTATTGTAATAAAGCGTTGTTGGTAATGTAATCATCACTGTTTGACTATGTGCACTAGCTTTGATCTGGGACTAGTGTTGTAATACACAGAGAGTCCGAGTTCGGAAATCCGGGGTCCCGACACCTTGCCAATGCTCGGCCATGAATTGGTTGCCGGTTGGTGATCAGTGTTAGACACTAATCTTGATTAGTATTTACTTGCATGTGTTTTGTTAATGTTTGTAGAGCCATGCATGCACGTATGTGTCACTGGATGTCTACTGAGTCTTGCATGTAGGCATTAGTTTGTGTTTTGAGCTAAGTCCAAGCCTCACAGCCATGATTCGAGATGAGCGGCTGGTGAACGAGTCATGGAATAAGGCTGTTAGTTGGCTTGCCGAGTCATGCATGCGAAAAGTTTAGATCCAGGAAGACATGCATGCAGTAGTGGTGCACGTCTAGGAGCCGTGGCATGAGCAGCCAACGTCCTGGGTGTGAAGTTTATATAATGTCTTGTAATGTGCTTGTATCAGTTGAGGAGTGAATAAAAGAACAGACATTTGAAAAACGCTGCATGCTGTTGCGCAGCATAAACTTCTAGTTTCCTGTTTCTTCCGTGTTCTTCTTCTTCCAGTGTGTTTTTTCTTTGGTGTTCATTGTATCCAGCGTATTGTTTTTGCTTCTTCACTTTTCTAGGCTAACATTTGGTATCAGAGCCATACCGAGGACAAGATCGGTGTTGCCGTCGGGTCACGCCAATGTCACCGGCGGTGGTCCGTTGAGGGTACCGGGAAGAGAAAGCAGCATCTCTCTTCAATACCCTATGCTGAACAAGAGCAACTACGCCGCGTGGGCAATTAAGATGAAGGTGTTCATGAAGGCCCAAGACGTCTGGGAAGCTGTGGTGGCCAACGACGTTGATGAGCGCAAAGATCAGATGGCTCTTGCAGCCATCTTCCAAGGAGTCCCGGAGGAGACCCTCCTCCTACTCGCTGAAAAGGAGACGGCGAAAGCTACGTGGGACACGCTCAAGATGATGTACATCAGTGCCGATCGCGTCAAGGAGGCGCGCGTGCAGACCCTTAAGAGTGAATTCGAGGGTTTGCGCATGAAGGAAACGGAGTCGGTGGATGACTTCACCGTGAGATTGATGACTCTCATCAACCAGATCCGCGGTCTTGGCGAAAAAATGGAGGAGAGCTACGTCGTGAAGAAGCTTCTCCGCACTGTCCCAAACAAGTACCTGCAGATTGTCTCAACTATTAAGCAATTTGGGGACTTGAAGACAATGACGGTGGAAAAAGCGATCGGCCGCCTCAAGGTGTATGAGGAGCGTCTACGCATTCCGAGCGGTGACAACAACGACGAACATCTTCTCCTCACGTGGGCCGAGTGGGAGGCCCGATCGTCACAGCGCGAAGGCGATGGTTCCGATGGCAATGGTGGTCGAAACCGCAGGTATCGCAAATTTGACAAGGCTAAAGTAAGATGCTACAATTGCAATGACTATGGACATTTTGCTTCTGAATGCCACAAGAAGGAGGAGGATCTCATTATGGCTGATGCCGATGATGAACCGGCGCTACTTTGAGGCTTGGAGAGAAGATACTCAAATAAATGAGAATCAAGATTAGGGGGAAATGTTAGACACTAATCTTGATTAGTATTTACTTGCATGTGTTTTGTTAATGTTTGTAGAGCCATGCATGCACGTATGTGTCACTGGATGTCTACTGAGTCTTGCATGTAGGCATTAGTTTGTGTTTTGAGCTAAGTCCAAGCCTCACAGCCATGATCCGAGATGAGCGGCTAGTGAACGAGTCATGGAATAAGGCTGTTAGTTGGCTTGCCGAGTCATACATGCGAAAAGTTTGGATCCAGGAAGACATGCATGCAGTAGTGGTGCACGTCTAGGAGCCGTGGCGTGAGCAGCCAATGTCCTGGGTGTGAAGTTTATATAATGTCTTGTAATGTGCTTGTATCAGTTGAGGAGTGAATAAAAGAACAGACATTTGAAAAACGCTGCATGCTGTTGCGCAGCATAAACTTCTAGTGTCTTGTTTCTTCCGTGTTCTTCTTCCAGTGTGTTTTTTTCTTGGTGTTCATTGTACCCAGCGTATTGTTTTTGCTTGTTCACTTTTCTGGGCTAACAATCAGTGGGAGACCAAGGTATTTGATCAGGAATTGAAGAGGCGCTACAGGGGTCGATTGTGAGGATGAAGAAGTAATGCGAGTAGGTGACAAAGGATTGCCTTGCCTTAGGCCCCGCATGCGAGGGATGTTAGGGCCTGATATTCCATTTAGTAAAATGGAGGATGCCATGGATAGGATCAAAGCTATCTAGTACCGCCACATTGTACTGAACTCCATTTCTTAGAGGAGCTCTTGCAGGTATTCCCATGAGATGAAGTCAAAAGCCTCAGCGATGTCAAGTTTGAAGAGGATGGAAGGTGTGTTGCTCTTGTGCCTCACTCGGGCTAGGTTCCGGATATACAAAAAAACTCTCTTATGCACTGTTTCTTAATGAATGCACTTTGGGAGGTGGATACCAGGTGGTCTAGATGCTTGGATAGTCTGATTGCTAGGATCTTCTATAGGAGTTTAGCCACCCAGTGGATTAGGCTAATTGGCCGAAAGTCCTTAATGGAGTTTGCCTCATCCTTCTTTGGTAAAAGGACTATTGATGCTCCGTTCATGTTAGCAAAGGCTCTTCCTTGAAGTGAGGAAATGCTAGAGAGAGCATCCGTTATTTCCTTCGTTATTATACCGCTCAGTTTGGTGATGACTTATGTCTTTTTTTATTGTAGATGGCTTATTTTTTTACTGTAGCTGAGGTGACTTATTTGGCATAATTAAATTTAAAAATAAAAAATGGAAAAGACAGATTAACCCATCACGAACAATGTAAAAACATACGGAAAAAAGAAAAAGCAAAAAGTAAAAAAACTAAATAACTGAAAAAGATGAAATTAAGAAATAATAACTTAAAAATAGAAGTCAGAAGTTATCGCTCAAACGAGTGTGGCCAGGGCATCGAGGTCAGCCGCATCCACCTACGGTAAGTCGAGCTCCAACCAGCAGCTGAGTGTGTGGTTTCGCGCCTCCTTACTGCCCAGGACAGAACTAGTGTTGCAGTAGCGCGTCCTCCTTGTGTTTGTGGGAGGAGATGATCCTGTTTTCTGCTGCTAAAGTGTGGATTAAATTCTTCTGGCGCCTCGCATTTGCCTTAAGGTGAAAAAACTTTTGCATTTGCATCACCTTCTTTGCGCGCGTGCTCAATGACCGCCAAGCCTAGGACCCGCACCTCGATAGCCCTACAGAGGTCTAGTTCTTTAGGAGATAGCATTCGGCTTTCTTGTGCTACGTCTAAGCGTAGGATTAGTTCTTGAGCTATGTGGAATTGGAGGCACGCTTCACTGAAGAGGCCCTCCGCCGTTTTGGATGGAATCGCCCACGCCACTTGCACTGTTTCTTGGAAGTGGGGAACCTCGGCCGGAAGTTCGCAAATTTGAATTTTGCTTTCCTCGGAGGTGTTTTGCTGCCTACCAACTGTAGTGGATAGTGATCCAAAAAAGAAGAGGGGAGGGCTTGCAATAGGTGGGAAGAGAACATGATGTCCCACTCTGCTGTAGAACACCCGATCGGGCATGGCCAGAGTCGAGTTGTCCCTCTCATTTCCCCAGGTGAAGTTTCTGTTGCAGAGGCGTATTTCTTTAAGCTCACATTGGTTCAGGCCAGAGCGAAATTTCCCCATTAGTCGGTGATTTAAATTGTCGTTGATTTTGTCCCTGGCTTCATAGATGAGGTTGAAATCGCCTAGAAGGATCCAGGGGCTGAGCTGGGGGCGATCGCAAGATCTTATAGGAAAGATGGCCTCAGCTCTGACGGAGTTGTTTTGCCTCAGGGTTACCCATGTGGATAATGAATATTGAAGGATTACCGGATTTTCTACCTGAACTAAATTGTAATCCCAAAAGAGGGCCGCTCCGCCCCTAATGCCATCTGCTGGAAGGAAGTGGAAATCAGAGAAGAGTTTTTTGCTATTATGGTACCCTCTAAGTTGGGCTTCGACGAAACGGTATCTACGTCGTGGGCTTCTCTAAAATAGTACTCTTGTACTTAAGACTTCTCTCAAATAGTATTCTCAGGGATTTTAACTCAAATAATTTGATTTTCGAATTTGTACTCCCCCAATTGACTAAACTGCCCCTGCTCATTTTGTTTAACCCTAATCACTTTTATTTTCTTCTTTTCACATCGTTTGGGTTTCATTGGCGACGGCGGCACGCCGACTGGCCGATCGGAATACTCGGCCTGGCGCCGTCAACGCCAGGCGAGAGCGCGGCAAGGATCGCACGGGAGTGCGCGCACCCCAGGCCATGGACGATCGCACGCCAGCTAGGGACGGTCGCACGTCGGCAAGGGCAACTGGACCACGTACGAGGCAGGTGTGATCGGCATCTTTGTATGCGTGTCGGGACCCCGGATTTCCGAACTCGGACCCTCTGTGTATTACTGCACTAGTCCCAGATCAAAGCTAGTGCACACAGTTAAACAGAAACGAATACATCACCAGCATCGTGTTATTACAATAATTGAGAGTACCGACCGAAAGGCCTCATTATTACAATTGAGGTTTCAAGACCTCACACACATGAAATAAACGGAAGCAAAGGATAAACTCGATGAAGACCCATCAATACGCCACAGGCAATTGACTGGGGAAGCGTGACCTAGTTCTCCGGGAAGAATCCATCACAGCCACATGCGAAGCAGTAGTCGTAGTCACCTTCTTGAGCTTCACAATCTTCTGAGATTTGTTTTTAAGTGTAGTATGTGAGTACATAAAGTACTCCGCAAGTCTTGGGAAAAATGCAATAGATGCAAGGCTTTGACAAAGGAAGGCCATATAGTTCTTTTGCACAAAGCAATATTTTATTTCAATTACCATTACTTATTTTTGAAGGCAACATTTTAACAAAGTAATTGTTTTAACAGAACTATCATTAACGTATTAGTGAAGGTTCCATCCACCAACACTAGATAACAATTTTTAAAGTTTCGGGTTCCATCCACCCTCTCTGGCTCCAACCGCCAGGATACCCTTCCAAGAGTTCCCTCCACTCTCGGAGTACAAAATTTTGATTTTAAAACCAAAACCAAAATCTACCAGGTGAATGCATTCCTTGCCCACCCTTGACCGTGGGCACGGCTATTCGAATAGTTTTACACTTTGCAGAGGTTGTACAACTTTACCCACAAGAGATAAATTATCCTAAAAGTCAACACGCTTCCTTTGGCATGAGACCCAGATAAAATATCACAAAGCTTTTACCTTACTCTAATCTAGCTAGATACCACCCACGAGGTTTCACCGCAGTAGGCTAACTGCCCAACCAAGCCCCTCTTGCGCCATATGAGTACTGAGAAATCCTGTCCCTCACTGTGAATAACCAGTCCATCCCTGGCACCCACTTTCCACTGGTGGCACCTAAACTAGACTATCATAAGTTAGTCAGCTAGGTCGTACCCATATAGACTTGTGGTTGTACGGTTAATGCTCAGTCTGGACAAACACAAGCGTCGGTCCTTAGTTGACTAGGGTGGAACATACACTTTACAAGATCTTGTGCTTCCTGCAACAACCCAAACCAGCCATCCACCCTAATCTAAACCAATTTCCACATTTTATTTTATTTTAAAAGATCAGTGGCAACTCCAATCACCACTAGGCTTACAAACACAAGGTTATTACAACAAATCATAATTTCCCCTTTTCAAGATTTCAAAGGTATTAAATAACGTGACTAAGCATAACAAGGTTGGATATAGCTAATGCCTTAAGATTTGAATTATCATTTTATGTAAATAGCAATGCACATTATTTAAAATAATTAAAACATTTAAAAATCATAGGTTCGAGATGATCAAAGGAGACTTGCCTTCTTGTGCACTGGTTGGTCCCTCTTGCTGCGGTTCGACAAACTCTTCGGCGACGTCGGTTCTACGCGCGAAACGACAAAATAAACAAAACAAATTAAAATAAAATTCAAACGAACTCCAAAAACTGCAAACCCGGAATCGAAAGATAGAGCTCAATTTTAGATGAATTTAGGAAAAAGAATCGGGTTGATCGGAGTTCGGACGAAGGAGAACGAGCTATCTAAAGTTTGCCGGAGCGAGAAAATGCTAGAAATTCACAGATGTTACTGTTCACCCCGAGAGCATTTTTTTTGGAAAGGAGGCTAGCGCTGGTGAGAGGAGGCATGGGAGGTGAATCTAACTAGCAAAATGGGTTGCTCGGGACCCAAGGCACACATAGGAACTGACGGCATGCCAAACGGAGACCATTGACGGCACAGGCGGCTACAAAGACATGGGCAGGAGAGAGGAATAAAACTCGGGCATAAAACATGGAGAAGTAGGGTGAGCACGGGTTAGAACACGGCTTGGCAAAACTAGGAAAATTGTTGGCTCGGCCAAAGACCCACCGGAGATGTCGCAAACGGCGTTTGAACGACATAGGGAAGGAAAAGGAAAACTTAATATCTTCATGCTCGGTGAACAAAATCTAAAACTATTTGGAGGGTAGCTACCTGGGATGGTTTGGCACAAAGTGACGCGAACGGATTGGTGAAAATATCACCGGGTAGATGGGGAACATGAGATGCCATTGACGGCCATGGCGAGGTTCGGAGGCGAAAATTTATGGAGGCTTTCTAGGGGAAAGGGAGTGAGCACGGCGTAGAACGCGACGAGGCAAGTCTAAGAAAAATTACGGCAAGGGCTAAAGCTTACTGGAGATGACGAATCGACGTCGGGAAGCGCTCTTGACCTAGATTGGGGAAAACTCGATTTCGGAAGATTGGCTGCACCAAAATCAAATTAACTTGGCTAGAAGGTAGATGGGACATGATGGCACAATGTGACGTGAAAAGATCACAGAAAAACTCACCGGATAGCTCGAGACGCGACGAGCAAATTCGGGACCGAAGGGCCTCGATGCCGACGGCGTCCTGAGCTTTGAGGGGACTTGCCACGGCTTGGGATGGGTTTAGGGGAGCCAAGGGGTCCTATTTATAGGCTTGGAAGAGGTAGAAACCGACTCCAATTCGTGGATTTCAGTTTAGAGTCCGTTTCAGAAAAATTAGAGATAAAAGGCAAACGGATGAACGAAAAAGGTCCGGATTGGAAGTTATGAAGAGAGAGAAAACCGGAAGGCACTGTACACAGAACGAACAGATCGATCGCGCTGGAGGTTGAAGACGCATGAACAGTACCCGCGCAGTACTGTTCATTCTCTCTCCTCTTTTTTTTGGAAATTTAAAATCGAGCTCAAACAAACTCCGAAAAATCCAAGAAAATGCAGAAAAATTCCTTATGACACAAGAAACACAAATAAAATATTGTTTTCAAATATTAATGTTTAATTTTAATTATATTAAATATTTTTAATTAATAAAAGTTCCAATTAGGCTTTAGTTAATTCCAGAAAAATTCAAATGGTGAATTTTATTTTAAAAGCTTCAAAAAGGCTCTGAAAATCAGGATGTTACAAACCTACCCCCCTTAGAAAGAATCTCGTCCCCGAGATTCGGACGGACTAGGAAAAAGAAAGGAGAGGGAAACTCGGCCCTTATGTCCTCTTCATGCTCCCAAGTTGCTTGACTTCGAATGGTTGCTCTTCTGCACTTTGTGGAACTTTATGGTCATGCTTCTTGCGTGACGTTCAGCTTCCTTCAAGATTCTATCTTGTTGTTCAATGCTCTGAAGTATCCCTTTAATTGAGAAATATGAAAGACAAAAATTGGATTGGTACATCTTTAGTCGCCTGCAAGCTTTGGGTTAACTTCAATTACCCTTATCATATCGATTAATTTAGAACTCCACCAAAAAGGGCTTAACTTCCGCAAGTGTTCATCCGCAAAAGACAATTATTTCAACTTCTTCAAAATTCTTGATTCCAAAATCACATACCACAAATGCACCTTATTGATTTCAACAAATAATCTCATAAACTTTTATTCTCTGCTTTTATTTGAATTGACGTCAAACCATAGAATTTTTCTAACAAGAACCCAATAACATTGTAATTTGTGATTTCCACCAATTGTTTTATGATCATTATCTAATCCAACAGATCCATAACTTTGATCAAATAATATAAGATTAATCCAACCTTTTAGTAATCATCAATCAAGTTTAATGTCATCTAAGCCATAATTTAATATTCATTAGTCCTCCAACTTCAATCTCTTGATAATCATCATTTTGGTTCCACCAAATTTGAATGATCTCAAATACCTCAATTAATTCTTATCAGACAATCTCTCACTAATTCTTATTGGACAATCTATCTCCCATAATTAATTTAAATCCTCCAGGTTATCCATTTTAACATCCTTAAATAATCTAGTTAATCCCATTAGTTAAAATCCAATTATCTAGCAATGATCTATTAAATCCACCAATTCAAATTGACATATCAAAGTCCACTTTGCAATGATAAAATTAATCCACCAAGATATCTAAGTGTATTATCTTTTAGAATTCCACTAGTATCCACTTATCATCAATAGGTCCACCAAACTCTGATAATCAATTAACTCCACAAAATTCATCTACTCTTCATGATTCAACCAAATCACCCAGAATCGATATCATGAATTGTTTATGATAATTCAACTTCTTAATCTTTTAATCTCTCCCTTTACTAGATCAATCTCTTAATACTAATTCTCCAATGATCACAAATAATCCCTTCAACAAAAATCTTGTTTTACATCCAGTTGCTCCTTTCAATCCTAGATAATAAATCCAAGGCAAAGTTTGGACTCTTCCCATGATCTAATTAGCTCCCCCAAGTTCAACTTTGTATTTATTCTCTACTCAACCCACAAAGATGACACTTCTTAGATTTATTTATAATCAATTGATATCCACAAGTATACCTTTTATATCAATCTTCTCAAGTATTATTCAATCTTGTCAATTATAAATCCAAGATATATCACTCTAGCAACAATTCTCCAAATTACCTATCTTGGCATGCATTGATTATGACAGCTTTCCCGACAAGAGTACTTTCCATAAATTTGTTGACTTCCATATACTCTAGGTCTCCAAGGATTCTCCAAACTTGGACTGCGGTGAAAGAATTGGAGCTTGCACTATTTCGGTCACTGGGGTTAGCAAAAGATAAGAGGGAAGTAGCACAGATAAGAGATCAGGGGAACGACTAAACACCATCTCAAACAAACACACAAGAGAGAAACAAACAACAACTAGGAGAACCTTAGCTTGAAATCAAAATAGTTTTTAAGGATGACCGTACTACAAGTATACAAAGACTTGGTACAGTCCACCTAACACACAAGTAAGTAATATATAAGCGTTCTAATATCGTAGGACTTTACTTGGGTACTACAACTAAAGAACTTGTCCTTGCTCCTTCATGATGATGAGCTTCTCCAAGTGCTTTTTAGATGCAACCTCACTGAGCCGTCTATAGAAATTACAAAGGGAAGAGAGTACAATTACCATTCCAAAAGGAAATAAGCAGATAGATAAGGAAGAATGCCATGACGAGGGTAAGGATAGAAAGACAAGAAAAGACAAGGATAGCACAATATTAAATTTTTATTTTATAAAATAAATTTTTGAAGTTCTTCTTTTAATGACCATTCTAACTAGGTCACGTCCTACAGTCAAATTGGCTCTGATACCATCTCTGTCGGGACCCCGGATTTCCGAACCCCGACCCTCTGTGTATTACTGCACTAGTCCCAGATCAAAGCTAGTGCACACAGTTAAACAGAAACGAATACATCACCAGCATCGTGTTATTACAATAATTGAGAGTACCGACCGAAAGGTCTCATTATTACAATTGAGGTTTCAAGACCTCACACACATGAAATAAACGGAAGCAAAGGATAAACTCAATGAAGACCCATCAATACGCCACAGGCAATTGACTGGGGAAGCGCGACCTAGTTCTCCGGGAAGAATCCATCACAGCCACAGGTGAAGCAGTAGTCGTAGTCACCTTCTTGAGCTTCACAATCTTCTGAGATTTGTTTTTAAGTGTAGTATGTGAGTACATAAAGTACTCCGCAAGTCTTGGGAAAAATGCAATAGATGCAAGGCTTTGAGAAAGGAAGGCCATATGGTTCTTTTGCACAAAGCAATATTTTATTTCAATTACCATTACTTATTTTTGAAGGCAACATTTTAACAAAGTAATTGTTTTAACAGAACTATCATTAACTTATTAGTGAAGGTTCCATCCACCAACACTAGATAACAATTTTTAAAGTTTCGGGTTCCATCCACCCTCTCTGGCTCCAACCGCCAGGATACCCTTCCAAGAGTTCCCTCCACTCTCGGAGTACAAAATTTTGATTTTAAAACCAAAACCAAAATCTACCAGGTGAATGCATTCCTTGCCCACCCTTGACCGTGGGCACGGCTATTCGAATAGTTTTACACTTTGCAGAGGTTGTACAACTTTACCCACAAGAGATAAATTATCCTAAAAGTCAACACGCTTCCTTTGGCATGAGACCCAGATAAAATATCACAAAGCCTTTACCTTACTCTAATCTAGCTAGATACCAACCGCTGAGGTTTCACCGCAGGTAGGCTAACTGCCCGAACAGAAGCCCCTCTTGCGCCATATGAGTACGAGAAATGCCTCCCTCACTGTGAATAACCAGTCCATCCCTGGCACCCACTTTCCACTGGTGGCACCTAAACTAGACTATCATAAGTTAGTCAGCTAGGTCGTACCCATATAGACTTGTGGTTGTACGGTTAATGCTCAGTCTGGACAAACACAATCGTCGGTCCTTAGTTGACTAGGGTGGAACATACACTTTACAAGATCTCGTGCTTCCTGCACCAACCCAAACCAGCCATCCACCCTAATCTAAACCAATTTCCACATTTTATTTTGTTTTAAAAGATCAGTGGCAACTCCAATCACCACTAGGCTTACAAACACAAGGTTATTACAACAAATCATAATTTCCCCTTTTCAAGATTTCAAAGGTATTAAATAACGTGACTAAGCATTATACTACCATTCTATTGTTCACAAATAATAATAACACTCTCATTATTGAGACAAAGCAAATTCTAGGGTTACAAAGGTACATGGCAATCAACTTCAAGCGAGGGCATAACAAGGTTGGATATAGCTAATGCCTTAAGATTTGAATTATCATTTTATGTAAATAGCAATGCACATAATTTAAAATAATTAGAACATTTTAAAATCATAGGTTCGAGATGATCAAAGGAGACTTGCCTTCTTGTGCACTGGTTGGTCTCTCTTGCTGCGGTTCGACAAACTCTTCGGCGACGTCGGTTCTACGCGCGAAACGACAAAACAAATAAAATAAATTCAAATAAAATTAAAACGAACTCCAAAAACTGCAAACCCAGAACCAAAAGATAGAGCTCAATTTTATATGAATTTAGGAAAAAGAATCGGGTTGATCGGAGTTCGGACAAAGGAGAACGAGCTATCTAAAGTTTGCCGGAGCGAGAAAATGCTAGAAATTCACAGATATTACTGTTCACCCGAGAGCAATTTTTTTGAAAGGAGGCTAGCGCTGGCGAGAGGAGGCATGAGAGGTGAATCTAACTAGCAAAATGGGTTGCTAGGGACCCAAGGCACACATAGGAACTGACGGCACGCCAAACGGAGACCATTGACGGCACAGGCGGCTACAAAGACATGGGCAGGAGAGAGGAATAAAACTCGGGTATAGAACATGAAGAAGTAGGGTGAGCACGGGCTAGAACACGGCTTGGCGAAGCTTGGAAAATTGTTGGCTCGGCCAAAGACCCACCGGAGATGTCGCAAACGGCGTTTGAACGACATCGGGAAGGAAAAGGAAAAACTTAATATCTTCATGCTCGGTGAACGAAATCTAAAACTATTTGGAGGGTAGCTACCTGGGATGGTTTGGCACAAAGTGACGCGAACGGATTGGTGAAAATATCACCGGGTAGATGGGGAACACGAGATGCCATTGACGGCCATGGCGAGGTTCGGAGACAAAAATTTGTGGAGGCTTTCTGGGGGAAAAGGGAGTGAGCACGGCGTAGAACGCGACGAGGCAAGTCTAAGAAAAATTACGGCAAGGGCTAAAGCTTACCGGAGATGACGAATCGACATCGGGAAGCGCTCTTGACCTAGATTGGGGAAAACTCGATTTCGGGAGATTGGCTGCACCAAAATCAAATTAACTTGGCTAGAAGGTAGATGGGACATGATGGCACAATGTGACGCGAAAAGATCACAGAAAAACTCACCGGATAGCTCGAGATGCGACGAGCAAATTCGGGACCGAAGGGCCTCGATGCCGACGGCGTCCTAAGCTTTGAGGGGACTTGCCACAGCTTGGGATGGGTTTAGGGGAGCCAAGGGGTCCTATTTATAGGCTTGGAAGAGGTAGAAACCGACTCCAATTCGTGGATTTCGGTTTAGAGTCCGTTTTAGAAAATTGGAGATAAAAGGCAAACGGATGAACGAAACGGAAAGAGACCAGTTGGGATGGATTCCTTGCGTGATTTGGCACAACTTTCCTTTTGGGAAGACATTGAGATAAGGTCCGGATTGGAAGTTTTGAAGAGAGAGAAAATCGGAAGGAACAGTACACAGAACGAACAGATCGATCGCGCTGGAGGTTTTCTCTCTCCTCTTTTTTTTGGAAATTTAAAATTGAGCTTAAACAAACTCCGAAAAATCCAAGAAAACGCAGAAAAATTCCTTATGACACAAGATACACAAATAAAATATTTTTAGCAAATATTAATGTTTAATGTTTAATTATATTAAATCTTTTTAATTAATAAAAATTCTAATTAAGCTTTAGTTAATTCCAGAAAAATCCAAATGGTGAATTTTATTTTAAAAGCTTCAAAAAGGCTCTGAAAATCAGGATGTTACAACGCGGCAGGTATTGTGCATTAAGGATGATCCACGTACGCGGCAGGATCAATCTTTGTACGCCGCACTGGGCAGGACAAAGGCTCACGGCATGTTTATGTTTGCATTTTCTAACAAAATGAGCAGGGGCAGTTCAGTCAATTGGGGGAGTACAAATTCGAAAATCAAATTATTTGAGTTAAAATCCCTGAGAACACTATTTGAGAGAAGTCTTAAGTACAAGAGTACTATTTTAGAGAAGCCCACGACGTAGATACCGTTTCGTCGAAGCCCAACTTAGAGGGTACCATAATAGCAAAAAACTCAATCAGAGAACCGCTGGCCCCAATTTACCCTGCTAGCGCTTGGTTAATCACTTCTAATTTGGTTTCTTGTAGGCATAACATTGTGGTCCTTGTTGAGTCCGCTATTTCTCATACGGCCTTAAAAACTGTTTAACACTTAGTTTGCCAAACGCACTGATCTGCTTGGTATCGATTCATGTTAGAGTTTAATTTTGTTTTTTAGACGTATGTGAGTTGTACACGTATACACATGCTTGCCGTATACGTAGAAGTCGAGTCCGTTTGCGAATTGGTTTCCGAGTCGAGGTTGTCCGTGTATACGAATACGTATACATGTCCGTGTCCATATATGTGTGGCGTGTGAGTCCGTATCCATGTCTTATATGGATGGCTATAGGTATATAAGCAGAACGTGAGGGGAGGCTTGATGGCAATGCAAGAAGTTGTGAGGAGGGAGAGAAATAGAAGAAAAACGGGAGCCGTTGGCGCTTCGGGGAAAAAGAAATTGATCTTCTGTTTGTTGGCGTTGAGTTCTTCATCACGAGCAGAGAGGAGGCGGCTTCATGCTGCTTGTGTCATGCATTACGTGAAGACTAGAATATCACAGGGGCTGTGCATTACGTGAAGACCACCAGACAGGGAGTCGCGTTACGTCAAGAACAGAGCATCTTTGAACAGAAAATCGTAACAAGTGGTATTAGAGCATGGGTGACAAGATGAAGACTCAAGGTGGGTTAATCTCCCTCCAGTACCCTCTCCTGACGGTCGACAACTACCCGGTGTGAGCGATGAAGATAAAGGCGAACATGCGCGCCCAGGGAGTCTGGTGCGCAGTTGATCCAAAGGGGAAGGACAAGGAGGTCGACGACAAGGTAGATCAAACGGCTTTGGCCCTCATCTACCAGGCAGTGCCAGACGCGATGATGCATCAACTCATCGGCAAGGAGACGGCACGGGAAGCGTGGGAGGCGCTTCAGACGATGCACGAAGGAGTTGATCGTGTCAAGGAGGTGCGGCTCCAGAATTTGAGGAGCGAGTTCGAGAATCTGAAGATGGAAGAAAACCAGTCGGTGGACGAGTTCGCCGGTAAGCTGAGTTCGTTGTTTAATCAGATTAACTCTCTTGGTGACAAGATGGAGGAATATGTGGCGGTGGAGAAGTACCTGCGCGTGCTTCCGGAGAAGTACATACCTGTTGTCACAACACGTATATACTCCTCCGATCGGGACAAGAAGAAGATAGAGGAGATCACCGGATCTCTCAAGGCGCATGAGGAGCTACTGAAGGGGTTTCAATCGCGCAAGGAGCAAGCATCTCACAACAAGCAGGCGTTGCTAGTAAGGGGAGATCAGAGAGATGGTCGTGGCTCTTCATACAACCGCGGGAGGTGGCGTGGTCGTGGTGGCCAGAGTGGTCGAGGCGGCAAGGGTGGTCGTGGAGACAATGCTGGGCAAGGAGGTGGTGAGAGATCCTATGATTTGTCACATGTCAAGTGCTTTGAATGTGGCGAATACGGGCACTACGCGATAAGATGCCGCAGCAATAAAAAGTGCTTCAACTGTAACGAACATGGGCACTTTACTTTGGATTGCAAGAACAAGAAGAAGGACGGGGAAGTGAACCTTACCAAAGACGAAGAAGAAGATGACGGAGAGTTAGTACTTCTCTCCTCATATGTTGAAAAGGAGTCGATCATGGTGGAACTGAATGAGGAGAACGTAGTTCCAAAACTACGCACGAAGGAAGGAAGCCATGATCACACGGATCAATGGTACTTGGATAATGGAGCAAGCAACCACATGACGGGAGATCGTTCCATGTTCCACAAGCTCGACGAGAAGGTTTGGGGTAAGGTCAAGTTTGGTGACGGCTCCACGGTGGAGATAAAGGGCAAAGGGACGATGATGCTACAATGCAGGAACGGAGATAAGAAGTTGTTGACAGGAATATATTATATACCAAGTCTATGCAACAACATACTAAGTCTCGGGCAGATGACGGAGAGAGGATGCAAGGTGGTGCTGGAGAATGAGTTCTTGCGAGTGTATGACAAGAACAGAAATTTGTTGATGAAGGCGAAGAGATCTCCAAATCGGTTGTACAAGATTCCTTTGAACACTTGTAAACAGGTTTGGGTGGAGAGAGGCACAGATCGACGAGGTGCAGAGATAGCAGGAGGCAAGCCTAGCGCACAAGAAGACGTAACAAGGAGACCGAGCTGCAAAGAAGCAAGACGAGGCAGAAGGCGCAGTGGTCGAAGCGAGCGGCTCAGGAGGTGCGCACAGGCATGCAGCCAACTCCAAACGAGCGCATGCAGGTGGAGAGAAGCGGAGCGACGGTTCAAGTGGTCGGCACCGACCACATGTAGCAGGTATGGTCGTGGCAAGCAGAGGCTCAGGAGGAGCTCTCACGTGGGCAGCAGAAGGAAGTCGGAGATGGGTCCCGAGGTGGCGGGCGGAAGCACAGCGTGGAGAACAATGGTCGAAAGCAATGGCACACGACAGTGAGAGGAGGTGCTCATGGAGGAAGCAGGAGCAGGTGCTCCAGCCCAGGCAGGCATGCAAGGAAGAAGCAGAAGTAAGAGAGAAGATCGACGTGATCAAGAAGAAAAATCAAGATTAAGGAGGTGATTGTTAGAGTTTAATCTTGTTTTTTAGACGTATTTGAGTTGTACACGTATACGCATGCTTGTCGTATACGTAGAAGTCGAGTCCGTTTGCGAATTGGTTTCCGAGTCGAGGTTGTCTGTGTATACGAATACGTATACATGTCCGTGTCCATATATGTGTGGCGTGTGAGTTCGTATCCATGTCTTATATGGATGGCTATAGGTATATAAGCAGAACGTGAGGGGAGGCTTGATGGCAATGTAAGAAGTTGTGAGGAGGGAGAGAAATAGAAGAAAAACGGGAGCCGTTGGCGCTTCGGGGAAAAAGAAATTGATCTTCTGTTTGTTGGCGTTGAGTTCTTCATCACGAGCAGAGAGGAGGCGGCTTCATGCTGCTTGTGTCATGCATTACGTGAAGACTAGAAGATCACAGGGGCTGTGCATTACGTGAAGACCACCAGACAGGGAGTCGCGTTACGTCAAGAACAGAGCATCTTTGAACAGAAAATCGTAACAATTCATTTATATAAGCATTGCGTAGTTACAGGAAAGCCAGTGCATAGTGGAACCTACATGCTGTAACTAGCCTATATGCGTGGCATACACAAACTGAGCTAGCCTACATGCACGGCATGCTAACAGACTTTTGACCACATGCAAGTAATCACAACTGGTCTTCTTCAGGTTGAGATTGCGACAGATTGCATCAAACTGAGCTCTTGACAAGGCTTTTGTGAACACATCAGCAAACTGGTCCTTGCATGAAATGATCTGCACCTCCCTGGCTTTGCGTGCAACTTGTTCACGGACAAAGTGAAAATCGACTTCAATGTGTTTTGTCTGTGCATGAAACATGGGGTTTGCTGTGAGGTAGGTCGCTCCAAGGTTGTCACACCAAAGTATTGGCGCCTTGCTTTGGAATAGTCCCAGCTCCTTCAACAAAGACTGAATCCAAATTATTTCAGCTGTTGCATTGCCAATTGCCTTGTACTCCGCTTCTGTGCGGGACCTTGAGACTGTCGGTTGTTTTTGAGAGCTCCAAGACACAACATTTGATCCCAAGAACACTGCAAATCCACTCGTTGATCTGTGATCATCCGAGCACCCGGTCCAATCCACGTTAGGGAAAACGCTCAGAGTGGTTGTCAGCGACCTGTGAATTTTGAGCCCATGACTGATAGTGCCTTTGATATACCTCAAAAATCATTTCACAGTAGCCCAGTGATGATCAGTAAGGCACTGAAGGAATTCTGGCCGTGTTATGGTCAGATACTGCAAGCCTCCTACAATGCTCCTGTACTGAAAAACTTCATTGTTGGTCAGAGGTGTACCTTTGTTCTTGGATAGTTTCTTTCCCTGTTGCCATTGGTGTACAAATGGCCTTGCATTTTTCCATGTTAGCTCTTTGGAGCAGATCATGGGCATACCTATTCTGTGATAACAGGAATCCACCCTTGTCTGACTTCACTTCAATGCCCAGGAAGTATATTCTAGCAGACCAATGTCTTTCACTGCAAATTCATTTGTCAGCTTCTGTATCAGCTTGTCGGTGGCACTGTTGGACGAACTCACTATGATTATATCATCCACGTAAATCAACATGTACATTGTGACATTCTCCCGGTTGAACACAAACAGAGAAGCATCTGCTTTGGAGGAGCTGAAACCAAGTTCCTGAAGTTTGCAAATTAACCGAGTGCCAAGCTCGTGGAGCTTGTTTGAGTCCGTATAGTGCTTTCTCTAGGCGGCATACATAATTAGATGGAAAGTGAGAATCTTCGTACACAGGGGCTGCTTCATGTAGACTTCTTCTTGTAGTATGCCATGTAAGAAAGCATTTTGAATGTCTATCTGGCGCATTGTCCATCCTCTTGAAACTGCAACTGACAAGATCACTAGGACTACCATGGGCTTGACGACAGGACTATAAGTATCAAGGTAGTCATTGCTGCATCTTTGTTTGAAACCTTTTGCCACTAAATGCACCACGTATCTGTCAATTGTCCCATGTGCCTCTCTTGATTTTGAGCACCCACCTGCTATCAATCAGATTCATTCCCTTCTTTGGTGGCACCAACTTCCATGTTCTGTTTCGGAGAAGTGCTTAAAATTCAGCATCCATGGCTTGTTTCCACTCTTAATGTCGCATGGCCTGAACATGTGTTGTAGGTTCAGCAATAGTAGCAATAGCTAGGGCCGTTATCATTGGATCAACAGCAACGAAAGTCCTTGTTTTATCCGTATAGCGAAAGGTGCCATCATTGAACTCCTTTGGTTGTCTGAGATTATCTCGCAGCCTGGTTCTCATTGGATGATGGGCTGGAGATTCATCAAAGGCTAAAGTATTCACTTGAGGAGAGTGTGGAGAACCTGCAGGGCAAGACACACTACCAGAGTGATTGGTTACAGGGTTAGTTGGGCTATTGCCACTAGAAAAACCATCTATTGCTGAACTGATAGCAGGAGGATTTGCTGCCAAGATATTGTCAAAAAGACACTATTCACTGTAAGGTGAGGACTGACACAGTAGGCAGAACAGTGGAATGGTGTGATGTGTTAAGACTGATTGGTTGTGATCTCGTGGACATTTGCAAAAGGGAGCACTCTCGTCAAACACTACATCACAGGAAATGTACACGCGCTCAGTGGAGCGATCAAGGCACTTGTAGCTTTTGTGGGTTGAGCTATACCCCAAGAAGACACATTGCTTCATTCTGAAATCAAGTTTTCTCGAGTTGTAAGCTTGGAGATTAGGCCAACAAGTGCATCCAAAAACTCTGAGCATAAAGTAATCAGGATTAGAGCCAAGAAGACGATGAAAGGGGGTATCATGGGATATGACCCGACTTGGCATTCTGTTAATCAAGTAACAGGCCGTATGGAAGGCGTCATCCCAAAAGCGAATTGGCATTTGAGATTGTGCTAAGAGAGCTAGGCCGGTCTCGACTATGTGGTGGTTTATTTGGTCTTTGAATTTGTAGGAGAGCATGGAGACGATCACGGTCGGTGACGAGGATGATCAGGACTAGGATAGGGAGATCTGAGGTCCAGACGGTTGAGGATGTCACGTGAAGTGGTCGGGCTAATGCTGAAGCATGTGGAGATCAATGATGGTGAAAGTGAGACGAAGCTACAGGAGGGGATATCTTGGAGGCTTCGTCGCATGTTGAGTTTGGAGCGTTACGGATAGAGTCCGTGGGCTAGAAGAGGTAGAGTTTGAATAAAACCCGTATTAGGAAAGGGTTTTGGGTCTCTTGATTTGAGGAAGAGATTAGGTATTGTGTTCGTGTTTGAATCAAACACGATTAGGGACGTTGGTCTATAAAAGTAGGGAGAGGCTTAGGCTAATGTACTAGTCTTTAGGGCTTTCATCAAGAAAGTTTTTAGGGGTGACGTGAGGGCACTTTGTAGCCAAAAACTTGTTACAAAAATAATAGATCAGATCTATTCCAAAAGAAGTTGATCGGTGGCATGTTTTTTCTGAGCATGGTTCTTCTTGCGTCTTCGGCAACTGGCTAACAGATCTCGTTCGAGTGCAATCGGGCACACAGGAGTCTTGAGTTGGTACTCATTCGAGCGAAAGTGTTTGAGTAGTCGAAGGTTTTCACATAGCTGAAATCTGTAAGTGAGTTCGACCACGTGCAGAGGCGGTGTAGCGAAGCGATCGAGCATGCGATCGAATGACTAGCACATCCGGTTGAACGACTAGTACATCCGTGTGACGAGAAATGGTTCAAGTGATCGTTGTCGACCATGTAGAGATTGATAAAGTGGAAGAAGCAGAGGCAATCATTCACCCCCTCTGATCGTGCCATACGGTCCTATAAGTGGTATCACAGAGGTTGCAATGGCGTCAGATCGAGAATGGTTCTTTGATAAGCCACCATTTTTTGATAGTACAGATTATCTCTACTGGAAAACTCGCATGGAAGTCTTTCTATAAGCTCAAGGTAATGCAATTTGGCAAAAAGTTGAATCTATGTTGGAAGTACCTTCTATCATTACCATCGAAAACACTACTGATGTAGAAGCAAGCGCTAAGGCTAGAAATATTTTGTTGCAAGGTTTAAGTAGAAATAAGTTTGTTAGAATTGCTCATCTTAAATCTATAAATAAAATTTAGACTACTCTAGCCGATTACCATGAAGAATCAAAGTCTATTGGTGTGCGTCAGAATCAATTCAAAAGGGAGTATTCTAAATTTGAGATGAAATCAGGAGAATAAGTAAATGCTCTTTTCGACCACTTTAATAAGATTGTTAAGGATTTGCAATCTGTTGATGTCACATATTCTGATTCTGACATTGCTCGTCAAATTCTAAATTCTTTGGATATGTCTATTTGGAATGTTAGTCACCACTATTAATCATTCTGTTAGCATGGAAACACTCACTCTAAATGATTTTTATTCAAAGATGAAAACACATGAGATTGATGCTTTGGCCAGGATAAACAAGTCAGATTCTCTGGCTTTAGTGACTAACCAAGTTGACGACTCCTCTAGTTCCTCTATTGGTTCCTTGTCTGCATTATGCTCTGTTTTAGATGAACAATTAGAGGAGATCCCTGAAATGTAGCTTGTACTTCTCTCCAAGCGGGTGACCAAGGCAATTAATAATATCAGATCAAGACAAAGAGTTGGTCCAATCAAATGCCATGAATGTGGTGAGCAAAATCACATCAAAATAAATTGCCTTAAACTGAGGAAGGAGGTCAAGGATGACAAAGCATCAACTCGTCGATCTCAAGTCAAGACTGACCCAAACAAGAAACGCAATTATTACAAGGCAGCCAACAAAATAATTTTGGCACTTGAGAAAATTGATTTGAGTGACGATGAATCTGCAAGTGATGAGGACAGTGACAAGGTCAAGGAGGCAGATTTCACAGGAATGTGCTTTATGGCAAGAGTGAGGTTCTCAACAATGTTGATCCCTAGAGTGATCCAGATGAGGTAAAACCTTCCTACTCTAATTTATCTTGTGCTATGCTTAGATTGATATAAGAACAGAAGAAATACAAAAAGAAAACCAAAAATCATGATCATGTTGTTGAAAGTTTAAATTCTGAAATTAATAGACTTAGAGCCTTAATTCCTAATGATGAAGCTTGTGAATATTGTCAAGTCTTACATTCTGAGTTGTAGTCTACAAGAAAAATTAATATGTCAACTTTGATTCAATTTGATGAATTAAAAGTGGAGCACAACTCATCTGATGAAAAGCTAAGACTTGCAAGAGATGAAATAGAGAAGCTCAAGTCTAATGCCTAAGTTCAATCTGAAATTTGCGCTAAGTGTGATCTGCTTCAGGCTAGACTCAATTCAGCTCAGGAATCAATTCAACAAATGATTTATCATGAGACTTCCTCCTGCTCGAACTGTTCGAAGCTTAACATCGAGATAGAAGCGCTAACTAAACAACTCATTGATTTTACTAAGGAGAGATTGGCTCAGTTAAGTGCTTCGAAGGAAATTTCGAATGAATCATTTAACTACTCATCTTATTCTTCTTTGACTAATGAAGCTGATGATTTGTTAAAACAAACTGTAGAAGAGTTCCAGAAGAACGATAGGAAGAAGGAATTTCCAAAGAACGTTGATGTCACAGATTATAGAATCCTAGTAGAGACAATCCGGCGTTACCTGGAGAAGAAAAGGTATGTTCTCATTTTAGATGACGTATGGAGTGTGAATGTTTGGTTTGATAGCAAAGATGCATTTTTGGGTGGCAAACTTGGTCGGATAATTTTTACATCATGGATATATGAGGTTGCACTACTCGCTCCCGAAACCCAAAAGATTAACTTGCAACCCTTGTAAAATCACTATGCATGGGATCTATTTTGTAAAGAGGCATTCTGGAAGAATGAAAATAGGAATTGTCCAGCAGAATTGCACCAATGGGCCCAAAAGTTTGTAGAGAAGTGCAGTTGCTTGCCAATTGCTATTGTGTGCATTGGGCACCTCTTGTCATTCAAGAGTGCAACTTTCTTGGAGTGGGAGAATGTATACAAAAATCTTGAGATGCAATTTATCAACAATTACATCCTGGACATGAACATAGTCTTGGAAGTTAGTTTGGAAGATTTGCCACACAACATGAAGAACTGCTTTCTTTATTGTTGCATGTTCCCAGAGAACTATGTGATGCAAAGGAAGTGGCTAGTTCGGCTTTGGGTTGTAGAAGGATTTATTGAAGAGAGTAAGCATAAGTCATTGGAGGAGGTGGCAGAGGATTACTTGACCGAACTCATCAACCAATGTCTGTTGGTGGAGGTGAAGAGGAATGAATCTGGATATGTTGATGATTTGCAAATGCATGACACCCTTCGTGGTTTAGCTCTTTCGAAGGCATGCGAAGAGAATTTTGGCATTGTCCTTGGTTACTCAAGGACACATGTTATTGGAAAGCACGACGTTTATCAATTCAAAGAGGGGATATTGCACGTCTTATAGGATATGTGCCACATCTGTGCTCCTTGCTTATTTTCCAAAATTCGCTATCTTTTGGTTCACTTCGTTCATTCTCAAGGTCCGTTAAGTTGTTGTCTATTTTGAATCTACAAGATAGTTCAATTGAGAGTCTATCAAATGAGGTGTTTGACTTGTTTAATTTGCGTTGTCTGGGCCTTAGAAGAACTAAAATTAAAAATATCTCATGAGCAATTGGAAGATCAACCACAACAGGTCGAGTATGGAGAACAACCACGACTAATGACCGCAGCAGAACGACGTTGATTCGGAGTCGCTCAGAGACTCTGAAGTATTGTAGCAGTCGGAGACCCTAGAGTCAGAGAGCAGTCAGAGACTCGGAGTCAGGGGACACCGGAGTACTGTAGCAGTTGAAGACCTCAGAGTCGGAGACTCCAGAATATTGTAGTAGTTGGAGACCTAGGAGTTGAAGCAGATGGTCATAGCTATAGTACCTGGTTAATAGTCGTAGCTACAATACTTGGTCGATGGTCATAACTACAGGACTTGGTTGATGGTCGTAGCTACAAGACTTGGTCGATGGTCTAGCTATAGTGCATGGTCCATGGTCATAGCTACAGTGCATAATCGATGGTTGGAGCTACAGTAACCAGTCAGTGGCCATTGATACAGATCTGGTTAGTACTCGATAGTCTGAGCTATAGTACGTGGTCGGTGGTTGATAGCTATAGTACTTGGTCTGTGGTTGGTAGCTACAGTGTGTGGTCTGTACTCGATGATCGGTAGTTATAGGCTTCGCAATTGGTTGTCATAAACTTTGTGGTCAATAATCGATAGTTGTAGGCTTTGTGATCGGCTGATGTAGGCTTCGCATCAGCGGTCGTAGCTTTGCGATCAATAGTCATGGGTTTTGCGAATGGTTGTTGGTGATCGGTAGTCATAGGCTTTGAGTGTTACGATGCTTACTCGTGGTTGTCGAGTACTTGTTGGGCCAGTGGTCTAACTGGCTGTGCATGGCGGTTAGACTGATCGTTCTGATCGGTCTAAGAGTGATTTCTAGAAAACATGGAATTTGTACTCATGGATTTCCTGGTTTCTATTTATTGATGGATGATGGTGTGATATGCGTGAGTGGACTAATGTTGGTCAAGTTGAGAGGTGGAAAATAAGGAGATCGGGCTCATGCTGGAGCACGTGGAGATTAAAGGTGGATGATGCATGGAGAAGCTATGAAAGATGCGGTCTTGAAAGCTTTGACACATGATGAATTAGGAGTTATGGAAGGAATCCATAACTTGGAAGGTTTAGAGATTTTGTAAAACCCGTGTTTGAAAGGATGTGGGTCCCTTAATTTTCAGAACGGATAGAGTTTGATGCCCGTGTTTGATATAGACACTGTTGTAGGAGTGGCCCCGATAGACCATGTGGAGGTGACCCCATGTGTGTGATGAGTAATTGACATCGGTTTTAGGAAAGTCGAGTTTGGTTTGTGTGGTTCGAACTAAGACGTTGCGTGGTGCAGTTGGTTTCGGTCGGACCCTGTCGAACTAGATCGAACGTGCTTAAGTCGTTTATTTTTCGCTTCGATCGGTTTGGGTTTTGAGTATTTCGTCTGATGCTAATGTATGGTTATAATATTTTGAGCGGTGCTATGTGATTTGTTTCTTGTCTGTGATGGCTGTAGGACATCGAGGTGGAGTCGTGGTGAGGTACGGGATGACCGGACTAGGCACAGGCGGTGCTGAGGTCGGAGCGGTCGGATGTGTCGAAGACAGCGAGGACTCAAAGTAGTTGCGAGGCTTGGGCGGCAAGAAATGAGGAAGCTTCCCGGAAGGTGCCGGAGGGGCGTTTTGGTAAAAGCATAGGGCTGCACAAAAGGAAGCGGATTTGGTTCGGGTTAAAGGATAAAGTGAAGGAGTTGTTTGATTTAGCGGGTAAAGCAAGATGTTGAACCCGTTAGTGGGAGGCTATAAAAGGAGAGGGGTAGGCTAGAGAGAAATAGATAGGTGCATGAGAGTTTCCTGGTTGGTTTTCTCTCTATGTCTATGTGAGTAGTTGAGGAGTAGGTGAGGAGAGGGCAGCATGCTTGTCTCCTGTGCATGTGTGCTATGAGTTCTTGATTTTCAAGCATGTATGGGGACTTAGTTAGTGTGAGATTGAGAGAGAGATAAGCTGAGAACAACTCTTTGTAATCGCGTATGTCTCTGTCTTGAGTTAAGAAATCCTATGTGTTGAGTTGTTCCTGCTTTTGAGTTTCTCTTTTTGGTTCAGTTTTTGTTGTGCTCTGAACGTGGATTAATCTCAAAATCAAGTAACCAGTTTATTCCCGAAGAGTATTTTGTAGGCTCGAAGAGTACTCTCGTTTCTCTTTTTTTGCCTCGAATTCATATGGCTGTTTTTCATATGTGGCGTGCCAACTGATCCTAGTCAAGAATCTATATCTCCTTGATGATCTGTATTTTGGGAGAGGGTGAAGCCGCCTGTTCGTGCACTTTTTTTGTTCTCATATTAGCTTTCGGTTTTTCTTCCTGATCATTTTTTATCAAAAGTTGGGTCTATTGTGCTACCTTTCCTTCAGTGTCCGACAGCAAGTAATTTCCTTTTTTTGTTTTTTATTTTGCTTGCCGATTGAGTTTTTGAGCCTAGACTTGGAAGCCTCCGATCCAACCGAGTATTCTTTTCAGTCCAGCCGGCCGCAAGCTTTGACAATACCTTGCTGATCTGTTTTTTTTGGTCTCTATTTTGCAGTTTATGCAGTCGGCCGGTCATCCTTCTTTGTGATGTGAATGTGACCAGGTTTCACTCTCTATGCGGGCAGTACTTGGACAGCAGCTCGCTTGTTCTTTGCTTTAATTCTGTTCGGCTGGTTATGCTTTGCAGTTTCTGGACTCTTGCAATTTTCAGTTTTCTCTCACTGAGTTTGTCAGACTGCAGCCCCAGTCTTTTGCTTTATTCTTGTTCGGCTGCATGCTAGAAGCTTTTGGTTGTGCTGGCAATCTCTGGTTGAGGTGTCTCATCTTTAATCTGTTTTGGTCAGGACAGTCTTCAATTTCCTTTCAGGTTTCAGCAGAAGTAGATTTCTCCTTGATTTTGCTCTTCTTTTTTGTTGTCATTAATGTCTCTAAAATTTGTTGCTTCATAGCTTATTCTGTCAAGCTTGTTTCATCTACTTTGTTGGGTTGATTTTATCTGTCCAGTAAGCACATATATCTTGTTTGCCGAGAAGAAGATAGGTTGATTACTCGGGATAATTTTTAAAAGGGCTCCATTCACCCCCCCCCCCTCTGTCACCATTTTGGTCCTACAATTGGTATCAGAGCCGGTTAGCTCTTCCTCATAGATCTTAACCGGTCTCTAGAGCCATGGTGACAGATAAGTACTCGAATAAGCCCCCGGTCTTCGATAGGATCGACTATCCCTTCTGGAAGAACCGGATGGAGAACTACATCCAGGCTCAGGGCTACGCCATCTGGCGCAAGGTTAAGGTCTGGTATGCTGTTCCTGCCGATGAGAACATCAATGCCGGAAACATGGCTGATGTTGAGGCAAACGCTAAGGCAAGGAACATATAATTCAGGGTCTGAGCAGAAGCAAGTTCGATCATATCTCTCATCTGACGTCGGCCTTCGACATCTGGGTGACCCTCGATGCATACCATGAGGGCACCACCCAGATCAAGACGGTTCGACAGGACCAGTTCAAGCGAGATTACAACAAGTTTGAAATGCTCGCTGGTGAGTCCCTCGATGAGTGCTTTGTGCGTTTCCACAAAATTTTGAGCAACCTCCGAGCGGTCGGTCTCACATACCCTGACTCGGACAATGCTCGACAGATGCTCACAGCTCTGGATTTGCGTGTTTGGGAGATGAAAGTGACTACCATTAAGGACACCACCGATCTTTCGACCTTGACTCTTGACGCGTTGTACTCATGCCTCAAGACTCACGAGATTGACATAGTCTCTCGTAGGTCGAAGTCGCAGTCGATGGCCTTAGTCACCGATCCCAGTCTGGTTTCTGGACCTTCTTCCAAGTTGATTTGTGGATTCTCTCTAGCTGCTCTCTGTGATGTAACTGATGATCAGTTAGAGCAGCTACCAGAGGATCAGTTAGCCCTTCTAGTCAGAAAGTTTTCCCACGCATACAAGAGGGTGAGGGATCGGAAAAGGAGTGGTCCGATAATTTGCTTCGAGGTGGTGGCCCCAACCACATTCGGGCGAATTGCCCCAAGCTGGGGAAAGGAAAGGGCGACTATGGTGGTGTGACTATAGAGCAGCAAGTGTTGTATAATTATTGGAATAGCAAGTGGATACTATATACATTTGTTAGTACAATGTCATTTTATATGTGACGTCCCACGCCGAAGAAGTCTTGGCACAGTTTGACGTGTCAGAAACAACCTAATTACTTATTAAATCTTTTATTTGGGCTCTGTAGGCAATGCAGTACATCATGATAATTTGGTTTGGTACAAACCGCTTTTAGATATTTTGGTGTTTGACTAGCTGCTTTTTGCTAAACCAAGTTGCAAAAAGAGATATTGTCACGTTGCAAGTAACAGAATAAATGCTTGGAATGTCAGAGAAACAACCATTGGATAACAAATTTTGTCCAACTTTAATTTGATTTGCCAAACAAATTGCTAGAATTTTCAAAACTGCTTTTTTTACAGTAACTTTGGAAACAAGAACCGCATAACACAGCACAACAATCAGAAATTGACGCTTAAACAATCTTGAAAGGGGTTTCCTTAGGCACTTTTTAATATGATGATGTTATCATTAGCACAAATATCTACTTGTGTGAAGGTTACCTTTCAATTTTCAGTACAGGCAATAAAAGTACAAGTCATTCTTCAGTTCAAACTAAAGTATGGCTCCATAGAAGAACAGAATAATATCAGTAGTGCATAGTGGACTAGCAAACTAAACAGAAATCAAGTCGTCGTATGTAGGTCAAAATTTTTTATTCTCAAGAAAGTGATCCAAGGCATTAATTATTTAAATTAAGGAATAAGGATGCATATAGGTGCAGATTTTCAGCTCTTGTCGTCTTCTGTATGCATATATCATTCATCGAATTCCTCTTCCTCGGCTGAAGCTTTCCATCGGTCATGCCTTTCCCATTGACGTGCCACAGGTTCATCCATCTTCGATTCCTCATGCTGCAAGCTAGCAAGATCAGTAGTCACATGGACTGGTTATTTTAATTAATCTGGTGATTTGCTTGTCATTTAAAGTTGCACATGATTTTTAATCACTGATGGATTTGTTGTATAGCTAAACCTCGCGAGTCATAGTGTGGAAATTGAGATATATCTTGGTTACATACTAGCTGGAATATTTCCTTATGTATTTGCTATTTGCTCTGTTCTGCTCTGTGGATTTTGCTATTAATTATGGCCTCTATGATCACCAGTTGGGTTGCGCATTTATGCTTGAAATTATGGTGGTTACATAATTTTGGATCACCTGTCTGCAAGACTAGAATTACCTAGTGCAAATATATATTTAGATGATATCTTGGAAAGTTAGATAAACAGCGAACAAATTTATTCCCCTCCCAGTTTACAAGCACAACAGTGTAAGTCTTCGATGCCTGAATGCTTGGGTTAGCCGTAACATTATTTTATATCAATCTTCCATGAGGTAACAAAGTAGATTAAAGTCAGATATCATTTCATCCAAGGAGTACATCTTGCACTAATATTTTATGTGACAGTCAGTGTTATTTGTTTTACAAAAGACTAAATGTTCTATGAGAGATCAAAGCACATTGAAGTCAGATATCATTTCATCCAATGAGTTATTACATAAGGTGATATCAAATTTTGCAAGATTAGTACTCATTTGAATCCAACTGATATGATGAGAAAGTTAGTTCCTACCACTAAGTTTAAGCTTTGCTTAGATTTGGTCAGTATTGGTTGTTAGTCCTTTTAAACATTTGATGCATAAGAGGTATTCCACTATATACATTTGTTAGTACAATGTCATTTTATATGTGACGTCCCACGCCGAAGAAGTCTTGGCGCAGTTTGGCGTGTCGAAAACAACCTAATTACTTATTAAATCTTTAATTTGTGGTCTGTAGGCATTGCAGTACATCATAATAATCTCGTTTGGTACAAAGCGCTTTTAGATATTTTGGTGTTTGACTAGCTGCTTTTTGCTAAACCAAGTTGCAAAAAGAGATTATCTCGTTCCAAGTAACAGAATAAATGCTTGGAACGTCAGAGAAAAAAACATTGGATAATAAAATTTGTCCAACTTTAATTTGATTTGCCAAACAAATTGCTAGAATTTTCAAAACTGCTTTTTTTACAGTAACTCTGGAAACAAGAACTGCATAACACAGCACAACAATCACAAATTGACCCTTAAAGCAATCTTGAAAGGGGTTTCCTTAGGCACTTTCAATTTTCAGTACAGGCAATAAATATCTACTTGTGTGAAGGTTACCTTTCAATTTTCAGTACAGCACAACGATGATGTTATCATTAGCATAAATATCTACTTGTGTGAAGGTTACCTTTCAATTTTCAGTACAGGCAATAAAAGTACAAGTCATTCTTCAGTTCAAACTAAAATAAGGCTTCATAGAAGAACAGGGTAATATCAGTAGTGCATAGTGGACTAGTAAACTAAACAGAAATTAAGTCGTCGTACGTAAGTCAAAATTTTTTATTCTAAAGAATGTGACCCAAGACATTAATGATTTAAAAAATTAAGGAATAAGGATGCATATAGGTACAGATTTTCAGCTCTTCTCATCTTCTGTATACATATATCATTCATCTCACTCCTCTTCGCAACTGAAGCTTTCCATCTGTCATGCCTTTCCCCATTGACGTGCCACAGGTTCATCCATCCTTGATTCCTCATGCTGTAAGCTAGCAAGATTAGTAGTCGCATGGACTGGTTATTTTAATTAATCTGGAGATTTTCTTGTCATTTAAAGTTGCACATGATTGTTGATCACTGATGGATTTGTTGTATCGCTAAACCTCGCAAGTCATAGTTAGTGCAAATTAAGATATATCTTGGTTAGATATTAGCTGGAATAGTTCCTTATCTCTGCGCTATTTCCTCTGTTCTGCTCTATGGATTTTGCTATTAATATGGCATCTATGTCACCAGTTGGGTTGCGCATTTATGCTTGAAGTTATGGTGGTCACATAATTTAGGATCACCTGTCGGCAAGACTAGAATTACCTAGTGCAAATATATATTTAGATGCTATCTTGGAAAGTTAGCTAAACAGTGAGCAAATCTATTCCCCTCCCTGTTTACAAACACAACGCTGTAAGTCTTCGATGGCTGAATGCTTTGTTTTGACTGTAACATTATTTTATATCAATCTTATCCGGTTTGACAGTTATCATTACTTGTAGGAGGTATTTGGAGAATGTAATGATGTGTGTGTTCTATCATCTGTGTTGTTCATAAGATTTTTCCAAAAAGATAGCATACCGCTCACTAAAATTGTCACTACGATGGTGTGTTCGAAATTTATCCTCATTTTATTTTTTATAACATGGTTATATCTCAATATAAACAATGCACAAGTTACAAGGGACCATGACAAAATGACGGTAATATTATATATGATTGGAAGAACAGGAGACCATGAAAGTATCACCATTACTTAAGTTTGTTTTTTGAAGAAAGATCACCGTTAAGTTGGAACTGATATGATCTATGAGATGTACCATTAGTATAACTGAATAGAAAATATTACATGGAATTTCAGAATTTAACTATATATATCCTCTTTTTGTTCATGCTATTGAGGTTTCGGCAGCCGGCCAATTTAAAGTGTAGGTTTTATTTGCAGATGCGGTGAAGAACACAGCTAGCTAGTACTTCCCACAAGGATACAGCATATGGCAGAAGCTGCTGTAGTCCAGGCTCTTATCAAGATTGGTTCTGCTTTTGGAGAAGTAGCACTGGACCTGCTCAAGGACTTCATAAAAAAAGAAGCAGCTCTGCTACAAGAACTACCGGGGCTTGCGAAATGCATCGAAAGGGAGCTAGACATGATTCATAGCTTCCTCATGCAAGTACGGGCAAAGATTCACAGCACTGACAATGAAGTTCTGAAACGCTGGGTGGTGAGAGTGCGGAAGGTCGCTTACCGCGTCGAGGACATAATAGATGAGTACTGCTACAATGTTGCCATGCTGCAGAAGGAAGGGCTTTTCAGTAGAATGGCGCATGCGACCTACTATGCAGCAACTTTTCATAGCATTGCTTCTGGACTGAAGGAAGTAGATCAGGAGATCAAGCATTTGTCGCAACTGAAGGCAAATTATGCCGAATACTTCCGTGATTTACTTAGCAATGCAATTGATAACACTCAAGCTCATCTCTCCCGTGATGGCCCCTTTCATCCAGTTAAAGGAGGCATTGTTGGCATGAAGGAAGAGATGAAATCACTGGAATCATGGTTAGAATCCAATGATCTAACACGAGCAGTGATATCTGTGTGGGGTCTGTTTGGGTTGGGGAAAACAACTCTAGTTAGGAAGGTGTATGAATCTTACAAGGAGCTGAAGAGTTTCGACTGCTATTCTTGGATTGAGGTACCACACCAGTACAACAGTGACGTTATGTTAAGGCAGTTAATAAGGGATCTAAGTGAAGACCAAAGCCAAGTACCTGCCAACCTTGATGGTATGTACGGCAGCAAGCTGAGTGATATATTATGTGCAGTGTTATCGAATCGGAGGTACTTGATTGTGCTTGATGACGTTTGGGATACAGCTGCATTACATGGTTTATCAAGCTTCTTGATGGACAATGGTAATGCAAGTCGGATAATCATCACGACAAGGTCGAGCGATGTCGCTTCACTGGCTCAAGAATCCTATAAGCTCAAGCTTAAGCCCTTATCTGATGACGACGCATTGGAACTGTTTTGCAGAAGGGCTTTCCAGAATTGCAATCTGAAGTGCCCCCCACACCTTGAGAAGTTGTGCGATCAGATTGTGAAAAAGTGTGGTGGCTTACCGTCGGCTATCTGCGCGATAGGTAATGTGCTGGCCGTCAGAGAACAGACGGAGGTGGCATGGAAAACAATGGATGATCAGTTCCAGTGTATGTTGGAGGACAACCCTGGCCTGGGTGAAGTGAGGAGTGCCCTGAGCATAAGCATCTTGTTCCTTCCAAGGCATCTCAAAAACTGCTTCCTCTATTGCAGCCTGTTTCCACAAAACCATACTCTCTCGCGCGAAAGTGGGCAGCGGAAGGATTCGTAGCAAGGAAAGGAAACAGCACCGTTGAGGAAGTCGCAGACGAGTACCTGATGGAGCTGATCCGTGGAAGCTTGCTGCAATTGCTGGAGACAGATGAGCTCGGTAGAGTAGCCTTCTGCAAGATGCATGACATTGTACGTGAGTTGGCTCTCTCTTACTCCAGGAAGGAGATGTTTGGCTTGATAGAAGGAGATCTTCAAACAGATCAAAAGGAAGATGTCCGCCGCTTGTTGATATCGAAGTACAACAAGCACGTCGGATCAAGCATGGAATTTCCTCACCTCCGTACTTTCATTGCCACTAATGGAGCTGCACACCCAGATTTGCTCAAATCTCTCATAGCCAGGTCAAGGTACCTTGCTGTTCTGGAGCTGCAGGACTCACCCATCGACACAATTCCAGCAAACATCGGGGAGTAGTTCAACCTGCAATATCTTGGGTTCAGGAGGACCAAGGTGAAATCCCTTCCAAAGTCGATCGAGAAGCTCACCAATCTGGAAACTCTGGACCTGAAGTACACCGAGGTCGATGAACTGCCGAAGGAGATCAATAAACTGAAGAAGCTGAGGCACTTATTTGCTGAGAAGCTCATCGATCCTAGTCGGAAACAGTTCAGATACTTCAAAGGTGTGCAGCTGCCAAATGGATTTTCTCACCAGGATGAACTTCAGACTCTTGAGACAGTTGAGGCAACCAAGGACACCATCGAGCTGCTGGACTGTGTGACTGCGCTGAGAACCTTGTGGGTCGAGAATGTGCATCGCCCCGACTGCGCAAAGCTGTTTGCTTGTTTGTCTAAAATGGAGAACCTCTCCAGCCTGCTCATCAGTGCTAGCAACGACTGTGAGGTCCTCGACTTCGACGCCTTCAGGCCTGCAAACATGCACCTGCAGAAGCTCATCATCAGAGGCTGCCTTGACAACGGCACATTTGGGAAACCTGTGTTCAGTCAGCATGGGTCACACATCAAGTACCTCTCACTCAGCTCCTCCAGAGTTGGCCCCGATCCGGTCCTGCTTCTTGCAAAGCACTTACCAAACCTCATCTACCTGAGCATCCGGAAATGGTGCTGCACAGAGGAGATGGCTCTCCGTGCAGGGTGGTTCCCTCACCTGAAGACTCTCTTCCTCAGTGACATGGAGCAGGTGCTCAGCATCGCAATTGAGCCATCGGCGGTTGGTAGCCTGGAGGCGTTGTACCTGGTGTCACTGACGTCTATGAAGGGGGTGCCAAGAGGTTTGGAGCATGTTGCGTCGCTCAAGAAGCTGACAGTGTGGGGGCAGCCAGCCGAGTTCAAGTCAGAGTGGGAGAGGGACAACTGGAAGACGAAGCTGCACCATGTGCCAGACATAAGCGTTTGATTCATCAAGGAATGCGTGCTGCATGCATCGATTGCTCTTTTGGTATGATTAGTTGTATCTGAATTTATTCCTGGCTGTCTTGTTTATACAATAATGCCTATCACCAACCTGAACGTGGATGGGAATCTGCAGGAGTTCTTGTCTAGGTTGTTGTGAAGTTTCTGGATTATTGTGATGTGTTTGTGTTGTGCCGGTTCTTGTTTGATTTGCATGCTTGTAATATGTGCGGAGTTACTGGATTCTTGTGAAGTTGTATGAACTATGAAGCCTTGTGTTCTACCCTGAATTGTATGTTTCTAATCCGTGTGATGGATTCCAGTGAAGTTAAATAAAATTCTGAAGATCTGTGTTGTACCGAATATGTTACTTGTTGATCCTGCTGTGTTGCTAGTAATTGCGGTAAGATCTCAAAAAGTTAATAGACGTAGAGGATGGCATGACCTATACTCTATACTCATACATGATTTCGATGTCGAACTCAACATTTGTAAGACATGAAAAAGACAAATACCTCATGAATAGTGATGTGGTGCTATTCACTAAGTATTTGTCTTTTTCGTATGTTTTAAACGTGGTTGAGTTTGACATCAAAATTTTGCATGACTATAGAACATGCCGTCCTCTACATCTCGTAATTTTTTGAGAATTTCATAAAACTTTCACACCTGGATTTCACGTGTTTTTAATACTTAGCTGGCTTTCACTATATATCCTCCTTTATATATGCACCTTCGTTTAGTTCTATTTTATTTTAGGGTTTTGATAATCATCACTCGGATGAAATTAGCCCAAAAATCATTCAAATTTCTAGCCTTTGGATATGCACGAAGATTCGTACGCCACCATCTCTACCTTCTTCTTCGATGATCCCTTCTTCCTCCTCTCCAGCGACTGCTTCTTCCTCCTCTCCGATGAGCCATTCTTTCTCCTCGTCGACAATGCTTCTTCCTTCTCTCCAATGACCCGAGGGGAGAATCCTGCACCCCCATGCCTAAGGTTCACCGTTCCCCCAGGCATAGAGGGAGGCTAGGGGTGGTGGCCTGGCGGTGGGCGATGGTGGAGGCAACGGACGGGGTAGGAGGGTGGTGGTTGGCGCCGGAGGGCGGCGGCGGCGGAATACACTGGCTATTAGGTTGGGCAAGGGCGACACGGCGGGGAAGGGTAGGGGGTGGCGCGGCGAGGTGGCAGGGGCGCTGCCGGCCACAGGTGGTGGAGGGAGCGAGGGTGGCGAGGGGAGGCGCGTGGAGTTGCTCCGGCGAGAGGAGGGTTGCAGCGCCTACAACGAGGAGGGACCGGCATGGAGTGCATTGACGAGGGGGCGGTGTGGGGTGGGAGGCGCGGGGTGGGAGTGAAATGAGGCAGAGTGAAATGGGGCGGAGAGGGGTAGGAGTTGGAGTTAGGGTTACGCACGAATCTCAAAGCAATTGGACGGTGGAAAATTTGGATGAATTTTAGGTAGAAAACATCCGGTTGATTGTTAGACAGTTCAAACTAAATCATTATTTCTAGCTCTCTCAAATGTGCATTACAACTCTATATGTAGTATTTGTTTCACTTTTTCAATAGTGAAAGAACTATATACATCGAAAAGGAAATATCTTGGTATTCGCGGGATGGTTTTCCTCTAGATAAGGTACCTGTGCTAATGAGCTGCTGAACGAATAGGTAAGTTTTTTTCAAGTTTTTATTAGAACAGGACAATTCCATTTCACTAAGGAATCATTGTCGAGTTACAATCATTGGGAAACCAAAATGAGAAAACTCTAGGCAACTCACTCCAGGATATAGCCCACAAACACTCGAGTACAACTGGGTGCCCCCATATTCGTCTAACATCTGAACTTGGTGGGTATTGAACCAATGATCTAGCATGAATCTTGGAAGACACAAGCTTTTTGTTATACTGAAAAATGCAGTGTCAAATTCCAAACAAAGGAAGATCCGGCTTGTGGCCGGATGATGGGGAGGCTGTGTAACCTTCCACCTCCCGGGTTCGAGCACTAGGACTGAAACTGGTGCTCACCTCCGCCTTTAACGAATTGGCAGAGCGTCTGCCCTTTTCAAAAAAAAATCCAAATAAAAGGGAAGCAATATTTTGGTTTGTTCCTCTATATATATATATATATATATATATATATATATATATATATATATATATATATATATATATATATATATATATATATATATATATATATATATATATATATATATATATATATATATATATATATATATATATATATATATATATATATATATATATATATATATATATATATATATATATAGTATAAATAATGAGCACCTAGGTGTCAGGCACCTAGTCTCCTACCTTTGGATTGCTTTTAGATGCATGCTAGTGTGATTGAGACTTTCCATCCATGATTAAGACTTTCCTTCCATGATTGATTTAGCATGCCTAATATATTACATACCATACATACCATTGCTCTAGCACGTATCTAAAAGCAATCTAACTAGGGAGCCTAGGTGTGCAGGCACCTAGGTGTCCCATTTCAATATCTATATATATATATATATATATATATATATATATATATATATATATATATATATATATATATATATATATATATATATATATATATATATATATATATATATATATATATATATAGGAAAATTACATAAGGCACCATGGTGCCTAGGCACCAACATCCGATACACGTGTATGATTGATAATTTTTTGAGTTTGGGTATGAAAATGTTTTATACCCTTGATATATTTATGGTAAGTAAGTTTTGAACTCAGTTCAAATTAGTTTGAACTACTTTTGAGTTCAATGCAACTACAAGTGAGTATATACCATAAAAATAGTTCAAACTAATTAAACTGAAGTTGAATTTAAATTTTTTGAGTTTGACATCTCAAATATACTTTTTATGGGTATATAAAGATACCCACATCAAACGTTATGAATCTCAAGCAAATCAACGGGTATTGATATTGGTGCCTAGGCACCATGGTGCATGAAACACTGCCCTATATATATATATATATATATATATATATATATATATATATATATATATATATATATATATATATATATATATATATATATATATATATATATATATATATATATATATATATATATATATATAGGAACGTATCCAGTGCTAACAGCTATTCGGTGCTAACATGTGAACTCCGTCATGAACCATCGGATGTACCTCAAATGGCTCGATCGTTGAAGGTGGAAGCACCCAACTCACTTATACATTTTTGCAAAAATATCCTTACCGGTTCGCACTCTTTTTTCCTCCTCGCCTCCCCGTTTCCCTCGCGCACGCCTCGATCTTATCCGCTCCTCGCCGCACTCGTCTCCCCTCCCGATCCGCTCCACAGATTCTCCCCTCTCGCCGCACTCCTCCTTCGGCTCCCTCCCCGGCGGCTCCCTCCTCAGCCCCCAGTGCGGCTCCGGCCCCCGGTGGCTCCCTCGGCCCCCAGTGCCGCCCTCCGGTCCCCGGTGGCTCCCTTGGCCCCCAGTGCCGCCCTCCGGCCCCCGGCGCCGCTCCACCTTCTCGCCCCCGCGCCGCCTCTGCCCCGCCTCCCTCCACCACCGCCGACGGTGGAGCGGCGCCGACCACCTTCCAGACCCAACTAGGGCTTGGGCCGACGGTGCCGCCTCCCTCCACCACCGCCTCCCTCCTCCCGAAGACCCCGTTCGCGGGTGCCGCCCCGTCCTTTCCCCCACCTCCACGAGCCGGGACGACGCCCCCCTCCACCACCGCCGCCTTCCTCCCGAGCTGCGCAGAGGAACAACCTGGAAGGATCATAATGAACAGAGGCGACCTAGTGCTTGTTTTTGTTTACTCCAATTTTTGTTTATTGTGTATGCTCTTCTGAATGTATCAGTTTGTTTGTTGCTGAACCACTGGGAGACCTGAAATTGAAGTCATCAGTACTGGAGGAAATAAGAATTCTTGAAAATAAGAACTGGTGGATTGTTCTGTGCGAGGAAATCATCAGTACTGTGATTCTCTGCCTGTTTGCTATATCCAGTCTGAAGAATTCGGTTGGCAGCAGACATATGTGGATGATGGGTGCAATTGGCCTGTTGTTGTAAACTTCAGTGGTAGTTTTTACCATGTATTGAATTTATTTTGGTTCAAGGTAGGTAATCTACATTATGTCATGATGTCAAGGATTATGTCTGAATCCAAGTGTAAATTTCTCCTGATGTAACAAACATATTGACATGAATGAAATGGAATGTTCTCCACTGGTGCTGAGAATGTTCAATTTGGGAATTACCATCGCAAGATGGCAGCATAATCTATCTTTATGTCTCCACGTTCACAGCAATCCGATCCTTTCATCAAGCAAATAAAATCGAGAAGGCCGTTTTTTGTTTGAGACAATTATTCATCAGACAATTATTTCACACTGAAGATAGCATGCACGCCTGATACATCACTGATTCACTGATACATCACTGAACTGCAAGGTCCTATGGTTATGGACAGTTGTGGTAGCAGGAAACCAATCTACTGCCCAGAAAGAGTGAGATTAGGTGGATAATCTTTAACAAATCTCTCCCTGTAATTTGGGCTGAATGTAACAAGTTTAGATGCCAGAGGATAACCTAAAGGAAGGGACATAACCTAAAGAAAAAGGCAATGTGGGATCTGTCATCACTGAAATGCTTATGATCCTTTTGTTCATCTGCTGTCTTTGCTGGTTTGTCTGCTGGTTCATCAATCTACAAAAACAGTAGTCATTTTCATTCAATCCCAGGCATTCTCAGGTTTCTCAGGTTCTACACACACAACATTCTCAACATCTGATCAAATCAGCACACATCATTAATCTCAGGTTTCTCAGGTTGAATGCACATTCTCAGATTCATTCAACAAACAAACTCATTCTCAATAAACAAACTGATACATTCAGAAGAGCATACACAATAAACAATCCACCAGTTCTTATTTTCAAGAATTCTTATTTCCTCCAGTACTGATGACTTCAATCTCAGGTCTCCCAGTGGTTCATCAACAAACAAACTGATACATTCAGAAGAGCATACACAATAAACAAAAATTGGAGTAAACAAAAACAAGCACTAGGTCGCCTCTTTTCATTATGATCCTTCCAGGTTGTTCCTCTGCGCAGCTCGGGAGGAGGGCGGCGGTGGTGGAGGGGGGCGTCGTCCCGGCTCGGGGAGGTGGGGGAAAGGACGGGGCGGCACCCGCGAACGGGGTCTTCGGGAGGAGGGCGGCGGTGGTGGAGGGAGGCGGCACCGTCGGCCCAAGCCCTAGTTGGGTCTGGAAGGTGGTCGGCGCCGCTCCACCGTCGGCGGTGGTGGAGGGAGGCGGCACCGTCGGCGGTGGTGGAGGGAGGCGACACCGTCGGCAGAGGCGGCGCGGGGGCGAGAAGTTGGAGCGGCGCCGGGGGCCGGAGGGCGGCACTGGGGGCCGAGGGAGCCACCGGGGGCCGGAGGGCGGCACTGGGGGCCGAGGGAGCCACCGGGGGCCGGAGCCGCACTGGGGGCCAAGGAGGGAGCCGCCGGGGAGGGAGCCGAAGGAGGAGTGCGGCCAGAGGGGAGAGTCTGTGGAGCGGATCGGGAGGGGAGACGAGTGCGGCGAGGAGCGGATAAGATCGAGGGGGCGTCGCGCTGAGGGAAACGGGGAGGCGAGGGAGGAGAAAAAAAGAGTGCGAAGCGGTAAGGATATTTTTGCAAAAATGTATAAGTGAATTGGGTGCTTCCACCTTCAACGATCCAGGCCGTTTGAGGTACATCCGATGGTCCACAGACGGAGTTCACATGTTAGCACCGAATAGCCTGTTAGCACTGGATACGTTCCCATATATATATATATATATATATATATATATATATATATATATATATATATATATATATATATCTTGCGACATGACTTAATAAGTGGCTAAGGTGATGATATGCAAAGAAACAACATATGGAGTCAAAGCTTTTGTACACACTTGATGAAGTAGCGTCGCATGACTCACCAAGTTCTTCGAGTCGTGGTGGTATGTGGTATCTGAAGCTCGATAAGGCCTAACAAAAATTAAAGTTTCACAAAAAGTAATTAAGAATAATATTTTCGGCTTTTTTTTTTGCTTTGGGCCCAGCCTTGTCGGGCCAGTCTTTTTTTAGATAATGGAACCAGGTTCCAGCCGCTACATCCCCTAGAGGATGTACAAAGCCGATCAAAACAAAAACAAGTTCTTAGGCTCAAGAAGTCAAAGAGAAGAAAACAGCCACACAAGGCAGTCCAAGACTAGATAAAAGGAAAGAACCAATACTAAGCCTCAATTCTAGTCCTAAACTTCCAACCAAATTTGGCAAACACTTCCATGATCACAGTCTCCAAAAGTTTGCAACCGGCTTTGAAGCTTGCTCTATCCTCCTCTTTATGAAGCAAGGACCACCACGGATCCAATGCGTAGCCTCAAGATTACCCGCAAAAAGAGTTAGATTTAGCGTTATCAAACACCATATCATTTCTATTCAACCACATGGCCCAACAAAGAGTGCAAAGACTGATAAAATTTGTTTTTTGAGCTTCGGCCTAAGGCCAAAAAGCCAAGAACCAAACATATGTGAGATACTAGCGGGAGGTTGAATTCCAAAAGTGATATGCACGGTGTTCCAAATGAATCTAGAGAAATGGCAATCAAAAAAACAAATGTTGTATTGTTTCTAAGGAACTACAAAAACAACACCTAGTGCCCCTTGCCACCTTCTTTTTGCAAGATTATCTTTAGTGAGCGTTACACCTTTTTGGAGGTATTAAAGGAAAATTTTAATTTTCAGCGATACTTTGAGTTTCCAAAGTGGACTTTTACTAGAAACCACTCCATCTAGTAACAATGCCATGTACATGGAGCGAACCGAAAAGATGCCACTATTATGAAGATTCCAAACAAAGGTATCCTTGCCATCATTAAGATTAACTGAGATTATAGAAGACACTAGCTTATGCCAATTCTCCAAATTTTCATCCACCAACGCCCTTCTAAAGGAGACATTAAGTGGAATAGAGTTCATTACTTGTGCTACTGTAGCATTTTTCCTTCGTACCAAGCTATAAAGGGATGGGTAAACAGTTCCTAGCGATTTGCCCCCTATCCAAGTGTCTTCCCAAAATCTAATTTAGGTCCCGCTTTGGATCAAGAAGGAGCCACCCTCCAAAAATTGGTCCTTAACTTTCATTAGACCGGACCAAAACTGAGAGTCCCCGGGTTACTTTTGTCGGGCCAGTCTTGGGATAGGCTTTTCAAGGCTAGGCATTTCTAGGCCCTGCTGGGCTCATGAGTCATGAGTAGGTTAGTGATAGCAATATACTAAGTTTAGAGCAACCATTGATACAGTACCTCACAAGAAATCAAATGTGAACAAATACAAATATCATCGATGGTCGATTAACACAAAATATGAATGAAAAAACGTATGGAAAATTTATGAGAAGTTTTAAGAGTTAATTAACGGAAAAGTCTATTGCACGGTCTCCACCTCGTACCCCCTTCCCATCTTTAATAAATTGCCGGTAGTTTCCATGCTGGCCTGGCAAAAATGATTCACATAACTACTTTATTTTCTTAATTTAACTTTTTATGATCTCCAAGATGCAACTTTGACCATTATTTTTTAAAACTTTATAATAAGATATACTAACAAAATTATAAATTATGAAACTTGAGGGACTATATAAGAAGGTCTAGATTTAGTTATATTAAACCATTGTCAATTTTGTGAAGTTGAATTTTAAATTTATAAAAGATTTGAAAATTTTTGTCAGGTTTGAGTAGGGATGGAAACAGATCGGATACAATCGAATAGTCTCAAATACGAATACGAATCCATATTTTAAAACAAATATGAATACGAATTCAAATATTTTCAAATACGAATACGAATCGAATGTCATAATGAATACGAATTCTAATTGAATATATACTTAATTCAGTCGAATACAAATATCCTCTTACAACTTCTGTAACAAATCTCGGTAGAACAAATTTATGTAATATGATCGAATACGAATCTCGGTTGGCATAGAAAATGGATCAAATACGAATCAAATAGTCTCAAATACGAATATGAATGCGAATACAAATATTCTCAAGTATGGATACGAATATTGTCGAATACGAATACAAACATTTTTTAATGCGGATTTTGCTTACCACATTCGCGTTTTCTCGGATACGAATATCGGATAAAACGGATTATCTGTTACCATTTCTCACCCCTACGTTTGAGTCCTAGCGAGACTGGTGGAACCAGCCAAACCGATTGTGCCTAGCGGTTTGATTGACCGAGCTCAGCTGTGTAGGATCGGAAATGGCAACAGAGGGGGTGAATGGTGCCTTCAAAATTTGCCCCCAGAGTATTCACACAACATGCTTCTTCTCTTCGATAGCTACAAAAGCTATGAAGAATGAAAGCTCATTCCTACTAGAAATCTATGGAGAAAACACCCAGAAATGAAAAAGGCAAGACAAGAGAACCAATTGTAGCCGGGCAAAGATGCATGCATGAAGGGGCCGGTCGGACCGCTCGAGCAAAGCCGGTCGATCGCCGCTTAAAGCCGGTCTGACCGCCAGCCCTTGGCCGATCTGACCGCCAGCCATCCACCGGTCATACCACTCGGACCATGCCGGTCTGACCGCCATGCATTTTCCGGTCTGACCAGTGGCAAAAGTGCGGTGTGACCGCTAGGGTTAGCGGTCTGACCGGGCTGCGAAGAAATAGACGCCCGACTGAAGATCTTTTTGCCCAGAATTACTGAAAAGGCATTTCTCAGAGAAATTGATGATTTGCTGCTGATCTCCTCAAGCCTAACTAGCAAGACCTTGACCTAAATAGCATAGAGCTCTCAGGAAAACAAGAAAACTCATCACAAGAGCAAGAAACAAAGATTTGAGCTGAAATATGACATTTCAACAGAAGATGAGACTGATTTCCAAATTACTCTTCATTCTCGCATCTTTTGCTCATGAATCTTTGTAACTAGCAGGGAGATCATCTCAAAAGAAAGAACCACTCTCCAAAACAAGATTCCATCAAGAAAATCAAAAGAGCAAGTGTCTTCTCACTTCGAACCCTAGACTACTGCAAACACGGGAAATGCAGATGACAAGAAATAAATGCAAATCAACCACTCTCCTCATATTGATTCAAAACATGAATGCTTACAAGAGAGGAATGATTACAACAAGGAATCAACACTACATCCCCATACGCAATTAAAAGGGAATGTCTCTCATCTCACTCCAGAGAGAAACACACACGCACACAACACAGAGCACACTGCTCACTCCCTCTCTTGAGCTCTCACTGCAGGAATGCCCTCTACTGCTTGCCTCCTCACAACATATGAAGGCAAAGGCTCCCACTCAAAGAAGGAAAGCAAGAATTGTAGGCCAACACCCACTCCCTTGCTCCATACACACAAGAGGCAAGGGTCAAAGTCAACATAACCAGGATTTGGAGGGAAAACTAGCCTCCAACTCATGGCTTGAGTTAATTTTCCAAATTGCCCCTCAAGCACCTTCCCGGGAGCTTCCTGCAACCGGCACCTTGACCGTCTGGATCTCGACTCCTCCCTGAGTCTAGTCCCGGTTCGCTCCGCTGCACACGACCACACCCGGCATCCTGACCGTCTGGACCTCCGACTCCACCTGAGTCTAGTCCCAGTCCACCTCGCTGTTGCCCGTCGTGTCCACCCGACTCCGACCGACTGGACCTCCGACTCCACCTGAGTCTAGTCCTGGTCTGTTCCATCGCACACGACCACAACCGACATCCAATCATCTGGACCTCTTACTCCTCCCTGAGTCTAGTCCGGTCCACTCGTCGTCGCCCGTCGTGTCCATTACCGGTAGCTCCAGCTCCGGTTCCTCGTCTCCCAACTCGCAACCACCTTAGCAGCCTCGATCATCTTCGACATTACTGACTATCTGGAGCTCAACACCTCCTGTGCCTAGTCCCGGTCCTCCTCGCCTCACCATGACCTAGCTCCAAAGTCCTGCAGTCACACAGACAAGCAAACCGTCACATAGCACCGCACGAAACAGCATAATCAACATTAGCATTAAAGAAAGGTACTCAACCCTAGAATACCCAAAACAAACTCACACTCACTAACACAACCGTCAATTACTCATCACAAACATGGGGATACCTCCATATGGTCTCTCAAGCTGTTAGACTAGGGCAAAGTCAGTTTTTGGCAATGAGTTCTGTCTTTTGGGGAATTTGATCGTGGTTTGGTTATTTTGGCCCCAGGTCAGTGCATTCATATTGCATAAAGCATGTTGAGCTAACATGGGTCAAGTTGTAAAGAACTTGTGTATAAAAATGATTTCTTTATCTTTAAATGTGTAGGGAAGTTTAGAGTCGACTATGATCAATAGTGAGAGCTAGGACTGCGCTTATGGAGGAACCAAGGTCCAGAATGCTCAAGAATGCTAGTTGAGATGGTGGAGCTTAAGCATGATACAAGAAGAAAAGGAAGGTTTAAGGGAAGGTTCGAATGAAGGGTTGCACCAAGTAGTTTGATCAGTCCAAGTGAGGCGTGGTCTGATTGAACCGAAATAAGTGAAACTTGATGATGTGTCGTAAGCCATTGGTGCACCTACATATGGCAAGCATGATGATTGTTTACAAGAGAAGGTGAAGACCAATTAAAGGCGAGGGTATTTTGGTAGTTTGCTAAATACTGAAAACTTTGTTGGATCAAAACCGCGACACTTGAGTGACGCTTGGGAAAACAGTCTAGGTCAAGGAGATGCTGAGAAGATTAAGTAGATCAAACGCTAAAGACTTAGCAGATTCGGGCTCATGTGCTTTGAAAAGTATGCATGAGTTAAAAATGAGTGTAAAACCTGTGTTGTGTGAGATTAATGGTGTTGTAGGGGTGGCCCCCACCTAAGCCCAGCAGGCCTGTTAGGAGGTTATAAGAACCAGAGTAACATGTGTAATGACTCAAATGCCCCTAATGGGGATGTACGGATGTAAGGGCATAATTGTAAAAGTATACTCCATATGAATATATATATCAGGATGAGGGGGAGGGTGAGGCAGAACACTCCCACCTCTCCACTACCATCTCTCTCTCTGTTTGGTCTGTAACCACAACAGTTGGCGCTGTCCGTGGGGAGGACAAGGACAAGCCTGAAGACCGAAGAAGAAGGATGGCACCGAAAAAAGCTTCATCAGCGGCGGCGAAGGGAAGGAAGACGGCTGGGTCAGAGCGGCGCGTGAATACCAGGACTTCGGCAGCGGCCGTCAAAGGAGCTGACGGTGGCGCAGGCGTAGCGGTCGTGGGCGTCGGCGCTGGCACTACAACGACCGACCCCGCCGGCGCCGCTACAACGACATCCAACCCCGCCGCTGGCACTACAACGACCGACCTCGCCAGCGCCGCTACAACGACATCCAACCCCGTCGCTGGCACTGCAACGACAGCCCCCGCCACCCTCGCCGGCAGCGCGGATCAGACGGCCGGGGGTAGCCGCAATGAAGCATCCGGCGGATCCAAAGATCGTGAGGTGATGGTCCCTGCACCGACCCATCCGCTGGGTGTTCCGGCTGCTAACAAAGACTCGCGGTGGAAAGCGCCTACTAGCAGCCCTCAACGCGTTCGGCGGGAGCTAGGGGACCTCGCGAGCCGCTCGAGATATGCAAGAGGCTCGAGCCGCAGAGCGCGCCAAGATTCGCGCCCGAGCCCACGCCGAGAGGGCGACAACCACGGCCCCCACGCCTAGCCGCAGCCGCGGCGACGCCAGATCCGAGTCCCCTTTGGCGGGCTGCAACAGCGGTGTGGCCCAAGACTTCAAGTTTCCTAGCGCCATCGACACGCATAAAGGCGTCACGGACTTCGCGAGTTCGCGGCGCAGGTACGAAACCGCGATCGAGGCTGCGGGCGGAGACGACACCACGAAGGCGAAGGGACTCCCCCTCGTGCTGCAAGGAGTGGCGCTCTCTTGGTTCTTTACCATAGAGCCGGGCTCCATCTACGCGTGGGAGCAGCTCCGCGACCGCCTTCACAACAACTTCCAAGGAAGCTATGTCGAGCGAGTCGACGCAGACCAACTCTTCGCTGTGAAGCAAAAACCCTCGGAGAAGCTCCGGGACTACTTCAAGCGCTTCGCCAAGATTCGATGCCAAGTGAAAGACGCATGAAACCACCGCCGCACGCGCCATACAGGGCCTTCGTCCGGGCCCGATGGCCAAGTACAATGCGCGAAAGCCAATCAAGACGGTGGCGAAGCTCTTCGACAAAATGGACGAGTATGCAAAGGGGGAGGAAAACGCGCGAAGACGCAGCATTACCGCCCTCGACCTCACCCATAAGGAGCGCCCCGCGATCGGGGCGGTGGTCACTCCGGCGGGCCGCACCGAGAGCCCCGAGGAGGCCCTCCCAAGGCAGCGATACTGGGTGCGTGAAGGCCCTTCAAGGAGCAGGCATAAACCTCGGCGCCACCAGCGCAGGTCACAGGTGGCCCATCATGTCCTCGACACCGAGAGCGCCCGCCAAGGACCCGACCCCGCCTCATGGAGGGGAGACCGGGGATCAGAAGACGGACTTGGTTGCGGCGGCCAACCCCACGCAGAACAAGAGCTCCTACATTATGGCAAGTGGTGCGAGGTACACGCGCACGGTGATCATTACACAAGAGCATGCACCGCAGCTTATGGAGCCGCGAGGGTGACGGCCGGGCCTCGGGCTCGCCTCCTCGGCCTCGCCGAGCCCACGTGGGGCACCAAGGGGTAGCCCCCTGCGAGCCACCGCAGCGGAGGGCGCGCAGCATCACACCGTCAGCGTCATCACCGGAGGTTCCTCCTCAAGGGCCCCCGGGGAGCAGCCGCAATCGCGGATGCCGCCCTGCAACATCACCTTCGGCTTGAACGACGCCAGGGGTGTGGAGTACCCTCACCAAGACCCTCTAGTCGTCCAGGCCCACATAGCACGCTGTGATGTCAGGCGCGTCCTTGTCGACGGGGGAAGCTCCATGAATATCTTGTTCGCAAAGGCCCTCGACCGTATGGGGATCCCCCGCAGTTGGCTAGAGCAGCCAGGAGCTCCACTTCAAGGCTTCGGAGGTCACCCGCTCTAGGCCTTGGGGCACGTGTCCCTTCCGGTCACTTTCCGTCACGAGGGCAACAAGGGTAACATCCGGACCGAGCATGTCATTTTCGACGTCGTGGATATCCCACATCCCTACAACGCCATACTGGGGCGACACGCCATCAACTCCTTCGAGGCGATCCCACACTACACGTTTTTGTGTATAAAGCTCCCGGGCCCGGAGGGTGTTATCACCATCCTCGGCGATTAGGACCTGGCCAGACGTGCTGAGGTCGGCAGCCGAGTTCCGCATCGCCCGGTGCATGCCCTCTCCGACACGCTCGGCGATGGGCCCTCCGCCCCCGGGTGGACGCCCAAGCCTCGGCTCGAGGGCGGAGTCAAGAAGGTGCCGCTCCAGGTGGAGGGGCAGTTTGTGTCCATCGGCGAGGGGCTCCCCCCGGGGGTCGAACGGGATCTACTCCGAGTGCTCCAGAACAACATTGACATTTTCGCATGGTCCCCGGAGGACATCAAGGGCGTAGACCGAGCAATAATCGAGCATCGCTTGGCGGTCCGCCCCGACGCCAAGCCGGTCAAGCAAAGGCTTCGGCGTATGTCGATGGATCGGCAGCAGGTGGCCAAAACAGAGGTGGCGAAGCTTCTTCACGCCGAGGTCATTCGCGAGGTCCACCATCCAGAATGGCTCGCTAACCCAGATTAATCAAAAAGATACGGGGCTGGCGTACAGATCGACTTTACGGCACTCAACAAGGCGTGCCCAAAGGACAATTAGCCTTTGCCGCGCATCGATCGCTTGGTCGATGCCACCTGGTGCGAAGCTAATGAGTTTCTCGACGCCTATTCCGCTACCACCGGTATACATGGTCAAGACGACGAGGAGAAGACCAGCTTCATCACACCACTTGGGACGCTCGCCGCCGAATGCCCTTTGGCTTGAAGAACGCAGCGCCACCTTTACCCGCCTCGCCGCTATTGCCCCGCCGCCCAGCTCGGGAGGAACGTCGAAGCTTACGTTGATGACGTGGTGGTCAAAACCCGCAGCTTGCTCGCATGGCCGGACCTCCGTGAGACCTTCACAACCTCGGAAGGCGGGCATCAAGCTCAACCCCGACAAATGTGTCTTCGAGTGCAAGCGGCAAACTCCTAGGTTTCTCGTGTCCGACGGGCATCCGGCGAACCCCGATAAAGTAGACGCCATCTCGGGTATGGAGCCGCCAAGACGACGAGGAAGTCCGAGGTGGCGGCCGCATGGCAGCACTAAGCCGCTTCCTATCCGAGCGGCGAGCGGGCCGCCATTTTTCAAGACTCTCCGCGGGTGCGATGGATTTCGTTGAGACGGCGATTGCGCGAAGGCCTTCAACGAGCTCAAGGAGCACCTGGCATGCCTCCCCACTCTGGTCGCCCCAGCACCAGAGGCTCCCCTCCTGCTCTATCTTGGCGTCAGCCACTGCGGTCAGCGCTGTCCTCGTCTTAGAGGAAGGCGCCATGCAGCGGCCCGTATACTTTGTCTCTGAAGCCCTCCAAGGCGCCAAGACAAGATACACGGAGCTTGAGAAGCTCGCCTACGCGCTGGTCATAGCCTCCAGGAAACTTCGGCATTATTTTTTGGCCCACCCGATCACAGTGCCTTCCTCGTTCCCACTGGCAGAGATGTTACACAACAAGGAGTCCACAGGGCGCATCGGCAAATGGGCTGCCGAGCTCGCTCCCTTCTCCTTGACATATGCTTCACGAACGGCAATCAAATCCCAAGTCCTTGCGGATTTTCGCCGAATGGACCCCGCCGCCCAACCCGCCCAGCGCACGATGACCCCGTCGGACGCCACCATTGACGGAGCTTACGGCGCGCGGCGCGGCGTAGGTGCGGTGATCGCCACGCCCAAGGACAGCATTTGCTATACTCGCGCGCCTTGCCTTCCCGCCACCAATAACACGGCTGAGTACGCAGGCGCCGCTCTTTGGCCCGGCGGCTCAAGGCGATCGGCGCAAGACGGTGCTAGTCTGTACCGACTCACGCTTGGTGGCTGGTCATGTGGACAAGTCATATCAAGCCAAGGACCCTGAGTTGGCCAAGTACCTCGCGGCCGTGAGAGCGAGGGAAAGGCACTTTTTGGGCGTCACCGTCAAGGCCATCCCCCGCGCGGAGAACGAGCAGGCCGACGCCCTCGCTAAGGCGGCCAGCCAGCAACTTCCCCCCGGATGGGGCGTTTTACGAAATATTATTGCAGGCGGCCATCGCGCAGGACAACTGGGACGCGGCACTTGTCCACCACATCGACCGGCCAGGCGACTGGCGAGAGCCCATCTTCAATTTCTTGCAAGGCATCGCCGAGCCGGAGAACCCCGCCGAGCTTCGGCATTTGCAGCACCGCGCAAGATCCTTCCAGGTGTTCGAAGGGATACTCTACAAGAGAGGGGTTTGCGCACCGCTCCTGCGCTGCCTCTCGACTGAGGGGGGGAAAGGAGCTCCTTGCGGAGATCCACGCGGGCGCGCGCGGATCTCACCTGGCACCGAGGTCATTAGTCGGCAAGGCGTTTAGGCAAGGCTTCATCGCCAATCGCCATTACCGACGCCAGACCTCGTCCGTCGGTGCCAAGGGTGTCAGTGGATGGCGCGCATAATCCGCAGGCCCCCGACGACCCTCAACCCCATTCCTCCGGTGTGGCCACTGGCACGCTGGGGCATGACATAGTGGGACCACTTGCCCGAGCCCGTGGGACCTACGGTTCGTGGTAGTCGCGCCGAGTATTTCTCCGGATGGCGGAGCGGTCGCTCGCTAAAGTAACCTCTGCGCCATCTGGCGCTCGCAAAACATCATATGTCGTTTGGCGTGCCCCGGAGCTCACGGCTGACAACGGCCTGCAGTTCAACGCCACCTCTTCAAAGAATATTGTGACAAAGATGGGCATCACCTTCGATTCGCCTCGGTAGGGCATCCCGACCCAACGGGCGGTCGAGCGCGAATGGCGCCATCTCCGCTGCCATCAAAAGCGCTGGTCGGGTTGCCGAAGGCAAGTGGCTGCGAAGCTTCACGGCGTTCTTTGGTCGCCGCACAACGGTAACGCGCCCAACGGGATTCACGCCGCTCAAGCTCCTTTCGCGACGGCGTTGACGCCCGAGGAAATCAAGGCGGCTCGCGAGGGTCCTCATCCAAGCACCAAGAGGAGCGCCGTGTGTCCTGGACCTCCTCGACGGACGCGCATGCAGCCCACCATGTCGAAGTATGCGCGCGCAGACAATGCGCACTCGGGACCGCCTATGTGCCCGCCGATTCAAGCTCGGGATCTCGTTCTCGGTGGCGCTCAGCGAGACCGCCGCAAGCTGGAGTCCAAGTGGGAAGGCCCGTACATCGTGATGGAAGCATTGCCGGGGACGTATCGCCCGCCACGCTCGAAGGACAAGCCCTCCGACACACATGGAATGCGGACAAAGCGCGCGATACTACGCCTAGAAGCGGGGCGACAAGTATAGAGCCACCACCCCTTGTTATACAATGCTCGCCTGCAAACGGAGTTCAATAAAGATTGCTGTTCCTGAGCATTGTCCGCTCTGCGCTGAGTAACAAAGTCCATGGACTCTAAATAAGACGTAGCGCCGAGGTCCGCCGCACGCGCGAGTCTCCTGACTATAAAGGAAGTCGAAGCGCCGAGGTTTGCCTCGCACGCGCCGACCCACGGACTCTAAATAAGACGTAGCGCCGAGGTCCGCCTCCGCACGCGCAGTCTTCTGACTATAAAGGAAGTCGAAGCGCCGAGGTTCGCCCCGCACGCGCCATCCACATACTCTAAATAAGACGTAGCATCGAGGTCCGCCTCGCACGCGCGAGTCTCCGGACTATAAAGGAAGTCGTAGCGTCGAGGTTCGCCTCCGCACGCACCGCCACGGACTCTAAATAAAGTCGTAGCATCGAGGTTCGCCTCCGCACGCGCCAGTCTGCGGACTCTAAATAAGACGCAACGGGGGGACGCCCTCGCGCGCACCAGTCTAAGGACTCTAAATGAAGTCGAGCGCCGAGGTTCGCCTCACACGCGCCACCCACGGACTCTAAATAAGACGTAGCGCCGAGGTCCGCCTCGCACGCGAGTCTCCGGACTATAAAGGAAGTCGAAGCGCCGAGGTTCGCCTCGCACGCGCCACCACGGACTCTAAATAAGACGAAGCGCCGAGGTCCGCCTCGCACGCGCGAGTCTCACGGACTATAAAGCAAGTCGAAGCGCCGAGGTCCGCCTCGCGCGCGCCACCCACGGACTCTAAATAAGACGAAGCGCCGAGGTCCGCCTCCGCACGCCGCAGTCTCCGCACTATAAAGGAAGTCGAGCGCCGAGGTTCGCCCGCACGCGCCGCCCACGAACTCTAAATAAGACGTAGCGTCGAGGTCCGCCTCCGCACGCGCGAGTCTACGGACTATAAAGCAAGTCGTAGCGTCGAGGTCCGCCTCCGCACGCGCCAGTGTACGGACTCTAAATAAGATGCAGCGGGGGAACGGCCTCGCGCGCACTAAGACGCGGAGGTCTTCCCCTCGCGCTCGGGGGCAGGTAACACCAAGAATAAAGTGCTACTTGGTTTCATTGCAAAAGCAAGGGGGTTACATGATTACAAGCATGAGAACCAGTACATCATCCTCCCGCCCTACCCGACCAACCGCTCAGTCTTGGCGCGGTGCGGACGAACCCGCGCCGTTGTCGTCGTGTTGTTGGAGGACTCCTTCGAGCCAGCGGAGGAGGTCCCCCTCTCCATGCAGCGTCTGCTGCACGGCGACCCTTGCTGCATCTTCCCGGCGCCCGCATCCGTTGATGGAAGTTCTGCAGGCTAGGCCCGATGGAGCGAATGGCATCCGACATAACCTCTGGCCGGCCGGGAAGATCCAGTTGAGGATTCGCCAGCTCATGGGTATGTCTACACCCACGAGTGTGAAGCCGGGCGAGGGCAAAGCACGCGCCAAGATAGCCGCAGTGCTCGCCAAAGGTTCTGGCGCCACGACGAGCAATGCCTGCCCCCTCCTCGATCAACCCCAGCGTCTCTGACAGGTCCTCCGGCCCGTGCATAGTGTCCGGCACTCTGACGCACAGATCTCGGAGGGCCTGGTTCAGAGACTCCATGGCCTACCACGCCGACGTGGATGCATTTTCCAAGACACGGCTATTCCCTGCAGCAGACTCCGCCAGCTGGGTTTTCTCCCTTTCTAGGACGGCGATCTGCTGCAGGAAGGCGGCGCGCTCCTCAGCCACGGCGCACCTGGCTTCCGTGGCCTCGAGTCGCGCGGTCGACATGGCGCCCTCCAGCGCGCGAAGCTCTTCATCCTTTGTCGTGAGAGCATTGTTTGCTTCACAAAGGCTGGCTTCCAGAGCCCTCCGCTCCCGAACACAGGCCTCGTCAAAGGACCGGCTGAGGGCAAGCGCCCGCAAAATAACAAGTCGCGAGCACCCAAGTAGCACTTAGAAGCTAAAGCACACATATTTACCCTCATCTCGGAGGCCTGCAGCGCGAGCGCTAGGAGTTCCCCCTCGCATGACGACAACGCCTCTCGGTCAAGGCCGTTGTCGGCGCGCTCTACGGCTGCGGTGAGGACGCGAAGTATCTCCAGGCGTGGGAGGAAGTCCGAGCGAGCGAGCCCCGGCCCCAACGCGCCAGGATTTGCCGGGGCCTCGGTCACGTCAACAGCAGCGGACACCTGCGGGGCATCCTGCACAAGGCTTTCGACTTCGTGCATACCTCCGTTGCTCGATCCTTCGCCACGTCCGGGAGACTTCGTCTTGCCTAATGTTGACAGAATGAGCGAGCAGATCGGAGAGTCTCGCGAAGTCATGTGAAGAAAGGGACTCACGCCTACCTCCTACGCCTCTCGTCGCGGTAGGAAGTGGTGCCGGTTCGGTTGCCAAGTGGGATACGGGCGCCTCGGTGGTCGGCGAGGAGGTCCTCTCGGCCGCGCCGGACGCCGTAATCCCACGACAAGGCCCCGCAACGTCGTATCGACCCCTCGTTGGCGGCGGGGACTGAGTCCGAGGGCGTTTCGCCTGCGGCGGCACAAGCGATTCTTCCGCGGCAACACCAGATGCGGTTCCCCCCCCCCACCGGGTTGGCGAGTTCCGGCTCAGCGGCGGCCGTGAGCACGGGTTCGTTGGCGTCGGTGGATGGTGCCGGGGGGTTCGAGACGACGCGCCCCTCCGAAGCGGTGTGGCCGGGCCCACCGCCGGTCGCACGCCCCATCTCAGCTGTGCTAGCCGCTGAGGGGCCTGCTGGGTCGCATACGGCAGCCGGGGAGCGGGCCCGGCGTCGCGAAGATAACACCCCCGCAGGGCTATCACCGTCCTAAGCGCCCGGAGTCCCGGCGGGAAGCTCCCCCGGCACCACTCGCCGGGCACGAATGCCTGTGAGCCTCGCGACGCGCGGTTTACCCGCCCTTGCTTAGCCGCCTTGACTGCGGCCTCGCCAGCTTGGTGTTCCTCAAGCGTATACGGGCCGAGGAGCGCCGCAACCGCGCGCTCCGCGTCTTCTAGCCGAGCCACTGCGCAAAAGATCACGTCAGTCAGGCAGAGACCAAACAGATACAATGGCGCGCATAAAACGCGCTGGGCGACTTACAAGGAGCGGAAGGCGGAAGCAGGCGAGATATGGATGGGCTGAACCCGTCCTCGCGGGGGCCGTCTTGTCCAACATACTTCCCCCGGGAGGAGAGTGGCGCCACCCCATACATTGTGAACTCCTCGGCTAGGTCGCGCAGGCTCATTCGACGGGCAATGCCGACAAGACTCTATAGCCTTTGCGCGTCGTCAACCTCCGCCTTCAGACTCGGCGTACTGTTAAACGCGATCGGCCCGCCTCGGCATTGCATTCCGCTCTTGTCGGTCACGGTGTAGTAGAACCACTGCTGGGTCCAGCCGGACTCCCATTGCCCCGGCGAGGCTGGCGCGGAGAACAACGTCGCGCACGATGCCCGCAGCACGAAGTCCACACCGCCGAAGTTGGACACCGCCCCTTCAACTTTTCTGGGTCGGCAGCGTGCGTCGTGCGGTGTGGCAAATAGGCTCGCGTTGGGACGCCGCCTCGCTCGCGCACGCCTACATGAAGACAACCAGCGGAGTATTGCGTGGGGCGCCGGCTGGGCTAGCTCCAACTTGTACGCCCGCAGACTTCGCCATGAACAACGTGGAGGGCATTCGAAGGCGGCGCCAAGAACGCGACGAAAGCAATCGCCTCCATTGCCCGGGCTTCGCCCGCCTCGCCCCGACGGGTAGGCGAGCCCGTCGCGCGTCCTCGATCTTCCTCTCCGCACGAAGTCGCTGCGGTGTCCCTTCGTCACGCGGCTCCTACCAAAGACACGGAACAGCAGACCCCGAGTGCTCCATGGCGTCCCACCACTTGTTGGCACGCGAGCCTCCCCGTGGCACCAGCACGTACTCCCCGAAAGGATGGGACACCTCGCCCTGGCTAGGCAAGGAACCGCTGCGGGGATGGTGGGAGGCATCGTCATGGCTAGCCATCGCTCTTCGTGATCAGGGAGAAGAAGCAAGGAAAGGAGCAACTGGTGTTACAATTGGCATGGGCGGAAGCAAAGTGGCAGATCAAAAAACAAGAAAGGGTCCCTCCACCTCAACACTGGCACCTTATAAAGGCCGCTCGCTTCTCATATGGCTTGAAGCGCAGACAAATTAAACTTGCAGCGATTCGGCTGCCCACGATTTGGAAAGAAGAACCGTCGGGGCTTAGAGGGCCGTGCCCGGTAGGTGACCAAACAGCGCACAACGCCTCCACGCCCTCAACACGCGTCCCAACTTCCCTGGAGAAAAGGCGAACGGCCGCGGTCACGCAACCGCTCACGTCCCACGACGCACCAGTCGCGAGTCGCCGCGTGTCCCACCTACAGGATGGCAGACTACACGACGCGACAGCCTGACCTCTGCCAGGCCAGGCGTCGGCGTGATTCCAGCCGCCATTAAAAGCGCACTACCAGACTGCAAGGTCACAACAACTTCAAAGCGCAGCAATATCGGCGCCAAGCTCCAATCTTGGCACGAGGGCAGAGCGCGCGCGCGCATCTACCTCGACTAGGCGCCAGCCTCCGCTGCCACCCGTTCGAAGGGTAGGGGACGGAGCGCGCGCGCATCTACTTCGACTTGGGCGCCAGCCTCCGCTGCCACCCGTTCGAAGGGTAGAGGACGGAGCGCGCGCGCCTCGACTTCGACTTAGGCGCCAGCCTCCGCTGCCACCCGTTCGAAGGGTAGGGGATGGAGCGCGCGCGCGTCTATTTCGACTTAGGTGCCAGCCTCTGCTGCCACCCGTTCGAGGGGTAGGGGCGGAGCGCGCGCTCATCTACTTCGACTTAGGCGCCAGCCTCCGCTGCCACCCGTTCGAAGGGTAGAGAACGGAGTGCGCGCGCGTCTACCTCGACTAGGCGCTAGCCTCCGCTGTCACCCGTTCGAAGGGTAGGGGACAGAGCGCGCGCGCATCTACTTCGACTTAGGCGCCAGCCTCCGCTGCAACCCGTTCGAAGGGTAGGGGACGGAGCGCGCGCGCATCTACTTTGAGTTAGGTGCCAGCCTCCGCTGCCACCCGTTCGAAGGGTAGGGGACGGAGCGCGCGCGCGTCTATTTTGACTTGGGCGCCAGCCTCCGCTGCCACCCGTTCGAAGGGTAGAGGACGGAGCGCGCGCGCCTCGACTTCGACTTAGGCGCCAGCCTCCGCTGCCACCCGTTCGAAGGGTAGGGGACGGAGCGCGCGCGCGTCTAGTTCGACTTAGGCGCCAGCCTCCGCTGCCACCCGTTCGAGGGGTAGGGGACGGAGCGCGCGCCTAGCTCGACTTAGCGCCCGGCCTCGCCGCCACCCGCTCGAGGGGTAGGGGACGGAGCGCGCCTCACCGACTTAGGCGCGGCCTCCGCCGCCACCCGCTCGAGGGGTAGGGGACGGAGCGCGCGCTGCCTACCGACTCAGGCGCCTCCGGCGACACCCGCTCAAGGGTAGGGGACGGAGCGCGCTGCTGCTCTGCCGACCAGGCGCCCTCCGCCGCACCCGCTCAAGGGTAGGGGACGGAGCGCGCGCATCTACTTCGACTTAGGCGCGGCCTCGCCGCCACCCGCTCAAGGGTAGGGGACGGAGCGCACGCGCATCTAGTTCGACTTAGGCGCCAGCCTCCGCTGCCACCCGTTCGAAGGGTAGAGGACGGAGCGCGCGCGCGCCTACTTCGACTAGGCGCCAGCCTCCGCTGCCACCCGTTCGAAGGGTAGGGGACGGAGCGCGCGCGCCTCTACTTCGACTTATGTGCCAGCCTCCGCTGCCACCCGTTCGAAGCAGAGGGGACGGAGCGCGTGCGCATCTACTTCCGATAAGGCGCCAGCTCCGCTGTACTTCGACATCACCTTCCATCCCACACCTCGGGCTCCCCAACCGCAAGTTTGGAGAAATTCACAGGCCGCAGGGGACGGAGGGGGCCAAAGGACCTGGCGGCATGGCTTCGGCCCTGTGAAGCCCTTCACCATGAGAGGCTCCTGTTGTAGGGGTGGCCCCCACCTAAGCCCAGCAGGCCTGTTAGGAGGTTATAAGAACCAGAGTAACATGTGTAATGACTCAAATGCCCCTAATGGGATGTACGGATGTAAGGGCATAATTGTAAAAGTATACTCCATATGAATATATATATCAGGATGAGGGGGAGGGTGAGGCAGAACACTCCCACCTCTCCACTACCATCTCTCTCTCTCTGTTTGGTCTGTAACCACAACAAATGGGTTTCTCCCAATTGTGCTAGTGGATAGTATCTGTTAGGGTTATATGTGAGTTTGTTGCTCCATCTATTTAGTGGAGGGAGATGGAGGCTTGCATGTCAACCATTCCAACCAATCTAGAGTTAGGGTTGAGAGAGAAGAGTGAGTATTGTAGTATGCTCTCTTGTCCTCCTATGGAGTGACTATATAACGTTCATTCTGAAGTAGCAATATAATCAAGTTTGTTTATCTCTCATAGATTTTTCTTGTCTCATTGATTTGCTCTTGTTTTAGTTGGTTCTTTGCATCTTCTATCCCCTTCTTGATCTTGCTAGTGATAAGAATGTGTAAGCAATGGAGATGACTCATATATATCATATCTCCTCCATCTAGGCACTATGGTTTGTTAGATTTCGATGTTGCCCGTTTCTTGCAAGTGTTGGACCCTTTCTTGAGAAATTGTGATCCGAGGGTTTGGCCTTGATTCATCATTTGGTTTTGTTTGCTATGATATGTGGTAATACATCTAGAGCTATCTTGATTGTTCTTAACCCACGAGTAAGTTATTTCTTAAGTTTTTAAGATTTGCTTAGTTTTGATACAACCTTACATATTTTGAGGAAAGTTTAGGGCTTTGGCCAGGACCATCCCGATCCTTGGATGGAATAGGTTCTTGAGACCTTTAGTAAGGTGTGCATAAAGTTTTATCTCATTTGACCATGGATTTTGAAGTTTGCACCAAAAGTGGTTTGGACTTGGGCCGATTTTCTATTCTGGGAATAGAGGAGCGATCAGACTGCTCCAGGGCCCAGTTAGACCGGTCATCGATTAGACTGTCGGTGTCAAGCTAGTCAGACCGCCACTCTCAAGCCGGTCAGACCACCGGCTTACCTCTGGTCAGACCAGCTAGGTGCAGTTTCTATGCTATTTGTTGTTGCGGGTTGTTGCTTGGTTGTAAGTTGTGAAATCTGATCTTCATAGCTCTCTAGATCTAGAATGAAAGATTTCTAGTACTTGGGAAAATTTAAGAAGGTGCCATTCATCCCGAAGACCTCTGTTGCCATTATTGGTCCTACAAGTAGTATCAGAGGCCAGTTAGCTCTTTTTGGTCTTAAAGCAATGGCCTCAAGCAAGTCTCCACCAAGCCACCAATTTTCGATAGGGTTGACTATCCCTACTGGAAACTCGGATGGTCACCTACATCCAAGCCCAAGGGCAACAAATTTGGGCAAAAGTCAAGAATCCTTATGTTGTGCCTACCGATGACCAGATCACTCTGACAAATACTACGAATATGGAGGCAAACAACAAAGCACATAACTTCTTTCCTTTCCGAGGGGAAGATCTTCCTTTAGTGACCTTGCTCCAACTAGCCCCTTGACGGCTGTCATGCTATGTTACTATATGACGGAGAAGGTTCTTCTTTCCACAAGTGAAACGCAGTTTAGATGAGTGATTACGAGAGCTCCGTATTTGTAGCCGAGCGAAAAAAGAACCTAGTACGTTGCCATCAGAAATTATGGACGTGTTGTCCACACGCAGCACCTCTGGTGACGTGGGACAACATGATAAGAGTGACATATGTGCACACGAGGGAGCAGGCGAGGCGGGACGACGTGGACAGACTAACATTTGTGCGGGCGAGGGTGCTGGTATGGTCGAGCCAACACATGTCCAAAGGAGGGAGCAGACAAGGGGGATAGTATGGATAGACTGATATTTGTGCGGGTAAGGGGTAGTACCAAGGGGGACATCCTTCCTCGCATATCGCTAATTACAATTAAATTAATATGAATTAACATGGCAAATTCAGAACACATAAAATTCTCAAAAAAATTACACAATTAGGTCAACTGTGTCGAGATGCTTCACATAAATTTTGTAATATTTGGAACTCGTTTGCTATAGTAACAACTCCTACAAATATCAAAATCATAAGAATTTTTAAGCAACATTCAGAGCATATAAAATTGTCAAAAAAATTACACAATGAAGCACGTTGTGTCGGGATGCTGTGCATAACATTTCATAATTTTTCAAGGTCATTTGCTATATTTAAAATTTTGAACAAATATAACATAAAATTATAAATTTTGGCAGATAATTAAGACAGCTAATTAGTTAGCTTAATCACATGTTGTTTTGTGGGCAGGCGGCAGGCCACCTACCGTCTGGCAGTCGGATTGCAGATGCTACGTGTCGACTGTCGGGAGCACCGTCCGGTGACCGAGCGGCAAAACCGCTATTTTTGTCAATACCGCATGCATACAGCTATTTCTGTAAATACGCGTTAAAAAGACGCTATATATGGCAAAAATTCTCCGTAACCATCTCCACAGTAGTCACGAAAGGGGGCGGCATACATGATATCAGCCTTAGTATAATTTCTGTCGAATTATACTGCTGCAACAAATGTTTGCCAATTAATAATGTACAATTTAATTTGTGTCGAACTTTTCTTTTCGAAACAAAGTGGGAATAACTTTTCTTTGCGAACTTTCTTTTGGAAGATCACATCGGAAGCTCGGTTGAAATTGATCTAAATCCATATAAGATCTGGTATAATAGATGTTGGAGGCTATGTATAGACTGTATCAAATATAGTAACAACTAACTCTGTTTCGATTTTTTCTTTGTGGGGACTTACTTCTCTCGCCGTATTTGTGTTTTGGCTTCAAGCCGCCAGGAGAGAGAAATCAAGCCAGCTGTGTTCACGTGAAGACAGAGGAGTGACAGTAAACAGGCCTCCAGGAAAGAGAAAAGTCGCCTCGATCCACGTGCAACAGAGATAAAAAAAAACGCGCGTCAAGCACAATGCAGCAAGCCTGCTGGTTCTTTTTTTTTTTGGCGAAATTTGCAAGGTGCACAGAAAAGTATACCCGGAAGTTTTGATTGCACATTTTTGCTAGGTATATATAAATTCGTACCAGTAAATACTGGTTTTCTTCTGTATAACGACTCTAAAGTATAATCTTTCGCTAGTAGATCTCGACACGAGGTTTTCTCTATGACAAGTTAAGATATGAATTGATTATCATAGCTTATTTTGGATAATACAATCTTGTTTTGGGGATCGATAAGATACTAGCAATATTGTCCATTGATGATAAGCAGTGTAAAGATCATAAGATTTTATCTTAAATTTATGTTTATCTATTAAATAATATTTTATAAAAGATACTGAAGAAGACATCCGTCGCACATAATTAGTGTACGAAATACAACGTGCAACACACTAGTGTTGCAGGTACCAACTTGCAACACACTAGTGTTGAGCGTAATTGGCACCAACTTGTAACCGTTTTTGTGCGAAGCTTTTGGGTTTTACTGTAGACCCGTACGTCTCTGACCTGAGCAATCCAACTCTTGAAATAATTGATGGACACAACTAAACCAAAAATAATGAGTAGCATTGATTAGACACTTGTACCTTGTGATTCAGAACTATGAGAAAGGAGTCTCAGTATCATAGGATTTAGCTTCTGGCTTTCGGTTTATTTTTTATTATTTATAAATTTTATTTTTTTCTAAATTTTTGACTTTTTGTTGAGCTTTTTTATCGGTTTTTTTCCCCATATTTGTTTGTATTATACGTATTGGGCTAACATATTTTTTATATTTTATAATTTTTTTAAATGTAATTATGCTAAATAAGTCTATATCAGCTACAGTATTTTTTCAGTCAGCTATGGTGCTTTTCAGCCATAAACCACTCAAAAAAAGCCCAAATGAGCACCACCTTAATGTTAACTGTGAAGTGCTAGAATAGTCACTTATTAACACTAAATTACAATGTTAACTTGCTAGGCTGTTTGGTTGTGTTTGCTAAATTGTTAATGAGATGAAATATAAGGATGATGGCGTACGTTTTCATTGTAAACTACAAATCAATTGTAAAATATTGTATTTTGTGATCTAAATTTAGTTAGATCCGATCGCTTGAAGGGTCCCATTAGGATTCGCTTAAAAGGTAAAAAAAACAATCAGGTCGTCAAATCCTACCTAAACTCATTACCCAACTTATATACATTTCTAAACTGGTTGTGGTCGGATATGTTTCGACCAGTATCCGTGGTCATGATCAATGCGAACTGGTCGGAGTTATAATTGGGATAATCTTCGTGTCTATGATGAACTCTACACCAATCTGCACCAAATGTGGTGCCCAAAGGTCCCTGTGACAACTGGAGTCAGACGTGACTACTTGAGGCAATCTGACTACAACTCATCTCCATCATCTTCTGAAACTTTGCTCCATCTCCGAGTAGAACTCTGTTTTCGTCTTCGAGTAGGTCTCTGTACCGTTTGCTGACTAGGACTCTAATCTTTCATCGTCTGAGACTTTTGTTCCTAAGATTATTTATACCCCTTGTAAATTCTCGGTTGGCAATGCGTAATTCGCAATACACATGTAATACCCCAAAACATCCTGTTACTTTTTCTGAATACAATTATTTTGTTGTTTATGTATTTGTAGTTTTTTCATAAGAGTTTTTTAATATTAAATCTTTGTTTCATGTTTTATTCTTCGTTAGGGCACTCTCAATTGAGTGATGTAAGAAGTGTCTATAATATGCCAAATAAACAAAAAGGATGATGTGGAAGAGTAATTAAGGAAGAGATGGTAATGGTGTCTTATGCAAGACATTGCATATTTGAGAGGACCAAAAAAGCTAGAAGATGATGATTGGTAAAAAAGAGGGAGAGGAAGATGTGAGATAAGATGGAAGACATTAATTGGGTACGGTGATTGCTAGATACCATATATTAAAAGGATTGTTTCTAATTTTATGTTTATATAATATGGCAAATTATAAACACTACTATGCAGTTTTTGTATTACGAGTGCCCTTATTTCATATCTTTCCTAGTTGGTTATTTCGTATCCTACCTAGTTGATTCCCCCAACATATAATAAGTAATAAAGTGTGCAACAAAGAGGCATACAACACAGCCACTGGTACCAAACAACTATAGGCAGTCTTAGGTGTTGCTCGGTTAGGTTGAAATAAGTTGATTTATGGCTGAAATTACACTGTAGCTGATGGTAGTTTATTTGGAGTAACTAAATTTAAAAAAATTAAAAATAGAAAAAAAAAACAAGTTAACCCATCACAGACAATGCAAATGAATATGGAATAAAATATCAGCAAAAAAGCTAAAAAATAAAAAAATCCAAAAAAATATGAAATTTAGAAATAATAAAAAATAAAAATATAAGCTAGAAACTCATGCTAAAATGAACGAGGCCTTAATTACAGGCCACCTTTTTTGTGTCTATTTGCACACAAGCTGTGTCTATTTGCACACAAGCATATGGGTCAACAGTAGTCAGTACTACATTCGTACATTCTGCTGGGAAGAATTCAAGAACTGAACTACCCAACGGCCAAAACACACACACAAACACACCAGTTCCAGTACACACAAACCACTCAGTAACCATCTCCAGGACCCTTCCGCTTCCTCTTCCCAAGAAACAGCACCGCCGCCGGTCTCCTCCCTCCCTCCCCTCTCCTCCCCTTCCGCTGCCCGAGCTCGCCGGTGGGTGTCCGCGCGGGGGCGATGAAGGTGGCGGAGGGGCCCTAAACCTAAACCATACTCTCCTCCCCCCTGCCCAGATCCCGCCTCCTCGCCGTCGCCGGAGTGTTCCCTGGCAGCGGCTCCCCTCGCCGGCGGTGGATCCGGCGGCTCGGTGGCGGATCTCGCGCTCTCGCCCAGATCGGTGGGGTGGAGAGGCGGCGGCGGCCCGGGCGCGGCATGGCCGTGGAGGCCGGAGGCGCGTGCCTAGGGCGCGAGCGCGTGGAGGCGACCTCGGCGCGTGTGCGGTGGCTTTGTGCGTGTTGGCGCCATGGAGGGTTCGGCCGGCGAGGCGGCGGTGTGCGGCATCGGCGCGTCGACACCGAGGGATAGGAAGGTCGGCGGCCGGGTCGCCCGACGGCAAGGCGCGGCTCGGTGGCCGTTGCGGCGGGTGAAGCCGAGCGGTCGGCGGTGGGCCGGCGGCCTCGCTGGTGCCGTTGCGGCGTCGCCGATGGGGAAGGCCGGACGGCGGCGGGCGTGGCCGTTTTGGCGCGGGCGGGTCGCCTTCGCGGCGGCTTCCTCTGCGATGCTGCTCGGTGCTACATAGTGTGCGGATAGTCATGGGTGCTACGTGCTTGGATGAGCGGACTATGGTTTGGACTTTGGTGGTAAAGGCGAGGTGAATTGAAAGCGAGGCTGCAGGAGGCTATGGCGCGAAGTTGTCGCTTTGTGATTGCTATAGTTGTGCTCCTAGATCCGCTCGGTGGTGGCGCATAGGCGTTGAGTACCGGTTTCTTGAGGCGATTATTGCGGGAAGAGGCTCATCGTGGAGTTCATAGGTGGCTATGCCATGGCCTTGAGGCGAGCTGGACCCCGGTGTATTGGTGGCGGTCTATTTTGTGTGTGGGTAGTTTGTGGGGTGCTGTGGAAGTGTTGGCGAAAGCCTTGCCGGTATTCTTACCGGTCTCGACAACAATGACGCCTTCGGGCGCCATTTTCCTTCCTGGAGGTGTTGTCATGCCACTCCATAGCCCTCATGTATAATGATCTCCGGGTGAAAACCTTGCCTCGGTGAGGTGGGTGGCGTCGGCGACTCTAGTCGCCTCCTTGGAGGCGTCGCCTTGGAGGTCCTTCTTCACGCAAAGTAGACCGAAATTTAGATGGCTCAGTCTGATGGGGTTAGGGATTTGGTTCAAATCAAGGACGGAGAAGAAGTTCTGAAGCTTAGTCTTTCTAGCTTTTTTCTTAGTCCTTAAGCTATCTTGTGTGTTGTTTGTTGCTCCTCGGCCGAGGATTTGAGTCTAAGAGCTCGTGTATCTTTTGGCTGTATATATCCCACGTGGATATAGAGGCCGGATTTATATAAATCCTTTATCTAAAAACCATCTCCAAAGTATACACTACTTCACTTGTAACTCCGAGCTCGATCTCAAGCAAGCACACATAACCAATTTGGTATAATTTTATCCTGTTTGTTCAGCAATTTTATCCATATGCCCTCTCTAAATAGACACGCGGGACTCTGTTTCAGTAACCTAGTATAATTATCTGACATAGGTAATTTCTTGTTTCAATATGAGGGCTGGATCGATTGAATTTTTATATTTTTCACTTTGGTTTGTTTTCTGAAGCCTAGTTCGCTTGGCAGATAACCTTCTCCATGTTCACTCTTTTCCGAAAAAAAATAAAACAAATCTCCAGATCTTTTCATTCTTTTTGCTAACTCTTAAGGAAAGTTCGAGCAATGAACGAATTAAGTCTGTGGAGAAATCCAACCACAACGAGAATAATTGTTTGGTAAAGATAAGGATGAGAATGCGATAGAGAGAAGAGGCATACAGAGGAATTTTCTACATTTAAATTTGCAGAATCACGTGCAAAGGCACAAATAATGGTGGTCTGTCGGCCACTCTGTTGGGAATAAAAAATTTCTAGAGACCGGTGCTGGGTTGATTAGCTACGAGAACTGGCGCAACTGCTCGAAACAATGGACCGTGGGCATTCAAATCGTGGAATTCTAAACTTCTCTTTGCGAACTTTCTTCTGGAACGATCACATGGGAAGCTCATATCTACACCCTGCACGACTCCACTGTCCTCACTCCACACTCCTCACTGATCCCGCTTGTGCTCACCTCCACTTGTAACTTTGAGCTTGTCCCAAGCAAGCACACAACCAACCACCATGGCGGAGGGCGTTGTAGGAGTTCTGATCGGCAAGCTCGGTGCAGCTTTGGCGAACGAGGCAGCAACCTATGGTGCATCGCTGCTTTGCAAGGAAGCATCTGCCCTCAAGGGTCTCTTCGGTGGGATCCATGACGTCAAGGATGAGCTTGAGAGCATGCAGGCCTTCCTGCAAGGAGCCGAGCGGTTCAAGGACGCTGACGAGACTACTGGCATCTTTGTCAAGAAGATCCGGGGTCTAGCTTTTGAGATCGAGGATGTTGTCGATGAGTTCACCTACAAGTTGGAGGACAAGCATGGAGGTTTCACTGCCAAGATGAAGAAGAGGATTAATCATGTCAAGTGTCAAGACATGGCGTCGTCTCGCACACAAGCTGCAAGACATCAAGCTCAGGCTTGAAGGTGCTGATAGGAGAAAGGTCCGCTACGACATGAGAGGAATCTACAAGGACGCCGGTGGTGGTGGTGGTAGCTCAAAGTCTGTAGATCAAGCTTCGTATTTCGCAAGGGAAGATAATCTTGTGGGGATTGAGAAGAACAAGGAGGTGTTGATGCGATGGCTCACAGATGATTTCGAACAGAAGCGCACAGTTGCCACAGTTTGGGGGATGGGTGGAGTGGGAAAGACCACTTTGGTTGGCCATGTCTACAACATGGTGAAAGTGGACTTTGATACTGCTGCGTGGATGACTGTTTCAAACAGTTACCAAGTTGAAGCCTTGTTGAAGATGATCGCCAAAGAATTCGGCGTCAGAGTTGATGTTTCCAGTATGGGAAAGAGAGCCCTAATTGAGGCCATCCATACTCATCTGCAAGGTAAAAGTGTTAGCATAATGTAATTATAGTAGGTCGCCCTTAATTTGTGCTCGTGTGTGGCTGTAATCCTGCGCATGTGTGGTTGGCTTGCATGCCACCCCTGTGCCTATATGTACTCTTGTACACAGATATGGAATATATTATTGTAATTCCAATCACATTTACATGGTATCAATCGCGGTCACGATCCGCTTTGCTTCCGCAACCTCCGCTAGCCACTGCCGCTGATCCGATCGCCCGCCCGTCGCTGACTCCGTCGCCGGGTGCCGCCGCTGATCCCATCGCCAGTGCCTTCGCAGCCGCTGGTTCGCCGCGCTGCCCTTCCACTCCTGATGCCGGCCGACGACGATGCTGCGGCCGCGGCCGCTGCTGCCCAGGAGGCTGAAGACCGTCGCCTCGCCGAGGAGGCCGCGACAGCACGCCGCGCCGAGGACGCCCGTCGCGCTGAGGAGGCTCGCCTCCGCGCCGCCGCCCTGGACGCGTCCGAGTCTGCCCACGAGGCGCTCTGGGCGCAGGCCACCGCCGTCATCAACGTCCGCGCCCTTATTCCCGTCGTGCTGGACCAGGCCGCCAACAACTACAGCAAGTGGCATGGCCTGTTCCTCATCGTCCTCGGCAAATACGCCCTCACTCGCCATGTCCTCGAGGACACGTCTTTCCCCTCGCGCCCGGCGTGGGCGCAGATGGACTGCACCGTCTTGACGTGGATCTACGGCACCGTCTCCAATGACCTGCAGCAGTCGCTGATGCTGCGGCAGTCCTCCGCTCGCGGTGCCTGGTGCCATCTCGAGGACGAGTTCCCCGGCCAGCGCGAGTCCCGGGCGCTCCTCCTCGAGACGCAATTTCGCAACTTCCGTCAGGGCTCCCTGAACATCACCGACTATTGTCGCCGCCTCGAGTCGATGGCCACCTCCCTTGCCGAGTTCGGCGACCCCATCGGCGATCGACAGATGGTCCTCATGCTCCTCCGTGGTCTGAACGGACAGTTCCGCCACATGGTGTCCATCCTCAAGCTGCACCGTCCGTTCCCGACCTTTGCAGAGGCTCGGACTCACCTCCTGTTGGAGGAGATCGAAAACGACGCCCAACCGCCCTCACCGCCCTCCGCTCTCGTCGCCAACGCGCCTCGACCAGGGACGCCAGGACCTACAGCATCACCGCGCCAGGGACCGTCTGCACCGCCTCCTGCACATCCTCCTGGTGCATCGTTCACGCCCAACACCGGAGGTGGCGTGCCAAACAACGGTGGCGGCGGACAGCGCAACGGCCGCCGTCGCGGCCGCGGTGGACGCGGTGGCCCTCCTGCATCTACAGGCGCCGCACCACCTGGCTCCTACCCGTCCTTCACACATCCATGGGCGGGTACCGTACAGATGTGGCCGTACGACCGGTCCGGTCGCCCTCCGACGCCGACGCCCCCACCTGTGTTCACCGCCATGCCCCACTACGGTGGAGTCTACAGCGGCGCCTATGGTCCTCCCCAGTACGGCTCGCCCTACGGGGGGGTTCCTCCTTCGCCGGCCATGCCTGCTCCGCCGGCCTTCCAGGGCCACTCACCGGGCTTCCAGGGGACCTCGCCGGCCTACCACGCCACCACAGCGCCCTGGTCCGCGCCACCATCGCCCTGGAACCCTACTCATGGCGGCTCCTGGAGTCAGGACTCGCTGGCGCAGTCATTCAACACCATGACGCTCAACCCGCCAACAACTCCATCCGAGTGGTATGCCGATTCAGGCGCCGGTTCCCATATGACTGCGGACGCTGGTAATCTCTCCTCCATTCTTCCACCTTCATCTTATACTCCTTCATCTATCATTGTGGGCAATGGCGCACTCCTTCCTGTTACAGCTACTGGATCACACACGTTTTCTTTTCCGCAACGTAATCTTGTTCTTAATGATGTCTTGGTCTCCCCTAACATAATCAAGAACTTGATTTCCATTCGCCGTTTCACCACCGATAACAATTGCTCCATTGAGTTTGATCCTTTTGGCCTTTCTGTGAAGGATTTGCACACCAGGAACGTGATCGCCAGGTGCAATAGCTCAAGCGACCTCTATCCGTTCTATCCCCCCTCCACCAGCACCGCCGCATTCGTCGCCGTTCCCACCTCACTTTGGCATCGTCGTCTCGGGCATCTTGGGCGTGAAGCTCTGTCCAGGCTTCTTAGTTCCAATGTTATCTCTTGTAATAAGGATGATTCAGACCACATTTGTCACGCGTGCCAACTTGGTCGCCATGTGCGTCTCCCTTTTGGTTCATCTAGCTCTCGGGCTAATCATAATTTCGATTTAATACACTGCGATCTGTGTACATCTCCTATTGTTAGTGTGTCAGGATACAAATACTACCTTGTTATTCTTGATGATCATTCGCACTACATTTGGACCTTTCCACTTCGCCTCAAATCCGACACTTTTTCAACTCTTTCTCATTTTTTTGCTTACACTCACACGCAATTCGGCACCACCATTAAGAACGTCCAGTGCGACAATGGCCGCGAATTCAATAATTCCCAGGCCCGCACGTTCTTCCTCTCCCACGGTGTTGCACTTCGCATGTCGTGTCCATATACCTCCCAACAAAATGGAAAGGCAGAACGCTCCATTCGCACCGTCAATAACATTCTGCGTTCCCTTTTGTTTCAGGCGAGTCTTCCACCAGTCTACTGGGTTGAGGCCCTTCACACCGCCACCTACCTTGTGAACCGGCTCCCCTCTAAAACCCTCGCTTCCTCGACACCCTATAGCTTCCTATATTCCACCCAGCCCTCTTACGCCCATCTCCGAGTTTTTGGGTGTGCATGCTATCCCAATATGTCCTCCACAGCACCCCACAAACTCGCCCCACGTTCCACTCTATGCGTGTTTCTTGGTTACTCCTCGGAACACAAGGGCTATCGGTGTCTTGAGCTCCAGTCTAATCGCATTCTCATCTCCCGACATGTCGTTTTTGATGAATCTTTTTTTCCCTTCTCCGACATGTCCACCACACCCATGGCATCCTCAGCCTTGGATTTTTTGCTTGATGAGAATGATATCACTGCTCCAATTTCTGGAGCCCGTACTGTGTCTGCAGGTACTACGCCGTACACCTCTGCTGCCCCGGCATCCGAGCCCCTACGTGCTGTGCATGGCATTGTACACATGCATGGGGATGCTGCGCCCAGGCCATCATCACCTGGGCCACGGTCGCCTCCTGGGCCGCTGTCACCAAGGTCGCCCCCAGCTGGGCCCTCCGTGACGCCCCCGACGCTTGGCACTGCTGCTCCTGTGCATCCCGCACGGGCTGCTGCCAACAGCGCCGCCCCGTCCTCCTCGGCGCCACCTAGTGCTGCCGGTTCTGCTGCCCCTGAGGCTCGCGCCCAGGCTGTTGCCAGCAACACCGGCCGCACCGCTGCTACACGACCGGTTGCCATCATCCCGGTCACCAACACGCACTCCATGCGTACGCGTGGCAAGGCTGGCATTGTGCAACCTGTGGATCGTCTCAACCTCCACGCGGTGCCCATGTCGCCATTGCCGCGCTCTGTTCGTGATGCTCTGTCAGACCCCAATTGGCGCTCTGCTATGCAAGCCGAGTTTGATGCCCTTCTTGCCAATGACACCTGGAGCCTTGTTCCTCGGCCTCCTGGCGTCAACCTTGTTACTGGCAAGTGGATCTATCGCCACAAGCTGCTAGCCGATGGTACTCTTGATCGCTACAAGGCGCGTTGGGTTCTGCGAGGCTTCACACAACGGCCAGGCATTGATTATGACTAGACATTCAGTCCAGTGGTCAAACCAGCAACCGTTCGGGTGGTCCTGTCTTTGGCTCTATCTCAGAATTGGCCCATTCATCAGTTGGATGTTAAGAATGCGTTCCTCCATGGCACCTTGACAGAGACGGTATACTGTGCGCAGCCTTCAGGATTTGTTGACTCATCCCGTCCGGATTTTGTCTGTCGGCTCAACAAATCCCTATATGGCCTGAAGCAGGCTCCTCGTGCTTGGCACACCAGGTTCGCCACCCACCTCCTGTCCCTTGGTTTTGTCGAGGCCAAGTCTGATACTTCGCTATTCACGTACCATCGAGGATCCGATACTGCCTTTTTGCTGCTGTATGTTGATGATATTATTCTCACCGCCTCGTCTGCTGGTTTTCTTCAACATATCATCGCCGCCCTCCAGGATGAATTTGCTATGACAAACATGGGCCAGCTTCACCACTTTCTTGGCATCTCAGTCACCCGCTCAGATGGAGACTTGTTTCTCTCTCAGCGGCAGTACACTCTGGACATATTGGAGCGGGCCGGGATGAGTGCTTGCAAGCCTAGCAGCACCCCCGTTGACATGCACTCCAAATTGTCCGCCGATGGTCCTCCAGTCACCGACTCTACACAGTATCGCAGTTTGGCTGGAGCACTACAGTATCTGACATTCACCCGTCCAGACATCGCCTATGCCGTCCAGCAGATTTGCCTCTATATGCATGATCCTCGGGAGCCCCATCTTGCTGCTCTCAAGCGGATACTACGCTATTTACAGGGTACTCTCTCCCTCGGCTTGACTCTGCGTCGCTCCACACCAGCTGAGCTTGTTGTCTACACTGATGCCGACTGGGCAGGCTGCCCCGACACTCGCCGCTCGACCTCTGGCTATGCAGTGTTCCTCGGGGATAATTTAGTGTCCTGGTCCTCCAAGCATCAGCACACAGTTTCTCGGTCAAGTGCAGAGGCTGAGTATCGAGTGTTGGTGATATGCCCTAGAGGCAACATGGAGATGTTGAATATATCACATACTATGTTTATGATACATTGCCTTGTTCCTTGAAATAGACATTATCATTATTGATCAGTGAGTATGTGACTTATTCATGAGACTCTTAATGCCAAAATGTTGCTATTTCTAAATGATCCCTGATCATATATCATATGAGGAACAAATATGATTCAAAGATCAACATATGTATTGATTGATGATCATGTCTCATGGATCATGGTATGGAGATACCAAATCAATAATATGGACATGTGTTAGTGAACATATGTTGGATAGACCCGCCATGAGACACTGCAGAGATTCCATGTGTCATTAGTTGGTCTCAAGTAGTGTTTATGTAGAATCCTTAGACTTGAGATCATCATGGTTCCCAACATGCGTAGTAGCTTATTTTGGGACTACTAAACACTACTCCGTAACTAGGTAGTCATAAAAGTAGTCTTCGGGTTTGCTATGAAACTGTAGTGGGATGTGAATGATCAAGATAGAATTTGCCCCTCCTTATGGGAGAGATATCTCTGGGCCCCTCGATGTAATGGATTATAAAAGTGCATGGCCATGCCAAGATGATTGAGGAGTCAATCACAGTTTATAATCCATCACGGAATCGAGAGAGTGATTGAGCTATTAAGAGGATGACACAGGTCTCGCCTTGAGCTTAATCTATATCGTGAGGCAAACGGATTCGTACATGAGAACATTACAGGTTCAGCCGATATGATCTTTACGTATACTTTGGGGTTAATATGTCTTGCTAGAGGCCGCTATTAATGTGGTGACCGGAAAACGTTTCGGTCGCGATCAAGTATACGTGAACCTCTGGTCGCACACTTAACGGGTTGGAACACTAATTCGAATGTGATTCGGATGTGGGCTCAATTCGGATAGAGATCCGAATAGACTCCTATTGGGCCTCGGTCCACGAGGCCCAAGTGAGGAGGTCTATATATATGGAGGTGGGGCTGAGGATGTACGCATCTGTTCCTCCCAAGCAAAACCCTAGCCGCCACCTCCGAGCCAAACCCTAGCCGCTCGCGAGTCTTTGGTACACTCGCGACCGGCGTTCGACCGGGCGTGTGGATACCGGTGGAGGCGCCGCCGTTGCGGCGTTGATCGGCATCGACAATCTCTGATTGGATCCGCTCGTGGTGTGGTTGATCGCGTGGAGGAGACGATCCGTTCGGGACGATCGGCTACTTCCACTACTACCTCGGCGCCGCGTGATTGGATCGGCTTCTCCAACTCTTCTTCATTGCGCTGCGCGTCTAGTGGTAACGATCTATGATCCCTCCTTAGCATGATGTCCCGGTGTGCGCGGTAGAAATTTTTATTTTCGCTATCGTAGCCTACGCGCGTTCCTTCAGTGGTATCGAGCCATCTTGCTTAGTTTGCGATCGGATCGCGCATATGTTGATATGCGGTTGTAGTAGATTGGATCTATTACGGTCTAGATCAATCGGTTCATGTGATGAATCGATGGTAGCACGGGTTGATGAGATCAATCGGTGAATCGGGGTTAGATGAGGCGCAGATTGTATCACTACTAGTGCCCTAGAGATTGTCTCGGATCGGCATAAGGTGGTTATGTCGAATACTAGTAGGATATGAATCTGATAGCCTCGGGCCAATGAAAAACTAGTGTCCTAGAGATTGTCTCGGATCGGCATAAGGTGGTTATGTCGAATACTAGTAGGTTACGGATCTGATGGCCTCGGCCCAGTGGAAAAACTAGCTTCCTAGAGAATGTCTCGGATCGGCATAAGGTGGTTGTGCCGAATAGTTTTTCCATTGCGATTTCATAGATTGGATCTATAAATTTCGTAGGGTGTTTGGCGCTGCCCGAAACCCGCGGCGGCGGCCCCTCGACCCCCCGCCTGGCCGACCGGCCGGCGGGACGCCGTGCGCACTCCGCCTTGTATGGCGTCATGGGTTCACATCGTTAGGTAGAATACGATTCTACGTCTAACTTGTTTTTGCAGAGAATGATGTGAATAGTATGGCCCTATATCTTATTGGAATGTATGAGATGTATGTGATGCATGTAACATTCGTTCATGGCCTGCGTGTCATGATTATTTCAGCTTTTGTTAGCTGTCTTTATTGTATTTAACGACCTGCGTGTCGACCTTAATGCTTGAATCTATCTTTGTAATCTTCAATTTCTAGCTATTATAGGTAGTAGCCTAGTTTTGAGGTTACACGCTTTCAAGCATGGTGGCCTAAAGGAGTGATGTGGAGGATGGAGATCGTCTACACCTACATGGAGATGGAGATCACCATTTTTTGGGCCATACTACTTCACAGTTAAATATGTTTATCTGTGATATTATCTATCTTATTCTTATGCAATGATATTTGTGATATGTTGCTTTGGTAGGATAGAATCCCTCATAGAATTAGGTGTTCATGCCCTTCCATATGTTGCACCAAAAGATGATGATCACCGCATGGTAGGTCTACCAAAGTAGAGTGCCGTCGGTTATCATCATTATTTGGGGTAGATGTCGGACATCTACATGCGGAAGCATTTGGTTTATTTAACAAGGTTATCAAAACAGTTTTGGACCTTGGGGCATAGGTTGGGGCCGGGGCATGTTGATGTCACCCAACAAGCAAGAGTCACATAGGGATGTGATTAGCAAGGTGTTGCTTACCCATGTCACTAGTTTTCTAGCCGTGATGCCAAAGCTCACTAGGAATTAGTGAAATGAGGATCTTGACCCACTATGTAACTTAGAGGAGTTTTGTTGCAAAACACATAGTGGGAGTCTTTTGTTAAATAGTTTAATAAAAGATGAACATAAACATAGTGCTAAACTTTGCATATTCTTTGTTGTAGATCATGTCAACTAATGCCGCATCCAGTTCTTTTAATTTGCGATCTATTCTTGAGAAAGAAAAAATCAATGGAACGAACTTTATGGATTGGTATCGCAACTTGAGAATTGTTCTCAAGCAAGAGCGCAAGGAGTATGTCCTTGAGTCTCCTTATCCCGATGACTTGCCTGATAATGCATCTGCGGTGCACGGAGAGCTTATGAGAAGCAAACGAATGATTGCCTTGATGTGAGTGTCTCATGCTTGCCACAATGTCCTCTCGAGTTTTAGAAGCAATATGAGAACACAGATGCCTACAATATCATTGTGGGGTTGCGTGGTATATTTGAGAACCAAGCAAGGGTGAGAGGTTCAACACTTCAAAGTCCTTGTTTGCGTGCGAGCTTGCGAGAAGGAATCCGTCGACCCTCATGTGATTAAGATGATTGGCTACATTGAGAGTCCGGAAAAGCTTGGTTTTCCTTAGCCAAGAGTTGGCTATCGATGTGATTCTCCATCGCTCCCCGAGCTTTGAGCCATTCATACTTGAACTATCACATGAACAACATGGATAAGACCTTGGTGAGTTGCATGGGATGCTAAAAGCTGCCGAGGAAAGCATTAAGAAAAGCAGCAATCATGTGATGATGATGCAGAAAGGCAGGGCAAGCCCAATATCAAGAAAGCGCGGTCAAAGAGTTAGCTCCCGATGAGATCGCGGCGGTTCTAAGGCCAAGCAAGTCAAGAAGGGCGCTGCTCCTAATGCAGATTGTTACTCACGTAAGCAATCGGGACATTGGAAAAGGAACGCCCAAAGTACTTGGAGGATCTTGAGAAGAAGAAGGGAAGTACGACTTCCTCCGTATAAATGTTATAGAGATCAATCTTGCTACTTCATCCATCGATTCTTGGGTATTTGATACCGGATTGGTTGCTCACATTTGCAAATCGTTGCGGGGCTAAGAAGAAGTAGAAGTTTGAGGAGGAGCGAAGTGGATCTTCGCGTTGGCAATGGAGCAAAAGTTGCTGCGGTCATTGTTGGCACCATGCCATTGTCTTTACCTTCGGATTAGTTTTGGAATTGAATAATTGTTATTGTGTTCCATCTCTTTCCAAGAACATTATTTCGCTTCATGTTTGCAAGCGAAGGTTATGACTTTAGATCTGTGAACAATGGTTGTTCTCTTTATTTCAAAGATATGTTCTATTGTCATACTCCATTGGTGAATGGGTTATATGTTCTTACTCTTGAAGAGTCACCGGTCTATAACATTAATGCAAAGAGGCAACGTTTGAATGATTTGAATCCCACGTTTATTTGGCACTGTCGCTTAGGTCACATAAATGAGAAACGCATGGAGAAGCTCCATAGAGATGGTATTCTGCACTCATTTGATTTTGAATCATTTGAGACATGCGAATCTTGTTTACTTGGCAAGATGACAAAGGCACCTTTCACCGGTCAAGGTGAACGGGCAAGTGACTTATTGGCACTCGTACATTCTGATGTATGTGGACCAATGAGCTCAACAACGTGAGGTGGTTTTCAGTACTTCATAACTTTTATCGATGACTTTAGTAGATATGGGTATATCTACCTCATGAAGCATAAGTCTGAATCCTTTGAAAAGTTCAAAGAATTCCAAAATGAAGTGCAAAATCATTTAGGCAAGACAATCAAGTTTCTACGATCTGATCTTGGAGGTGAGTATTTGAGCCATGAGTTTGGCAATCATCGAAGGATTGTGGAATTGTTCCACAATTGACTCCGCCAGAACACCTCAATGGAATGGGGTATCTGAACGAGAAATCGCACCTTATTAGATATGGTGCGCTCCATGATGAGCCAAAGTGATCTTCCGTTGTCTTTTTGGGGTACGCTCTTGAAACACCGCTTTCACACTAAATGAGGTTCCATCAAAATCGTAGAAAAGACACCATATGAGATGTGGACAGGACAACGTCCTAGCTTGTCTTTTCTTAAGATTTGGGGATGTGAGGCTTATGTAAAACGTTTACAATCTGATAAGCTCACTCCTAAGTCTGATAAATGCTTCTTTATCGGGTATCCTAAGGAAACAAAACGATATTACTTCTATAATCAAGGAGAAGGCAAAGTGTTTGTCGCCCGACATGGTGTCTTCTTAGAGAAAGAGTTTCTCTCAAGAAGGGATAGTGGGAGCACGGTGCAACTTGAAGAAATTCAAGAAACACCGAAACGTTTCAGCTCCTCTGTAACCACAACGGGATGAACAAACTGTTGAAGAACCTGTTGTGGACACACCGCACCACGTAGGTCGAGAGGTCACGTCGTGCACACGAGAGGTACATGTTCTTGACTACTCAACAACGGGACATATTGTTGTTAGACAACGATGAGCCTAAGACCTATGAAGAAGCGATGGTGGGACCGGACTACGAGAAATGGCTTGAAGCCATGAGATCCGAAATTGAATCCATGCACAAGAATCAAGTTTGGAACTTGGTTGATCCACCGATGGTGTTAAAACCATTGAGTGCAAATGGATTTTCAAGAAAAAATAGACATAGATGGAAATGTTCACATCTATAAAGCGCGACAGTGGCCAAAGGTTTCAAACAAATTCAAGGTGTTGATTATGATGAAACTTTTTGCCGTCGCAATGCTAAAGTCTATTCGGATCATTCTAGCGATTCTTCGCTTATTTCGACTATGAAATATGGCAAATGGATGTCAAAACAGCTTTCCTTAATGGAAATCTGAGTGAGAATGTGTACATGACACAGCCCACGGGTTTTGTCGATCCGCAATCACCGAAAGATATGCAAGCTGCAAAGATCCATTTATGGATTAAAGCGAGCATCTCGGAGTTGGAACATTCGTTTTGATGAAGTAATCAAAGGGTTTGGTTTCATCAAGAACGAAGAAGAGCCTTGTGTTTACAAAAAGGCTAGTGGGAGCGCACTCGTATTTCTGGTCTTATATGTGGATGACATATTACTGATCGGAAATGATATTCCTATGCTCGAATCTGTTAAGTCTTCATTGAAAAATAGTTTCTCTATGAAAGACTTAGGAGAGGCGGCATATATTCTGGGCATCAAGATCTATAGGGATAGATCAAGAAGGCTAATTGGATTAAGCCAAGATACGTACATTGACAAGGTGTTGAAAAGGTTCAACATGCAGGATTCCAAGAAAGGCTTCCTACCTATGTCACATGGTATAAATCTTAGCAAGAGTCAATGTCCTAGTACACCTGATGAGCGGGATAAAATGAATGCGATTCCATATGCTTCGGCTATGGGGTCCATTATGTATGCCATGCTTTGTACACGTCCAGATGTCTCGTATGCTTTAAGTGCTACAAGTAGATACCAATCAGATCTTGGTGAAAGTCACTGGATTGCCGTAAAGAACATCTTGAAGTACTTGAGAAGAACTAAAGATGTGTTCCTCGTCTATGGGGGTGAGGAAGAGCTCGTTGTAAATGGTTACACCGATGCTAGCTTCCAAACTGACAAAGATGATTTCAGATCGCAATCTGGATTTGTGTTCTGCTGAACGGCGGTGCGGTGAGTGGAAGAGTTCCAAGCGGGAGACGGTTGCTGATTCTACAACGAAGCCGAGTACATAGCAGCTTCGAAGGCGCTAAAGAGGTGTTTGGATCAAGAAATTTGTTTCGAGCTTGGTGTGGTGGCTAGTGCCTCCGGTCCAATGGACCTCTCTTGTGACAATAGTGGGGCCATTGCGCAAGCCAAGGAGCCTAGATCGCACTGTAAGTCCAAGCACATTCTACGGCGATTTCATCTCATCCGCGAGATTGTGGAGAGAGGCGATGTGAAGATATGCAAAGTACAAACGGATTTGAACATTGCAGATCCGTTGACAAAGCCGCTTCACCAAAGCATGAGGCTCACACTAGGGCAATGGGTATTAGATACCTACATGATTGACTCTAGTCCAAGTGGGAGATGTTGGTGATATGCCCTAGAGGCAACATGGAGATGTTGAATATATCACATACTATGTTTATGATACATTGCCTTGTTCCTTGAAATAGACATTATCATTATTGATCGGTGAGTATGTGACTTATTCATGAGACTCTTAATGCCAAAATGTTGCTATTTCTAAATGATCCCCGATCATATATCATATGAGGAACAAATATGATTCAAAGATCAACATATGTATTGATTGATGATCATGTCTCATGGATCATGGTATGGAGATACCAAATCAATAATATGGACATGTGTTAGTGAACATATGTTGGATAGACCCGCCATGAGACATCTGTAGAGATTCCATGTGTCATTAGTTGGTCTCAAGTAGTGTTTATGTAGAATCCTTAGACTTGAGATCATCATGGTTCCCAACATGCGTAGTAGCTTATTTTGGGACTACTAAACACTACTCCGTGAATGGGTAGTCATAAAAGTAGTCTTCGGGTTTGCTATGAAACATGTAGTGGGATGTGAATGATCAAGATAGAATTTGCCCCTCCTTATGGGAGAGATATCTGGGCCCTCGATGTAATGGATTATGAAAGTGCATGGCCATGCCAAGGTGATTGAGGAGTCAATCACGGTTTATAATCCATCACGGAATCGAGAGAGTGATTGAGCTATTAAGAGGATGACACAGTCTCGCCTTGAGCTTAATCTATATCGTGAGGCAAAGGGATTCGTACATGAAAACATTACGAGTTCAGCCGATATGATCTTTACGTATACTTTGGGGTTAATATGTCTTGCTAGAGGCCGCTATTGTGGTGACCGGAAAACGTTTCGTGTCGCGATCAAGTATACGTGAACCTGCTGTGGTCGCACACTTAACGGGTTGGAACACTAATTGAATGTGATTCGGATGTGGGCTCAATTCGGATAGAGATCGAATAGACTCCTATTGGGCCTCGGTCCACGAGGCCCAAGTGAGGAGGTCTATATATATGGAGGTGGGGTGAGGATGTACGCATCTGTTCCTCCCGAGCAAAACCCTAGCCGCCACCTCCCGAGCCAAACCCTAGCCGCCGCGAGTCTTTGGTACACTCGCGACGGCGTTCCACCCGGACGTGTGGATACCGGTGGAGGCGCTGCTCGTTGCGGCGTTGATCGGCATCGACAATCTACGATTGGATCCGCTCGTGGTGTGGTTGATCGCGTGGAGGAGACGATCTGTTCGGGACGATCGGCTACTTCCACTACTACCTCGACGCACGTGGTTGGATCGGCTTCTCCAACTCTTCTTCCGCTGCGCTGCGCGTCTAGTGGTAACGATCTATGATCCCTCCTTAGCATGATGTCCTGGTGTGCGCGGTAGAAATTTTTTATTTTCTGCTATCGTAGCCTACGCGCGTTCCTTCATCGAGCTGTGGCAAACGGTGTTGCTGAAGCTACTTGGCTGCGTCAGCTTCTCATGGAGCTTCGCCACCCACCTCACCGTGCCACATTGGTTTATTGCGACAACATCAGTGCCGTTTATCTCTCCACCAACCCAGTCCAGCATCAACGCACGAAGCACATTGAGATTGATCTCCACTTTGTTCGAGAGCGTGTCGCCCTTGGCCAGGTTCGGGTCCTCCATGTCCCTACGACATCTCAGTACGCCGACGTCTTCACCAAGGGCCTCTCCACCTCTGTGTTTCAGGAGTTTCGATCCAGCCTGAACGTTCGCCGTTCTCCCGATCAGACTACGGGGGAGTGTTAGCATAATGTAATTATAGTAGGTCGCCCTTAATTTGTGCTCGTGTGTGGCTGTAATCCTGCGCATGTGTGGTTGGCTTGCATGCCACCCCTGTGCCTATATGTACTCTTGTACACAGATATGGAATATATTATTGTAATTCCAATCACATTTACAAAAAGGTACATCTTGATTCTGGATGATGTTTGGGGTTTGGATGTGTGGTTCAATATAAGAGATGCATTCCCTACAGATAGCGTGAGTCGATTTGTTATCACCTCAAGGATCCGTGAGGTAGCTTTGCTAGCAACTGGAAATTGTATAGTAGGACTACAACCACTAGGAGAACACAACTCATGGCAATTATTTTGCAAGGAGGCATTTTGGAAAGATGAAAGCAAGGCATGCCCACAGGAATTAGAGCACTTAGCTCAGAAGTTTGTTGTAAAGTGTAGTGGTTTGCCCATTGCCATTGCATGCATAGGCCGCGTATTGTCCTGCAAAGAACCATCTTACTCTTCATGGGACGGCGTGTACAAGGAACTAGAGCTTCAACTGACTAATAATGCAATCCTTGATGTGAATATTATTCATCAAGGCAAAAGAGAACAAAACACTGGAGGAAGTGGCGGAGGGCTACCTTAATGAACTTGTTAACCGAAGTCTACTACAGGTAGCGGAGAGGAATGAGGTTGGACGAGTGAGATGTTGTCGGATGCATGATGTCATACGCCTCCTTGCCCACAAGAAAGCTGACGAAGAATGCTTTGGTAAAGTTTATAATGGCTCTAGGGCATCAATAGCCACAGAGGATCTGGTTTGAAAACATTGAACAATTGAGTCGATCTGGTGCTACACATCTCCGTGCAATCCATGTTTTTGAGAGTGATATCAATATTGAATTGCTGAATCCTATCCTAACATCCTCAAATCTTCTGTCGACATTGGATCTACAAGGTGCTTGTATCAAGATGTTGCCTAATGAGGTCTTCGACTTGTTTAATCTACGCTTTTTGGGTCTTCAAAATACTAATATTGAAAATCTACCAGAATCAATTGGAAGATTACAAAACTTAGAAGTCCTGGATGCTGGCGATGTTAAACTGTCGTTTTTACCAAATAATACAATAAAACTTCGAAAGTTAAGATACCTATATGCATATACATCCTGGGCGGGTGGATGGACTGTCAAACCTTTTGGTGGAGTCAAGGTGCCTAATGGCATACGGTACTTGACAGCACTGTGGGCTCTGCAATGTGTCAAAGCAAGCTCAGAGTTTCTGTGTGAAGTTGGATCTTTGACAGAGCTAAGAACATTTGGTGTGTCTGATGTGAGAAGCGAACACTCTACTAACTTGTGCAGTGCTATTACCAAAATGAATAATCTTGTTCATCTAGAAATTACGGCTCTAGGTGAGAAGGAAGTGCTGCAGCTGGAAGGACTGTGTTTACCTCAAACCCTCTATTTTCTTTGTTTGGAAGGGCAGCTAGAAAAAACATCAATGCCTCAGGTTTTCTCGTCTTGGTCCCACCTTAGTGGCCTCACTCGATTGTGGCTGGCATTTTCCAAACTTGATGAAGACTCGTTTTCCAGCCTCGTGTCATTGCATTGTTTACGTGCACTTTCTCTTTCGAAGGCTTATGAAGGGAAGAAGCTGCGCTTTTCTGCTAGGTCATTTCCAAACCTTGTTGAGCTAGTTTTTCGAGTCTGTCCCGACCTGAAGTTTCTTCCTCATGGTATTGAGCACCTTACGGCCCTTGAGATACTACGTCTGGAAGAAACATCAGAAGAGCTCGTAGAGAAGCTTCGAGAAAAGAAAGAACCAGATGAATGCAATGAAGATCTTATGAAGATTAGTCACATCAGCAATGTTACTGTCATCCAAAATGAACTACGGAGAAGGATTAGGTGATCGCAAGACTTGGCGTGGCTGCTCCCCAAGGTAAGGGTTTGCTGTTTTGTTCATAGGTAGAATTAAAGCAACTTTAAGTACTTTCTGATGTGATTTTACAGTTTTTCAACTAAAACTAACGGATTCCTTTTTACATGTTCATGTATATCACGTAGAAATGTACAGACTAGTAGACTACAGAGTACAGATCCGATAGGATCATAGGAACAAATAGTAACTAGTAGGAAGTTTCTGAACTTAAAAAATAATAACAATATGCATAACCTTCTCATAATAGTATATATGTATCATTGACAAAGATACAATGATTAACTCCCCTGATTCGATTGGCAGACCTTGCGAAAGTCAGAAGCTGGACTGCAATGCAACAATGCCACTGCAGAACTCCAGCATCTTCTCATGGGCTGCACAACAGAGTTCAATAGCTCGAAGGCAAAATGCACTTTTCAGAACGGCAGCATTTAAGTGTCCCTTCTTCTGGCATTACAGCGCAAATGGAATTCCATGATCACATCAGATGCTTCAGAGGTTCGAGGGAAGACGGCCCTCGTTTGACCCAGCTGAATCAAGGTACCAATCTGAAGCTCTCTGAGATGTTTTTTGTGGCTGTGAACGTTGGCTGGATGCTGCTAATTTTCTAGCGATGTTAATTATTTGATTGCTAGGCCTGTGTTGTCAATGTATATTACTGTTACTTTTGTCGGGCTTGGTTTTTACTGCCTGAGATGACCTATAAGGTGTTAAGCTGGAAATCTCAGCCCTTTTTGTTTTCTTTCTTTTGGAATGTAAAAGACCTTTTGCTTTCTAACGAAGCATGGAATATCATTAGTCCAAACCACAAAAAACAAAATCAGGAGTTTCAAGAGAGGAACTTCTGAAGATTGTATGTAAGACAGTAAGATGAAAGACGAATTCTTGACATGTTACACAATATCAGATATTAAAAGATGCAATACAATATGGTAGATGTGTTGGTGTGGCAGCTGATTCCCAGCGCGTGTTGCACTTTCAGAGTTTCAGAGATTGATTTTTGCTGTTATTATGTTTCTTTTCCTTGTCATTTTCGTGGAGGACTGAATCATCCACACGTAATTATTCTGTTACATTCACAAGGACAAAGCACCACTAAAGCATGCCACAAATTCTTGGGCATCCCTTTAGTAATTATTAGTGTGTTCCCAAACAGAAGAAGGCACGAACTTCTGCCATATACCCATTAACATGGCGGTATAAGCTCCTTTTTTCTCCGTGCTATTACATCGCCCATGGTGTGTAATAATAGTATCCCTGCTTTCATCACCGGCAGCGCCGCCGCCGGTCTCCTCCCTCCCTCCCCTCTCCTCCCCTTCCGCTGCCCGAGCTCGCCGGCGGGTGTCCGCGCGGGGGCGATGAAGGTGGCGGAGGGGCCCTAAACCATACACTCTTCGAAGAGATGAGAGCAGCTCCGCTAGGGTTTCCTCTCCCCCGCGCCGCCACCTTCGCTATGCGCGGCGGCGCGGGAGCGCCTTCAGCGAGGCGTCTCGAGCGGCGGCACGGGTGGCGGTCCGCGAAGCGCACGGCGGCCTCAGCGCAGATGCGGCGCGGCGAGGCGAGGCCGTCGGCGGTAGCGCCGGCGCATCCCCACGTCACGGTGGCGGCGGCATCGCGAACCGGGCGGCCGATCGGGCGTCGCGGCGGCCGAGCCGGCGGGTGACGGTGAGCCGGCGGCGCATGCGGCGGCGGCGCTATGCGCGATCGGGCGGCGCAAAGCGGCGGCCAATACGGCTCGGGTGGAGGCACGGCCGGCCGGCGGTCACCTCGAGCGCGGGTGTTGAGGCGCGGCCGCTCGAAGCGGCGGCAGGCGCCGGGCCCGAGGCGGCGGCTCCGGCGCTTCCGGCGGAGAACGGTGTTGCGGCCGGCGGACGTCCTCAAGATCCTCGTCGACAGCGGTGTCATCCTCCTCGGTCTGGTGTAGAACCGGATGGATGGCGCCGGTTGCGCGCCCAACAGGGTCACGTACAATGTGATCATGGGCGGGTTGTGCAAGCGCGGCATGTCGGGGGATGTGCTCAAGATGTTCGACGAAATGCTCAAGAAGAGATCGTGCCCAGTGTGAAGATCTTCGCGGTCCTGCTCTCGTCTCTGTGTAAGGCAGGGAAGATAGAGGACGCTGGGCGGATGATGCGGTCATGGAAGGAGTAGGGGTGCCCGCCGAGCGAGGCAACGATTTGATCAATGGTGGCGCATAGGCGTCGCTTTGTGGTTTCTTCAGTGGCGGTCTTTGTAGGAGCGACTCGTCGAGAGTTCAAGGGTGGCTATGCCATGGCCTTGAGGCGCAGATCCCGGTGGGTTGGTGGCGATCTATTTTGTGAGTGGGTAGTACGTGAGGTCTTTGAGTCTTTGGCGAAAGCCTTACCGGTGATCTTACCGGTCTCGACAACAATGACGCCTTCGGGCGCCATTTTCCTTCCTGGAGGTGTTGTCATGGTGCCCCATAGCCCTCATGTTTACTTGATCTCCAGGTGAAAACCTTGCCTCGGTGAGGCGGGCGGCGTCGGCGACTCTCGTCGCCTCCTTGGAGGCGTCGCCTTGGAGGTCCTTCTTCACGCACAGTAGATCGAAGGTTAGAGGGCACGGTCGGAAAAGGATAGGGGATTGGTTGAGAATAAGGACGAAGAAGAAGTTATGAAGCTTAGTCTTTTTAGCTTTGTTTATAGTCCTTTAGCTTTATTTCTTGTTGTTGTATGCTCCTCAGGTTTTGAGGAATTGAGCCTAAGAGCTCGTGTATCTGTTGGCTGTGTATATCCCTCGTGGATATAGAGGCCGGATTTTATATCCTTTATCTAAAAAAAATGTGTGAGACGAGTTGTGGAAGTTGGGAGTCCGGGCCCCGTTTGGAACGTGGGACTTTTTCCTGACTCTTGTGGGAATTGAACTATTTTTGTAAAACTCTTGCAAAATTCCTGTGTTGCAAACAGGCCCTCACAGAAGGATCAACCGGAGCAATGGAGCGTGCCAGAAATGCCGTTTAGCATGTTATTTCTTGTCCTTCACTTTTTCAAACGGAGGAATTCTTGGGCACACAAGTGTCCTTGGGTCTGCAAGTAAAACCCATGATCACTCTATTAAGAAATTGAAAAGAAGCACATGCTTGTGTTGTTGTGCATAGAAGCATGCAGCATGCTAAGCATGTCACGTAGAAGAGTAGCATGCTCAATATGAAAGTCTAGATATCGTATATCACTCTTGACGGCATTTTATACATTTTGTATCTAAGAAGATTATATTGCAGAATTGATCAGAAGAACCAAAGCATAAAAGCACAGTAGTCATACTAGCAATTGAATAGGTGCAATTCTTCTGCTACTGTACAACAGACAGAGAATTTCTCTTCTAAGCATAATTCAAGGCAGAGTCCTCTTGTTGAGACAAATCTGCGCCGCAGCCAGCGTAAAAGGAGCTCTGCAGATGGTTTTAAGCGTGCAACTTGTTCTGAACGGCACTGTTTGGCCTGTTCCACTGAAGGACCGCATTTGACCCTATCGGTTATCAGAAATCTTGGGGAGACGTTTTGTAGCATTGACCCCGAGAAGCTATCTGTGAAGGCACTCCTAGGGAAGAAGAAACAGCCAGCCCCTGGAGGGAAAAGACTGAAGCTCCAAGAAGTTCAAACCAATACTGCCAATAAAAAGCCCAGTAAGCCAAAGCCCACTGAAAAGCCTAATAAGGCGAAGGACAAGCCCAGCAAGAAGAAGGCTGGCAACTGATTCAACTTACATTGATTTAATGAGTGCATTATCTTGCAAGCTTCAGCTCTTTTGGGAGTCAATCTTCACTGATCCCAGCTTTGCTTCCAGTTTGTTATTAAGACTGTATTATGTCTTTTGCGCAACTTATGTTATGCATAGAATGTTGCCTCAGCTTCATCACTTTTCTTGTTTATCATGAATTTGCAAACTAGTAAGCGCTCTTGGAAAGTTCTTAGCTGGAATGTTCGTGGACTTAATTCGGATAGAAAATGGGATGCCATTCGTGATAAAATTACAGAGAGTAACTGTGATATTGTTTGTCTACAAGAGACTAAGAGAGGTTTCCTTGACTCAGCTTCTCTTAAAAAGTTTTGCCCATCCAAACTAAGTAGTTTTCACTATTTACCCTCTATTGGGGCTTCTGGGGGGATGCTTGTTGCTTGGAACCCTACCCTCTTTCAAGGGGATTTAGTTTTCTCAAATGATTTTGCCATGACAGTTGAATTTTCTTCGCAACACTCTGGTAACAGCTGGTTGTTAATAAACATTTATGCGCCATGTACTCCTGACAGAAAGAGAAGCTTTCTTAATTGGTTTAAACATATCCAAATGCCTGATGATATAGATTGGCTGATTGTGGGCGATTTCAATCTCATCCGAAAGCCACAAGATAGAAATAGAGATGGCGGAGATATCTCAGAAATGTTCCTCTTCAATGAAGCTATAAGTTCACTAGGCCTCACAGAGCTCCCACTTTTAAACAGAAAGTTTACATGGTCAAATAAGCAACATCCTCCGTTGTTAGAATGACTGGATTGGTTCTTCACGTCTAATGTTTGGAACATCTCTTACCCAAACACTCAAGTTTGGCCCTTAGTGATGGAGCCTTCAGATCATACTCCATGTGTTGTCAATATTTCAACAGATATTCCTATTAGGAATAGATTCAGGTTTGAAAACTTCTGGATGTGTCATGATGACTTCCTCCCTGTGGTTTCCCATGGTTGGTCTGTTCCTTCTCCACATTCTGACCCAGCAAAAATTCTTACTGGCAAGTTTAAGATCCTTCGGAGGATTCTCAAATTCTGGAGAGCAAATATTTCTAACCTGGCTGCTACTATTGCTAATGTGAAATTAATAATTAACTTCCTAGAAGTTTTAGAAGAGTTCCGAGACCTTTCAATTCCAGAATGGAACTTTAAGGCTATTCTTAATGAAAAGCTTCGCACTCTCTTGCATCAGCAGCAAGTATATTGGAAACAAAGGGGTACTATAAAGTGGGCGCAATTAGGTGATGCTCCAACAAAGTTTTTTCATGCCAATGCAACAATTCGACTTCGAAAGAGTATTATTACTTCACTCACTGATAGTTCCGGGGAGGTTTTTCAAGACCATAACAATAAGGCCAAGCTTCTATGGTCTGCTTATAAGGACAGATTGGGTAAATCTGAGTTCACACAAATGCACTTTCATTTGCATGATTTGCTGGATCAACCTTGTGATCTTTCCCCGTTGGAAGAACCTTTCAGTCTGGAAGAAGTCACTGCTGTGATTAAGGAATTGCCAAATGATAAATCCCCAGGGCCAGATGGTTTCAACAACGAATTCCTGAAGAAGTGTTGGGGTCTGATCTCTGCTGATTTTTTAAAAATGATAGAAGCCTTCTTTCATGGTAGCATCTGCCTTCGAAGTCTTAATGGCTCTTTGATCACGCTTGTTCCAAAGAAGGATACACCAGTGACCGTCAATGATTTTAGACCCATTTCGCTGCTTAATTGCTCTATGAAAGTAGTTACAAAGCTTTTAGCAAATCGATTGCAACGCTTTATCATTCAGTTAGTGCACAAAAATTAATATGGGTTCATCAAAACAAGAACAATACAAGATTGCCTTGCCTGGTCTTTTGAATATCTGCACTTATGTCATCAATCAAAGAAGGAATTAATTATTCTGAAATTGGATTTTAAGAAGGCTTTTGATAAAGTGGAACATGCAGCTATATTACAGATATTACAAGCTAAAGGATTTGGCTCTCGTTGGTTAGGATGGATGCAAGCTATCCTTAGCTCTGGCACTTCTTCAATTCTCTTGAATGGAGTCCCAGGGAAGACTTTTCATTGCAAACGAGGGGTTCGACAAGGAGACCCTCTGTCCCCCCTTCTCTTTGTTTTGGCAGCTGATCTCCTCCAGACAATACTTAACCGAGCAACCTCCCTTGGACTATTGAATATGCCCATCCCAGTCACTCACACATCTGACTTCCCCATTGTGCAATATGCAGATGACACCTTGATAGTAATGGAGGCTTCTAGCCGGCAACTCTTCTGTCTCAAAGCCTTGCTTAATACGTTTGCAGATTCGGTGGGTTTACAAGTTAACTTTGCCAAATCTATGATGGTACCAATCAATGTCAATCCTGATAAGATGGAGATTCTAGCTTCAACTTTTGGGTGCTCACAAGGGTCTTTGCCTTTTACATATCTTGGGCTCCCTCTTGGTTTAACAAAGCCGAGAATTGTTGATTTTTTGCCTTTGGTTAGACGTTGTGAGCAAAGGCTTGTTTCAACCTCTTCTTTCCTCACACAAGCTGGGCGACTCCAACTAACGAATGCTGTTTTCTCCTCTTTGCCAACATTCTATATGTGTACGTTCAAGCTTCAAGATACAGTTGTTAAACAGATTGACAAATATAGGAAACACTGCCTGTGGCGAGGGTTAGATATCAACAATAAAGCTCCACCCAAAGTAGCCTGGAATATGGTTTGTAAGCCCAAAACCGAAGGTGGACTGGGAGTCCTTAATTTAAGAACTCAAAATACAGCATTGTTACTCAAGAATTTTCACAAGTTCTTCAACAGAATGGATGTGCCATGGGTGCACTTGATCTGGGAAAAACATTACTCCAATGGAAAGCTCCCGAGTCACATCAGCAAGGGATCTTTCTGGTGGCGAGATATTTTAAGGTTGCTAACAACTTTCAAAGGCATTGCCTCTGTGCAAGTGAATGATGGCCAGACATGTTATTTCTGGGAAGATGTGTGGAATGGTCGAATTCTCAGTCATTACTTTCCTGAGCTCTTTTCCTTTGCAAAAAAACACCAGGCTCACTCTCCGAAAAGTGCAATCGACTGAAAATTTGCAGGATCTCTTCCATCTGCCATTCTCAGCTCAAGCTTATACACAGTTTCAAGAACTCTCGTCCATTCTGGAAGGTTTAGTTCTCTGTGCAGACAAAGATCAGTGGAATTATATTTGGGGCTCCACTTTCTACAAATCTTCTAGAGCTTATAGAGTTTTAATTGGCCACTCACCTGTTCATCCAATGCTCAAATGGATTTGGAAATCATCTTTGCAACCCAAGCATCAGGTTTTTTGCTGGCTAATCTTTTGGGACCGGCTTAATACCAGAGCACTTCTAAAGCGCAGAAACATGGTTCTAGATTCTTATGATTGTGTTCTTTGTGACAGCAATGCTGAGGAATCTGTGGTACACTTGCTTCTTTCATGCAGTTTTGCACAAAGTTGTTGGCACTCGTTGGGTTTGAACCTTGGCGCCCATCTCACTCCGGGGGATGTTTTCTCAAGTTTCAAAACTCAGCTCGGAGTACCTTTTTTCATGGAGATAATTGGTCTAATGAGCTGGAGTATTTGGAGGTCTCGGAATGACTTGATTTTTCGAGGGATTCCGCCTTCTTTACAGAGATGTAGACAGATTTTTAAGGATGAGTTTGCTCTGGTCATCCATCGAGCCAAGAAGAAATATTTTCCGCAAATTCTTCTTTGTCTTGAAGCTCTTTTGTAATCTTCTTTTGTTCTCTTCTGTTTCTTTGTTGTAAACCCTGATTGGTTCCTCTTTGCTACTTCTTCGTTTATTTTATAATAATCAGTAGGGGATAACCCCTCCTGTTCCTTAAAAAAAATAGGTGCAAGTTTTTAGTCATCCGGGGAGCACAGAGCAAGATATCTATGACCAAGAGAAAACAGGCGCCAAAAGGAATTGGCTATTCAACTGTTGCTACCCGTATTCTTTTGTGATTATTTCCATCAATTCCTTCTCAACCAGAGCGACTCCATACCTCCCTCCTGACAGCTGCCTCGAGGATCGGTGCTGTTGGCTTCTCCTACGTGTCATCCTTTTGTTCTTGTCTGTGCCAGCGACTCCGAACCAGCGCGTCTGTGCCACAGTGTGGTACGTGGCACCAAGGTGCACGAGTCGCTCACTGTCGACCTGTGCCGTCAGCTTCTCCTACGTGTCATCCTTTTGTTCTTGTCATGGTGAGAGCATAAGGTCTGCTTCCTCACCTGCTTCTTCAAGTTCGTCACTGGTTAGTTTCGAAGTGTTATGTTTGCTGCGGTTCTCTTGCTTGTTGCGGCTCCTTACGATGATGTTGCTGTTCATGCTTTAGTGTTGGTGTTTGTTGGACTTAACCATGTCGCTCTTACAGGCGTTACAGTAGTCTTAGTCGTATTGTATTAGTACGTGCATTAAATGAGTTAGTGCGTACGTTACGAGAATTAATACGTGCGTTATGTAAATTCATAAATATTATGAATAGCTCGGACGTGGGATGGCACATCATGAAGAGCTAGACGTGGCGTGTATGTCGGGTCAGTTATTTGTTTTTCACAATATAAAAGATCAACGGAGAAAATGCCGCAAACTAATTCCGGACGGCACAATATACTATTGTCTCGTGAATTCATTTGTTCTTCATCGAGTCCAGGCATCCGTATGTGTCAAGTCTTCACATAATTGAGTCCTTGTAATCGAACTTTCGTGGTCATATACGAGTGCCTTCATGGTCGTAACTCGCTTCGAGTACGTTCCTTCATGGTCATAAGTCATAACTCACTTTCGAGTACGATCACCTTCGTGGTCATAAGAGCACCGTTCTACGAGTACTATAGCAATGTACTGTTCTACGAGTACAGTAGCAGAATACTGTTCATTCGAGTACTTACGGTCGAAGTCTTCCGAGTACTTACAGTTGAAGTCTTCTGAGTACTCACGGTTGAAGCTTCCGAGTATTCACGGTTGAAGTCTTCCGAGTACTTACGATCGAAGCTTCTGAGTACTCACGGTCGAGGTTTCCACAAGTCTTTCGACCACGATTATGTGCTCTGACTTGCCACAACAAATGGTATCAGAGCGAGCATTGTGGTTGATCCTGCCACAATGTCAGAGCAAGAGCCAAGGTCACGGAGGACACTAGCAGCACTTGAAGGCGACAGTAGCGGTAATAGAGGCCGCGAGATCAACCAAGAAGAAGGGATGATCATGCTATCATAAAGTAGCTATGCGTGCAAGATTTTGGAAGCAATAGGAATGGTACGATGCAATTCATGCTCAACGCCAATGGAGAACCAGCTGACATTGAGCAAGAAAGATTGCAGTGCTACCGTCAACACCACTGAGTACCGCAGCATCGTCGGAAGTCTTCGCTACTTTGTGAAAACGAGGCCAGACATTGCTTATGCCATGGGCATTGTTAGCAGATACATGGAGGCACCAACAACACAACATTTGGCCTCAGTGAAGCACATTCTTCGCTATGTGAGTGGCACCATTGGATTTGGGTGCTGTTATATGAGGGTAAGCATGCCAGATCCTAAACCAGCTGCAGCTCACCAACGGCAGCTGACCGATGGTGAGGCGACGCATGGCAGAGCGAGCGAACAGCGGGCGGCGGCGCTCACCAACCGAGTCAATGGCAACATCGGTTGGTGCCGGAGAAGAATGTGAAGACGTTGAACTTGGCAGTGAATCCCGGTGAGAATGGTGAGCGGCGCACGACGATGCGAAAACCATGGGTCGCGGCCGGGTCTTATAGCCATGGACGTCGATGTGACCGAGGTGCACATGGCAGGACGCCGATGCCGAGTCAAACACAGGAGGTGGTGACGGAGCAGACTTGGATACGGAGGAGTCTTGGTCGGAGACGATGGATCTAATAGGTGGACCCCACCTGTCAACGGCACAGAACGAACCAACGACCAGGATGCAAGGGCGCGGCAAGAAGACGGTGCAGATGGGTGACGCGTGGCGCGGGTCGAGCTAGACTGGCCGAGGCCGGGCTGGTGGGGTGGGTTGGACTGCATGGGCTAAAATGGGCTTCGGCCCATTTAGCCTTTTAGGGATTTCTCTATTTTTAGAATTTCAAATAATAATTCTTGTGCTCTAGAAAATAGCAAATAAATTCAGAAAAATTACAGAAAATTCCTTGAAACACAAGGAACCCAAGTAAAATATTTTTAGCAAATTTTAATATTTAATTTAATCAAATTAAATCCTTTTATTTAAAATAATATATTTTAAATTTTAATTAATTCTAGAAAAATCTAAATGGTGAATTTTATTTTAAAAGCTTCAAAAAGGCTCTGAAAATCAGGATGTTACAATGCTGCTATATCCTTAGCTGATCCTGGGACTACTCTTTTAAGTGATGATTTCTGTTACATTTAACCTAGTCAACGGTAGCAGGCATCACAGTGGATTGGGAATTCTGGATCTAGAAAAAAATGAATAAATGAATCATATTCTTCTTTGTAAGTGGTTAATGACGTTGCACAATGAGAATGGTATTTGGCAACAAATTCTAAGGAAAAAGTATCTAAAAAATCAAACCCTTCCCCAGGTTAATGCTAAACATGGTGATTCTCATTTTTGGAGGGGTTTGATAAAGGTGCACAGGTTGTTTTTTCCATGTGTCACTGAAAATTGGTAATGGGTTGCAAACCAGGTTTTGGGAAGACCCCTGGTTGGGTAATCCTCCTCTTCCGGAGTATATAATATTGTCCAAGCTAAGAATGTCACTGTGGTTGAAGCTTTGTCTCTAAATTTGGAGAATGTTTCTTTTAGAAGAACTTTGTTAAATGAAAATCTGAATGTCTAGTCTCACCTCCTTTTGAGATACTATGACATTAATATGTCAAGTAAAGGGGAGGTTTTTGCTTTGGAAATATAGTTAAAACAAGCAATTTTTAGTTCAATCTATGTATTCTTGCCTTATTGTCTCTGGTTATTGCTTTCCATATAGAGTTACTTCGAAAGTCAAGATTCCCCTTAAGATCAAAATTTTACATTGGTACTTATCTAAGGGGGTAATCTTGACTAAGGATAATCTATGTAAGGAATTGGAAGAAAAGGACAAGTGTGTTGGTTCTGCCCAGCTTTTGAAATAATTGAACATTTGTCCTTCAAATGCCCCCTGGCCAGATTTCTGTGGCAGGTCGCATCTGCCTCTTTTGGATTTTCCATTCGTAATAGCATTGATCAGATGTTTGGTCATTGGCTACATATGTTTGGAAATCAGAGAAGCTCCTAGCTTGTGTTGGTGACTTGGTGTAGCAGCACTATGTTTGTCCTAATGGAAAACACAAAACTGTGCATGCTTTGACAAGAAATGGCCTGGATACCCAATTCAAATCGTGTTCTTTATGTGCCATTTGTTATATAACACAGCAGAAATAGATGATAGAAAGAATGAGAAACACGAATTTAACTTGAAAAATCCTTACGAAAAAATCACAGATGCGTGAAGATGGAATTCACGATATAAGAAGAGATCACAAGCACAAAAAATTTCGACGTATCTCAACCATAAGCTAAAGAGCAAATAGTTATAGGAGATTATAAAACCGAGACGAGGTTGGCACATGTGTCTACTTGAACACATATACGAATTCGTATCATACTTTAACAATCTTCACCTTAAAATGAATTTAGATTATACACTCAACAATCTACACCTTGAGATGAATTCACTCTTATAGCCAAATCAAATCAAATCTTTTCAAATCATAATTCACCATCAATTATTCTTATGTGTTAATAGTCTATAGGACTAATTAATGAATAAGACTGGGTAATCTTCTCCGTATACTTGTCTTGTAGTGCTGGATAACTATAGTGAAGAACTTATCTTATAGACTTTTTACATGCTCTACCTGTAACACATAACTTGGCTAACAATGCCAATTTAAGAGTAAATTGCACATGTGACTATCATGTACATCAAACAGCCGATTATAAAAGTAATTGAATTTCATGATGTGGTTAAAAAGTGCTCTTGTAGAAGAATATCCGGATGAAAGTAACTCTTGTGCTGTCAATAGAGGAGAAATAATCTCTATAATAGACCCTTCATATTGACTTGTGGCAACTAGAATGAATTACACCTGCAATACTAAATGTTGTAGTATCTATGCAGATAATTAACTCTTTCCTGCAATTTAAATATTTCCTCTTGAATTCATATTTGGAGCATAACCTTCACTAATAAATAAGAAATTCCAAAGAGTATTATGTAGCTGCCATCAGGGTGTCATCGAATGGTGAATCAGTTGTCCCATAACTACATTATTTTTTTATTTTTTCTTCAAAGTCTTCTTAATCAAGCGTAGCTCAAATTGTGTTGAAAACCCGCAACTTGGCTTTAGACTCCTCATATGTGGATCTTACTGTAGTAACCTGTAGTAGACAATGGATAGTTGAAGAAATCGCCAATGATTAATCTTGCACAGATGGCACCAACAATAGGCACAATGGCGGAAATCGCAATGAACACCTCTAATGAAAAAACATGCAAAGCTAATTATACAACTTCTTGATGGAAGATGAGGATCGATTGAGGTAGAAGATTGTCGATGAAGATGGTGCAGTACGACGCTAGGGTATAGTGCTAGGCGACACAGGCAATGATGTTGATGAACCTGGAGCTAGAACAATCATTGAGGTAGAGCATGGATCGATGCTCAGCATAGAGTTGAGTCATGGAATAGAGTTAAAGCAAGTCGAATCATCAAGTTAAGGATACTGAAACCACCGTGCACGCTAAGAAATTTTCGCTGAAAACAGAACCTTGGCCGATAACCTCTCAAAGTGCAATCACAAGCTTCGTGTGGCCTAACAAGCACCTAGCCAGTTAGTATTAGATAGTTGGATTCGATCCAATCAGCCACGGAAGATAAATCTAGTTTGTCGCAACAACTCCGTGTGCACCTAATGAAAACCACTCAATTGGGAGGGCAGCAACAATTCCTGTCTGACATGAACAATAGTTGTCTTCTTTTTATCTGCTCTCTACATTTTTATCTCCCGAGATGTGGCTTTGAGATATATGACGTAGCTGGTTCCCACACTGACTTCGCTGCGGTCCAAACTTGACACAAATTAATTTTGCTTTGGATTCGAAGTCGAACAGTAGACCACGCATGCCTGTACTCGAAGACGTGGTGCTGGCGAGAGAGCCGAAGAGAAGCCTCCGATGCGATGATGGTTGAGGTTGCGACCAAGAAACTTGCCGATCAATGGGTCGATGATGACGTCCAAGTCTGCATCTTGACGATGCGCATTCGAAAAAGTAGAAGACGACCACATAGGGCGACTCGTTAGTGCCCCGGATGCCGCATGGATGTTGGCACCTTTGATGATGCCGCATGTGGGTGCCACCCCTGGGAGTCACCTCTCCTAGGGACAGCGACCTGATTTTGAACCAACCTCTCTGATATCATTTATTATAAAATATATTATAGAAATATATAATTAAAAGAATATAAGACACACATTTAACTTAAAAAAACCCTAGGAAAAATTATGGACACACGAAAACAGAATTCACTATCAGCCCGCTCAGTTGGGCTGAAAAAGTGGCTTATAGCTAAAATTACATTGTAACTAGTTGGAATTACACTGTAGTTGATGGTGGCTTATTTGGCGTAATTAAATTTAAAAAAAATTAAAAATAGAAAAAACAGGTTAGCCAATGCCTTCGACCACCAACCATGATCACGAAATCCACAAGTATCGACCACAGATTTTTCGACTTCCGAGTACCACGTTCTTCCAACTACCGAATACCATGTTCTTCCAACTTTCGAGTACCGACCAATGCTATAGTACTCTTTCGTGTACTGACCACTGCTATAGTACTCTTCAAAGTATCGACCACTTTCGAGCACTGTTCACCTCTGAGCACTGAAACTTCGACTATACCTAAACCCTGTAGCTTCGATCGCTCTGTACTCAAAATCTTCAACTGCATCACTCGAATCCTAAGCGATAACACTCATGTCTTTAATACCGCTCGTACGTCGTCCGATCCTTTGATGCTACTCGACCACCATTCAACACTTCGATGCTACTCAAATGTCGTCTGATCCTCCAATGCCACTCGAATGCTGTTCGATACTCCAATGCTACTCGAACATCGTCCAATTCTCCGATGCCACTCAAATGCCGTCCGATATTTCGATGTTACTTGAACGTTGTCCAATACTCCGATGTCACTTGAATGCTGTCCGATTCTCCGATGCCACTCAATTCAAAACCTTCAACCGCAATCGACCGACTGAAATTTTCACAAACACAAATTCCAATGCAGTCCAAATGTCAATTATTCATCATCACTAAACTCACGATCGTCCATATGGTCTAACACAGCCAGACAGCCTAGCAAGTTAACATTGTAATTTAGGGTTGGTAAGTGACGATTCCAGCACTTACAGTTAACATTGAGGCTAGAACACAAACTGGGATCTTGGTGCTCTTTTTCTGAAGTTCTGAATGAAAACATCCGGGTGCTGTTTATCAACACCCTTAATCCAATGGGCTTATAAGCCCAGACTTCTAGGTTTTCTTGCACTATAGCAACTGTTAGCTTTTTTGAGTAACTAAATTTAAAATTAAAAAATATATCATCATGGATAATACAAAAAAAATAAGAGAAAAAAGACCAAAAAAACCTAAAAAACCAAAAAACAAAAAAGGAAATTAAAAAAATCAAAAGCCAAAATCGGAAGCTCGTTAGCATGGCATAAAACATACAAAGTATCTACTGATTATGTTTTGGTTGGTTGTATCAATTCTTCCCAGAGTTGAAGTGATCAGGTGAGAGACGTACGGGGCTAACAGTAGACGTACGGGGACAACAGCTCTTCGTGTAGAAATAAACCGAAGTAGCAGTAGAGCTCTACCTGTTGATATATAGAAATGCTTTCAAAAAGGACAATTCTAGAGTTGATTTGGAGTATATACATGCTAGTTAATATTGCAAATTTTCACAAATATGCTCGTAGCAACTTCTATATAACATAAAATTTTGAACGTTTGGTTTGCCAAGATCGCCAGTACCATCTCTCCCCCCTGTTTTGGATGTTGTTTTCCCTACTTTTAAGTGTTGTTTTCCCTGTCGCTTTGGCTTCTTGAAGACGAGAAGGGGAAGGAAGCATCTGGCTACGGGTGGGAGGATAAGAAACGAGTGGTTGGTATTCGTAGTGGGAGTAGATGTCCGATTTTTGTAGTGTCGCCGTACGTATGTATGGTATCATTTCTTATATCCAAAAGAGTAAAATTGTAAATGAAACAAATGGCACAAATAAATTGAGCCATTGCAAATTGAAGGCATATTCTTTACAGCTTTTAAAATGGTTTTTGGCTTTTACAACAGTACCTAACTTCTAGATGTAATATTTTTTCAAAACGGGATCTACAAGTTAATCGTAATATATGTTAAAAGCTCAACATCTGTATCAATCAAAATCACAGGCAAATATCTCTCTCAATAATCTCTCTCATGAATAAACCAAAATTCAAAAATTTCAATCATAAGCCTTAAAGCTACAACTATAAACAAAAAAAAAAGCCCTGAATTGCGTATCCAAGTATCTAACCTCCATTAGGCCATAGGACAAGTGGCTTTACTGCCACATCTTACGGTGCTTCGACGAAGTAGTAGAAGAGTGTGCGGCCATTCTTGTCACCATCAACGGTCACATACCCACCGTACTGGTTGAAGTCGATGCCCTCCGGCTGCCCCAGCAACGCCATGATCTTATCGGCCTCCTTGAGAGCTGGTAGCGATTCTGGTTCCCAAATCATGCATGCTTGACAGGCTGCTACTGCTTTCAGTGTTCCTTCTAGATAGGATGAATTCCCTCAATGGAGTCTCTTGGGACGCATTTGCATGAGATGCACACACGCAAACGGCAAGCAAGAAGTAGAAGGAAATGTTCCTCAGCTTCTTTGATGAAGTGGACAGCCTCCATGACGGCTAGGACCGCCTAGTCCAAAAATAATAAGATTAAAAAATAAGTCTATAATATCTTTACAAATCAACAGTCAGATTTTATTAGCGATGTTTTTGAAGCAAGTTAACATTGTAATTTAGGGTTGATAAGTGATTATTCCAGCACTTACAGTTAACATTGAGGCTATAACACAAACTGGGATCTTGGAAAACATCCGAATAGTGTTTATCAACACCCTTAATCCAAAGGGCTTATAAGTCCATACTTCTAGCTTTTCTTGCACCATAGCGACTGTTAACTTTTTTGTGAGTAATTAAATTTAAAAATAAAAAATATATTATCATGGATATACAAATGAATAAGAGAAAAAGATTAAAAAAATCTAAAAAAACCAAAAAACAAAAAAAGAAATTTAAATAAAATCAAAAGCCAAAATCGGAAGCTCGTTAGCATGGCATAAAACGTACAAGTGTCTACTGATTATGGTTTGGTTGGTTGTGTCAATTCTTCCCAGAGTTGAAGTGTTCGGGTGAGAGACGTACGGGGCTAACAGTAGAAACCCAAAAGCTTCGAACAATTATTGGCATTAGAAGTCAGGTGACAACGTACCAGCTATGCCAGTGTGTTGGAAGTTGGTACCAGCTATACTAGTGTGTTGCACGTGCTATTGCGTACACCAATTATTGCTACTAGAATACATAAAAAAAAGAAACGCTGGTTGTCTTTTTCTTTTCTTTTCTAAAGGTTGAGTAGAGTATTGTGGAATCAATATATATCTATGTCCACTGAATTTTCATATGTGCTGTGAGAGCCAAACGTTCAACATTTTATGTGATATAGATGTTGCTACGAGCATATTTCTGAAAATTTACAATATTAAGTAGTATGTATATACTCAAAATCAACTCTAGAATTGTCCTTTTGAAAAGCATTTCCACGTATCAACAAGTAGAGCTCTACTGCTACTTCGGTTTATTTCTATGCGAAGAGTTGGTGTCCAATACTTTGCTGGCTGGGAGGCCATCAAGCCATATGGTGGTAGTGATGCAAGTGTGCACAAGAAGCAATAATGATAGCACTGAGATGATGTTTAGTTTAGCGATAACTTATATTTTTTTTATTATAATTGGTTTATTTTTCGTTACAGCTAAAAAGAAATTATTTAGTGTAATTAAATTTAAATGTTTTTAAAAAAACAGGCTAGTCCATCATGAATAATATGAAAGAATAAAAAAAAGTAAAAATCAAAAACTAAAAAAACAGAAAATAAATAATAATTAATTGAAAATCAGAAGTTGAAGAAAAATGAGCGGACGAAGTTCGAGCTCCAAAAGTAGGCAGGCAGGGAGAGGGCCCTGACCTTGTCTTCTTTGCCGATGGATCATCGTGAGACGACCACACATGGGTGCGCATGGTGAATTTTGGACGTTTCTAGCACTGTTGATACCCAAAATTCCAAAAATAGCCGCGCTGAAAACACAATTCCAAAAATAGCCCCCAAACGACCACACGATTAACGGCAACGCGACACGTGTCCAGTGGTGCGGCCGGGGAGCGCACCACACCTGAGTGGTGCGGTCCCCGACCGCACCACACTCCCGCCGTACGTGCCAGGTAGATGGTGCGGTGCCGCACCGCACCACTCCCCTAATGGTGCGGCACCACACCGCACCACTCCGCCGTGGGTCCCACCCCCCCGGTTGCACGGGTAGGATTTTAATTCAAGTTATTTTTGTATGCATTTGTAAAGATAATTTTTTAAATAAAAATTTATGTGTATATATGAAATGATGTGTGAAAAAATATGAATTTGAAGTGGAGTCCACTTTACTGCTTGTGTAATTAGTTGTGCAATTTTGAAAATTAAAAATATTGGTTGGTAGAGTACGAACGAAATTTGTGTGAAGTAACGATTAGTATTTTTGTGATTTTCCTATATTGCTGACCGTGAAAAATGTGTTCAAGTGACAATAACAAATTTCGATCATGGTATATTGTTTTATTGGAAGCAATTTAAAGAAAAAATTTTCGAGCACAAATGTGATATGAACAATTGGAGGAAATGAAGGAAAGTGATATTGAACATGTATGATTATAAGTTTTGTTAATTTTGTAGTTGTGAATCAGAAAAAAATTTGAAAAAATTGTAAAACAAGTTTATGTTGATTATATGTTGTAGATGCATAAAAAATTTGGGTAAAATTTGTTTAGGAACGATTGTGCGTAGAACGATCGATATATAAAGTGGTAAGTGACTTTTAGGGTTTGGTATGTTTTAAGGGTTTGCAATCCGCGTGATGTTTGTATGTTTTGTCAATTTTGTAGTTATGAACCGCGTAAAAATAAGATAAAGTTGTAATAGAAGTTTATGTTCAATGTAAGTTGTAGATGCATAAAAAATTTGGGTACATTTTTTTAGGAACGATTCGATACATAAAGCGGTAAGTGATGTGACCAGTGGCATGTGGCATGTGTGGAACTCTGTATTTCTAATGTTCAGAATTCCACCACTAGTCCTAACATGCATGCCTTAGGGGAAATAACTTGCTAGGTCTATTACATCATGGAATGCGAAAATACGAGATATTAAACTTCATAATACAGTTGGGAGTAACATGCCGCGTAGATTTTTATTACATGCATAACATATAGCATGATATGCGACTAACCCACCCAACTGCTCGTACGACCTACTGTGTGGACCGGGGCCACTTTCCCTTCCTTGCCCGCTCGGCATTGAACTCCTCTCCGGCCTCTTTTGCCTTAGCCGCAATTTCCTCTTTCTCGCGCTCCATCTCGCGAGCCTCCCGCTCCCTACGCGTGCACGCTCAAGATGAGCTTGCGTCTCGCGCAGATACGCAGGTGTGCTCGTGCTTGCGGCGCTCCTCCTCCAGCAACTCCTTCTCCTTTGTGACATTCCACTCCTCGAAGTCAAGGGTCCATTGGTCCTCAGGGTGGATCTCAAGATCGATCCATTTGCGGTAGCCACACAGGGGCTCCGGAGACTGTAAATACATTGGAGATATTGTTAGTGCGTCTTTGTGAAGGAGAAAAGGTAGGGAAAAGGAGAAAAGATATTGTTACCATTGCCGATAGGTTGCGGTGTCAAAATGGCGGTTGGGGTAGTCATCGGAGTAGTTTGCGCAACCTTGATGAACGCATACCTAGGCGATGTTGTGCTTAGACTTGAAGAACTTGCACACGTCCGCACCAACAAAGGGAGGTGTCTCCCTCAGTGGTAGTTGTGGCGAGCGCTCGATGGGGACGCCCAGGATGGGGTTTTGCTACGCGGCGCTGCGGGGGACCTTTCATCGTAGCACGATGGGCTTGTTCTACCCGGCCTGTATCGCTCTTATTTTCTCATCGCTTGCGGCATCGCGGCGCGGTGACCGTGCTATGTCACGGGTCTCCTCCCAATCCTTCACCATCTTGTCCCATTGCTTCTTCTTGCCTTTGTCTATCCCGGTTGGGTGAGGGTGAGGGAAGCGCGATGTAGTATGGGGTTTGGATGGGCAATGTTCGCTGGGAAAAGGAATGCATACGAATTTATAGGGGCTGTTTTGTCTCTACTCGTACGTCTAAAGCTGGTCCGCGTGGTGGTAGCAGTGAGTAAAGATGGGAGTGCTGCGGTATCACTAAAAAAAGGTCCCGTTTTGTATTGTCTCTGAGCAAAGCTGCCCTGAATTGTCATCTCACTGAGCAAAGTTGACCTCTTGTTGTCATGTCACTGAGAACAGATGCCCTCTTTAGTACTGCCACTGCCCAAAGCTGGCATGTTTTGTCGTCCCACTGAGTACAGCTGCGCAGTTTTGTCATGTCACTGCGCAAAGCTGGCATGTTTTGTCATCTCACTGAGCAAAGCTGCCCCGTTTTGCATTGTCTCTGAGGAAAGCTGCCCCGTTTTATCATGTCACTGCGCAAAGCTGGCATCTTTTGTCATCTCACTGAGCAAAGCTGCCCCGTTTTATCATGTCACTGCGCAAAGCTGGCATCTTTTGTCATCTCACTGCCCAAAGCTGGCACGTTATGTCTTGTCTCTGCGCAAAGCTGGCATCTTTTGTCATCTCACTGAGCAAAGCTGGCCCGTTATGTCATGTCTCTGCCCAAAGCTGGCATCTTTTGTCATCTCACTGCCCAAAGCTGACACGTTATGTCTTGTCTCTGCGCAAAGCTGGCATCTTTTGTCATCTCACTGAGCAAAGCTGGCCCGTTATGTCATGTCTCTGCCCAAAGCTGGCATCTTTTGTCATCTCACTGCCCAAAGCTGGCATCTTTTTGTCATCTCACTGAGCAAAGCCGGCATATTTTGTCATTTCACTGAGAAAAGCTGTCCTGTGTCATCTGTTTGAACAAAGCTGCCCCGTGGTGTCATGTCTCTGAGCAAAGATGGCCTCTTTTGTCATTTCAATGCGAAAGCAGACTTGTGCTGTCATCTCTCAGAGCAAAGATGCAGCAAGATGTCTCGTTTGGTATAAGTAGCACGGTTGGGGTCCCAGCAATTGTTCAGTCGAACAAAGAAGTACCCTGTCTTTCGTGCTTGAACAAACCATGTCGGAAGCCGAGGGGCCAGTGGGATTTGGGTCACCGAAGGACGACATTCCCTTAGAAAGGAGGGATATGTTCGGTCCACGCACCGATTGATGCCAAGTCGGCGTGCTCAACCAGCGTGGCGAAATGCGAGCACAATGAGTACGCGGTCGTCGGATCTTGGATTCCCGAACGATGGCGGGCGACGTTTCTTCCGATGCTCACGCTCCGGGGTACAATTTAGTAGTTTTACTTTTTTGTATTGCTTATGGACCCGCGAAGTTTACCGTCCTTATTTTTGCAGATGGCAAAATGCGACTTCTCCCGCTGGATCGACCCTCCTCATGAACGGTATGTTGATCGTTATGTGGATACATTATGGGCTCGAATATGGGACTTGGAGTACCGAATGGAGAGTCTCACTGAGGAGAACAACGACCTCCGTTGTAGTGCTGGAGGTTCTCCTCGTGTATGTTGGTAATGTTTTATGCTATGTTGTCGTCAAGCTATTTTGGTAATGTGTTAAGTACGGTTGTGTTGTATTTTAGTTGTTGTGTTCGTTGGTGTGTTGGTGGTTGTACTACTTGCTACATTTCATGTACGTGCAATGTATGTGTTGTTTCGTGTTGTCATTGCCTGAGACCTTCGTATTATGTGGGTTGTCCCGTGTTGTCATCTCTCTGTTGGTTGTATGCCCTAGTAAATCAAAGAACTAAGAGCAACCCTTTTTATACAGGAAACTATCTGTGAACATCAAACCATCAAGCACTTCAAGAAATTACCAGTCTAATTAAGTTGTATATATATTTACGCATTACAAAAATTACAACAGCACAATTACAAAAAATCAGTTATCATCTCGTCGTCGCCGCCTCGGACGACGTATCTGATCCTCCGAGAAGGTGAACCTGCTAGGAGAGCGCGGTGCATCTCGAAGGTCGTAGTGCGAGGTCTGCGTCGGAGGCGGTGGTGGGTACATCTCTGTGGGGAGTTCCGACTGCTGGCCTATAATAGAGCTCAGCCAATCGGAGGAGGGGTCTACATCCTGCAATGGAATATACAAAAAAGTTTATAATCATTATTTATATCATGTGTTATGTTTACTACATGCGTACATACCGGTGCATACGGCTGTTGGAATGACAATGACGTTGCGTAATCACCCATGTACTCCTGCGCCGTGTAACCTTGGTACGTCTGCCCGAACCACTCGTACCGCCCTTGTGTGTCTGCTCGGGTGGACTGACCGCCAGGCGCATATGTCGCTATCTGATGGGGTGACTCAGGGTCGCTATCTGAATGCTCGTCCGCCGCTCTCCGGGATGACGACGGCTGTAGCAACGTGCTATCCCTTCGCAACTGCTGCAGGGGAAACGTGTGTTACGAATAAATGGCAATCGAGTGGATGGCAACGTGTGTTACGAATAAACGTGTGTTACGAATGAACTGATGGCAAATGTCGTACCGCTGGTCCAAAAGGCTGTGAGGACGAGGGAGCGCAGCTGGGATGACCGCTGGACAGCGACGGACGACCGCCGGACAGCGACGGACGACCGCCGGACTGCGATGGACGACCCCCGGACTGCGACGGACGACCGCCGGACTGCGACGGACGACCGTCGGACTGCGACGGACGACCACCATACATCGACGGACGTGCTGAAGGTGGTGCCAACGGCGGCGCTGAAGGCTACTCTCTGCGGACGCGTCGTGCGTCGACATCATCCCTGTGCTGACTGCAGCTCAAGGACTTGAACGCATTCCTGAGGTCATTGATGACGCTACGCACCGAAGCAAGAACCCGGTTGCCGCCCTCCCCACGCTGCAGCATCTGAAAAGCCTCGTGCTCAGCACGACGCATATGCTCGCACTGTAGGTAAACAACAAATGAGTTAAAACGCACTGTACGTAAAGAAACAATGAGTACAAACGTACCGCAGGTGCACGTACCGCCTCGTCAATACGTGCTGCTCGATAACGGTCTGGGCCGGCCTGTATGGCATCTTCGTGCGTGACCTCTGAAGGACGGGGTGGGGCAGGCCTAGTAATCTTGCTGCGGGTGCGTGGAATGTACCACTCTAGGTACGCACCGTATGTGGCGATGTCGTGTGGCCTAGCCTCGTGCACAACCTCTGTGCTCGCTGAGTCACGCCACAGGTCTGTCCACGGCCACTGTGTGGCTATCCAGTCGACACCATGGCGCCCTCTTCTTGATTGCCTGCAAGTTAGTGCACATATTGTACAATTAGTATTGTCAACACATTACTACCTTGCGTACAGTTACCGTGCAATGGCTTACCGGTGGGCCTTCGGTGGTAGTGCCCGTCCTGGGAGGGGTGGCACGTGCTGGTGGAGGTGAAACTGCCTCAGCACTCTCTGCGGGTTGTACGGTTCGACGAAGTGCGCGAAGACGAGGTGACAGGTCGTCAACCAGTACATGTGGTCTTGGTGGCACTGAGATGACAACCCGTAGGGGGCAATGAGCTGAATGAACCCTGCATCCCATGGGAACCAGACTATGTCTTTGTCAGGAAGCCGCTCGAAATCGTCATGGAAATCTGGGTACACACGCCTCGCTCTATCCTTAGCCCATCGCAGCTGACCATGTGTCCAACGAGTCCCCATAGTCGGCCCATCTATGGGGTCATCGCCACCAGCCTGACCGTACAACTCCGGGAGGAGGTCGTAAGGGTGCACGGGCCTCTCGATCTTAGGCCTCCCAACCGTGAAGTGCTCCCAAGACCAGTACTGTAGGAGCACATAGCACGCCGCCAAGACCGGCTCGCTGGCCTCAGTACGCTGACAGGCATCACACAAGCCTCGGTACGTGGCACTAAGGACTGCTGATCCCCAGCTGTACTGCGGCACCTCGCCGGGCAAGGCATCCGCCAAGAACTCCGCAAGGTGTATGTACGTCGGATGCACGGAGACTCCAGTGGTCGTAGGAAACAAGACCCATCCGAACAAAAAAAGGATGTATGCCATGAGGTGCGTCCGCACGACCCCCTCATGAGCGTCCTCAGGGCAGGTCATGAACTCTCGTAGCCACGAGTGTGGCACACCAGACATGTTGTCTGGGATGGGGAGACCGAATCGGGCACCCAGGGCCTCCTTCCAATTCGCCGCCCTGGGGGGTGGCACTACTGCTGCACCACGGATGGGTAGACCTGTCAGCATGGACACGTCCTGAAGTGTAATAGTCATCTCGCCCCACCGGAAGTGGAAGGTGTGAGTCTCCGGTCTCCAACGATCCACGAGTGCGGACAGCAACGCCGCATCGAACTGCAACGAATACGGAACATCCAGCATGCGAGCAAGGGGCAACAGACCGGTATCTCGCAGCAGCGGGATGTACCGCTCGTCTAGAGGCCAGTGCTCTCGGGGGCCCCTAAGGACGAAACACGGAGGGCCATCAGGCATTGATGCCCACGCGGTGCATCGGTGGTGGTCATCCCAACGGGCCTCAAGCAACTCGTACGCCATCTCCTGCCGATGATTAAAAACAAGTCAGTACGCAGTGTCATGACAATATGCAACATACATAATTTGTACGTAATGATAATACATCGTGAAATAAATGACAACAAAACATGAACAAACGTAATTTGCATCGAACGACAACAAATGATAACGAAATATCGAATAAGTCACAACATAACATAATCTGCAAGAAATGACTCAAACAAATTGTACGAAATAATTTGGTCGATACATTCAGCATAGGTTACAGGATGCACGATCCGTGCTCGCATCACAACAAAGGCCCGCTATAGTTACAAATCACGGAACCGATTGCACAATGACGATCCATGTGCTGCATACTATGGAGCGTTACTTGATGTCGGCTGTTTGGGCACTCGCCTAAATGAATGGCCAACCGTCTTGCATAATCGCACCGGGCGCCGAACCCGATCCCCACGCGGCTATCATCCATGTCGTTACGAATGCGACGGCTCTGTCTTCGCCCACGGCCGGCGTGCTTGATGCATCATTCGGCACCCACTTGATCTGCGCCGCGAGCTCCTATAATGCATGTCCACCCGCACGAATGGAACTCCGTGCTCGTGTTTCAAGCAGTGCTTCATGTCATAGTACCTTGAGATGTAATGCGTGGGCGCTGGTTCCATAACGCGCATGCCGCGTACGTGGGAGCATGGCTTGTGTAGAAGCTGCGGCTTGTTGCGGTGCACGATGCTCTGTCATCAATCGTGCACACCGCTACGATCCCCTCTAGCCTGCCCCATCATGTACTTACATGCGAGGCGAACCTCAAACTTCCTCCGTAAGTCATCCATGGTGCGAGCAATATGCGAACGAGCCTTCTCCATCTTCTTGTCCATGTAGGCCGCGCTACCTCGGAGAATTCTTTGCCTTCGTCCATATCTTTGCCGCCATCATGGCTCTATTGACGAAGTATCCTATTGAGCGGTTCGAGTCTCTTCAACGATTGCGGTGATAGGTAGGGATCTCACGCCCTTTAGAACACCATTGTACACCTCGGACATGTTTGTCGTCATGATTCCGTACCTTGCTCCGCGGTGTCATGCAAGTAGAGACCACATCTCGGTCAAGTGCATTGGGTGCACCCATTGTGTGAACTCCCAAGTCTCGTGGAGCCTCCTCCACGGCCCCGCTTCGACTGCTCAAGGCGCGACATGCCTGCTGGTCTCTCGATCAAGGTGGCTCCACGGGGCATTGAACCGTCTTCGGTTCTCGCATACAAAGTTTTTAAACATCTTCATTAGTTCCTTGCTATGGAACCTTCGTGGAAGTTTGCGCAAGATGCCTCATGCACCACCGGTTCTTCATGTCATTCCACAGTACGGAGGTCGTGTCCCGTTCGCATCGTTCGCATTGCGGACAACAAGCCTGCATTGCGGTCTGAGATAACACACACATCGGGCCGATCTTGTACAACGGCCTACTTCACATTGACAAGGAACCATAGCCAGCTTTCCGTACTCTCATTCTCTACTATTGCAAATGCCACCGAGTAATGGCGGTCATTTGCGTCTGCTGCAACCGCGGTCAGGATTGTACCCTTGTATTTGCCAGATAGGAATGTGCCGTCCATCGTTAGCACTGGACGGCACCACTTGAAGCCTTCTATTGCCTGATGGAAGGCCCGAACACTCTTTCAAGCACAAAACAATTCGCCCTTCGTCTCATGAACCCGCTCGTACTTGTTAATGTACGTGCACAGGTTTGCTTACGCTGTCGACACAACATTCTCGGGACCGGATCATATGCCTCCTCATATGTCCCGAACATACTCTGCAGTACCTTCTGTTTCCCCCGCCACACCTTCTTGTAGCTCACAGCAAACCCCACTGTGTTCGCTACCTCCGCCATAAGAACCTTGGGAGTAATGGATACATTTGCAACCACAAGATGCCTTATCGCTCGCAACATATGGCGACGTCATGTTGCGGTGCCTAGGTAGCGGCGCCGCAAGCTCACAAGTGTGATCGTTCAGCACCGTTATCCGGAAGTCCGTGGCGGCGCCTCGAACCGCTGCGCACGGACCTTGCGGCGGAGCCGCCCACACACTTCACAATGTAGGTGTCGAGATTGGACTGTGCACCCGATATGTCCGGTGATGTTGACGGCGTATGTGGCAATAGCTTGTCGTGTGCAGACTCTTGTTCGGAAGCTCGCCTACAACGAGTCGCCTTCATTGAATCCCCACTCGCCTCCTCCGCCCGTGGCGAACTAGGGATTCGCTGCGATGTCGTCCAATGCGGGCACGCGTCGCACCCTCCGTGGTTACAACACCACCTACCACACCTCCCGCTGTAGGTTCCCCTTCTTCCTCCTCTCCTGAACTCTCTGTTTCCACATCGTCCTCCTCCTCACTTTCCTGCACCTGGTTCTCAAGGTACTCGTGACAGTCAACACGCGCGGCCCACCACCTCTTGACACCTTCATTCGGCTGAAAATTCTCCGCGCGCCTCCGCAGGTCCCCATCTCCCATTGACTCATAGCCTCCTTCTCCTTCACCAGCATCTTCATGACCGCCGGAGAGTAATGCACGCTCTACATCTCCGCCAGCACCACCAGAGCCACCCATGGCGGATTATTCTGTCCTCTCCACGAATTGAACATACACCATTGGCCTGGCATATATCAATGCGTCTAGGTTGCACACGACCTCCATGTAGTTCGCCCATGAAGCGTCGCTCGTCACCTTTATAAGTTGCCACACTGTCTCCCTGCGGCACCTCCAAGCGTGGCATACTGCGCCTCGATCCGTAATTTGTTCCTTGCGGTGTCCGATCGAATCCGAGCGCACGCATTTCCGTAGCTCCAACAGGCTCATGGTGTTCAGATTGCGTGCGGATCACGATCGGTTACAATTATTCAGTTCGCCCGAACGCGGCCGTCCGTGCGAGGCCACTTCCATAGAACACGAACAAGTCTTGGATGTCACCCATGGCATACCTAACATAAGCCCAAACTGAACCCTCTTAGTATATATCACAGGCAACAACTGTACCATCACACATAACCTACTGCGTACCACATACAAGTGTACCATTTATGGAGTGCGCTAACAAATTTCTATATAAATCAAATTACTAATGTAATGCACTTTTTTCCAATTTCTATTCTACAAATCTTAATTCTGTGCTACATATATTACAATTTTTTCAACTTCATAGAGTCTAATTTATTTTTAACTTCTCATTGTATTTTTTACTTTATTTGCAGAGCGCACTAACACATTAAATTCAAATTTTACTGCAAATCAAATTACATTTTTTGTAATTTCACTCCTATTTTGTATTATTATTCTACTAATTAAATAACTAATCGAGCAACTCATTTTTCATCATTTCTTACTTACGATTTCTTACATCGATCAAATAACTACATTTTTTGCCAATCTGTTAGATCCTCTACATTTCTAGTACTACTTCCTCTACATTTCTAGTACTACCCAACAATGTACCATCATATATGCAGCGTTACACTTTAACATAGATTTTTTTACGAACATGCACAGCAAGATCTAATATTATTCAGTGATTTTGGTTACAAGAATGAATACATATTAATACAAACAGTACATGCTATGTGCTTCACAATGACATCATTTAAATGTAGTTATAATCCACTTAACAAACAGCAAGATTACTGGTTACAACATCAGTACAGAAACTATTCACATAAAATATAAATTACAGTACTCTACAACTACAAATATTTTATCAAAAAATTGCAATATACTACGACCACAAATAACTACAAATATTTTACATTACAACAACATTACTTCATTTCTTCACATAAAATATAGAATACGACACGATAATTACATAAAATATAGACATATTGAGATCGTTTACGCTAATTACAGGCTAATCACTATAATACCATCTTAAACGCATGGAGATGATATTTACCTTTTCTTGAAGCTCACGAGAGGATCTACAACTTTCACAATTGCGAGAACTTCAGATACCTTCCAAAATTACTGCAAAAATGCGTTCTTCTTTCCTTCACTTGCTGCCTCTCTTGCTCCCTCTCTTGCTGCTTCTTTGGCTGGAGCGCAAATGCAAGCGTTGCTGGAGCGTTCCAAACGAAGATCCTCCTTTTATTGCACAACATGCAAGAAAGAATGTAGGGGCCGGTTCTCATGTCTTGACACGAAATCAACAAATGCAGCACGGGGGAAAGAATCTCGCATGCAGCACGGGGGAAAAGGAGGCACCACGGGCGGCTTTCGGCGGGTGACGGGACGGCAGCAACCAGCGACCGAGCGGGCGGGGTCCACGGCAGAGTGGTGCGGTGTGGTGCCGCACCATTAGGCTAGTGGTGCGGTGCGGCACCGCACCATTTGTACGGCAGGCGAGTGGTGCGGCCGGGGAGCGCACCACTCGGGTGTGGTGCGGTCCCCGACCGCACCACTGACACGTGTCCACTTCTTGTTAAGTGGTGCGGTCAACAGGGTGCTAAAATTGGAATTTTGTTTTCCTCAGCGCTATTTTTGGAATTTTTAGGAGCTACAGTGTCAAAAGCGTCCAAAATTCGCGCATGGTCGCGGGACCGCATCAAGCACACTACTAAATTCCACAAGAATCACTGTCATGCTGTCACTACCACCATCTGGCGTGATGTCACAAGAATCAAGCACACTATTGTTCCTTGGAATTTATTGCCCACCGCATCACTACCACCATCTGGCTTGATGTCCATCAAGTATCGGACACCAGCTCTTCGTGTAGAAATAAATCGAAGTAGCAGTAGAGCTCTACCTGTTGATATATAGAAATGCTCTCCAAAAAGGACAATTCTAGAGTTGATTTTGAGTATATACATGCTAGTTAATAGTGCAAATTTTCAGAAATATGTTCGTAGCAACTTCTATATAACATAAAATTTTGAATGTTTAGTTCTTACAGCACATATGAAAATTCAGTGCATATATATAGAGTTCTTTTTACAATACCTTAAAATGAATATGAACCATTCAAACTTTGCATCCAATGGTTCAGATTAGTTAGGATTTAGTTATACTACCACCCACACTACTATTAATAGAATATTCAAATGGTGTTGCTAGCGCTCGGGCGTTTGATCTGGGCGCATCTAGGCGCTAGCGCCATACGGTTGGCCGCAACATTCATTACTCATGTATGCAACAATTTTCTGCCATGTATGCAACAAAATATTTAATAAAAAAACTCGATGTTGCAGCAGTTATTGCTTATTGTTGCATACATGAACTCAGAATGTTACCGCAAAAAAAAATAAACACTTACCCTATGGTAGGTGACGGTGAAGCTCTCGGGCACGGTGGCAGCGGGTGGTGGGAAGGTGGCGTACGTGGCTTGGATATGGTGCTAGAGGAGAAGGCCGCCTGTATTCTCATGGCGCACTCGACCTTCTAGGTTGCCAGGAGAGGGGGAGGTTGGATCTGGTGACGCCGATGTTGAGGCAGGCCCTTGGAGGGGTTGCATTTGACGTTGAGGCAGGCCCTACCAAGGGTGCCCCTCTTCTCAATGCAGGTGGTCTTAAGCTCAAGCAGTGCCACCTTTGATTGCTACCATGTACCCGCTGGGCCTTCCGCCCACCACCACGACGGGCGCCCCGCATGAGTGCGCCCGCCGTAGCATGACTTCCACCACGCACTGCCTTGTCAAGATCGCTAGCGCCATCTCTGCCCCCCCCCTTTGTTTTGGGTGTTGTTTTCCCTACTTTTAGGTGTTGTTTTCCCTATCGCTTTGGCTTCTTGAAGACAAGAAGGGGAAGGAAGCATCTGGCTACGAGTGGGAGGATAAGAAACGAGTGGTTGGTATTCGTAGTGGGAGTAGGTGTCTGATTTTGGTAGTGTCGCCATACATATATATGGTATCATTTATTATATCCAAAAGAGTAAAATTGTAAATGAAACAAATGGCACAAACGAATCGAGCCTTTGCAAATTGAAGGCCTGTTCTTTACAGCTTTTAAAACGGTTTTTTGCTTTTACTACAGTACCTGACTTTCAGATGTAATATTTTTTAAGACGAGATCTACAAGTTAATTGTAATATAAATTAAAAGCTTAACATCTGTATCAGTCAAAATCACAAGCAAGTATTTCTCTCAGTAATCTCTCTCATGAATAGACCAAAATTCAAAATTTTCAACAATAAGTCATAAGCCACAACCATAAAAAAAAGAATAAGCCCTGAATTGTGTATCCATGTATCTAACCTCCATTAGGCCACAGGACGAGTGGCTTTACTGCCACATCTTACGGTGCTTTGACGAAGTAGTAGAAGAGTGTCCGGCCATTCTTGTCACCATCGACGGTCACGTACCCGCCGTACTGGTTGAAGTCGATGCCCTCCGGCTGCCCCGGCAACGCCATGATCTTATCGGCCTTCTTGAGAGCTGGTAGCGATTCTGGCTCCCAAATCATGCACGCTAGACATGCTGCTGCTGCTACTTTCAGTGTTGCTTCTAGATAGGATGAATTCCCTCAATGCAGCCTCTTGGAACGCATTTGCATGGGATGCACGCATGCAAATGTCAGGCAAGAAGTAGAAGAAGAAAATATTCCTCATCTTCTTTGATAAAGTCGACACCCTCTATGATGGCTAGGACCGCCCGGTCCAAAAATAATAAGATTAAAAAAATTAAAAGTCTATAATATCTTTACAAATCAACAATCAGATTTTATTTGTATTACTATCAATATAATGTATTTAAAAAAGTCATCTATATATAGATTGATAGATAGATAGATAGATAGATAGAGGTAACACAATACTCTACCTTTAGAAAAGAAAAGGAAAAGACAACCAGCGTTTCTTTTTCAATGAATTCTAGTACCAATAATTGCTGTACGCAATAGAACGTGCAACACATGGTACCGACTTGCAACACACTAGCATTGCAACAGCTATATGTACACCCTGCTCAACTCCACTGTCCTCACTGATCCCACTAGTGCTTACCTCTACTTGTCTCAAGCAAGCACACAACCATCCACCATGGCGGAGGGCGTTGTTGGAGTTCTGATCGGCAAGCTCGGTGCAGCTTTGGCGGAGGAGGCAGCAACCTATGGTGCATCGCTGCTTTGCAAGGAAGCATCTGCCCTCGAGGGTCTCTTCCGTGGGATCCAGGACGTCAAGGATGAGCTTGAGAGCATGCAGGCCTTCCTGCAAGGAGCCGAGCGGTTCAAGGACACTGACGAGACTACTGGCATCTTTGTCAAGAAGATCCGGGGTCTAGCTTTTGAGATCGAGGATGTTGTCGATGAGTTCACCTACAAGTTGGAGGACAAGCATGGAGGATTCACTGCCAAGATGAAGAAGAGGATTAATCATGTCAAGACGTGGCGTCGTCTCGCACGCAAGCTGCAAGACATCAAGCTCAGGCTTGAAGGTGCTGACAAGAGAAAGGTCCGATACGACATGAGAGGAATCTACAAGGACGCCGGTGGCGTTGGTGGTAGCTCTAAGTCTGTAGATCAAGCTTCGTATTTCGCAAGGGAAGATAATCTTGTGGGGATTGAGGAGAACAAGGAGGTGTTGATGCAATGGCTCACAGATGACTTCGAACAGAAGCGCATAGTTGCCACGGTTTGGGGGATGGGTGGAGTGGGAAAGACCACTTTGGTTGGCCATGTCTACAACATGTTGAAAGTGGACTTTGATACTGCTGCGTGGATAACTGTTTCAAACAGTTACCAAGTTGAAGCCTTGTTGAGGATGATAGCCAAAGGATTCGGCGTCAGAGGTGATGTTGCCAGTATGGGAAAGAGCGCCCTAATTGAGGTCATCCATACTCATCTGCAAGGTAAAAGGTACATCTTGATTCTGGATGATGTTTGGGGTGTGGATGTGTGGTTCAATATAAGAGATGCATTCCCTACAGATAGCGTGAGTCGATTTGTTATCACCTCAAGAATCCATGAGGTAGCTTTGCTAGCAACTGGAAATTGTATAGTAGGACTACAGCCACTAGGAGAACACCACTCATGGCAATTATTTTGCAAGGAGGCATTTTGGAAAGACGAAAGCAAAACATGCCCACAGGAATTAGAGCCCTTAGCTTGGAAGTTTGTTGTAAAATGTAGTGGTTTGCCCATTGCTATTGCATGCATAGGCCGCCTATTGTCCTGCAAACAACCATATTACTCTTCATGGGAAAGCATGTACAAGGAACTAGAGCTTCAACTGACTAATAATGCGATCCTTAATGTGAATATTATTCTAAAGGTCAGCTTGGAGGACCTTCCATCTGATTTGAAGAACTGTTTTTTGCACTGTGCAATATTTCCAGAGGATTATTTAATAAAAAGGAGGAGGGTAATGAGGCACTGGATGACTGCTGGATTCATCAAGGCAAAAGAGAACAAAACACTGGAGGAAGTGGCGGAGGGCTACCTTAATGAACTTGTTAACCGAAGTCTACTACAGGTGGCGAAGAGGAATGCAGTTGGACGAGTGAAATGTTGTCGGATGCATGATGTCATACGCCTACTTGCCCACAAGAAAGCTGACGAAGAATGCTTTGGTAAAGTTTATAATGGCTCTAGGGCATCAATAGCCATAGAGGGTACACGTCGCATATCAATCCAGTTTGAAAACATTGAACAATTGAGTCGATCTGGTGCTACACATCTCCGTGCAATCCATGTTTTTGAGAGTGATATCAATATTGAATTGCTGAAGCCTATCCTAACATCTACAAATCTTCTGTCGACTTTGGATCTACAAGGTGCTTGTATCAAGGTGTTGCCTAATGAGGTCTTCAACTTGTTTAATTTACGCTTTTTGGGTCTTCGAAATACTAATGTTGAAAATCTACCAGAAGCAATTGGAAGATTACAAAACTTAGAAGTCCTGGATGCTGGCAATACTAAACTGTTGTTTTTACCAAAGAATACAACAAAACTTCGAAAGTTAAGATACCTATATGCAAGTACAGCTGGGGACAGACGGACTGTCAAACCTTGGGGTGGAGTCAAGGTGCCTGATGGCATACGGTACATGACAGCACTGTGGGCTCTGCAATGTGTCAAAGCAAGCTCAGAGTTTCTGTGTGAAGTTGGAGCTTTGACAGAGCTAAGAACATTTGGTGTGTCTGATGTGAGAAACGAACACTCTACTAATTTGTGCAGTGCTATTACCAAAATGAATAATCTTGTTCATCTAGAAATTACGGCTCTTGGCGAGAAGGAAGTGCTGCAGCTGGAAGGACTGTGTCTACCTCAAACCCTTTATCGGCTTGGTTTGGAAGGGCAGCTAGACAAAACATCAATGCCTCAGGTTTTCTCGTCTTGGTCCCACCTTAGTGGCCTCACTAAATTGAGGCTGGCATTCTCCAAACTTGATGAAGACTCCTTTTCCAGCCTCATGTCATTGTATGGTTTACGTCACCTTCAGCTTTGTAAGGCTTATGATGGGAAGAAGCTGCACTTTTCTGCTAGGTCATTTCCAAAACTTCGTGTTCTATCTATATTGGAGTCACCGAAGCTCACCCAAGTTGAAATAGAAGAAGGAGCAATGGCAAACCTTGTTGAGCTAGTTTTTCAACACTGTCCTGACCTGAAGTTTCTTCCTCATGGTATTGAGCATCTTACGGCCCTTGAGATACTACGTCTGAAAGAAACATCAGAAGAGCTCGTAGAGAAGCTTCGAGAAAAGAAAAAACCAAATAAATGCAATGAAGATCTTATGAAGATTAGTCACATCAGAACTGTTCGACTCATCCAGAATGGACTATGGAAAAGGATTAGGTGATCGCAAGACGTGGCTGCTCCCCAAGGTAAGGGTCTGTTGTTTTCATAGGTAGAATTAAAGCCACTTTAAGTACTTTCTGATGTGATTTTACAGTTTTTCGACTAAAACTAACGGATTCCTTTTACACGTTCAAGTGTATCTTCACGTAGAAATGTACATACTAGTATATAGGCCCAGACACGGATCAAAACGCACACATACAGTGGTCGTAATACACATGAACACTCTGAATCAACTTAAGACACACAGTAGTTTTTGGCGCTGCGTAATACCATGCAGTTTTTTTATTCTCCTCTTATTTATACTACTGAATATAACAAATCAATTACAAGTCTTTAATGGTGTGTTACCACTAGAAAATACTAACTTTAACACAGAAAAAATGCAAATATTAATGCTTCCGTTGCATACAGCCACTACTCCACTAACTCATTTACTCAGCCGTTACTTGGACCCACAATGATGACTCACGACCACTACACCTTGACCACAGCTGCTAGACCACGGTTCTTCAACCGCTTCACCGACCATGGCTTTGTCATCCATTGTACTCCAACCACATCTTCGACCACAACTACTACTCAACTTATGAGTACTTCGACCACAGTGTCTCAACCAAGGCTTCTTGACCACAGTATCTTTGACTACGGCTGTTACTCGGCTTATGAATACTTCGACCACTGTGTCCCGACCGCACCTCTGCTACGAGTACTGACCGTCAATCACTATGCAGCTACAACCACGGTAGCTACGACTAATACGCAGCTCGACCAACAATTGGACTACTACAGTACTCGGGCTCACCGACTGCTATAGTACTCAAACTCTGATTACCTAGTACTCGACACACAAGTACTTGACACATGACTACATAGTACTTGAACACATGAGCACTCGACACTACTATGTAGTACTCGAACACACCGAGTACTCGACACGACCACATAGTACTCAAACACACCGAGTACTTGACACCAACCACTATTAACAAAAAGATTAGTTCCAACATAGTAGACTGCAGAGTACAGATCTGATAGGATCATAGGAACAAGTAGTAGCTAATAGGCAAGCTGTTTCTCCACTTCAAAAATAACGGATTACTTTTTACATGTTCATGTATATCACGCAGTTTCTCCACTTCAAAAATAACGGATTCCTTTTTACATGTTCATGTATATCACGTACAAATGTACAGACTAGTAGACTACAGAGTACAGATCTGATAGGATATAGGAACAAGTAGTAACTAATAGGCTCTTTCTCTACTTAAAAAATAATAACAATATGCATAACCTTCTCATAATAGTATATATGTATCATTGCCAAAGATACAATGATTAACTCCCCTGATTCGATTGGCAGACCTTGTGATAGTCAGAAGCTGGACTGCAATGCAACAATGCCACTTCCAGAACTCCAGCATCTTCTCATGGGCTGCACAACGGAGTTCAATAGCTCGAAAGCAAAATGCACTTTTCAGAACGGCAGCATTTAAATGTCCCTTCTTCCGGCATTACAGCGCAAATGGAATTCCATGATCACATCAGATGCTTCAGAAGTTCGAGGGAAGGCGGCCCTCGTTTGACCCAGCTGAATCAAGGTACCAATCTGAAGCCCTCTGAGATATTTTTTGTGGCTGTGAACGTTGGCTGGATGCCGCTAATTTTCTAGCGACGTTAATTATTTGATTGCTAGACTTTATCTCCTTTCCCAGGCCTGTGTTGTCAATGTATATTACTGTTACTTTTGTCGGGCTTCAGCTTAAGGTATGAGGGTTAGTTGGTTTGTACTGCCTGAGATGAGCTATAAGGTGTTAAGCTGGAAATCTCAGCCCTTTTTGTTTTCTTCCTTTTGGAATGTAAAAGACCTTTTGCTTTCTAACGAAGCATGGAATATCATTAGTCCAAATTACAAAAAACAAAATCAGGAGTTTCAAGAGAGGAACTTCTGAAGATTGTATGTAAGACTGTAAGTAAGATGAAAGACGAATTCTTGAAATGTTACACAATATCATATATTAAAAGATGCACAACAATATCACAGAAATGACATTATTTTTGAAAAGAAACAAACTTTTTCTCCCTTGCAGGTTATCTTCGCAGCTTCTCATCGACTCCGTTCATGGGTTATCCTTCACAAAACGGATTTACAGGATTTAGTTGTGGCGGCCTCACAACATTTGGACCGTGTGGCCAAGGATATCTACTCCCGGGCATATGGGTGACGATCTAGTCTACGGATTGATAGTCATTAGATTATGCTTAGATTTTGATTAGTTTAGCTGTGTGCCTCCACGCGAGGCAGAAGCTGAAATTTTATTCCAAGACTGTGTATCACCTTGATGTACTGCTCTTGGTTTATGAATAAAGACTTCCGTTATCAAAAAAAAAATATGGTAGATGTGTTGGTGTGGCAGCTGATTCCCAGCGCGTGTTGCACTTTCAGAGTTTCAGAGATTAATTTTTGCTGTTATTATGTTTCTTTTCCTTGCCATTTTCGTGGAGGACTGAATCATCCACACGTAATTATTCTGTTACATTCACAAGGACAAAGCTCCACTAAAGCTCGCCAAAAATTCTTGGGCATCCCCTTAGTAATTATTAGTGTGTTCCCAAACAGAAGAAGGCACGAACTTCTGCCACATACCCATTAACGTCGCCCATGGTGTCTAATAATAGTATCCCTGCTTTCATCACCGGCATGCCGCATGTCGAAGTTGGGAGTCCGGGGCCCGTTTGGAACGTGGGACTTTTTCCTCTTATGGGAATTGAACTATTTTTGTTAAACTCTTGCAAAATTCCTGTGTTGCAAACAGGCCCTCACAGAAGGATCAACCGGAGCAATGGAGCGTGCCAGAAATGCCGTTTAGCATGTTATTTTACTGTCCTTCACTTTTCTGAAACTGGAGGAATTCTTGGGCACACAAGTGTCCTTGGGTCTGCAAGTAAAACCCATGATCACTCTATTAAGAAATTGAAAAGAAGCACATGCTTGTGTTGTTGTGCATAGAAGCATGCAGCATGCTAAGCATGTCAGCGCCGAAGAGTAGCATGCTCAATATGAAAGTCTAGATATCAGTATATCACTCTTGACGGCATTTTATACATTTTGTATCTAAGAAGATTATATTGCAGAATTCAGACTGTAAAGAACCAGCATAAAAGCACAGTAGTCATACTAGCAATTGAATAGGTGCAAGTTTTTAGTCATCCGGGGAGCACAGAGCAAGATATCTATGACCAAGAGAAAACAGGCGCCAAAAGGATATTGTACTCTTTTTATTCAAATCTAAGGGCTGCGTTCATTTGGGTTCCTGCTTATAGTTTTTGATTTTTGCTACAGAACTAGCTTTCAAACCGTGCTTCTTTTCAAAATAGAGTACCAACTTCAGCTATGTGACTGTATTTTTTACTCTTTTTTACAAACAGTTAGAATTTAAAAATCATAAATCAAAAACCATAAACTATAGCTTAAAAAAACCTACCAAGTAAATTTAGCTTCACAGAGAACCGCAACCAGTCCCATGTTGGGATTTAAACACTCATATATGAAAGACAAGGGACAAATAATACCTTAACTTGGAAATAAAACAGCCACTTCTTGATGCTTTGGATGCGGCAAAAGTATGGCCTGTATTACATCTCACACATACACATTACATTAGAGAAAGGAAGAGGACCACTGGTCCTTTTATAGCCAGTGCAAACCGACTCAAAATGCTGATTTTTTTTCCACCAGCTAATCACCTCATACGGCCAGCTTTCTTGCCGACTTAATCAACATGTTTCCATGCAATGAAGCTAGCTAGTAGCACACGCCACTGCTCATGGCCAGCTCACGTATTTGCTAGAAGATTCAAGGATCAACGACATGCTGCCTACACATAGCTACTCACTTCTAGTTGTTTCTTGGTAAGTCTGTACGTTGCTCCAAGTTTCTAGCCTCTCCTGATATTTTTGCCGATATTTCCAACTCAAAAGATTATCCAGCTGATATGGTTGCTAGTTACAAGATGCATTTTGTTATCCATAAGAAAATAAATTAGTGTCCACATCCCAAACTTTGATTAAGATAACGACGGAACTGTGGGAATCGAATTGGCTGTTCAACTGTTGCTACCCGTATTCTCTTGTGATTATTTCCATCAATTCCTTCTCAACCAGATTATCAACCCGCGGGGGAGCGGCGGCGCGGGGAGGCGCGGGGGAGCGGCGGCGCGGCGCGGAGAGGCGCGGGAGAGCGGCGGCGCGGCGCGGGGAGCAACGGCGCGGGGAGGCGCGGGGGCGGCGGCGCGGCGCGGGAGGCGCGGGAGCGGCGGCGCGGTGAGGGAGCTGCCGGCCTGCGCAGCGAGCCAGGCGAGGGAGAGGGAGGAGGGGGCAAAATGGTCATTTCGCGTAGAGAAAAAGGGTTGGAAAATCAAAATGAAATTAAAGTGGGAAAAATACCATATTTTCAACCAGGTTCTCAACTCAGTCATATATTTACAAGTACAAATAACTTAGTCCTATTTTGCTAAAGCCCTCTCAACTCAGTCCTATATATTCAATTTTCCTCATGCCGGCTCGGTTGATGGGCTCGTTGGCTGGCGTTTGCGCGCCCCTGGCGCCGCCGTGCAGAGCGGCGGGCCCCGGTCCTGGTAGCTGCCTCTAGGATGCCGCAGTGCGGCTGCGCCGGGGGTGGTGCGCGACGGGCGGCGATGATGACACGTGACGTGCGACATCGGTGCGGTTGGCGGCGCGTCTGTGCCAGTGTGTGGTAGGTGGGCACCAAGCTGCACGAGTCGCTCACTGTCGACTCGTGCCGTCAGCTTCTCCTGCGTGTCATCCTTTGTTTTTGTCGTGGTGAGAGCAGAGGGTCTGCTTCCTCACTGCTTCTTCAAGTTTGTCGAGCTGCTTGGTTTCGGATCGGAGTATTGTGCTTGCTGCAGTTCCTCGTTTGTTGTGGCTCGTCACGATAATGTTGTTGTTCGTGCTGTAGTGTTAGTGTCGGTGCAGTCCATTGGTGTTGATTGGGTTTACTTTGATGAACCGAGGTTGGGTTACTGTGGTGGTGAGTAGTGTGGACAGTTACACTTCAAGCCTTTGGAAATGACGGTCTTCTTCAACTATGTGTTTTGCTTTATTCTTGTTAAGAGATCGATCCGTTTGGTTGGCCCTTGTGTGTCCCGTCGGTTCAACTTTATCTTCGAGAAGAGATGTGGGTGAGTACCAAAAGTACTCTTAGACTAGTTGATTATAAATATGAGCGGGAGAGACTATCTATTCTAAACATCAATAAAGAAGATCGTTGGATTGCTTTTTTTCACATCTCTGTCCATTGTTTATCTATTTTTAGTGTCACTAATTGTTTGTGTGATTTCTCATTTTTTTAGTTATATTGATTAGCTATTAGATCGCTCGACAAAACTAGTTTCTTAATGTGTCATCAGCATTAGGTGCTCTATAGGCCATGGTATGTTGTCAGATTCTGCCATCCCTCCTACTAGCAAGAATTATTTTTTGCAGATGCGATCTATAGTTCTACTCATATATAAATCTATTCGGCGCTGGAAGCCCTTACAGGTGCCAGCTCAGTGTTGTGCGCAAAGACCGGCTTGCTGCCAGCCACCCGAGCGCAACCCACATGCACGCATCCCGAGGGCAACACTAGCTTGAAGCTGCCGCCCCCCCCCACATTTCTCTCCTGACGATGCCATGCACGCGCCGTTCAAGCCTATCGCGCCGGTTGCCACTTGTTGCCATCACCCCGCACACGATCTTCCGCAATGGTGCTGAAGGATCGAAAATAGCAACAGAGGGGAGGTGAATGGTGCCTTCGAAAATCGCCCCCAAGTATCCACACTATTTTCCTCTCCGATAGCTGTAAAGGCTATGAAGCAAGAAAATAGATTTTGTCGAATGGCCGAAAAAGGCTACTATTGTGGCTACGAGCCAAACAGGAAAGAAGGGGACTAGTAGGAAAGGAAGAGGAGAGCCAGATCTGTGGAGAGGTGGTGAGAATGAGAGGATGCCCCCCTTTGCCCCTCCTGGGGGTTCTATATATATGAGTGGGGTAGAATGGGAAATCCCCATTCTACCCCTTAGTACTTGCAAGGGATGAGGGTACATTGGTATATTTACACTGTTATATTCCTCTACACTATTAGGCCTATTACATGTTGGACTAGTTGCACGGCCCAGTCACGGGGGGTTGGGCCACCCCTACAACAGCTACGAACTATCAATTATGTTTCACAAGACAGAGTACCATTTTTGAGACTAAAATTTGTCAGCCGACAAACTGAACTAAACATTTGAAATAGGAGGACAAAAGTTTTTCTTGAGACTGAAAAGAGCAGACAAATATTTTGCTTGAGATCAGAAAAAAAGGCTGCAGATAAGGCTTGACGAAGGATTAGATTTGACCAACAATTCTCAAGGGAGAAACACAAGCAAACTGAGAGCTGAATTTCTTCTGCTGACAAAAGAAGACACGATTCAGTTTCGGCTGAACAGGAAGCAGCAAACTGAAATCTAGTATTCAGTCAATCGGGTTTAATTGAAGGAAGCAGTCGACAACAATAAAAACATAGAAGAAGAAAAGCTGGCCGAAAAGCTTAAGGACTGCACTACTGAACCGCAAGACAGAGACTGAAAATGTTTTACTAAACTGGCCGAATCCTTCAAAACTGAAACTGCAAACTTAGAACAGGAAACAGTGAAAAAGAAGCTGCTGACCACAGAAAGAAACCGAGAAGCAACACTTAAAAGGGAAACTGCAAACTAAAAAAGAAAAGTGAAAGCAACTAACAGTAGCTTGACCGATTGGACTGATAGCAATAACAAATCAGCCTCACAACAAAAATTCAAAGAAGAAATACGGGGCTATTTGGTCGATGGCAGAGAAAGACAAGGATCGACAGACAGAGGTAAAAGGACTTGGCCGAAAGAACCTGCAAACTAATGACTACTGACTGCCTCTACTGAAACCCAAGCAAACAAGAGAACCGAAAGGACTTAGTACAGTAAAAACTGAAGATGAGACAAAAGACATAGAAAATGACTAGAATCCACAGCTCTTTTCAGATTAAGTGATCATTACTTCCAACCAAATAGCAGTTTGATGACAGAGACAGAAGGAGTACACAAGGAACAGTTTCGGCTCAAGATTTAGAGCAGGAACCTGAAAAATGAAATCAGGAACCGAGTGAGACCAAAAGTTGAAAAGATATTCTCATGTCTATTGATGATGAATCCTTTGATTTCCGCAGAGAAACATCTCAGGAGAAAAACACACAAAGCTAGAACAGCATTTGTTGAGAAAATCAGAAATATGCATATCCTCTACTCATGAAAACATTAAACCCTAGGTTAGCCCAAAACAGAGAAAATGGCGCACGACAGGAAGAAGAAGAAATCAAGGGTTTTGCCTTAGCTCTAGGAAATGATCTGTTCAAATGACCTTGATGTGAGTCCCCATCATAGAGCAATCAAGCCTCATCTCCTCAAACAAAGGAATCAATCCAAAGACCTTAAACACCAAGAAGAGCAAAAACTAACAAAAGGAAGGAACATCACAGAGAGACAAAAACAGAACTCAAATTGATTCATTCCCATGAAAGATTGAGTACAGAGGAATGATTACATGGAGTATCAACCCATTCCTTCCTACTAAGAGGAACTCACACGAGAGGGATACAGTCCATGAACTCAGAACTCACATTACATTCCCATACGCACTTGAGTATAGGATGAACTCACACACCCTCTCTGCTCTCCCAGCCAAAAGCAAAAACAAACCCTTGCTACCTCAACTACTCTCCAACAGAAAAAGAAAAGGTCATGTAGGATGAGAAAAACCAAAAACCCTAACTCCTCTCACAAGCCATACATTCACCAGGAGACACCTCTCCTATTTATAGCCTTTCATAATGGGTTCACAAATTGCTTTGCCCATTAAGCCTTAACGCTTTACCCGCTAACTCTAACCAAATTCACTTCCTTTAGTGCAGCCTTGCGTATTCACCAAAACGCCCCTCCTGCACCTTCCGGGAAGCTTCCTCATTCTTTGTCGTCCAAGCCCCGCAACCACCTCGAGTCCTCGTCGTCTTCGGCACACCTCGACCGCTTTGACCTCAGCACCGCCTGTGCCTAGTCCGGTCATCCCGTGTCTCGCCACGACTCTGCCTCGATGTCCTGCAGCCATCACAGACAAGAAATACATCACATAGCACCGCTCGAGATACAGATAACCCAAAGTCGTATTAGAATTAAATGCTCACATCCAAAATAGCCCAACGACCGGTCGAAAAGAAAACAGGCGTCCTAAGCTCGTCCGACCGCGTTCGACCACAGTCGACTGCATCATGCAACGACTTGGCTCGAACCACTCAAACCAAACTCAAACTATCTAGAACACGTGTCAATTACTCATCACAAATATGGTGTCACATCCACATGGTCTCTCAGGTGCACCACCTCCGCTTGCCCGAATTGACCTCTGCTCAAGCAATCTCACACTAGCCTTCGCCCGTGCGAGCCCCGCTGGCCGCCACATTAGCCTCACCTACACCTTGCACTAACCTGGCCGCCCACACAGTCATTGGCCGCCATCGTCGGCACCTGCGCGAGCCCCATCGACCGCCTCGCACAGCGCTCTTGGCCACTGCCCGCCTACCATCACCTCCACTTATCACGCGCCCTAGCAGGCCGAAAACCCACAAGAGGTAACGGGGCGGATTTTGGATCCGGCCTAAAATGTGGTAATGGGCTGGACCAAACCCAGCCTATTAATAAATTGTGGAGAAAATAAAGAATACAGAAAAGCAATATGGTTTCTAGGATTTTTTTAAAAGGCCTCAGATTTTGAAAAATTACAAGGGAAGTTTGCGGAAAAGGAAATTTGCAAAAAAAAATCCCTAGACTTTTGGGAAATTATGGAGAAGTTTGGATTTGACATATTCTTGCATAATAACCCCTCAGGAATCCGGTTTTTGCATCACGTCAAAATGTTACAAGGTTCTTCTATAACCTAGACCCTTAGTTTTAGGTTTATTAATTTAACAATATATTTAATTTATGCAATAACCATAAGTAATCCTAGAAACTGGTTTTTAGGTATATGAGCTTCCATAAATCTATAAACCTTAGACTTAGTACATATTCTAGAAGCATCATATTTTATGGTTTCTTTTTCTAGCATTGTGTGTTTGGGGAAATTGATTGTGGGGTTTTTGGTAATTTAGAAAATTGATAGAATACATAATTTATTCCTCTCGGATGCACGGTTCTTGGCATTCTCAGGCATGAGGTCCCAAGCGTTCCTGGACACGAGGTCCCACATATAAGGATAATGCTAGGAATATTCTAGGATATTTTATGAAAAATATATACCAACCTTATATAACCATGTCTTTCCTATTTGGACACCGTGGTCGTGGTCATGGTCAAGTAGAGTCACCACCTTATATACCAACCTTATATAACCATGTCTTTACTATTTGCATCCTTAAATATTGTTTACTCATAGTAAATTTATGAATATTACATGGAACATGTAGGATATGTTTGATATTGTCAAAAGAGAGTTTACTAATTTTGCCCTGGATGGCAACATCTACATTATCTGGTCTATGGATGTTGAAATCATACTAGATGCAAAGGGTCTCATCTCAACTATTAAGGATGTTGCTAGTTGCAACACTGCTCAGACTGTTGCTGAGCCTACTTCTTAAAAGAGTCAGGACTTGCACTTTCTAAGGCATCACCTTAACCCAGCCCTGAAGACTGAGTACATGACTGAGAGAGATCTGAAAGTCTTGTGGAACTCCTTAAAGGAACGCAATGAAAAATATAGGCCCGTATTACTCCCACAGGCAAGCTGTTTACTCACAGTAAATTTATGAATATGACATGGAACATGTAGGATATGTTTGACATTGTCAAAAGAGAGTTTACTGATTTTACCTAGATGGCAGCAACTACCTTATTTGGTCTATGGGTGTTGAAATTATACTAGATGCAAAGGGTCTCATCTCTATATATTTTGAAGTACAATGAGTTGCCTGCCATTAGTACTGATTTACGCACCATTAGTTATTTGTGATATTTACCTTCTTGTAAATTTTGGAATTAAAATATTGCCCACATTTCTAACATTGATTAGATGTTTGTCCATTGGCTACATATGTTTGGAAATTAGAGAAGCTCCTAGATAGTGTTGGTGCACAGCACTGTGTTGGTCCTTATGGAAAACATGGAACTCTGCATGCTTTGACAAGAAATGGCCTGAACACCCAATTCAAATCGTGTTCTTTATGTGCCATTTGTTATAACACACACCACAGAAATAGATGATAGAAAAATGGAAGGTATGGATTTAACTTGGAAAACCCTTATGGAAAAATCATAGATGAACAAAGATGGAATTCCCTATTTGAGGAGAAATTACAAGCATGAAGAACTTTGGTGTATCTCAACCGTGTGACTATGGGGGTACAAATATAAGTTAGGAAATAAGGGTCTTAGGAGATTATGAAACCAAGATGAGGTCGGCATATGTATATACTTAAACATGTATACAAATTCATATCATACTTTAACAATCTCCACCTTGAGATGAATTCAAATTATACGCTCAACAATCTACACCTTAAGATGAATTCACTCCTGTAGCTTGAATTCGCTCTTGTAGCCAAATCAAATCAAATTTTCTCAAACTATAATTCACCATCAATAATCCTTATGTGTTGAAAGTCCATAGGACTAATCAATGAGTAAAACTAGATAATCTTTCCATATATTTCTCCTATAGCACTAGATAACTATAATGAAAAACTCATCTCTAAACTTTTTACACGCTCTACCTGGAACACATATGCAGATCTTGCCGCAGTAACCTATAGTAGGCAATGGATAGTTGAAGAAATTATCAATGATTAATCTTGCACAGATGCCACCAATAATAGACACAAGGGCTGGAATTGCAATAAACTCTACCTTCAATAAAAAACATGTAGAGCTCACGATACAACTTCTATATATAAGATGACTATCAACTGAGGTAGAAGATCATCGATAGACGATCGACTGAGGTAGAAGATCATTGATAGAGATGATGCAGTGCGATGCTTGGGCATAGCGCTGGGCAATATGGGCAATAGTGTTGACGAATCTGGCACTAGAACAATCGTCAAGGTATAGTGTGGGTCGACATGCAGAATGGTGTCAAGTCGTGTAACAGAGTTGAGACAAGTCCAATCGCTGAGTTGAGGATACTGAAATCATCGTGCACTCCAAGAAATTTTTGCTGAAAACAGAACCTTGGTTGACAACCTCTCAAAGTGCAATCACAAGCTTCATGTGGCCCAACAAGCACCAGTAGTCAGCCAATTAGTCTTGGACAGTTGGATTCCATTCAAGCAACAACGGAAGATAAATCTAGTTAGAGGTGACTACATACCAGCCGCACAAAAAAGAGGAGACACACATGCTAACGCCGTTGTGTCAAGTGTGTACTAGCTAGCCAGGCATGTGTGTGCGGTTCGGTGCCGCCCATGGCGTGTAATAGGACAAGACCCTTAATCAGCTTGTACACAAATGATCCGAACGTGCACCAAGAGAAAATTCAAGATATTTTCAAAAGCAAAATTTAGAATAATTCCGAGAGCAATAAAATACACAATAGATTTCATTCCCGGGAGTCGCCTCTACCGGGGCAGCGACTTGATTTCATTCCTGAATCTCTCTGATACCATCTGTTATAAAATACACAATAGAAATAGATGAACGAAAGAATAAAAGACACGGAGTTAACTTGAAAAATTCTGGAAAAAATCACAGACACACGAAGACGAAATAAAGATTACAAATACAGAGAACTTCAGCATATCTCAACTGTATGACTACAGAGGTATGTTGAAATCGCCGAGATGGATCCAGGGGGCTGAGCTCAGGGGGGCGATCGCAAGATCTTATAGGAAAGATGGCTTCCCTCTATCTTCTGACGGAGTTGTTTTGCCTCAGGGTTACCCATGTGGATAATGAATATTGAAGGATTACCGGATTTTCTACCTGAACTAAATTGTGATCCCAAAAGAGGGCCGCTCTGCCCCTAATACCATCTGCTGGAAGGAAGTGGAAATCAGAGAACCGCTGCCCCCAATTTACCCTGCTAGCGTTTGGTTAATCACTTCTAATTTGGTTTCTTGTAGGCATAACATTGTGGTCCTTGTTGAGTCCGCTATTTCTCATACGGCCTTAAAAACTGCTTAACACTTAGTTTGCCAAACGCACTGATCTGCTTGGTATCGATTCATTTATATAAGCATTGCGTAGTTACAGGAAAGCCAGTGCGTAGTGGAACCTACATCCTATAACTAGCCTATATGCGTGGCATACACAAACTGAACTAGCCTACATGCACGGCATGCTAACAGACTTTTGACTAAATCACAACTGGTCTTCTTCAGGTTGAGATTGCGACGGATTGCATCAAACGGAGCTCTTGACAAGGCTTTTGTGAAACATCTGCAAACTGGTCCTTGGATGAAATGAACCGCACCTCCCTGACTTTGCGTGCAACTTGTTCACGGACAAAGTAAAAATCGACTTCAATGTGTTTTGTCTGTGCATAAAACATGGGGTTTGCTGTGGGTAGGTCCCTCCAAGGTTGTTACACCAAAGTATTGGCGCCTTGCTTTGGAATAGTCCCAGCTCCTTCAACAAAGACTGAATCCAAATTATTTTAGCTGTTGCATTGCCAATTGCCTTGTACTTTGCTTCTATGCTGGACCTTGAGACTGTTGGTTGTTTTCGAGAGCTCCAAGACACAAGATTTGATCCCAAGAATACTGCAAATGTGACACCTCAGCCCATGTAGAATTAGGCCCATAATGGCCCTTATCTGTGTGTGCACATGAGGATATATGTGGATTAGTCCCACCTTGCTAGTTTGGCTTAAGAGGCACTAACATATGAGCCTAGAGCTTCCAATGGTAGAAACCTCAGGTTAACCATTTTGCTCGAAGCGAGGACGAAAGTGCAAACATATTGTGTAGCCTATCTAGAATGAGGTTATGCTTAAGCCGGTTTGGACCCTAGGGTGCTACAAATGGTATCAGAGCGACCCTCGTGGTTACATGAGCACATGCGGGTCAGGGGCGCGGGCATATGGCGCATGGCACGTGTGGGTCCGGAGTGGATACACAGCATGACATATGTGCTGGCTCTGAACGCACGGACATGTGCCAAGAGAGGAGATCATGATCATATGCCCCAATATAGGTATGTTGGGCCGACGAGGACGTCAGGTCCTTTGAGGGGGTGTATGTGACACCTCAGCCCATGTAGAATTAGGCCTATAATGGCCCTTATGTGTGTATACATATGAGGATGTGGATTAGTCCCATCTTACTAGTTTGGCTTAAGAAGCACTAACATATAAGCCTAGAGATTGCAATAGTAGCAACCTTCGGTTAACCGTTTTGTGTGAAGCGAGGACGAAAGTGCAAGCGGATATCTACGTGTGCGTGGCCTATCCAGAATGGGGTTACACCTAAGCCAGTTTGACCCTAGGGTGTTACCAGCAAATCCACTCATTGATCTGTGATCGTCCGAGCACCTGGCCCAATCCATGTTAGGGAAAACAGTTAGAGTGGTTGTCGGTGACATGTGAATTTCGAGCCCATGACTGATAGTGCCTTCGATATACCTCAAAACTCATTTCACAAGAGCCGGTGATGATCGGTAAGGCTTGAAGGAATTTCGCCGTGTTATGGTCGACATTGCAAGCCTCCTACAATGCTCCTATACTGAAAAACTTCATTGTTGGTCAGAGGTGTACCTTAGTTCTTGGATAGTTTCTTTCCTATTGCCATTGGTGTACAAATGGCCTTGCATTTTCCATCTTAGCTCTTTTGAGCAGATCATGGGCATACCTACTCTATGACAACAAGAATCCACCCTTGTCTGACTTCACTTCAATGCTCAGGAAGTATATTCTAGCAGACCAAGGTCTTTCACTGCAAATTCATTTGTCAAACACATGTCGACTTGTCGGTGGCAATGTTGGGACGAACTCACTATGATTATATCATCCACGTAAATCAACATGTACATTATGACATTCTCACGGTTGAACACAAACAGAAAAGCATCTGCTTTGGAGGAGCTGAAACCAAGTTCCTGAAGTTTGCAAATTAACTGAGAGTGCCAAGCTCGTGGAGCTTGTTTGAGTCCATATAGTGTTTCTCTAGGCAGCATACATAATCAGATGGAAAGTGAGAATCTTCGTACACAGGGGCTACCTCATGTAGACTTCTTCTTGTAGTACGCCATGTAAGAAAGCATTTTGAATGTCTATCTAGCGCATTGTCCATCCTCTTGAAACTGCAACTGACAAGATCACTAGGGCTATCATGGGCTTGACGATAGGACTATAAGTATCAAGGTAGTCAACGTTGCATCTTTGTTTGAAACTTTTTGCCACTAAATGCACCATGCATCTGTCAATTGTCCCATCTACCTCGCTTGATTTTGAGCACCCACCTGCTATCAATTAGATTCATTCCCTTCTTTGGTGGCACCATCTTCCATGTTCTAGTTTGGAGAAGTGCTTAAAATTTAGCATCCATGGCTTGTTTCCACTCTTAATGTTGCATGGCCTGAACATGTGTTGTTGTAGGACCGGACAAGCAACAGAGGGGGGTGAATGGTGCCTTCAAATTCTCCCCAAGTATCCACTTAACCCTTTTCTCCAATAGCTACTGAGCTATGAAGACTAGGGTTGAAAACTCACTTGATAAACCAAAGGAACAAGATGAACAGAGCAAAAAAAGCAAGGTGGTCAAAATCAGTCAACGTGATCGAAACTTACAACGTGGTCGTAAATCTGACAATGTGGTCGAAACTTACAACATGGTCGTAAGTTCGACAACGTGGTCGATAGCTTGCACAGTGGTCATAAATATGACTACTTGACACAGACAACATGATCGAAATTGGTTGCGGTCGAAATTGACGTAGTCGTAGACAATGTGATCGAATGCCAACCAATGGTCGAACAATCAATATTGTCGTAATCAGTCGACACCTTGGTCATAACCAACATGGTCGTAAGCCAACGTAGTCGTAAAACTGATCGACGTTCTAGAGAGTGCATTAACTATCGACTGCTTCAGTTTAGATTCAACAGAAGAACATGAAGAAACAACAGATCTGAATGTGGTCATGCGATGATATAGAGCAAAGTGTTGGAAATATGCCCTAGAGGCAATCATAGAGATGATGATATTTCGTTGTATCCATGATTTAATAAATGTTCCTTGAATATTGCCTTTGTGTTGATTAACAAGTATGTGACTTGTTTGTGAAACTCTTTACTTGTATGGTTATTCTAAAGTTGTCCCTAGTCGAAGTTCATGTGTGGACACACGTGAATAATGGATTAGCACATGTATCGGTTGATGATCATGTTTCACAGGTCATAGACATGGAGATGTCAAACCAATAATGTGGACACATGTTTAGAACATGGGGTTGGACCGACCCAACATGAGACATAACAATTATACTTATGGTTCTCTCTCTACACAATGTGTACGCCTTGTCCTTAGACCTGAGATTGTCGCATGTACTTGAGATGTGAATCGACCTACTTAGGGGCTATCAAACGCTACTCCGTGGCGGGTAGTTATAAAGGTAGCTTTGGTTTTGTCATGAAGCATGCTGCGAGGCATGGTCGGTCGAGATGGGATTTGCCCTCTCTACCGAGAGATATCTCTGGGCCCTCGAGTGATCGGATCCAGAAATGCATGGCCATGCTACTTAAGGTTAAGAGTTAACCTAGTAAGGGATTCGGATCACGGATCGAGAAAGAGTGGTCAGCTTGGAGCTCGACCAAATATCGTGAGGCAAAGGGATTGGCATGTACATAAAGTTGTGATGGTTCGTCCGATATGATCTTTGTGTATGTTTAGGAGTTGCACGTCTTGCTAGAGGCCGCTACCAACTATTGACCAAGTATGTGTACTCGCGTCATGTCTAAACATACGTGAACCTATAGGGTCACACTCTTAAGGGCTGAAGCCTAATTCGGATTGGATCCGAATTAGACTGGGCATTGAGTCCTAATGGGCCTCTATTCGTAGAAGCCCATTGTAAGGACGTCTATAAAAAGAGGGCAAGGGGCACAGGATTAAGCGATGAGTTTTTCGTGACTTCCTCAAACCCTGGCCGCCACCCCTCCCACGCCCAAGTCGCTCGCGCGGATCTAGTAGTCCGGCGTGCGTCGCTTCCTCCCGCACGAGTGGATACCTGTGGCGGCGCTGCATCTGTAGCGTTTGGACGAACCGCAAGAGAGGAGCTGTACGTTGGACGCCGCGGCGAGGCGAGGAAGTAGTGCGACTACTCGCGCTAACGTCTTTGCATCGGCGAGTACGACTACTCGCCCGACGTGCTGCATCAATTCCACACCTGCGCGTCTAGTGGTAATTCTGTGATCTATAACTGCAGTGATCTTGGTTTACGGGTAAAATTTTTATTAATTTGCGCTAGCGTAGCCTACCCGTAGCCCTTCACAAAGCACCCGAAAGACTGAAGAAAGTCGAGAGCAACATTCTTCAATCTAGAACTCGACCATGGTCAAAACCAACGTGATCATAAAGCCGATCGAGTTCCAGACAGCGAACAGCGCTGCCGATTGAATCAGTTCAGAAAGAAAACCGAAGAACACGCAGCAATTGAAAAAGTGAACGTGGTTGAAAAGTAAAGCGCTACGGTGATAGACTTGGCCATGGACGTAACTGGAAGCGGTCATAACATTCTCGGAAGAACAGATGAAGGCATGTGAGGTGCACGGCCGCAAGATCTAGATTCCAAAGAACTTTTAATCAAGACATCATCTGATCATGAGACTTTGAACACAACAAGATTAGGGTTTCAGGAGGTTGCTCTAATCTTTAAATGAAAACTTAGCAACTGAAATGAGAGCTTCACGAGATTTCACCTAGAACGCCTAAAATTGAAACTGAGAGGATGAAAAGACAATCAAACCTTACTCATGGGAATAGAATAGCCATATGGCTTTGAGTATTATTCCCCAACACACAACAAGTCAGATCATCAACAAAACAAGAAAGAACATTCTATCAGATCAAGAAAGAAAAGAAACCATCAAAGAACAGAGGAGAAACAAGAAAACTAAAGAACAAACCAAGCCAAGTCAATACCATCCAAACAACAATACTCAAGAAGTAGATCAAAGATTGATGTATTGCTATGAGAATTGAGTCTATAGCCACTCCATCCAGGATGACCATGAGCACAAGTGTTCCACACAAAAACCCTAACCCTAATCTAGAAAGGACGCATGCGGGAGAGCCAAGAGACTAGAGAGCCCCAAGAGCCTCAAATAACTCTTGCCTCCTCTTCCCTTTTTATAATCTCACAAATGAATCCTAGACCTAATGGATCCAACCATTAGTCCAAATCAGGGATAACCCGTTAACCCCACCTAACACCGGGTTTTACTCATGCACGCTTCTCAAAGCATCTTACATATGGCCCTAGTGACTTGTCTCAAGCCTCTCACACATCTGGAACCCACCGAACCATCCTCGCTTGCAAACGACCCAAGTCACTTGGCGCACCACGTCCTTTTCCTTGCGCTTGATGGCATCCGACATCTTTGACCATCTGGACCTCGACTCCTCCCTATGCCTAGTCCCGGTTCACCTCATCGTTGACCATCATGTTCACCTCCGGTAGCTCCCGCTCCGGTTTCTCGTCATCCCAGCTTGCAACCACCTCACCACCCTCGATCATATTCGGCATCTCTCTGACCATTCTGGACCTCAACACCTCCCTGTGCCTAGTCTCGGTGCTCCTACGCCTCACCATGACCTAGTTCTGAAGTCCTGCAACCAACACCAACAAACAAACCATCACGTAGCTCCGCACAATACATAAAGATCATCAATTTGCATAATCAGAATGTATTCTAGTGAACCAACTCAGTAAGTTGTTACGACCATCACAAATGTTGCTACGACCATGAACTTCATTCTACGACCATGTAGCAGTTGCTATGACCATGATGACACAGGCTATGACTACCACACAAACTGCTACGACTATCGATCACAGCGGCTACGACTTTACCAAACCTGGTCACCACGACTATCGATCACACATGTAGAACGCTACAACCACTACAGGGGTCGCTACGACTATCGATCACGCATGTAGAAAGTTACGACCACTACGGGGTCGCTACGACTATTGACTATCGATCACGTGCAAGCAAAGCTACGGCTATCAACCAGCAGAAGCTACGACCATCAAGTCGTAAGAGCACCTCCCGACCACAAAGTCATAGGAACTTCTGCTGACTATCAAGTCGTGAGAGCATTGCCGACCATCAAGTCATAAAATCCTCTGCTGACCACAAAGTCGTAAAAGCATCTACTGACCACCAAGTCATAAAAGGCTCTACTAGCCACCAAGTTGTAAAACCTTATGCGACCACTACGTGGAAAAACCTACTGCCAACCACCAAGTCGTAGAATTGCCTGCCGACCACCAAGTCGTAATACCGACTATAGACCACCAAGTCGTAAAGGCTGAAGTCATAAAGCCTGCTGACCACCAAGTCGTAAGAGGCAAAGGCAACTGGTCATCGCGGACAGGCAGAACAAGAAGCATTCTTCTACAAACTCCTCAAAAACCAAAATCAACCCCTACCCAAACTCTAATCCAAAGATCAATTACTCATCACAACCATAGGGTGACCTCCACATGGTCTCATAGTTGTAGGTTCAGCACTAGTAGCAACAGCTAGGGCTGTTGTCATTGGATCAACAGCAACAAAAGTCCTTGCTTTATCCGTATAGCGAAAGGTGCCATCGTTGAACTCCTGTGGTTGTCTAAGATTATCTTGCAGCCTGGTTCTCATTGGATGATGGGCTGGAGATTCATCAAAGGCTAGAGTGTTCACTTGAGGAGCGTGTGGAGAACCTGCAAGGCAAGACACACTACCAGAGTGATTGGTTACAGGGTTAGTTGGGCTATAGCCACTAGAAAAATCATCTATTACTGAACTGATAGCAGGAGGATTTGTTGCCAAGATATTGTCAAAAAGATAGTATTCACTGTAAGGTGAGGATTGACACAGTAGGCAGAACAGTGGGATGGTGTGATGTGTTAAGACTGATTGGTTGTGATCTCGTGGACATTTGCAAATGGGAACACTCTCGTCAAACACTACATCACGGGAAATGTACACGCGCCCAGTGGAGCGATCAAGGACTTGTAGCTTTTGCGGGTTGAGCTGTAACCCAAGAAGATACATTTCTTCATTCTGAAATCAAGTTTTCTTGAGTTGTAAGCTTCGAGATTAGGCCAACAAGTGCATCCAAAAACTCTGAGCATAGAGCAATCAGGATTAGAGCCAAGAAGATGATGAAAGGGAGTATCATGGGATATGATCTGACTTGGCATTCTGTTAATCAAGTAACAGGCCATATGGAAGGCGTCATCCCAAAAGCGAATTAGCATTTGAGATTGTGCTAAGAGAGCTAGGCTGGTCTCAACTATGTGGTGATGTTTCCATTCTGTTGACCTGTTTTGCTGATGCATGTGTGGATAGGAGATGCGGTGGACAATGCCTACATGATTGAAGTATTTGTGGAGCCGATGGTACTCACCACCCCAACAGACTGCATCAATTAGATTTTTGTTCCTAAAAGATGCTCAACATGGTTTTGAAACTGTAAAAAGATTTGCTCAACATCGGATTTGTGTTTGAGGAAGTATATCCAAGTTAATTTGTTGTAGTTGTTAGTGAAACTAACATAAAATCTAAAACCATTAACAGATAACCGAGCTAGTCACCAGACATCGGTGTGAACAAGCTCTAAAGGAGCAGAGGATACATGTAAAGAAGAACTAAAAGGAAGATGATGAACTTTTGCTTTTTGACAAGCATCACAAACTGAAAAGGAATTATTTTGGCCTACAACAAGTTCATTATTTTGCAGAATCCGATGAACCACTAGAGAGGATGGATGACCTAGCCGTCTGTGTCATTGCTCCAGAGAAATCTTGGCTGAGAGCTAAGCTGGACTGGGTTGGTGATTGGCAAATATGTAGAGGTCATCCTTACACTTTCCTATGAGAAGAATATTCTTCGTTGCTTGATCCTTAATAAAGAAACAGTTGGGGTGTGTAGGATCGGAAATGGCAACAGAGGGGGGGGGGGGTGAATGGTGCCATTTAAAAATTTCACCTCAAGTATCCACTAAAGAGATACTCTTCTCCGATAACTACAGAGCTATGAAGAAGGCATCAAATGCTCACTGGAACCTCAAACACACAGAAGAGAAAGCGAGACGAAAGACAACCGATCAATTGAAGCTTGGCAGCAAAGAAACATGGCCAGTCAAACCGCAATAGGCCAGACGGTCAGACTGCAACAACAAGGCTGGTCTGACCGGTGTTGCTGGACCGGTCTGACTGCTCGGGTATGGCCGGTCCGACCACCATCATATGCCTGGTCTGATCTCCGTGCAAGGTCCGATCTGACCGCTCGGCTTGGGCCGGTCAGACCGCCATTGCTCGACCGGTCTGACCGGTGGCTAATGGCGATCGATCGCTAGGGTTTAGTGGTCGACCGGAAGCCCAGCAGAGCGACGATGGGCACCAAGCTCTGGCGAAGAATTTACAGTTTCATCGAGAGAGCAGAAATTAGGGAAATTGCCAATAGAATTGCTACCCTTCTTGACTCAAATGAACTCCACTACACTCTAAAAAGCAAAGTGACAACAAGAAATAAGAGATTACATTAAAGGAGCTAGGAATCAAGATTTTATCAGAAATCTGAAGAAAGTCTGAGAGATGAGACCAAAATCTGAATATCTAGATATTTTCATGTCTATTGACCATGAAACTTTGCATTTCAACTGGAGATGTTCTCACAACAGCAATGCATAATTCTTAGGTCATCTCTTGAAGGGAAATCACAAGAGTTCATCATCCCCTGACATGAAACCCTAGCTACAGTGAATAATAGAGGAATGAGGTCCAAATGATTTTCAGGAAAGCTCATGGCTATTAAGAGTTTGCTCTCAGGGATAGATTAGCCAAATGGCTTGGATGAGGATCCCTAGTTCAGAGCAAATCTATTCCATAGCTATCCATCCCAAAAATCAAACCAACTCAAGAAAATCAGTGAAGAGCATTTAGAAGAACAGAAGGCAGAAATGAAATTGAAACTCGAGAAAACTCAAATGGATTCATTTCTGAGAGATGAATGATTACAAGCACGAGTTCTACATCCCCATACGCAATTGATAACATGGGGAACACACACACACTACATGATTCTCTCAGAACCACACACGAGAGCACCCACTGCACTCTCTTGTTCAGCTCACTCTCTCCTGGAATGCTTTCACACTACAGCTACCTTCCTTCTCCTTTTAATACCCAAGCTCACCCTCAAAGGAGAAATACAAGAAGTGGCATACTACCTCCACTCACTCTCCTCACATCCACATGAGGCAATAGGAAGTCAAACCACTCTCAACCAGATTTTGGAGGGAGAACCTCCCACTCCACTCATTTGCTTGAGTCAATTTACCAAATTGCCCTCAAACACCTTCCCGGAAGCTTCCCGCGTCCGGTATCTTGTTCGTCTGGACCTCGACTCCTCCCTGAGTCTAGTCCAGGTCCGTTCCGTTGCACACGACCGCACCCGACATCCTGACCGTCTGGACCTCCGACTCCTCCCTGAGCCTAGTCCCGATCCACTCGCCGCTACCCGTTGTGTCCACCCGACACCGACCGAGACCTCCGACTCCACCTGAGCCTAGTCCTGGTCTGTTCCGTCGCACACGACCAAAACCGACCTCCAACCGTCTGGACCTCCGACTCCTCCCTGAGCCTAGTCCCGGTTCATTCGTCGTTGCTCGTCGTGTCCATCACGGGTAGCTTCAGCTCCGGTTCCTCGTCTCCCGACTCGCAACCACCTCACCAGCCTCGATCATCTTCGGCAACACCAACCGTCTAGACCTCAACACCTCATGTGCCTAGTCCTGGTCCTCCTCGCCTCACCATGACCTAACTCTGAAGTTCTGCAGTCACACAGACAAGCAAACTGTCACATAGCACCGCATGAAACAGCATATCAACAATAGTATAAACGAAAGGTACTCAACCCTAGAATACCCAAAACAAACTCAAACTCTCTAATACAACTGTCAATTACTCATCACAAACATGGGGATACCTCTACATGGTCTCTCAGGGTGAAATTCAACAAAAGTATCAATGTCAATTGCATGTTTGTGAACAGTTAGAAGGTGTCTGTTTATGCTAGGAACATGGAGCACATTTTTTAGAAAGAGAGGTTGAGAGATTGCAGCAATCACTACTATAAAGAGGCTAAACTGGACGCTTACATCATAGACGGTTCCTAGAGACCTAGGAACCTAGCAACCGTCTGTGCTGCAAGTATCACAGATGGTTCATACGAATAACTGTCTGTGCTATTTTCACAGACGGGTTTTAATACAAACCGTCTGTGATAACTGTATTATCACAGACGTTTTTTAATACAAACCGTCTGTAAAGTATCACAAATAGTTCTAGATAAGAACCGTCTGTGATAATGGCAGACATCATAGACGGTTCATGATATGAACCGTCTGTGATACTTCATAGACGGTTTGTATTAAAAATCGTCTGTGATATGTTTCCTGCCTTACAATCCTTCAAAATTTCATAATTTCCCGCCTGAATCCAAGTAGAATTCAGTTTTGAGACACTTTCAGTAAAATGGGCATAACTTTTGCATACGGTGTCCGTTTTTGACGTTCTTGTACTCACAACAAGCCCGATCCAAAAAAATGACCGCTTGCACCAGTCACCCCCTAAGACACTCAAAATCGTCCATCTTTAGCCCCAAATTTGCTTTGCAAGTTTTTGGTTTCTGTTTTTGCCAAAATTTTCAATCTTCCCTTTGGAATTTGGGTTTTGCCTCAACTGCAAAGTTGAAGATCTTGTCAAAACCTTTCAAACGAGTATATATAAGCCATATAAAACTTTGCTATTTTATCTTTTCAGACTAGCTATTTATATTATACCGATATATTATCTTTGTGATATCATAGACGGTTATTGTTATGAATCATCTGTGATGTCTCTATCACAGACGGTTTGTAATCCGAACCGTCTGTGATGTCCCGCCACGTCACCGATCCGCAGCATATCCCCTAGGATCTCGATCTCACCCATCCATTCTCTCCGCATCGAATGGCAGGCACCGTTCTCCTCCCCACCTCTCGCCCCTTATTAACCCCCTCTCCTACTCAAAGAACTAATACCACCAGTACTACTCTAACTCATTTGTGCGTGGCGAGAGTAGGAAAGGTTCGGCAAGAGCGACTGAAATTTCACTTGAAATAAGATGGAAAGGAAGAAGGCAATGGCAATATGGAAAGGAAGAAGGCTGACATGGAAAGAAAGAAGGCAATGGCAATGACAAGATGGAAAGGAAGAAGGCCGGCATAGAAGCTAAAAATGGTGTTCGTTGCCCTTTTGTTTCTACTACTTGAAAATTTTTCCGAACCACTTGTTTTAGATTGTAGTTTAATGTAGTGTAAGTATTTTTTTTGAATTTGTAGCCGTGAAGTTTATCTTTGTAAAATTGTAAGTGTCCTCTCATATATGCAGTGCTATGGGTAACCTACTCGATATGGGTAACCTACTCAATATCTTGTGATGTTGTAACGGTGGATTCTAATCCTAATGAAAATAGAATGTGTTGTTGTGTTTGTTGTTGTATTTGCTTGTTTTCAGATGATATAGTTAACATTTCTTGAGGCTAGCCAAAAAATAGAAAAAAAAGGTATATAATGAACTATCACAGACGGTTTTGTGGTATAAACCGTCTGTGAAGAATTATCACAAACGGCTCAAACCAAAAACCGTCTATGATGGGGAAGTATCGCAGACGGTTCTATATACCAACCGTCTGTGATATTCACACATCACAGATAGTTGGTAGCTAAAACCGTCTATGATATGTGAGTATCACAGACAGTTCGTAGTTAGAACCATCTGTGATGTGTGAGTATCACAGACGGTTCGTAGCTGAAACCATCTGTGATAGTGTTTTTCACAGGCGGTTCTAGTTATAAATCGTCTGTGATATATTTATCACAGACGGCTCACAAACCGTATGTGATAACTTCTGATTATCACTGACACATAAACTTAGATGGTTCAAAAAACCGTCTGTGATGATAGTTTTGAACCGTCTATGATGACTCTTTTTGTAGTATTGAATAGATGAATTTTAAGTATGAGCAATAGACAAACCTACCCCCATTCGCGACTTATTCCTGATCACCTCGTGTAGCGCTCGCATGTAGTCAGGTGCTCCAGAATCCAGATCAGTGTGATGTGGTCGGTGGCACCAGTGTCAGCGTACCAATTCGAGTCGACCATGTACGAGTTGGTGACCGCTACAGCCACTCAGTTTTCTTCAGCTTGACAGTTGTGGTCGAAGCGATTGTAGCAGCAGAGTGCTTCATGACCCGGCTTGCCACACACCTAATAAGTTGGCCTCTAGCCACCATGTCCGTCTCGATTGGAGCTGGAGTTAGTGGGCCTGCTGGCAACTTGCCGCTGCTGCAACCACATCCACGGCCACCTCTTCCATTCCCACGGGACTGATTCTGCTGACATGATAAGCTGAGGACATCTGAAACAGTGTTGTTGTGTTCAGGACGCAGCTCATAGCTAAGCATGTGGGCATAGAGATCACTCAACGTGACCGGACCCACAAAAGTTGTAATGCTCGTGACAAGGGAGTCATACTCCGTGCCAAGACCTGCCAACATGTAAGAGATAATTTCTTTCTCTTGAAGTGGGCTGCCGATGGAAGAGAGTGTGTAAGTGAGAGAGGTAATTGGCCAATCTTCAGAGTGGCAAAAAGTTGAATTCCCCCCATGCTTGTCCCACAGGTCCTGGGATCGATCCCTCAGGTCCTACTCCCATTTTTCGGTGAGGGTGCACTGACATGTGGGTCCCACACACAGGAAAAATAAAAAGAAATGAACCTGGGAATCGAACACGCGACTTATCAGTCACGAAGAGAGCCCCCCACCATTGGACCGAAGCAGAGGTTGCAATAAATACTAACTTTACGCATCATTTATCCTGAGTTTTAAGGTTCAAAATTCAAATAGTATTTTGAATTTTTTGTCCAAATTTTGAACGAAATTAATGAAATTTCGTTATTTCGTTCATCTCGCTGCCCTCTGAGATTATTTTCAAAACAAAACTTTAAACCTGCATGTGAGAGCACCTCCTCAGTTAGAGAGGAGAGAAGTGCACCCAACACGAGTTGGTCTTTGTTGAAAATAACAATGCATATTTGAATCTTCTAGCTATTGTTATTACTGGATGTTTCATAGCCATAATGAGTCATGTAGGCAATTGATGGTGTTGTAGGGGTGGCCCCCACCTAAGCCCAGCAGGCCTGTTAGGAGGTTATAGGGCCCAAAATGGGACATGTGTAATGACATAAATACCCCTGACAGGGATGTATCGATAAAAGGGCATAACTGTAAAAACATACCCCATATGAATATATATATCAAGGTTATGGTGGGAGGGGGGGACTCTCTCCCAACTCTCCACTACCATCTCTCTCTCTGTTTGGTCTGTAACCACAACAGTTGGCGCCGTCCGTGGGGAGGACAGGAGCAAGCCCAGAATCAGAAGAAAAATGGCGCCGAAAAAAGCTTCGTTGACGGCGGCGAAGGGAAGAAAGGCGGCTGGGACGGAGCGTCACGTGGCTACCAGGGCTTCGGCATCGGCTGTCGCGGGCGGCGGCGCGGCGCGCGCGACGGCCGACCTGCCCGGCGCTGCGACGACCGACCCGTTAACGCTTCGCCGCAGAGCGGATGGGCGGCCGAGGTAGCCTCAACAGAGCGACCGACAGCTCGGAAGCTCGCGAAGCGATCGTACCGGTGATGACCCGTCCGTTGAGCGCGCCGGCGGCTCCGCCCGCACCGGCGGTGGAAAGCGCCCTGCTGACGGCCCTCAACGCGTTCTAGCAGGAACTAGGGGATCTTCGTGGGGCTGTACGAAACATGCAAGAGGCTCAGAGCCAGCAGGCCATGCCGGCAGTCGTGCCAGAGCCCACGCCGGAAAGGGCGGACAGCCGCGAAGCCCCCACATCCAGCCGCGTGCTGCTGCGGCGCGTTGATCCAGAGTCCCCGCTTTCGACGGGGCTGCAGCAGGCGGCGTGGCCCGAAGACTTCAAATTCCCCAGTGTCATCGAGCCATACAAAGGCGAGACGGACCCCCGCGAGTTCGTGCGCGTGTACGAAACCGCGATCGAGGCCGCGGGCGGAGATGACACCACAAAGGCGAAGGGGCTCCCCCTCGCGCTGCAAGGAGTGGCACTTTCTTGGTTTTTTACCATAGAGCCAAACTCCATCTACGCGTGGGAGCAGCTCCGCGATCGCCTTCACAACAACTTCCAAGGAAACTATGTCGAGCAAGTCGATGCGGACCAGCTCTTCGCCGTGAAGCAGAAACCTTCGGAGAAGCTCCGGGACTACTTCAAGCGTTTCGCGAAGATACACTGCCAGATCAAGGACGTTAATGAGATAACCGTCATCAACGCGGCTATACAGGGCCTTCGTCCGGGCTCCTTGGCTGAATACAACGCGCGGAAGCCTATCAAGACAGTCGTCGAGCTCTTCGACAAGATGGAGGGGTATGCGCGGAGACGCAACGTTTCCACCCTTGACCTTGCTCAAGCGACGCGCTTGACATGCGACGAGGGGGTGGACGATGACTCCCCGAAGCAGGCCCGCAGCCGACAGCCCCGGGAGGACCCCCCTGGGAGCAACAGCACCGGGGAGCACGAAGGCTCTTCAAGGAGCGGACACAAGCCCCAGCGTCAACAGCGCAGACCACAAAAGGCCCGCCATACTCTCGGTGTCGAGAATGCCCTTCGAGGACGCGAAGGCGAACCCGGCCGCGATGAGCGACCCCGAGCGGAACAAGAGCTACTAGATTCCGGCAAGTGGTGCGAGGTGCACGGTTATGGTGATCACTATACGAAGGCATGCACCGCGGTCATGGAGTTGCGACGGGTGATGGCCGAATCTCGGGCCTCGCCCCTTCGGCTCCCTGCCGAAGTCCCTGAGCGGCATCCGAGGGGCAGCCCCTCGCGAGACGCACGGTGCCGCGCCGTCAGCGTCATCACCGGAGGCTCCTTATCAGGGTCCCCCTTGGAGCAGCCGCAATCATGGCTGCCGCCCTGCAACATCACCTTCACCGCGAATGATGCTAGGGGCGTGGAGTTCCCTCACCAAGATCCTTTGGTCATCCAGGCCAACATCGCAGGTTGCGACGTCAGGCCCATCCTTGTCGACGGCGGGGGCTCGCGAACATTCATTCTGAGGGCCCTCAATCGTATGGGAACCCACCGAAGTCGTCTAGAGCGGCAGAGCTCCGCTCGTGGTTTCGAGGTCAGCCGCCGCAGCCATAGGGCGGTGTCCCTCGACCACGCTCGCCAGAGAATAACATCCGGACCCAGCATGTCGTCTTCGACGTTGTGGACATCACACACCCCTACAACGTCATATTGGGGCGGCCCGCCATCAACTCCTTCGAGGCGGTCCCACACCACGCCTTCTTATGTATGAAGCTCCCAGGCCCGGAGGGTGTCATCACCATCTTCGGCGACCAAGACCTTGCCAGGCGCATCGATATCGGCAGCCGGGATCTGCATCGCCCGGTGCACGCCCTACCGGACACGCTTGGCGACGCGCCCTCCGCTCCGGGATGGACGCCTAAGCCTCGGCCTAAGGGCGGAGTCAAAAGGGTGCCGCTCCAGGCGGAGGGGCAGTTTGTGTCCATTGGTGAGGGGCTCCCCCCGGAGGTCGAGCAAGATTTACTCCAAGTGCTTCGAAACAACACCGACATCTTCGCATGGTCACCGGAAGATATCAAGGGCGTAGACCGCACAGTAATCGAGCACCACTTGGCGGTCCGCCCCGACGCCAAGCCGATCAAGCAAAAGCTTCGCCGCATGTCCATGGATCGGTAGCAGGCGGCCAAGGTGGAGGTGGCAAAGCTTCTTCGGGCCGGGGTCATCCGCGAGGTCCACCACCCAGAGTGGCTCGCCAACCCAGTATTGGTCAAGAAGGCTAGTGGGGCCTGGCGCATGTGCATCGACTTTACGGCACTCAACAAGGTGTGCCCAAAGGACAATTACCCTTTGCCGCGCATCGATCAACTGGTCGACGCTACCGCAGGGTGCGAGCTAATGAGTTTCTTGGATGCCTACTCCGGCTATCATCAGGTATACATGGCCGAAGACGATGAGAGCAAGACTAGCTTCATCACACCAATCGGCACTTTCTGCTTCATCAGGATGCCTTTTGGCTTGAAGAACGCAGGTGCTACCTTCACCCGCCTCATCGCCATTGCCCTGGCCGCCCAGCTCGGGAGAAATGTCGAAGCCTACGTTGATGACGTGGTAGTCAAAACCCGGCAGCTCGCTTTGCATGGCCGAGACCTCCAGGAGACCTTCGACAACCTCAGGAAGGCCGGCATCAAGCTCAACCCTGACAAGTGCGTCTTCGGCGTGCAGGCGGGCAAACTCCTAGGCTTCCTTGTGTCCGGACAGGGCATCCAGGCGAACCCTGATAAGGTCGACGCTATCTTGGGTATGGAGCCACCCAAAACGACGAGGGAAGTCCAGAGGCTGGCAGGCCGCATGGCAGCCCTGAGCCGCTTCCTATCCAGGGCGGCGGAGCGAGGTCTGCCATTTTTTAAGACACTCCGCGGGTGCGACGGATTTTGTTGGGATGGCGACTGTGCGGAGGCCTTCAACGAGCTCAAGAAACACCTGGCGAGTCTCCCCACTCTGGTCGCCCCAGCACCAGAGGCTCCCCTCTTGCTCTATCTGGCCGCGTCAGCTACAGCGGTTAGTGCCGTCCTCATTCTAGAGGAAGGCGCCGTACAACGGCCTGTATACTTCGTCTCCGAAGCCCTCCAAGGCGCCAAGACGAGATATACAGAGCTTGAAAAGCTCGCTTGCGCGTTGGTCATGGCCTCCAGGAAGCTCCGGCATTATTTTTTGGCCCACCCGATCACAGTGCCCTCCTCATTCCCACTGGCGGAGATGCTGCACAACAAGGAATCCACAGGGCGCATCGGCAAGTGGGCTGCCGAGCTCGCCCTGTTCTCCCTGACATACACCTCAAGGACGGCAATCAAATCTCAAGTTCTCGGTGACTTCCTTACAGAGTGGACTCCGCCGGCTCAGCCCGCCCAGCAGCACAACGACCCCGTCTGGACACTCACCATCGACGGAGCCTACGGCATCGCGAGTGCGAGCGTAGGCGCAGTGATCGTCATGCCTGAGGGGCAGCGCCTGCTATACTCGGCGCGCCTTGCCTTTCCGGCTACCAATAACACAGCTGAATATGAGACGCTGCTCTTCGGCCTGGCAAAGCTCAAGGCAGTCGGCGCGCGGCGGGTGCTCGTCCGTACGGACTCGCGTTTGGTGGCAGGCCACGTCGACAAGTCCTATCAAGCCAAGGACCCTGAGCTGGCCAAGTACCTTGCCGCAGTTAGGGCAAGGGAAAGGCACTTCTTGGGCACCACGGTCAAGGCCATCCCTCGCGCGAAAAATGAACAAGCCGACGCCCTCGCAAAGGCGGCCAGTCAACAACTGCCACCCCCTGATGGGGCGTTTTATGAAGTATTATCGCAGGCGGCCATCGCGCAGGACAACCGGGACGCGGCCCTCGTTCACCACATCGTCCAGCAGGGCGACTGGCGAGAGCCCATCTTCAACTTTCTGCAGGGCATCGCCGAGCCGGAGAACCCCACGAGCTCGGCGTGCGCAACACCGCGCCGAGTCCTTCCGGTGTTGAAGGATACTCTACAAGAAGGGGGTCTGTGCACCGCTCCTGCGCTGCCTCTCGGGCCAAGAAGGGAAGAACCTCCTTGCGGAGATCCACGCGGGTATGTGTGGGTCTCATCTAGCGCCGAGGTCATTAGTCGGCAAGGCATTCAGGCAAGGCTTCTACTGGCCAACTGCCATCACTGACGCCCAGGACCTCGTGCGTCGGTGCAGGGGGTGCCAGTGGATGGCACGTATCATCCGCAGGCCCCCGACAACCCTCAACCCCATTCCCCCGGTGTGGCCGCTGGCGCGCTGGGGTGTCGACATAGTAGGACCACTTCCACGAGCCCCGGGAGACCTGCGATTCATGGTAGTCGCACTGGAATATTTTTCCAGATGGCCAGAGGTGGTGGCCCTGGCTAAAATAACCTCGGCGGCCATGCAGCGTTTCCTCTGGCAAAACATCATATGTCGCTTCGGCGTGCCCAGGGAGCTCACCGTGGACAACGGCCTGCAGTTCGACGCCACCCTCTTCAAAGAATTCTGCGAAGGCATGGGCATCACGCTTCGATTCGCCTCAGTTGGGCACCCCCAATCTAACGGAGCGGTCGAGAGGGCGAATGGCGCCATTTCTGCCGCCGTCAAAAAGCGCTTGGTCGGGGGGCCGAAGGGCAAGTGGCCGAGCGAGCTTCACAGCGTCCTCTGGTCCCTTCGCACAACGGTAACACGTCCAACGGGGTTCACGCCTTTCAAGCTCCTTTTTGGCGATGAAGCAGTGACGCCTGAGGAAATCAAGGCTGGTTCACGGAGGGTCCTCGTCCAAGCGCCCGACAAGGAGCGCCGCGTGTCCTTGGATCTCCTCGACGGGGTGCGGGCAAGTGCAGCCCAACACGTTGAAAAGTACGCGCGGCAGATAGTGTGTACCCGGGACCGTTCCATATATCCGCGAGAGTTCAAGCCTGGGGATCTCGTCCTCAGAACGGCGCTCCATGCGGAGATCGTCGGCAAGCTGGAGTCCAAGTGGGAAGGTCCATTCATCGTGGCGGAGGCATTGCAGAAGGGAGCATACCGCCTCACCACACTTGAGGGACAGACTCTCCACCACGTGTGGAACGCGGACAAGTTACGGCGATATTACGCCTAGAGGCAGGACGAAAGTTATAGCGGCATCAGCCCCTTATTGTATGATGCTTGCCCGCGCAAACGGGAGTTCAATAAAACTCGCTGTTCGCAGAAAGTACCATTGTCTGGCCGCGATATGCAGAAGTCCACGGACTCTAAAATAAGACGTAGCGTCGAGGTCCGCCTCCGCACGCGAGAGTCTACGGACTATAAATTAAGTCGTAGCGTAGAGGTCCGCCTCCGCACGCGCCAGTCCACGGACTCTAAATAAGATGTAGCGTCGAGGTCCGCCTCCGCACGCGAGAGTCTACGGACTATAAATTAAGTCGTAGCGTCGAGGTCCGCCTCTGCACGCGCCAGTCCACGGACTCTAAATTAAGTCGTAGCGTCGAGGTCCGCCTCCGCACGCGCCAGTCCACGGACTCTAAATTAAGTCGTAGCGTCGAGGTCCGCCTCGCGCGCGCCGATCTCTGAACTCTAAATTAAGTCCTAGCATCGAGGTCCGCCTCCGCGCGCGCCGATCACGGACTCTAAATTAAGTCGTAGCGTCGAGGTCCGCCTCGCACGCGCGCGATCTCTGACTCTAAATAAGGCGAGCGTCGAGTCCGCCTCGCATGCGCGATCTCTGAACTCTAAATAAGGCGTGGCGTCGAGGTCGCCGCACGCGAGAGTCTACGGACTATAAATTAAGTCATAGCGTCGAGGTCCGCCTCCGCACGCGCGAGTCTGCGGACTCTAAATTAAGTCGTAGCATCGAGGTCCGCCTCCGCACGCGCCAGTCTACGGACTCTAAATTAAGTCGTAGCGTCGAGGTCCGCCTCCGCACGCGCCAGTCTACGGACTCTAAATTAAGTCGTAGCGTCGAGGTCCGCCTCCGCACGCGCCAGTCTACGGACTCTAAATAAGACGTAGCGTCGAGGTTCGCCTCCGCACTCGAGAGTCTACGGACTATAAATTAAGTCGTAGCGTCGAGGTCCGCCTCCGCACGCGCCAGTTTGCGGACTCTAAATTAAGTCGTAGCATCGAGGTCTGCCTCCGCACGCGACAGTCTACGGATTATAAATAAGGCGTCATCGGCCCAAAACATGGCTTACAATAGTAAGAATAAATGGTGCACCGTTCCATTGCAAAAACATGAGGTTAAATGATTACAAGCATGAGCGCACAAGTGCAAACCCCCCTCTCCGCGCGACATGATCAACACCTCGGTCTTCGCGCGGCACCGAGGGGCTCGTGCCGCTGCCGTGGCCTCGGGGAACTCCTTCGAGCCAATGGAGGAAGTCCTCCCCGCAGGCTTTCTTTATCTTGCAACCTCGCCGCATCCTCCCCGACACGACTCCAGATCCGCCGGTGGAAGTTCTGGAGGCCAGGCTCGATGGAGCGAATAGCGTCCAACAGCGCCTCCGGCCGGCCAGGAAGATCCAGGTGAGGGTTCGCCAGCTCCTGCATGTGCCTACACCCATGAGTGTGAAGCATGCCGAGGGCAAGGTGCGCGCCAAGATAGCCGCAGTGCTCCCCGAAAGTCTTGGCGCTGCGGAGCGCAACGCCCGCCACCTCCTCGATCAGCCCAAGCGTCTCCATCAGGTCCTCCGGCCCGTGAGTGGCGTCAGGCATGTCAACGCACATATCGCGGAGGGCCCAGTTCAGAGATTCCATTGCCCCCCATGCCGACATGGACGCATCGTCCAAGGCGCGGGTCTTCCCTGCACGAGTCTCAGCCAGCTGGGTTTTCTTCTCCTCTAAGGCGGCGATCTGCCGCAGGAAGGAGGCGCGTTCCTCTGCCGCGGCGTGTTTGACTTCCTCGGCCTCGACTTGTGTGGCTGCCGAGGCACCCTCCAACGCGCGAAGCTCTTCGTCCTTTGTCACGTGAGCGTCATCCGCTTCACGAAGGCTGGCTTCTAGGACCCTCCGCTCCCGGATACGGGCCTCGTCTAGCGCGTCGCTGATGACAAGCGTCTGAAAGCAGCAGTAAAAGTCACCGGGTGCCCGGTAGCACCGTACAAACACAGAGCACACACACTCACCCTTATTTCCGAGACCCGCAGCGCGAGCGCTAGGTGGTTTCCCTCGCATGACGACAACATCCGCCGGTCAAGGCTGCCGCTGGCGCGTTCTGCGACCGTGGTGAGAGCGCGGAGTATCTCCAGGCGCGGGAGGAAGTCGGACAGAACGGGTTCTGACCCCACCGCGTCGGGGGCTGTGGAGGCTTCAGCCGCTTCGACAGCGACAGATACCGGCGCGGCACCCTGCACAAGGTTTTGGACTTCGCGCACACCCCCATAGCTCGATCCTTCACCACGCCCAGGAGACCTCGTCTCGCTTGATGCCGACGGAATGAGCGAGCAGATCGGAGAGAGTTTCGCGAAGTCGAGCGAAGAGAAGGAGCCACGCTTACCTTCGGCACCCCTCACCGCAGTAGGAGGTGGTGTCTGTTCGGCCACCAATCGGGGCGTGAGCGCCTCGGTGGTCGGGTGGGAGGCCCCCTCGGCAGCGTCGGGCGCCACAATTCCAAGCATGGGGCCTGCAACGTTGTAGCGACCCTTCAGAGGCGGGGGAGACTGCATTCGAGGGCGTTTCGTCTGAGGAACCGAGGGCGATTCCTCTGTGACGTTAGCGGCTGCAGCTCCTGCTGCACCTTCGGTCTCCGCCGCGCCGGACGTGTCCCTGGCAGCAGCAGCACCATCGACCGCGGCCCTCTCGCCAGGAGTGACGTTCCTCTCCGGGTTGGCGGGCTCCGGCCTAGTGAAGGTCGTGCCCGTACACTCAACAGCGTCAGCGGATAGTGCTGCCAGTGGATTCGAGGCGGCGCGCCCCGCCGAACTGGTTCGACCGGGCGTGTTACCAGTCGAACGTCCTGCCCCAGCGGTGCCAGCTGCCGACGTGGCTGGCAGGCTAGACATGGCAGCCTCGGAGCGAGCCCGGCGCCGCGAAGACGAGGCATCTGCACGGCCGCCACCACCATGATGGCCCAGAGTCCCCACGGGAGTCTCCGCTGGTATCGGGCGCTCCGGCACAACAATACCCAAAACCTCGCATGTGCGGTTCACCCGCCCTTGCTTCGCTGTTTGGGTCACGACCTCGCGTAGCTTGTGCACCTTGAGTGTGTATGGGCCGAGGAACACCTCAGCCGCGCGCTCCGCGTCTTCTAGCCGAGCCACTGCACAAAAGACAGCAGGGCGATCACGTAAGGATAGTGCGGATACGTCAAGAGGTGCCTACTACACGCTAAACAACTTACAAGGAGCGGAGGGTGGAAGCAGGCAGGACACTGGCGGGCAGATCCCGTCCTCTCGGTCATTGCCTCGGCCCGTGTATTTCCACCAGGAGGACAGTGGCGCACCCCGTACATCGTGAACTCTTCGGCCAAGTCGCGCATACTTAGCCGGCGGGCGACGCCGACAAGCCTCCATAGTCTCTGTGCGTCGTCAGCCTCCGGCTTCACGCTTGGCGAAAGATTGAACGAGATTGGCCCGCCTCGGCATAGCAGGCCACTTATGCTGGTCACGTGGTAATAAAACCACCACCGCGTCCAGCCGGACTCCCACTTCCCCAGGGCGGCCGGCGCGGGGAACAACGTCGTGCAGGACGACCGCAGCACGAAGTCCACGCTGCCAAAATTGGAGATAGCCCCATCTCCAACCTTCCTTGGGCGGCAGCAGGCGTCGTGCAGGGTGGCGAACAGGCTCGCGCTGGGATGCCGGCCCTCTGTCCGCGCCGCCCATGTAAAGACAGCTAGGCGGACTATTGCGCTCGGCGTTAGCTGTGCTAACTCCAACCCATAGGTCCGCAAGACTTCGCCCACAAACATCTTTGAGGGCATGCGAAGGCCGGCGTCAAAGAATGCGACGAAAACGATCGTCTCCGTCTCCCGGGGCTTCAGCTCCGTTTCGTTGCGACGGGGTAGGCGAGCCCCATCACGATCCTCGAGCGTCCCTTCACGAACAAGCCGCTGCAGCGTCTCCTCGGTCACGCGGCTCCTCCCCAATACGCAGGAGCAGCGGCGCCCCGAGTATTCCATGGCGTCCCATCGCCTGTCGGCGCGTAAACGCCCCCGCAGCACCAGCTTGTAATCCCCAGAAGGGAAGAACAGCTCGTCCCAACAAGACAAAGAGCCGCCGCTGGGATGGCGGGACGCGTCGCCATGGCTGGCCATTGTCTTCTAAAGGTAGGGCAAAAGAAACCAAGGCAGGAAGTCGCGCTACTACCGGTACGGAATAAACCAGAACTAAGCGGCAAGCGGGACAAAGCGCCCCCATCACGGTGAGGGCACCTTATAAAGCCCGCTCGCCTCCCTCACGGCCAGAAAACGCAATTAGGTCAGAACCCCAGCGGTTCGACTACCCACGACTTGGAAAGAAGAACCGTCGGTACCTGGAGGGGCGCGCCTGGTAGGTGGCCAGGCAGCGCACAACTTCAGCACGCGCCTGACACGCGTCCCGCTTCCCTGGGGAAGAAGCGAACAGCCGTGGTCACGCAACCGCTCACATCCCACAACGCACCAGTTGCAAGCTGCTGCGTGCCCCACCTACGCGAAGACAGACTGCACAACGCGACAGCCTGCACTCTGACAGGCCAGGCGTCGGCATGATTCCAGCTGCCATTTAAAGCGCACTATCAAGCCGCGAGGTCGTGGCAGCTGCGAAACGTGGGAAAGCCGGCGGCGCAATGCCCGCCTTCACCACTGCATCGCCCACGATCCCGGCCCCGCCCCCAACATGGACCCCGGAGTCAAGAAGTCTAAGCCTCGCCTCGACAACTCCGGCTACACCCTCGGGGGACGGAGCGCGTGCGCGTCTACCTCGACTAGGCGCCAGCTCCGCTGCCACCCGTTCGAAGGGTAGGGGACGGAGCGCGCGCGCATCTACCTCGACTAGGCGCCAGCTCCGCTGCCACCCGTTCGAAGGGTAGGGGACAGAGCGCGCGCGCGTCTACCTCGACTAGGCGCCAGCTCCGCTGCCACCCGTTCGAAGGGTAGGGGACGGAGCGCGCGCGCCCACCTCGACTAGGCGCCAGCTCCGCTGCCACCCGTTCGAAGGGTAGGGGACCGAGCGCGCGCGCGTCTACCTCGACTAGGCGCCAGCTGCGCTGCCACCCGTTCGAAGGGTAGGGGACGGAGCGCGCGCGCGTCTACCTCAACTAGGCGCCAGCTGCGCTACCACCCGTTCGAAGGGTAGGGGACGGAGCGCGCGCGCGTCTACTGACTAGGCGCCAGCTCCGCTGCCACCCGTTCGAAGGGTAGGGGACGGAGCGCGCGCGTCTACTTCAACTAGGCGCCAGCTCCGTTGCCACCCGTTCGAAGGGTAGGGGACGGAGCGCGCGCGCGTCTACTTCGACTAGGCGCCACCTCCGCTAACACCCCTTCGAAGGGTAGGGGATGGAGCACGCGCGTGTCCACCCCAGCTAACCAGTCCCTACATCGACTTCGGCTTCGGCCTCAGACCGCGGGCTTCCCCAGCGCATTAGGCTCCGTAAGTTCGAAGGAGTTCACAGGCCGCAGGGACGGAGGGGGCCAAAGGGCTCGGCAACATGGCTTCGGCCCTGTGAAGCCCTTCACTATGAGAGGCTCCTGTTATAGGGGTGGCCCCCACCTAAGCCCAGCAGGCCTGTTAGGAGGTTATAGGGCCCAAAATGGGACATGTGTAATGACATAAATACCCCTGACAGGGATGTATGGATAAAAGGGCATAACTGTAAAAGCATACCCCATATGAATATATATATCAAGGTTACGGTGGGAGGGGGGACTCTCTCCCAACTCTCCAATACCCTCTCTCTCTGTTTGGTCTGTAACCACAACAGATGGCATGGAAACCAACTCTGGATATTATTTCCTACAAGAGATAACAATGCTAATAGAAGTCTTGAGGTTTGCTTTACTAGATGTCTCAGGAGCGTGAAGACTCTGGAATTGCTTAAGTCGGCAAGTCAAAAACGTGTTTGTGTTTGCTATGTTTTTTTAGTACTAATTAGCTGGCGGATGTTGCTAGAAGTAACAATAAAATCTTGTCTAAGTCGGTGTAACATCTAGAGCTATCTAGTGATGAGCTGGGCATTAGTTTGTTTTTGTTGAGTCGGTTCGTTTGGGTATAAAAGGAGCAGTGTGCTTCCTGTATGTGTTAGCATGAATGAAGCTTGCTATAGCCTCATGTATGTGTATGGTTTGCTAGAGAGAGAAATGAGAAAATAGGTCCTAAAGCCATTTTGTCCTCCCATTTTGAGTGATCTGATTCTCAACAAGTGGTATCAGAGCAGGCGGTCCGGGACCGTTAGGATTGAGAGGAGTCTTTGAGGCGCTAAGGGGAGATTCTGGTGGTGCACATTCTGGGACTGTGAAGCTCGTTGGTCTGGGACCGAGGCTTACTTGACGCCAGGCGTCAGTCACCATGGTGGATATTTTTGCGCAAGTAGTGGGATCAAGAAGCTCAATAGTCACAACTATGGCTATTGGAAGACCTGCATGGAATCCTACCTACAAGGTCAGGATCTATGGGATGTCGTTGTGGGCACCGAGACAGTTCCTCCACCAAAGGAGAATGTCGAAGCCTCGCGGAAGTGGCGCATCAAAGCCGGCAAGGCTTTGTTTGTGCTCAAGACAACAATTGAGGAGGATCTACTAGAGCACATTCGTGAAGAAAAAGACACCACAGTCGGCTTGGGAGACTTTGGCAAAATTATTCTCAAAGAAGAATGAGGCGCGTCTTCAGCTCCTTGAAAATGAGCTTGCAGGTATCTCACAAGGCACTTTGAGTATTAGTCAGTATTTTATAAAAGTGAAAAATATTTGTCGTGAGATATCTCAGCTTGAGCCTAAGGAGAAAATTAGTGAGGCAAGGATGAAGCAGATCATCATCCATGGCCTAAGACCCGAGTAACGGGTTTGTGGCCACAGTAAGAGGATGGCCATCGCAGCCATCATTGGTGGAGTTGGAGAATTTATTGGCTAATCAAGAAGAGTTAGCTAAGCAGATGGGGAGTATTACTGTAAAGGAAGAAGAGGAGGCATTCTTCACTAACAAGAAGAAGGGTCCCACTCGGGGACCATGGAGGCCCAAAACAAGGTGGACAGAAGGTGGCAAACAATATCCAAAAGAGAGAAGCAACTCTTTATGGGGAGCTCAACAAGGAAGACAAGATCAACAAAAAGAGAAGAATGAAAGGAAACAATATGGCGGATGCTTCAATTGTGGTAAGAAGGGTCACTTTACTCGAGATTGTCAATACCCAAGAAGGTGATTCGAAGGAAACTTGGCTACTACAAAGGAGGAGGAGATCACTTTAGAAGCATCTGTAAGTGAAGAAGAGTGGGATGCTGAAGTTGGATTTTCTCGAGAAGTTGAAGAAGTGGAGTTTGAAGAGGACATGGAAGCACCAGCTTTTGTAGCAACGACAGATCCAGAGATAAATTATAAAGAAGATTGGATTGTTGATTCTGGTTGCTCTAATCATATGACTAGTGATGACAAGAAGCTGCAAAATATGACTGAGTATGAGGGAAGGAGAGTGGTGCTGATAGCCATTAACTCCAAGCTACCCATCTCTCATATCGGGAACACGGTTGTTCCAAGATACGGTTCTCAACAACTCCATCTTGAGAAGGTCTATCATGTCCCAAGCTTGAAAAAGAATCTGTTGTCAGTACCTTCAATTGATAGCAGAAGGGAACTATGTACTCTTTGGCCTTGAAGAATTTGCTGTTTTTAGAAAAGTAAAGGTGATCAGCACACCTATCATGGAAGAAAGAAGAAAACAATCTGTTTATATGCTTTCTGCAGAGTCAACATACGTCGATAAGACTCAAAAGAATGAAACATCTGATCTTTGGCATGCGCGACTTGGACATGTTAGCTACATTAAATTGAAGGGAATGATGGAGAAGCAAGTGTTGAGAGGACTTCCTTGTTTGGACATCTGGACAGATGTAGTCTACACTGGTTGTCAGTATGGCAAAGCTCACCAATTGCCATACAAGGAGTCAGAATATCGGTCAAAAATACCTTTGGAGCTCATACACTCAGATGTGTTTGGCCCAGTCAAGCAAATATCACTTGGAGGCATGAGGTACATGGTGACATTTATTGATGACTTCTCAAGGTATGTTTGGGTTTACTTTATGAAAGAGAAATCTGAAACTTTTATGAAGTTCAAGGAGTTTAAGAAGAAAATAGAGAGTGAACTTGACAAAAAGATTCAATGCTTACGTACTAACAATAGGAAAGAATATTTATCCAATGAGTTCACTGTCTATCTCAATGAGCATAACATAAAAAGACAATTAACTTGCCCCAATACTCCATAACAAAATGGAGTAGCAGAGCGCAAGAATCGTCACCTTGCAGAAACCTATCGGAGTATGCTATATGCTAAGAATGTACCAGGAAGATTCTGGGCCAAGTGTATGAGGACTGCAGCCTATGTGATTAATAGGCTACCACAAGTAAGGCTGGGATTCAAATCACCACATGAGAAGTTGTGGAAGATAAAACCAATTGTTAGTCACTTTAAAGTATTTGGCTGTGTATGTTATGTTTTTGTGCCAGATCACTTGAGGAGCAAGTTTGATAAAAAGGCGATTCGGTGCATCTTCATTGGCTATGATGATGCCCGAAAAGATTGAAGGTGTTGTGATCCGACCACAGGCAAGTGTCACACTTCAAGAAATGTTGTGTTTGATGGAGCCTCTTCATGGTGGACTCCCAAGAAGATCGAGATTTCTGAACCCCAAGATTTAGATGAGATTCTAAAAGAAGATAAGCTAGAGGTTGAGGAGCAAGCATCAACTCCAAGTGAAGTTGAAAGGAGCTCACCCAGAAGGCCAAGAGTCCATGGAAGACTGGCGAACATCAGCCTGTACTCGAGGAACATCATCCAGATGAAGTGGAAGTTGAAGATCCTGTACACGAACTGCGAAGATCTACAAGAAAGCGGAATCCCAATCCTAGGTATGCTAATACTGCCCATATTGATGAGGCTTTACCTATTGAGCCATCTTTTTATGAGGAAGCAGCACAATGCCCTGAGTGGCGAAAGGCTATGGAGGAAGAGGTTAAGGCACTAAAAGAAAATCAAACATGGAACCTAGTGCCAATACCAAAGCATGTGAAACCAATATCTTGTAAATGGGTTTATAAAATCAAGACTCGTCCAGATGGATCAATAGAAAGATATAAAGCTCGACTTGTTGCTCGGGGATTCTCCCAACAATATGGGCTGGACTACGAAAAAACATTTAGTCCAGTGGCGAAGATCACAATTGTTCGAGTCTTACTTGCTTTGGCTGCTAGCAAATCTTAGAAGTTGTGGTAGATGGATGTCAAGAACACCTTTCTACATGGAGAGCTTGACAAGGATATATATATATATATATATATATATATATATATATATATATATATATATATATATATATATATATATATATATATATATATATATATATATATATAATATAGTATGTCCAAATTGAAGAAGGCACTCTATGGCTTGAAGCAGGCTCCAAGAGCTTGGTACGAGAAAATTGGTGAGTTTCTTGCACAAGTGGATTTAAAGTTGCTCCATCAGATTCTAGTTTGTTTGTGAAGGCTAATGAAGGTAGACTAGCAATAGTTCTAGTCTACGTTGATGATTTAATCATCACAGGAGATAATTACAAGGAGATACAGAGGACAAAAGAAAATCTCTCAGTTAGATTTCAAATGAAAGAGCTTGGAGAGTTGAAGCACTTTCTTGGACTTGAGGTGGAGCATACAAAGGAAGAGTTATTTTTAGGTCAACAAAAATATGCAAGGGACCTTCTTCAAATGTATGGATGCTTGATTGCAAGCCTATTTCTACTCCTATAGATCCTAATATGAGGCTACAAGAAGGAAAGGATCTAGAGAATGTGACCATGTATCGACAGCTGGTTGGGAGTCTTATCTATCTCACACTTAGTCGACCAGATATTTCCTATGCTATTGGAATAGTCAGTCGATATATAACCAAGCCAAAGAAGCCTCACCTCAGTGCTATTAGACACATTCTTAGGTATGTCCAAGGCACCATTAATTATGGCATTTTATACAATAAAATAAAAGGATGCCAAGTGACAGGGTACTGTGCGCTGACTATGCTGGAGACTGCGACACACGTCGGTCAACAACCGGATATTTCTTGAACCTTGGATCAGGAGCTGTATCTTGGTGTAGTAAGAGGCAGCCTACCGTGGCATTAGCAAGCACTGAAGCAGAATATCGTTCAGCAGCAACAGCAGCACAAGAAAGCACCTGGCTTAAGCAACTGATGAAGGATCTCTACCAACCGACAGATTATCAAGTAAGACTTCTCTGTGATAATCTATCATCTATACGTTTGGCAGAGAATCTAGTTTTTCATGCGAGGACAAAACATATAGAAGTGCACTATCATTACATAAGAGAAAAAGTTCTCGAAGGAGATATCGAGATAGTGCCAACAAATACAGATGAACAAGCTGCAGATATTCTTACAAAGAGTCTTAATAAAGCAAAATTCCAGAAATTTCAGGAGGCTCTCAGAATGGTCTGCAAGACAAGTTTGAAAGTAAATATGCATTGAGGGAGAGTGTTGAAAATAACAATGCATATTTGAATCTTTTAGCTATTGTTATTACTGGATGTTTCATAGCCATAATGAGTCATGTCGGCAATGGATGGCATGGAAACCAACTCTGGATATTATTTCCTACAAGAGATAACAATACTAATAGAAGTCTTGAGGTTTGCTTTACTAGATGTCTCGGGAGCATGAAGACTCTGGAATTGCTTAAGTCTGCAAGTCAAAAACGTGTTAGTGTTTGCTATGTTTTTTTAGTACTAATTAGCTGGCGGATGTTGCTAGAAGTAAATAAAATCTTGTCTAAGTCGGTGTAACATCTGGATCTATCTAGTGATGAGCTGGGCATTAGTTTGTTTTTGTTGAGTCGGTTCGTTTGGGTATAAAAGAAGCAGTGTGCTTCCTGTATGTGTTAGCATGAACGAAGCTTGCTACAGCCTCATGTATGTGTATGGTTTGCTAGAGAGAGAAATGAGAAAATAGGTCCTAAAGCCATTTTGTCCTCCCATTTTGCTTCTTTTTTGAGTTATCTGATTCTCAACAGTCTTGCTGGAACCATACAGTGTAGGGTTTGGAACCACGGCCTCGCCTTGGTGATCAATTCGGCTTCAGCTTTTAGCTTCCGGCTTATTTTTCACTATTCATAAATTTCGTCTTTTTCTGAACTTTTGGCTTTTTGTTGAGCTTTTTTGCCGGTTCTTTTTTTCTCGTATTTGTTTGTATTATACGTAATTGGCTAACGTATTTTTTATATTTTTTAATTTTTTTAAATTTAATTATGCTAAATAAGTCTCTGTCAGCTATATTGTTTTTTTCAGTCAGCTACAGTGCTTTTCAGCCATAAGCCACTCAAAATAAGCCAAAATGATCACACCTAGTCAATCATTTTGGGTCACCATTGCAGCAGGGCGCTCACTATACTGCCATCGACGTAGCCGAGCAGGTGCTGGCTTCGAAGGTACGGTAGGAGCTATGCCTTCCACAGTAAATAGTTCTCCCGAGAAAGCTTCACATTGATCATATGATTCATGATTGAAGGCTGGTGTGAGTAGAAGGGCGGCATGTGTGTTTGAGGAGGAAGAGTTGGGGCCTGAGGACGCACTGGAGGAGTTGCCGACCATAAAAACTGTTTAACACTTAGTTTACCGAACGATAGTTTACCGAACGCACTGATTCACTTGGGATCGATTCATTTATATAAGCATTGCGCAGTTACAAGAAAGCCAGTGCGTAGTGGAACCTACATGCACGGCAAACACGATCTGAACTAGCCTATATGCGCGGCATACACAAACTGAACAAACTGAACTAGCCTACATGCACGGCATGCTAACAGACTTTGACTACATACAAGTAAACTTGTAACAGGCCTCTCAACGAGCCAAGACATTTAGCCCTCACACATCCCATCTAAGGATATTGCAAAACAAGTCAATCATGGTGCACCAGAACACGACAACTTCCAGTGGAGTAGGACGCCACAACCAAGCCGCAAAATATGCCAAACCTACAGGTTGCACGAGCCACAGCCCACAACAAGACAGACAACAACCTAACTCAAGCCAGCTTAAGGCCGGCAGCCACTGGAGAGTGCTACTCGCTTTGAACATAGAGAGGCGCTAATCGCCTAGATAATACTCCCAACCCGTCAGCACCCGCCATGGCCGCCGCTCGCATCGCAGCGTCGTCATCTAGGTGGGTCAGAGATCTGAACCCAGCTATCCCATGCGGCCTGAGCGGCTGTTGGAAGGTCTTGCAGTAGGAGGCCATGGCATCCTCATGTATGGCTTCATCTGGAGCGAGGATCCCAAGCTTGCGAACAAGCCTGAGTTGAGCTCGCTCTGCTACCTGCACCGAGCACGGGCGAGCCGCGAGGCGCTCACTACGTACGGCGAAGGGCAATCGGCCGGGAGCGCTCCTCCCTCTTCTTCGGTGGGATCGGGGTGGGGTTGAGTATCAGGGGAACAAGAGCAGGGAAAAGCTTCTCCATGAAGTCAAGTTGCTCGTCCTCTCTATTGCCGGCCGGCTGGCCACCGTCCATCTCTACGTCGATGCGGCAGACCTGCTGTGTTATCTGCTGCAGCTGTTGGGCGCGAAGCCTGTGCTGCCATTTGAACCGTCAGGCCCTAAGAGAGATCACGTGGCTCTAGGGCGGCCTTGAAATGCCCAAGGGAGACGGCCTATCTGCCATCTCCGCTGGGGACTACAGGAATGGTTGCACACTGGCCCAGAGTATGTAGCATTTTAGCAAGTGGGACGTCTTCCAGGATTATTCCGCCTCTTTCACGATGGAGTTAATCTATTTATAACTTTTTAAATAAATAAATAAAATAATTTTCACTGTAATTTAAAAATAGAAGTGTAGGCATCATCCGAATATTATCATCTAAATTTATGACTTTTGGATTAAAAATCAAAGGACCCTTTGTTTTCGAAGGGGAGATTTTTTTCAAGGGGGAGAGGGTAGAATTCAAGAGGAGGGAATAGAATTCATGGTCATTGGATCTTTAATCTAACAGTTTTAAATTTAGATGGTAGTTAGAAAGAAAACATCCAGATAATATTTAACGTAACTCTTTAAAAATAGTTTATTAGGAAAGGTTTTTTCAAAACAACACTCAGTTCGTCCGTACAAAAGCGGACAAAAACCATCCCCATCCGGTGAGAAGGATGATGTTTAACGAAACTCTTAAAAATAATTTATTAGGAAAGTTTTTTCATAACAACACTCAGTTCGTACAAAAGCGGACAAAAACCATCCCCATCCGGTGAGAAGGATTGGGGTAGGACCGGGACTCTGCGCTGGCAACCTTGAATTCGTGAAGCATCGGGTCACAAATGGTGATCGAGAGATGTGGGTGTTCCAGTGCCCACACTAAGTGGCAACGATGGCGGATAGGATCTCAGCCGCTGCGCCGAGGTCAGGGGTCCATCCCTAGCTGGAATCCATATTTGCAGCCTTGCAGGTTCTTTTCAAGAACTCCAATCGCCAAATCTGTTTTTCCTTATTTCCCCCTCTTAAAATCCTTTTCTTTGAAGGAATCTTTAAATACGTTTATTTGTGGAAAGATCATATATACCTACTGGTTTGCATCAGCTGCTTTGTTTCAAACGATGTGGTAAACAAAAACCAACTAGGTCATAATACTCAATTAATATGTGCTCCATCATCAACCATAACCTTAATCTTTGATTAATTTCTACTTCAACCGCATCTTGAAGAATCAGGGCCACATCAGCTGGAAAACGATGCAATGGTTCTAAATTTCAACCAAGGACATCAGCAATAGACGCCAAAATTAAACTATTGATGGCTTTGGTGGTGAATCTTCTTACATAAATAAAAGATTCCATTCTTGGGGTCTTGAGGGGAACTTAGTGGATATGCTTCTGTTAAATAAGATTCAAGCTTCCAATTAGGTTGAAGCTTTGGAGATTTCCACTGACCAAAGAATTGCTCTGAACTTTGGAGACGTCTACTGACCAATGGAAGAATTGTTTTGGGATCCTCATTGACACATTCAAACCCCACACAGCTCAATTTTCCTTACTTCTTATTCAAGATGCTGTCCGCTAACCAAAGATATAATCGTTTTACAATCCTCATAGCACACTCATTAGCTCACAACTCTATTCTTCAAGCCAAGAAAATCTTATAGCTCCGGCTAGGCAACCATGGCGGAGGGCGTTGTCGGCTCGTTAATATTGAAGCTTGGGGATACACTGGCACGTGAAGCAATGGAGCTAGGGGCATCGTTGGTCGCTTATGAAGCATCTGCTCTGAAAGGCCTATTTGGTGAAATACGGATGATAAAAGAGGAGTTGGAGAGCATGCAAGCCTTCTTCCGAACTGCCGAGCGGTTCAAGGATACGGATGAGACAACTGTTGCATTTGTGAAGCAAATCAGGGCTATTGCATTTGATATCGAGGATGTTATTGATGAGTTCACCTACAAGTTGGGGGAAGACCGTGAAGGGATGTTTCTGTTAAAAGCAATCAGGAGGGTCAGACAAATCAAGACATGGTATCGGTTGGCCAGCAATCTGCGCGATATCAAAGCCAACCTCAAGAGTGCTGCAGAGAGAAGGTGCAGATACGACCTGAAGAGTGTTGAAAGGGACATCAAACTGACGCGGGTGGGCAGCTTAAATTGGAGATCTGCAGAGTCTGTGCATTTTAAAAAGGCCGATGATCTTGTGGGAATTGCAGAGAATAAAGACCTGTTGATGAAATGGGCGAAAGATGAGGAGCAGCGACATATGATAATCACCGTATGGGGCATGGGTGGTGTTGGTAAGACAACACTTGTTGCTCATGTTTACAATGCCATCAAGACTGACTTTGACACTTGTGCTTGGATCACTGTGTCTCAGAGCTATGAAGCCGATGATTTGTTAAAACAAACTGTAGAAGAGTTCCGGAAGAACGATAGGAAGAAGGAATTTCCAAAGGACGTTGATGTCACAGATTATAGAAGTCTAGTAGAGACAATCCGGCGTTACCTGGAGAAGAAAAGGTATGTTCTCATTTTAGATGATGTATGGAGTGTGAATGTTTGGTTTGACAGCAAAGATGCATTTTTGGGTGGCAAACTTGGTCGGATAATTTTTACATCAAGGATATATGAGGTTGCACTACTCGCTCCCGAAACCCAAAAGATTAACTTGCAACCCTTGCAAAATCACTATGCATGGGATCTGTTTTGTAAAGAGGCATTCTGGAAGAATGAAAATAGGAATTGTCCAGCAGAATTGCACCAATGGGCCCAAAAGTTTGTAGAGAAGTGCAATGGCTTGCCGATTGCTATTGTGTGCATTGGGCGCCTCTTGTCATTCAAGAGTGCAACTTTCTTGGAGTGGGAGAATGTATACAAAAATCTTGAGATGCAATTTACCAACAATTACATCCTGGACATGAACATAATTTTGAAAGTTAGTTTGGAAGATTTGCCACACAACATGAAGAACTGCTTTCTTTATTGTTGCATGTTCCCAGAGAACTATGTGATGCAAAGGAAGTGGCTAGTTCGGCTTTGGGTTGCAGAAGGATTTATTGAAGAGAGTGAGCATAAGACATTGGAGGAGGTGGCAGAGGATTACTTGACCGAACTCATCAACCGATGCCTGTTGGTGGAGGTGAAGAGGAATGAATCTGGATATGTTGATGATTTCCAAATGCATGACATCCTTCGTGTTTTAGCTCTCTCGAAGGCACGCGAAGAGAATTTCTGCATTGTCCTTGATTACTCGAGGACTCATCTTATTGGGAAAGCACGACGTTTATCAATTCAAAGAGGGGATATTGCACGGCTTGCAGAATATGTGCCACATCTCCGCTCCTTGCTTGTTTTCCAGAATTCGCTAACTTTTGGTTCACTTCGTTCATTCTCAAGGTCCGTTAAGTTGCTGTCTGTTCTGAATCTACAAGATAGTTCAATTGAGAGTCTACCAAATGAGGTGTTTGACTTGTTTAATTTGCGTTTTCTGGGCCTTAGAAGAACTAAAATTGCAAATATCTCACGAGCAATTGGAAGGCTACAAAATCTGCTCGTTTTGGATGCTTGGAAAAGCAAAATTATCAACCTACCAGTGGAAATTACAAGGCTCTCTAAGTTGACGCATCTTATTGTCACTGTGACACCAGTGATACCATCTGTGAAATATGTTCCTTCTATTGGTGTACCAGCACCTATTGGTATGTGGTCTTTGACAAGTTTGCAGACATTATTACTGATGGAAGCTACTTCTGAAATGGTCCATTACCTTGGTGCTCTGGTGCACTTGAGATCATTTCACATCAGCAAAGTACAAGGTTGCCATTGTGAAGAGCTGTTCGTGGCTATTACGAATATGGTTCATCTTACCCGTCTTGGAATCCATGCAAATGATGACCAGGAAGTTCTGCAACTCGAAGCACTGAAACCACCTCCATTACTTCAGAAGCTTTTCTTGCTAGGGACATTAGCTAAAGAATCATTACCTCACTTTTTCCTGTCAATTAGTAAACTGAAAAGCCTCACCATTCTACGGCTTGTCTGGTCAAAACTCGAGGAAGATTTGTTTTTTTATCTTGAGGAATTACAACAGTTGGTAAAGCTTCAACTTTATTGTGCGTTTGTTGGCAATAAGATGTACTTCGGAGCAACGTCATTTCCAAAGCTCCGTGTACTGAAAATTTGGGGAGCTCCACATCTCAGACAGATTACAATAGAAAGAGGGGCAATGTCTAGCCTGGTTAATTTGACGCTTCTGCTCTGTCCGGAGTTGAAGTTGCTGCCTGGTGGCATTGAACATGTGAGTACCCTTGAAGAGCTGACTTTGGATTCTACAGCAGAAGAGCTTGTGGACAGGGTACGGCAGAAGAAAGAGAGGAAGATTTCTCATGTCCAGAGAGTTTATGTTGGGTTCATCAGAAATGGCGAGCTGGCTGCAGAAAGGATCCAATAAACTGATCTCCATCCAGACAACGTTTATTTTTTATTATATTTTTCCTATTGTGAGCCATCTATAGGTCAATTGATGTAAAATTGAACCATCTGTTCTCATCCACCTTGTGGCCTTATTGTTTGCATTGTAAGTCTTCATGTTTTCATGTTTTTTGTTTTGGGGACCAAAATCTCTTGCTACAAGTGTCATTTGTTATTTTGGTACTGTCTGTAAAGATGGAAATTTTGTCTAGGACGGGCCACTATGCTTAGTTTTCGTCGTTGTGTTTAGGCCCTAGCTTGGAGTGTACCTTGTATATATATTGGATCATTGGCTTTATGATGAATATAAACGATATTCATAATATGGTATTAGAGCGAGCAGCGGGCGCTATTCATAACATAGTTCTCTTCTCCAGCCGCCGCTGATCGCTTGGTTTTGCCCATCGCCACCACTGTTCTTTCTCAGCCGCCGCTATCGCTCTCCATCCGTTGCCCGCTGCTGCCACTGCTCTCCATCGCCCGCCCAGATTATCGACGCCATCCCGCTGACAGTTGCCACCGCTCTGGGCCGTCTCCGCACAGGGGAACGTCGTCGGATCAGACCGCACTGCTACCAATCTGCGTCGGTTCCCCCGACTCGTGAACCACCAGAAGGAGAAGGTTTTCGCCGTCGAAGCTGCTAGCCACCGGAGTTGCCAACCGTCGGGTTGTAGGATCGACTCTAATCGTCGTCTTCTGCTCACGTTGGCATCTCGGCGCTGTTTGTCCACGGGACAACACCCGAGGCTGACCTTGCGCAAAGACGTGAGGCCGTCAGAGCCAACGCCGGCACCGGAGTTGCCGACCATCAGAACCGCCGGGAGTCACGCCTCCTCTCCACCGTGAGTCATCATTCCTTCGTATGAATATGGTTAGGTTCCAAGCCAACTATATACGTAAAACAAGAGAAAAAAGAAAAAATATCATCCTCTTTGGACACCGTTTCTGTTCCTCGCTGCCCGATGATCTTGGATGGTCTTGATTATTGGGACTGGTTTCAGTACATGGGCCTTCACATGCGTGTTCAGTTTCTTTGGGACTTTCTCACCGGTGAGCTACCTTGTCCGTCTCAACTTATTCCACCTATTGAGCCCGTGCTCCTGAAGAATGCTTTTGAAGATACCCATGAGAAGGCATCTGATGCTTTTGAGAATATCATGAAGACTTTTCAAACTCAGTATACTGCCTATAAGACACGGATCGATGAGGATGTCTATGCCTCTGTTATTCTGGTTGCTAGCATGGAGGTTCATCTTATGGGGGTATGATTGACTTGGGTTCAGCACAGTTGATGTGGGCGCATCTACGTAACCATTATAAGTCGTTTAGTAATTCCTTGTATCTTACTGTTGTGCGTCGACAACAGTCGTTGTAGCAGGAAGATACCATTGTGGACGAGTTTTTTTAGGGCCGGATAGGCAACAGAGGGGTGAATGGTACCTTTAAATTTTTTTCAAGTATTCACTTAACCCTTTTCTCTGATGGCTACAAAGCTATGAAGATTAGGGTTGAAATCCCACTTGAAAACTGAAGAAATAGAGTCGAACACAGTATGGAAAACAACATGGTTGAAATCCGACAACATAGTTGAAAGCTGACAATGTGTTCGTAAATTCGACTGCCAGTCGGAAGTTCAAAGAGGTCGGAAAGTGACTACCAAATGAAAATCATCGTAATTGAGAACCGATAGTACATCGGAAACCAGTGTAGACGAAAATCGCCTCTCACAGTCGACGACCAGGGACGGTTGAAAAACAATGTAGTCGATACCCACCGAGAGCAAAACCAATGTGATCGAAAATGGAAGTAGTTGACACCAACGGTAGGGAAAACTCAAAGAGGTTGGAAGATTGAGTGAGGTCGAAACCGATGCAATGCAATCTGGAATTTGACCGTGGTCAAAACCCACGTGGTCATAAATCCGATCAACGGTTAGACAGCAGCACCAACTGTTTCAGTTCTGATTCAAAACAAAAATAGATGGAACTTTTGATTCGTAGGTCCAATGGTGTGAAACTTTGTATATATCATCTCTAGGGTATTGTGAACCTATTTGAATAAACGGTCATAAAAATCATGATCAAATATGAGACCTTTTTCAGTTTGATGGAAGGTCATATCAAAACCAAGTTAAAATCAAAATCGATGAATAAAACTAGCTCATGAGTGGATGATGACCAAGATAAGTCAAGATGTATTCCCATATATCACAGCAAGTTAGAACACTAAAGAAATTGACTCAAAAACACTTGAATCAAGAAATCATATTTTGAGGCCAAATCAAGAGCAAATCAAGAGCAAAACAATCAAATGAAGATAGATCCATGGAAATATGCAAAGATTGATGTATTTCTCACTTGAAAATGTTGAATTTACATCCACTCCATCTTAGAGGACAAAGAGCACACCATGTGCTCCACTCGCAAAACCCTAACCTTAAACAAGAAAGCACATGAGAGGGGTGGGATAGTTAATAATACATTTCTCCATCCCAACCCCTTTTATAGGTGGGCAACTAGCCACCTACCCCCAAAATGGATTCTATCCACTATTACAATGAGAGAAACCCGTTAATCCCACAGACACGGGTTTTACTTACTCAAATTCACTTATGCATGCTTTTCAAAATGCATAAGTGTACATCCGCTAAATTCTCAGTCTTGACCCACCTTGATCAAACCAGCTCCATCTTGACCTAAACCACTCTCAAACGCATCGCCCATGCGGTGCGGTTTTGATCCAAGATGGTTTCCGGTATTTTGGTCAAAATACTGAAATGCCCTTTTGTTGACCTGGTCATCACCATCCTTTGCAAGCAATCGTCATGCTTGCCACGTGTAGGTACACCACTAGCTTGACATGTGTCGTCAAGTCTCTCCCATCCCAGTTCCACCGAACCACAACTCACTTGGCCCGTGCAAGCCATCTAGCGTCATCCCATCTTTCAAAATTGCCTTCAACATTCCCGGCTTTCTCATTCCATGTTTGAGCTCACCGTCTTATCCGGCATCTTTGATCGTTCTAGGCCTCGACTCCTTCATGAGACTAGCCTAGATCACTACCATTGACTATAGTTGACTCCAAACGACCCTACACATCCAAAGACAAAGAACTCATTTCTAGGCACATATTTTTCACAACTTGACCTATATTAGCCAAGATATGCATCATGCAATCTTAATCCAATTACTCAAGCCAACCTAAGTAAATCCATGACTCAGGTCAACCTTAATTCAATGAGGTCTTTTCTTCTCGGGACTTTTGAATGGCATAGGGGTTAACGGCGGGTTGAGAGGACAATAGTGTTTGCGATAGAGCATCTCTAGGAGTAGGGGGAGCTTAGGGGTGTCGTGGTTTGGGTCAGGGTTCACCAAGTTGAGCTGTCCATGATGAGGTCTCAAGATCGGGCAGTGGCGCTAGTCACCAATGCAGTAAGGGGCTTGAGGAGCTAAGACAGTGGTTCGATGGTGTTCCTGAGAGCATAACTGTGATATAGGCAAAAGCAATCGGAATATAATCGATTGAATAAACGGAATCGAAACTTGGCTTACTTTCAGGTCTTTCGGTGGTCATTGATGAGGCTCCAGTCGAGAGCTCAATTGGGATGTGGGGGTGGCTCACTAGATGCCTATGCAATGTCTAGAGGGGGTCACGGGCTTTTATAGCCATCCTATGGTGGTTCGGCACAGGGGTAGGGCCAAGGCGGTGGCGGCGCGTGGCAGAGGTCTGTAAGGCATGACACTGCTGGCAGAGGGGAGGTACGAGCTGTCTTAGGCGCAGCATTACGGCAGTCAAAAGCGATCAAAGGTGTGTCAGGTCAGCTGTGAGAAGATGAGAGCAGAGAGAGCGAAATGGACGGCGGCAGTGAAATTGCCATGATGCCTCGACCAGGTGAGAGCTGCGGCCATTAAGAAGTATGTCAGGTGTCAGGGGTGTCATACACTGGCTTGGCAGTAGCTGGCAGGGCGGCAAGGTAGTTTACAGCGTGAAGCAGTCGACCGAGAGAGAACAGAGAGAGAGGGAAGAGCTACGGCGGCGGCGAGTTTTGCTGGCTGGGCTGACACGTTGTCGATGCAATTAAGAAGGTGTCAGAGGCAGGAGAGATAAGGTGATACGGGCTCTAACCATTTGGCAGGGGCATGGCAGTGGTGGGAAGTAACGGGAAGGGCGGCGGTGAAAATATTAGGTGATGGTGATATTTTCAGTCGGTGAATAGTGCTCACGTGAAAACGGCTTAAGGAAGCGATGCAGTAGGGAGATTGGGGCTTGGATGGTTGGGATAGATGTGGAATTTGGCTAAGATTCACAAGAAATCAAATTCAAACAAGAATTCAAATTAATTTTGAAATTTCAGTTTTATTTCAGATCTTGATTTGAGTTGATGTTTAAATGCTAGTACATTAGGCTCTAGCTGTAACTATCGTGATTCGTGTAGAGAACTTCAGTTGCAGTTGGCACCTGTATTTAAACTGGAACTTCAACTGTGGTGGATATTAAATGTGAGCGCTATCAGCAGGCGATGACATTTATTTATAAAATAATTTTTCTTATGATGCTATTTCCACTTGTTTACAGGAGCATCACAACCTGAAGACGCATACTGACAGCAGACAGTTTCTTACACCTCAGCTCCATCTGCAAAACTTTTAGCTTCTAAGTTGGGCGTTTGGTTGCCTGCTGCATGACCCTAGGCCTGGCCCGTACGAGTAAGCCTGGCTAAGTGGAGATGTAATGTTGTTTGGTTGCTTGTATTCAAGTAGCCTAGCTGAGTGGAGAAGTTGTTTGGTTGTCGGCATAGGAAGGTGGAAATGAAAATATGATGATAAGAGAAGTTGTTTGGTTGCCCGCATCGCATGAACACATGGTATGGTGAGTCCTTGTATTTTTGCGAAGTCGTGGACGTTGGACTGAGCCATGTAACACACAATTATTGCTAACCGCATGAGATTTTTGGTTAATTCTTATTACAAGAATTGATAGCAATATATAACAAGTCATGATTATGTACAGTTCTGAACACATGGATAGTAAAATACTCAAATAGCAACTAACATCAATTTACATAGCAAAATTACGACGATCACAAGCTGAACATGTTAGAATATGTGGCTAGATGTAGAATATTCATGATGATGAATAATTGACAATATTACTTACTAATATTATTTAATGCTCGTGGCGTGTGTGGACTTATGTCAGTCAAGGTAGAAAGAATCTGTGTCGAAAAAGATGTTTTGGTCTTTGTATGTACTAGGTAATTCAAAGACGATCGTGATCTATGGTGAGGACCAGGAGATGGCCTTTTGGTCTTTGTTTGTACAGAGTAACTCAAAGACAATCGTGATCTATGGTGAGGATCAGGAGATGGCTTGGTGCAAAGTCATGGTCTAGAGGGTCGAGGATACTGAAGGAGATGGTCGTACTCAAGTTGGGACACGTAGAGATCAAGATAGATGATACACGCTAGAGCTACGAAGATACGGTCCGGAAACTACGACACGTGACAATTTAATTTTGGAGTGTCCATAATTAAGTAGTGTGACAAAAGTTAAAAACCCGTGTTACGTAAGGTTTTGAATCCCTTATTTGTTAGAATTGGATAAGAACTCGTTTGAGCACTAAATTATAAATAGAGATGGTGTTACAACATTTTTGTAACCACAAATATGTTAATCCAGCAATAAAAATTGATCTGATAAAAAGTAGGCCGCAACTTTTATTTTCTCTTGCGCCGCCATCACCACGTGCGAGTCATCATCATAGCATCGCCAGCATGTGTCGCTCGCCCGAAGCCGCCCCTATGCGTTAGCGCACACGTCTAGAGACGAAACTAGATCTCGAACTACTAGAACAATGGCTCGAGATTCAGACCAAAATTACTTACTATAAGAGCACTTCCAATGCAGAAACTATGGATGGTTTCTATAGCATTAAATAAGGTGCCAAGTAAGCAAAATACTGATGTGTCATTGGAGTTAAGAAGGAAAGATAAGGAAATGGTTTCTTATGTAGAAACCATGTCTACACAGGAACCAAGATAGAAATAGCTGTGATAGGTAGATAATAGGAGAGAGAAGATAGATGATTGGATGGAAATTTTATTTGTAGAAACTATCCATTGGGAGTATAGTTTCTATAGGTAGTGTCTACATTAATTGATAAGTATAGAAACTATCTCATAGTTTCTGCATTGGGAGTGCCCTAACACTATATCTGTATCATCGTTTTTTAAGATCTATCGTTATTTTTTAGTGGACTGTACCCGAGGTCCGCTGGATGACTACGTCACTGCACGCGTCAGTTGACACCGTGACAGGTGGACTGCGCCAGATTGGTTGCGCGTCGGTCACGCCATCGCAATCCTCTCCTCTCGTACGTGAAGCCTACGGGCATCTGTAGTGTATATAACCCAAGAGACTTTAAGGTGGGTCTTATCTAAACCTTAAGGTCAACTCCATAGTGTATATAACCCAAGGGGTGTTAAGACGGTCCCACTTGTCACATAAAGAAAAATTGTATTTTAATGCTTATGGCCAGGCCTTTAGCTTGAGGACCAGCCTTAAGCCTTTTTTGCTTATAGCCTTCTTAAGGTCACCCCTGTAATGTATAAGGTTGACCTTAAGGTGGCTTAAGACCCTCTATTTTCATACACTACAGATGCCCTACAATGGATGGATGGATGGTTGGAAATTACTAGTAAGAATATACATATCAAAGAAGCAACGACAACGTAAGGCTAAACAAATCCACGCGTGTCAAACTCAGATCAAACAAGACCAAGCTGGCAGCTTATTTTATACATGCATACATATATGACCTACCTAGCTACAATAAACTTACCTTTCTTGCTATCGTAAGCCTTCAATTATTCCTATCATCTCATTGTCTTTTAGTTTGCTACAACATCGGCCTGTTGTCCTTTTTCTTGTTGTCTTTTATGTTGCTACTATACTCAAAAATAGTTTTTTTTTCCCGATCGTTTGTTTTTGTTTTGGTTTGTACTGTGTTGGCAAGTTGGGACAATCAGCAAACAATAAATTTGAAGAAAAAGTTTCTACTACAGATTACAATCATTCATCCCCCGTTTGATTGCAATCGACGATCCTATAAATACTATTAGAACATGTTACAATAGCATCAAATTGAGATCGTTTTTTAGGTAAGCTATTGTTTTTCGATGGACTAGATTATGCCTATTGGAAGATATGCATTGAAGTTTTCTACAAGCACAAGTAAATACTATTTGGCAGAAAGTTAAAAATACATATGTAATGCTCCCTGTTGTTATTACTAAAAATACTATTGATGTTGAACCTAATGCTAAGATTAGAAATATTTTGCTACAATGTCTAAATAGAAAAATGTTTGTCAGAATTGTTCATATTAAATCTGCTAATAAAATTTGGGCTACTATAGCTTATTATCATGAATGTTCTATGTTTGTTGAAAGTATTCGTCAGAACCAATTTAAAAACAAGTATTCTAAATTTGAGATGAAACTTGGAGAATAAGTAGATACACTTTTGAGCGCTTCAATGAAATTATTAGTGATTTACAATCTATTGATGTCATATATTCTGATTCTGATAATGCTTGTCAAATCTTAAATACTTTGGATATGTCTGTTTGAAATATATTAGTCACTACTATTAATTATTCGGTCAACATGAAAACACTCAATTTGAATTATCTTTATTCTAAGATGAAAACACACGAGATTAATGCTTTGACCAAGATAAACAAGTCAAATTCTTTGGGTTTAGTGACTAACCAAGATGACACTTCTTCTAGTTCCTCAATTGTTTATTTATCTGCACTATGTTCTATTTCAAAGAAATAGTTAGAGGAGATTCCAAAAGAGCAGCTTGTACATTTCTCCAACAAGATAACTAAGGCGATTAACAACATCAGATCAAGATAGAAAGGAGGTTCAATCAAATGCTATAAATGTGGTGATCCAAATCATATCAAGATGAATTGCCCCAATTGAGGAGCAAGGTGGTCAAGGATGACAAGAAACCAACTCGTTGCTCTTAATTCAAAATTAACCCAACAAAAAAGCGCAATTATTGTAGGGCGATCAAGAAGGTACTTTTAGCACTTAAGGAGATTGATTTGGGCGATGTTGATTCTGGAAGAGATGATGAGGACAATGGCAAAAAAAGCAAAAGAGGTGGATTTCATAGGGATGAGTTTTATGGCAAACAGTGAGAAGCTCAATAATAATGATCTCTATAATGATCCTGATGAGGTAAAACCTTCTTATACAATTTTTTTAGATAAAATTGCCTAATGATTTTGTTGAAAAAGAAATTGCCTAATTTCTTATATAATTTCTTATACAGAAATAGAAGATTTGACTAGGCAAGTTAATGATTTTGTTGAAAAAGAATGATTGGCTCAGTCTAATGTATCTAAGAATCTTGTGAATTAATTTGTTAAATACACAACTTGTCTCACTTTAGTTAAAGAAAATAAATACCTTAAGGACAGTTTAGAGAGATTTTTTGTAAGAAAATTTTAAATATGATTCTAGACAGATCAAAACTGAGTGTCAAGACTCAAGAACACTAGTCTAGGGTTTAATGCTGCTGATTATACCAAGAATAATCCACCTAAGCTTGTTAAGGTCATTGAAAGTGGGCTAATTGAAACAAAAAGTGAGCCTCATAAAACTACATTTAAATCTGCTGGTTTTATGCATAGTTTATTGAATAATGTCGTAGGTGCTACCTCATCATCTCAAAAGAATTCTAATTATATTAAATTTCATTGCACCTACTATGGAAGAGATGGACACTTGCAAAAATTTTGTTTTGGACGTGTTAAGAAAGAGAAGAAGGAAAGATTGAATGCTTTAAGATAAAACATGCAATCTCTTTTGTTCCTAGAACTAATGCGAAAACTAGGTTTTTAGAGAACTTTTATGATGACTTTAAATCTGCTTCACGTGCTGGTTTGGGATATAATTCAAATAATTTACGTTCTTTTTGGCGTTCTGATTGCCCACATGCATATGATTTTAGTTCTAGTTTTATTATTGTTCCTCAATGTCATGTGTATCAGTACTAGATTCCTAAATCTTATTTCACTAACCCTAGTACTATGAGTCTAATGTTTTCTATGAGTAGGTACAACTGATGAGGAAGGGGAACATGTGGCTAGTAGATTCAGGTTGTTCTAGACACATGACCGATGATTCAAGATAGTTCTCCCTCACTAAGGCAACCAGTGATGAGTTGATTACTTTTGGGGATGCCTCAGCAGGTACTATGATGTCTAAAGATATAGTGCACGTTAATGATAAATTCATTCTCAAGGATATTGCTTCGATTACTGATATTCTCACTAAGCTGTTTAATACTTCTCGGTTTGTTCATTTGCGGAATGAGTTGGGGTATATCATCAAATGGGATTATTCTAAGGGGGAGTCCTTTTTGTATATAATTGTAAAGGCTTGTTTTTATTTTTATTTTTGAAAACTTGAATTATTATTTATGCTAATAATAATGGAACAAGTCATGTTGTGTATTTCGAGCTTTCATGATCATGATTTTACATGTGTAGTTTAGTAAGGCCATAATTAGTTATTTACTAAAATTTATCAACTTGAACAAACAACATGGCAAGACAGAATTATTTGGCTAAGTTTTGAGATTAGATTGATTACTTATCGAGATGTGTCATGTTTAAATACCTAGTTAAATCCTAATTCTAGGTCATGTCTAAGATTAAATTATTCTAGTTGTTTCTTGAATCACTTTTAGCTTTTCAAGAAATACATGTAGGAAATTGTGGTGAAATTGCTCATTATGTATGCATCTCAATAATTCTTTTCCACGAGACAGGTTGTCATTGCATTAGGTATGAACTTAGGAAAGTTTTGTATGACTGAGATCATTAAACCTTAAGCTTTTTGGCTTGGCATGATCGAAGAGTAAGGCTAGAGATGCTATAGTTAATGAAATGTTATTTAAGTTGACTCAAAAAGGTCATTAGAAATATGCTTAAATTAAATTGGGCTGAAACTCAGGAGGCCGTTGTAGATGGCTCCCAATCTAGGATGTGCTTTAGTGAGATAAGCCATAATCAAATGTCAATAATAAAGTGCTATATGTTGAGTTATGTAAATCTATGTTAAGCTTTGTGCTTGCAGTTTAGCACTTGTAGCTCACTTAGTTCTTGATTCTAGCATCTAGATTTAAATCTGTATTTTTAGATGGCTATCTTCTTTAGTAAGATCTTTAGCTTAGCTAGTAATTTTTTTGGAAGGTCTGCCATGTACATTAATTTGCTTAATTACATTATAAGCTTATTTTGGCATGCTTTGTTATATATGCATGCTTATAATCGAGTAAGCTTTGTGAGAGCATGACTTTGCACACATTAATTTAATTTATTTAAATAATCTTTTAAGTTTTCATGGTGTGTTTTCTTTTTTAAAAAAAATAGATCAATGATACTTGTATATGAGTTCTCTCTTTGTTGTTTCTTCCTTTTTGCCTTGATGCTTATGTTGCCAAAGGGTGAGAAATTTGAGAAAGATTTGGATGTGAGATTTGTGACTCAAAATACTAAATACTTTTTTGTTTGCTTTGTGAGATATTTGAGAGAGATTTGTGGTTTGTGGCTTAAAATACTTTTTCGGCTTCAGTTATTCACTCAGACCTATTTGAAGTCATGTTACCTTGAGGTGATGTCAATGTATTTATCAAGGGAGAGATTATTAGACAATGTGGCTAGGTCTAGAATATTTGTGATGATAGATAATTAGCAATGTTGCTTATTGATATTATTTGAGACGTGGTGTGTGTGGACCTATTTCAGTCAAATTGAAAAGAACTTGTGCCGAAAAAAGATGTTGTTTTGGTCTTTGCATGTGCAAAGTAACTTGTAGGCGATTGTGGTCTACGGCAAGTACTAAGAGATATTTTGGTGCAAAGTCATAGTTCAGAGTGTCGAGAATGCTGAAGGAGACGGTCGTACTCGAGTTGGAGCATGTGGATATTAAATATGGATGATATGTGTTGGAGTTACGGAGCAGCGGTCCAAAGGCTACAACATGCGACAATTTAATTTTGAAGTGTCCAAAATTTAGTAGTGTGACAAAAGTTAATGTTGGATCGTAAGGGCCTTTTCACCCCAAAAGCTAGCCAATGAGATGAGGGACTCCTTCATTTTTAAGTTAGATCCCTTACCCTTCCACAAACAATATGGGACTATTCCAACAATTTCCCCCTCCATACATTGGTGTCCCTCAGCCCTTCACCTCTCCTTCACCGTACACCGATAGTCCCTCAAGGTCACAGTCCATCAGGCGTTCACACACTAGTGTCTATTGGGCCAGAGATGTTAGAACCAGGCTCTGATATCAATTGTTGGATAGTAAGGGCCTTCTCACCCCAAAAGCTAGCCAATGAGGTGAAGGACTCCCCAACTTTTAAATTAGGCACTTGCCCTTTCACAACCAATATGGGACTATTCCAATAGTTAAAAACTCGTGTTATGTTAGGGTTCCGGATCCCTTATTTGTTGAAATTGGATAATAACTCATTCGGGCCTTACACTATAAATAGAGACAGAGTTAGGGATGAACCCCAAAGCTAAGAGATACAATTTTTATGCTAAAATTTGAGAGTTGTCTGGGGGACATTTTTGTCATGACAACAAACTGATCCAGCAATAAAATTTGATCCGATAAAAAGCATGCTGCAACTTGTATTTTATTTGGCATGTAACACCCTTGTTTTTGGGAATAGGAACGTCATTACCTTCCATAACAGCCCAGGAGTTCAGTTACGGACAGAAAATGTATCATGCCTACTCATGAACATTTAAAAAGAGTTAGTTTGACTAAAATAAAACTTAACAGTCAATTTTAACAATTTGAAGGCCGTCTAAGCCCAAAACTTAACTTACAATCAGAAGAACCAAAGAAAACTCCACAGGAACGCTTGAGTGTGGTCGTAACCCTAACACGAAAACTTGTGACATTCTGTCCTTCTCTGATCTCTGTGTTGGAGAAAAATAAAGCAAGACTGAGTACATTCAACCGTACTCAACAAGTCACACGGGGAAATGCTATATAACCACTTGTCAGGATCTCCAAATGATCGGGATATATGGGTTTAATTAAGTAGTTGTGGATGCAGTTTTAGTTGTAAACAAGCTTTAAACATAAAAGAACAATAACTTCTTTAGACATTGGGGTTTCAACACTTGATTACCAAACCTTCCAAATTTCCAAATCATTCAAAAATCTACTTTTTTTGCTATTAGATTCACCCATTAAACATAGTTTCATTTACCAAAAGCACGGCGTATTTGAATACCATTAATCAAGGACTCTGCAAAGCTGCCCTGCTTTACCCACAAAATTTCTTAACTCCCACGGCAGAATTAAGAAAACAAGGTTGCATTCCTCAATTCTTTATATAGCCTCCACCCAGTAGGTTTTTGATCTCAACAAGCTCGGGTGACCCCACGGGCCTCACCCGACTTGTCACAGTCCTACCGTTGTATGGTTAACCACCTCCCATACGGACTCACCCTCGGTCTCCCCCCCCCCCGCGCCAGTTGTAGAGGTTCAATCGAACTGGAGCACTTACTAGATCAGGTTTGACGAATCAACGCTTGTGGTTGGGCGATCACTATATTCTTTACTCAGCATAAGGGTCTAGTCCTTATATTTTCGTTGAGGCAACTTCCACACACAAACCCATATTTAGTGCCACAACACTGCCACCAATCCACAAAAGCCTCCACCCTAGGATAAGGCCTTGGGATCCGGCCCGCTTATGACTTTCTGCGATCCTCGCTTACCCTAGATCCAGTTTTCAAAATTCTATCAACAAATGCCAAATTTCTTCATATCAGAAAATTTTATTGAGTTTCTAAACTACCATGATTATTTTATTAATACATTAGTTAACACTATGTCTTGTCAAGGTAAATATGGCCATCAAATTAAATAGAGCTTTTTGGGGTGGTAGGACATAACTAATATCATGTCATTCTAAATAGTTATCGTACATAAAATAACAATTTGTAAATAACGTAATGAAAGTACTGATAAATAATAATTAACAAAATTTAGGCTCAATATGATCAAAGACATGTGACTTGCATTTTTGTCCATAGCCTCTGGTTATCTTACTATAGTCTTCTGACTGGATACCGATTTCTTTAATCGCCCTCGTAATCATTCTGTTGACCAACTCGTGTGGTCCGAGTATTAGCGTGGAAGACAAATGCAAATGAGTTCCTGCTTTATAGAATGCAAGCTGAGAACAAAACACGATAAATTAATCAAAAGAAAGTAGGCTTGGGTGGTCAAAGTTTCGGCGGTGGTTGGTTTGGTTCAACGGGATTAGAATTAGGTTAGGTGGGTTCGAGATGATCGAGGATGTATATAGGCATTGTATGGATTTCATTGAACAGCTGAAGGTGTGGATGGTATTAGGTTTTAGGGTTGGAATATTTATCTGGGTTGTTTAGAGCTTTATGAGAGTCTAAGATGACAAGCAAAGTTGGGAAGGGTGTAGACGGGCTCAAGACGATAAAAAGGGCATATGTGTTTTTAGGATTTCAGCGAACGATCGATAAGAGTTTGAACCGTATTAGGGTTTAAGGTTTGGAAATGTGTTTTAGTGGTTTTGAGTATTATCGATGTTCGATATGGGAAAATGGAGCTAAGGAATGGGTTGATGGGTTCAAAATGATCAAAATGGACGTATAAATATTTTTTACGGTTTCGGTGAACAGAGAAGGCTTGAAAAGTATTTGAATTTGGGTTTGGAATGGTGTTTGAGCTAATTAAAATTTTATTGGTGTTTGGTTTGACCAAATGTGATAGAAATTTGACTTAGCTGGGTCAAAATGGTCAAAATAGATGTATTTTGTATTTTTGGGTATAGATAAACAGTAACAGGTATGTACTGTTCATTGTGGGTCTGGCACTATTCACTTCCAGCTGGTTACTGTTCATAATGGGTCAGTTGCTACAGTATCGGGTCTGTTTACTGTTCATTGTGGGTCGGGTTGCTGCAGTACCGCGCAAACACTGTTCATTGTCTTCCTCCTCATGTTGCTATAGTGGCTGAAAACAAGGGAAAATTTGCAATGGCAATTCTCAATGCTACGGTCACTTCCGGCGAAAACTAAGGGTATGGGTGGACTCCTGGGACTAAGGAGAACCCATTTTTGGGCTCGGGCGTGATTGAGGATGGTCGCAACTTCACTAGCGGTGAGGGAGCTTCGTGGCGGTTTTCCATGGCACAGAAGCTACAGGAAGGTTTTCCCACCTAATTGGTTGCTTTTTAACCATCTAGGGATGGTCACGGTGGCTCGGGTGGTCATGGTTCGGGTCGCGGAGGTCTATGGTGGGCTGCCCACGGTGGGGTGGGGTGACCGGGTGGGGAAGTTAGCCGCCGGTGGACTACAAGACTTGGCAAGCTAGGGCCTTGCTTTGGGGTGTTTACTAGGAGTACAAAGATGCTACTGACCAAAGGAATTGAAAGGAAATTGATTGTACAAGGAGAATTGAATTGGCGACTTACTTGGGGGTTTTCGAAGGTCGACGGCAATGCGATGGTCACCAGAGCAATTGGGGTCTAGGTGGCTTACCCAGGCATCGGTGCATCTCAACGGAAGGGCTTGGGGGCTTTTATAGAGGCTGTGAGGTGGAAGGGTTATGTGGTGGTGAAATATCAAAGACAGCGGCGAATTTGGTTTGGCTTTGTCCAGCACCGGTCAGGGAGCTTCGAGAGGTGATGTCAGGCGAGTTGCTAAGGGGTGGCAGTGGCAAGAAGGTGCGGGAAGGCGCGAGAGTGAGAGAAGGAAATCTGGTGACAGCGGGATATTTTTAGGCAATGAACAGTGTTTGCGCATGGATGGACCAGGGAGGCGTCTTAGTGGGGAATTGGTGACGCGAGTGGTTGGGTTGGGTGAAGGATTTGGCTAGGATTCAAGAAGAATCGAATTCAAACCCCTTTTGAGTTTTTGGTTTCATTTCAACCTACCCCCTTAAAAGAATCTCATCCTTGAGATTCACCCAATGTTAATGAATGGGACGAAAAGCAAAATTTGTTACAGTTCTGATTCTTTTCTTTAAGTCTTATTAATCATCTAGTGTGATCTTCATGTAGTATCTGTTGATTGGTACTTATGCCGGTACTTTGTCCTTTCTATTTATCCAAGTTCCCATGGCTTGTGACTTGTGCTTTCTGGCCTGAGATGATTCCATCTGGTAGGGAATGTGCTATTTTAATTAATTGGTCTACGATCACCCATAGCCTCATACCCTCCTCATGTCTTTGGTAGTCTGTAAAACAAATCCATACCAATATCCTCCGATTTCCCATTTCCATTCTAGGACTGGTTATGACTATAGTAATCCTGGTAGATCTTGATGGTCTATCTTTTATTTTCTGGCACGTTTTGGGTGCTATGTATTCTGAGGTCTCTCTCTTCATATCACCTTACCTGATTCCTTCCTTCAAACCTTGATTCATCTTTATTCCTCCAGGATGTATAGAGAACTGTGAAGAGTAAGTTTCTTTCATGACCAAATATTTTAATTTTTCTCCTTATTTGGTTCTCAAAAATGACCATTAGATTCCAAGATTTCTTGATTTCTTTCTCATTCTTTAATGAATTTTGTTGAATTTCCTTGTCATAATTGAGATAACACTTAGTAATCACACCATGATATGCCTTTTGACTTAATGCCAATTGTTATTCACTTTTCCTAGGTGACATTGAATATATGTATCATAATCCTTGACTGCTTGTAACCATCATCATTGTCGCATATTTAATTCTAGCTGACTAATGTATGTACTGTAGCTTACTAATTCTTAGTCATGAGTAGTATACTTTTCGGGTGTTGACATCTTGACGCAAAAGTTATAATCCTTCTGTCTTGTATTAATACACATCTTAATTCCTGCTTTTGAAGTGTGACCGTAAAATTGAAAATCCTGGTTAGGGAGTATTAGAACAGGAGCTGTAATCAATTTAGTCTTTAATAGGACTGGGGCTAATAATCTTTAACTCCTGAAAACTTTTCTTGTCACACTCGAGTTTATACATACTCTCTTTTCTCCCTCTCTCTCTCTTACTGTACCTATATATCATCCTTGTATATACCAAATTATGACATGCCTTGTATCTTCCTGTAAACTTCTTGATTTGTTTCTCAAAACCCTTACAGATGCTCATTCTATATATCAATATTCTTTATGATTTCCTTTAGTATCCCTTAAGACGTGTCTGGTTTATTTGCTCTAACGTCTTAAGGCAAGTTGCATGTTTTTGATCATATTGAAGCCTATAAATTATGTGCTATTTAATTAATGTATTTTCATTATTGTTAATTATGAAACACTAATTGTTTAAAATAAATGTTTAGAATGACATGCTATTTAGATAAATCCTACCACTGATAAATACCCTGCTTAATTTGTGGCCACATTCACCTTGACAGCATTAGTAATAATTAAAATATTGTATAATTATTTGTAGATCAGCTCATTCAACATTTTGTAGTACTAAGTGACTTGACCGTTGACCGGTAGGACTTGAAAACTGGTACTAGGGTAAGAGTGCGTTGTGGAAAGCCACGATGTGACCTCCGTCCACGACCTTACCCTAGGGTGGAGGCTGGTTTGGAATGGTGGTTGTGCTGTTGAGCACAGTTGGAGTTGTGGTTGGTGCCTCAGGTGAAAAATATAAGGACGAGAACCTTATCATTACAATTATAAAAGAACGAGTTGGTGGTCGTACGTCCCTTCTTCTCCAACCGCTCTATTCTCAACTTCTTATCATTCTCTACTTTTCAACTGATTAGAGTAGCCATCTTCCATAGCATGATTCTCTATATATCCAATAAATTTCGTTGTAATGCACGAGCAGGTGACTAGTGCTAAGTAAAAGACACAGTAAACGCTCAACCATAGGAGTTGACTTGTCAACTCTAGTTTAGTAGCTGCTCAACTCTTTTGAAACTTTACAAGATGTAGGTGTGTTGATGACAAGGAGTTAGGTATGTGGAACGGTAAAACCATACCTAACAATGGTAGAGATCACTCAGAGCGGGCAATGGAGTTAGGGTTAGAGGTGCGCCATGTCTAAATGATTCTATCGGGTGGAGCCTATATAAAGAATTGAGCAGTGAAATGACCTGGTTTTCTTAACTCTGTCGCGGGAGTTAAAATGTAGGACCGAAATGGCAACAGAGGGGGTGAATGGTGCCTTCAAAACGCCCCAAGTATTCAACAAATTTCTTCCCCGATAGCTATAATAGCTATGAAGCAAGAAGCTCAATGCTCATCGGATGCTACAAATAGAGAAATGAAAAGAAGATTGCTGAACTTCTATGATCAAAGACTCTGGACTTTAATCTAAACAGCAAGAAAACCTCAGGAGTAGAAACCAAACACTGAACCGAGAGCCGAACTGCTGAACACAGAAACTGCAGAGGACACCTGACCGAAAATGCTCAAACCAAAAACAGGCTGACTGCCGTAAAGCTTATAGATAATAGACTGCAGAATGACTAGACTAAAGACAGAACAGACTGGACAAAAACACAAACAAAAGACTGTAGCCAAAGCAAAAATAAAGAAGAAAGCAAAACCGAAAGACAAAAGTAGTCCGGCAGCAAAAAGTAACGGGATAACTGTTGTCGGCACAGAAAATACTCAAGTAGAGATGAACACTGAGAGGTTTCTGCTCATTTGCTGCCTTTTACAGACCAAGAAAAACTGAGATTTGAACCTAATAGACGACCCATACAGAGCAGTTTGGCAAAGAAATAAACAGAGCAGGTATGTAACATCCTGAAAAATCTAAATTTGAAAATATGAATTTCTTGAATTATGTTTGCAAAATATTTTATTGGAAATTGGATTTTGTCGTGTCTTTCTAAATTTGGTTGAGATTCCAAAACTTTAATAAATTCATAAAAGACAAAGACAAACATTAGTAATGCCGAAAAGGGACTATGCAAATAAAAGCAAACTAAAATTTTAAATACGAATCTGAAAAGATGATCCAGTATAAGGAGGGAGGAACCCGAGCTAAAACCAAAATCTTATTTTGGAGATAATGACATAAATAGCAATAAAGGAAATAACGGTATAAAAATAAGAACATCAATTAAAACAAAAGGGCTATTATATTTTGTCTTTAAGTAATTGAACAAAGACATGAAATAAAATTTCAAAAATTAGGAACCAATATCTTAGAGAGAAAATAGAAGTTCAACATACAAATTTAAAAATCAAATTCAAAGCCTTTCTCTCTTTTCTTTCTTCTCTCTATTACATGTGGGACCCACTCATTTTTCTCTCCTCCCTCCCGTTTCTTCTCTGGCTTCTGGGCCCGATTGCCCCGCCCGCACCCCTCTTCCTCTCGCTCCGCCCGCGCGTGCGGCTCCTCCCTTCTTCTCTTCTTCCCCGTGCGCCCGGGGCCCCCTCTCCGTTTTGGCCGAGCCACGCGACACCATCACTCGCTGCTCTGCCACGCCACCTGCAACGCTGCCCGATCTTCCCGCTGCGCCGACCCGCTCCACCAGCGCCCTCTCCTTCCTCTCCCGGTGCGCGCCCAGACCCCCACGCTCCTCCGCCCGCCGCGGCAAGGTCACGCGAATCCCGGCCGCGGCCCACGCCCCACGCGAATCCCGGCTTTCCTGGAATCCCGCTGCAGCGCCGCCCTCGCCCTCTGCACCGGCCCGCTCCCGTCGCTCGCGCTCCGCACGTCGCTCCTCCGCACACCGTGCTCCGCGCCGCCTGCCCTGCACGCCGCCCGGTCGGCCCGGTGTCCTTAAAAGCGAGGGAGCGCCTCCATCCGTCTCGCCTCAACCCCCTCTACTCCCACTCCAGAGTAATTGAAGTCCCGGGCGCCGAGCTCGCTGAAATCCATTTCTTCCTCACCGTCGGCCGCTGCCGCCAATTCCACCGCCGCCGCCCCCCCCCCTCAATCAACCGTTTGTCGATTCCTTGCTTGGGGAGCATCTTCTTGCCGCCCTGGACCTTCCCTGACCAACACCGGAGCTCCTCGTCCACCGTGGACCGTCGGCACCGTGAAGCTCCCTGCGCCGCCCACGGTCTCCGTCGCCGGCCAACCTCGGCGCACCTCCCGCTCGACTAGCCCATCGGTAAGATTCCCCATGCCCTTCTCCGGCTCACGCCCGCGCCAATTTTCCTCTTCCCCACGCCGGTGCCGCCACCCCCTTCCACCCTCGCCGCCGTCCGCCCTCCACCGCCGCTAACCCATCACAGTGCATCCCGGCCGGAGCCGCCACCCTAGAGGCATCCCCGCCTCGAGGGGATCCATTTTGTTGGTTCCCAGCAGCTCCCCGGCCGCACCTCGCCGGCGGCGCCATCACCACCGTGCACTGGCCATCTTCTCTGTTTTGGACCCCGGAAAACGGCTAGCTCTTGTGCATTTGCGGCGCTTGCTCACTCAGCCCAAGCCAACGGCCCACTTGGCTAGCTCAGCGTGTTTAGGAAACCAGTCCTCAGGTCTGGAGTTCAAATCCAGACGGCAGCATCATTTACTCAATATTTTTGTTCCATTCTTTTTGTAGCTCCTTTAATTACTAAAAATCAAGATAAATTTAGGGATAAACTAGAGAAGTTCATAAATTTAATTAGGTCATAGAATTAGATTGATTAATGTTTAAATATGGATTAGTTACTATGTTTGAATAATTAATACTATTTGAATAATTAGCTAAAAGACAAAATGCTAATTAATGACTTTGATAAAGAAAAACAACATATAGTAAGTGACCACATAAATATTGCCCATAATTAAAATTAAGATATATGCCCAATATTTAAAATGCTACCATTAAATAAATCTTAAACGATAGATTTTGTCGATTAGCAAATATTGAAATATAACATTGTAAAACAAACCTTGCTAGATAAATAAATTCTAAATAAAGCTAAGCCTAATAGTAGCTAAAGTATAAGCAGAATAATGATAGCACCATTAATTAAACCTTAACACTAGCTTTAGTACATATTTATATGGAGTATAATTGTATATATATGGCAAGCTGGCACCCATATAAATAAACCCTAATTAAACCTTAGCCAAGTGATAAATGAGGGTACATGAAATATTATACCGCAAAATGTTATAAACATAGACTACAAGATTAACTCGGTAAGCTAAGAGTGTAAACATTACTTATATGTATATCATATGCCCTCCACATTAGCACTCGACAAAATACACCAATTCATAGGTTTAACCTAGCTCATGGAACTTCCTTGATAAATACCAAAAATAATAAAAGTGATTACTAATAAAAAGATCAAGTCATCGTATTATGCCACTGACCTTGCCCCAAATTACTCAATTCACCCATTAACTCATAATAAAACTAAATTGAGTTTATTCGGATTTATTTTGATCTTTTGAGTTATTTATTTTATTTGGATTCAGTAGTTTGTCGCGTACTTAGAAACCGGAGTCCTGAAGATTCCACGGATCAAGCACGGTCAGGGTAAAGTGAAGCTCAAGAGAAAGCACCGTGTGAACTCAAGACCGCGGTAAACCGCGCCAGGCGAGTCAATACTTTGATCATATTGAACCTACATTTCTACAAATTACTTTGTTTTAAATTAGTAAATTGCATGCTGTTTAATTATATGCAAAGACATGCTAAGTTTAAGATTCTAATTATATGCCACTGTTTACCTTGAATAATATTGCACCCTCTATTGAATACTTGCATGTGTGAACCTTGTCTCCCTAGCAAAAATTATAATTATAATATTTCGAAAATAAGTCCCTAATAATATGCTACGCTTAGTACTGCATTGATATACATGGGGCGCTGAAAATGCCCCAAAACATCATCAACATGTTTAATCATGAGAACTGGTTTGGGCAGTCATAGTGGGAATGACTGGTATATCTGATATGATTATTTTACAATCCCAACATCCCCAACTTGCTTTAATATCTGGGCGGATTGGTTCGAGGGTGTGTATGTGTGGTGCAGTGGAAGCACAAAATTGGGTTAGTGATAGACCGCCCAGATACCACTAAGGACCGAATCTTGTCATGAACTCCCTTGTAAAACAGTGCAACCACAAGTCCGTAAATTACGACTTGGCTAAGTAAATTTATCAAAGTTCCGGACTCATCTCATTGGTTGGGGTTTGAAGGGGCTACGCTATGGCAAGGGGGCCTGAAGGGACACCAGTGGAGGGTGAAGTTTCCCAGCTGTCCTACGTTATGAGAGGTAGAAGCCGGTTGCGAGTGGTGGGGAAACATCCAGCGCAAGACAGATGGGACCCACCGCAGTGGGCGATCTCCCATAAATGTGAGATGAGAAAGAGCCTAGATACTTTGAAAAGTCATTGTGATGGTCTGCTCAACCACATGTCTAAGGCATCATGTGGGTCAATGAGTTGATTGTCTCTTGTGGTGAAAGTGTACAAACTCTGCAGAGTCAAAACTATTCGAATAGCCGTGCCCACGGTCAAGGGCGGACATGGGAACTTAACCGATATAGTTCTATTTCAAAATGCTTTGTGGGTGGGAATGGAAAAGTAGAAGGGCGATGGATCGCCTGTTTGGAATTGTCCCGGTGTCGTCCCGATGGTAAGTTAAGCGGCTATAATGAAGAATTGCTATATGGTGCGGATGCCATGTAACGGTGGATGGAATCTGGATCGATATTAATACTGCATTTCCTTGTACATTATGATTTGTTCCAAAAATGCTAGGTCTTAGGAATTTTTATATAATTGTATTCAAAAGCACTCTTCGCAAAATAAAATAACCCGAGCCTTCCTTTGATTAGCCATACATGTTATATCTTGCATTCTGTGTATTGGCTCGCGGAGCACGGGGACGGAGTGCTCACGCTCGCTTTTGCGACAAAATTCAGAGTCAAGAGTTACATCACCGCGCCTCAGCAACAAGGTTGGACAAGATGGCAGAGAAGATGAAGATGTCAAGAACTAGGCCGCGAACCTCCAGTTGGCTGCCTGTGGGCATGTCTTGAAGGTCCCACCTGTGTGCTTCGTTCTCCCGCTGCTGCAATTTAATGATTTCGGCCTAATCGGCCCATGAGTAAGTCTACTATTAATTTTTACGCTTCCGCATGATATGTATTTTGATATTCATTACTGTAACTGTGAGCACTATCTACTGATCCAGGGAATAGTGCAGTAATCACAGAGGAATCCAGATGTTAATATCTGGGTCCCTACAAGGTAGCATGGGATTGATGCAAAGCCGAATCAAAAACTGTAGAGGCAGATTGGCAGCCTAAAAAGGCATTAGTACAGAAAATACCGAAGAGAAGAGGAAAACAGAGTGAAGATCAAACTTGTGCTGCTCTTCTCAAGTAAGCTGATTATAACATCAACCTAAACATAGAAATTACCTTAGAAACAAGAGAATATAGACTAGGAGCAATTCGGCTAAAAAAACAGTATGAGCAAAGAACCGAAAAGTGACTTGCTGAAGAAAATGAGATCAAATGCTTGAATAACTTGAGATTCTCATATCTAGAGATTAAGAGACTTTTGATTTCACCAAGGAAATGATTTCAGATCAAAAGAGCTCATATCTCTAACATCTTTTAGTTGGCATAATCATGAACACATGAATCCTCTGCCTCCAAACCCTAGAAAATGAAAACTGAGGAATTTTGAGACGAGCAAGTTCTTGGAAGGAAAACTGCAATTGGAATCGTTTGCTCTCAAGAAAAGCTGGCCAAGGGGCCTTGAAGAGATACTCAATTTAGAGCAAGGAAGATCTACAGTCACTCAACAAGAACTCCATTCCAAGTGCAGAGAAGAGCAGAGCACAGAGAAGAAGGAGCAGAAGCAAAAACACAAAGAAGTACAGAAAACAAGAAGAGCTCAAACAGAATCCTTCTCATATTGAATCGGAGATATGAATGATTACAAGAAATGTTCTACAGTAATCTCATGCCATATCTTACGTCATGAGCACTCTCCCAAACGAGAAACAAGAACACTGCTAAAGCCAACGACTCTCACCAACTTTCACCAGCTCTCACCAGCACATGAGAAAAAGCAAAACTAACCCCTAAAAACCCTAGAGCCACCAGGAGACACCCCTCCTATATATAGCTTTTGATTACCGGGTTTTCACTCGCTTTACCCGCTAACTCAAAACCAAATCTACTTCTTCTTTGAAGGCTTGGTGGAGTACTTATCTGTCTCCATGGCTCTAGAGACCGGTTAAGATCTATTGAAAAGAGCTAACCGGCTCTGATACCAATTGTAGGATCGGATATGGTAACAGAGTGGGGGTGAATGGTGCCTCTTTTAAAAACGACCCCTCAAAAGTATTCACGAATGAGTCTCCTTTCCAATAGCTATGAAAAACTATGAAGAGGAATACTCATGTCTTTTGGAACTCCTAAACACACACGAGAAAGAAGCAATGAAGAAAAATAGCTCAAACAACATTTTCCAGAGGGGCCGGTCTGACCATAGTTCAAAGGGAGGTCAGACCTCTCTTATAACACCGGTCAGACCGCCCTTATAACTCTGATCAGACCGCCCTTATAACTCTGGTCAGACCGGTCCTCAGGCACAGCAGCCTGAAAATTTCAGCAAACTTTAGAAAAATGCTCACAAACTTAAAGCAATAGATTTTCTCCTTTTCTATCTAAGCTAAAAGGTCACAAGGAAATTCTAAATAGCACTGAGACCTTAAACAACAAGAGAAATCAACTAAAGCCCAAGAAATTCAGATTTAGGTCAAGAACTGAAAAAGTACAGAGTGCTACACAAAAACTCAAATTCCCATTTCATCTCTGACCCTTTGGCCATGAAACTTTGAGGATAGCTACTTAATAGCCTTCGGACTTAGCATGCCAAGTTTCATGCCATCTCAAGAAGGGAATCAAAATCTACCTCAAACCCTAGAAGGGAAAAAGAAGAACAGAGAAGGCCAAAATGCAAGAACTAAAATTAAACTTGATTTGCTCTTGGGAAAAATCGATCAAATGTCTTGAGGTATCATCCCAACATAGAGCAACCCATTTTGGGCCTTCTCCACAAGAATCGAGCTAAAACACAAAAACTCATAAATCATCCAGAGAAGAAACGAAGAACGAACAGGAGACATAAATAAAATTTCAGATTTTCATTCCAAATCAAACGATTACAGAGGAGTCCCCATACGCATGGATATTAGAACAAGAGGAATAATTACAAGTTCATCAATCCATCCTCTCCCTCTCCCCAAGCCAAGAACTCCAAGAACTCTACATGCTTCCTCGGAGGGACACAACACAGAGATAAGCTACGAAGGAGACACAACCTGCTGCCTACACCAACTCTCCAACCACTAAAGTCTAAAGCCAAAACAAACTCTCAAAGCTTCTTTTGACTCTAGCAAACCCTAACTCTCTTCCAAAGCCATGAGGGGGCATGCAGCCACTCCCTCCTACTTATAGCCCTTGGCTAACGGGTCTCCACCCCGTTACGCCCGCTAAACCCGAACGGAACCGTCTCCCGCTTGTGCAGCTTTGCGTTTTTACCGAAACGCCCCTCCTGCACCTTCCAGGAAGCTTCCGCGTTTCTTGTCGTCCACGACTCGCAACCACCTCAAGTTCACGCCGTCTTTGGCACACCTCGACCGTTCTAACCTCGGCACCACCTACGCCTAGTCCGGTCCTCCGTGCCTCACCACGACTCCACCTCAACGTCCTGTAGCCATCACAAACAAGAAACACATCACATAGCACCGCTCGACACATGAAAGCATAAATAGCATTAGTGAACATATTAAGCATGAAAAGAGCCCAAACCTGTCAAATCATCAGAATATGCATCCTAAACACTTTGACCATGTTTGACCAAGTCCAACCAAAGCCATTTGCACCGCGTAACGACATGGCCCGAACTACAAAACCAAACTCGACTTTCCTAAAACAGATGTCAATTACTCATCACACACATGGGGTCATAATCACATGGTCTCTCATAAGAAATCATGTGGGTAAAGCTGAGCAACTCTGTAGAGTGAAACTAATGGCATTCGAATACGCCGTGCTTCCGATTAATGAAGCTGTGTTAATTGGGTGATTCCAACAAGGCATAAGTAGGTTTCATAATGTTGTTAATTTGGGTAATTGTGAATCTAATTTGTTAAAAGGAAAAACCCCTGATCTTAAGGAGAACTGTTTTCACTTTATTTGTTTGCAAATAAAACTGCATCCACTCAATGTAATAAAACCAATATATCCCCACCCTTGATTACCCTTGCAATTAGTAAATTAGGGTTTACCCTTGTAACTTGCTGGGCACAGTTGTACTCATGACTTGCTAAACAACAACAGAAGGCCAGTAGAGCCAAGAAGCCCCAGCTGAACAGGAGGTTCCAGGAGGCACGGGTATTAATATGGGTGCCTAGGCACCATGGTGCATGAAACACTCCGTTGATTTGCTTTGAGATTCGCAACGTTTGATGTGGGTATCTTCATATACCCATAAAAAAGTATATTTGAGATGTCAAACTCCGAAAAAAATTAAATTCAACTTCAGTTTAATTAGTTTGAATTATTTTTATGGTATATACTCACTGTAGTCGCATTGAATTCAAAAGTAGTTCAAACTAGTTTGAACCGCCATGGTGCCTTACGTAATTTTCCTATATATATATATATATATATATATATATATATATATATATATATATATATATATATATATATATATATATATATATATATATATATATATATATATATATATATATATATATAGGACAGTGTTTCATGCACCATGGTGCCTAGGCACCAATATCAATACCCGTTGATTTGCTTGAGATTCATAACGTTTGATGTGGGTATCTTCATATACCCATAAAAAGTATATTTGAGATATCAAACTCGAAAAATTTAAATTCAACTTGAGTTTAATTAGTTTGAACTATTTTTATGGTATATACTCATCAGTAGTTGCATTGAACTCAAAAGTAGTTCAAACTAGTTTGAACTGAGTTCAAAACTAACTTACCATAAATATATCAAGGGTATAAAACATTTTCATACCCAAACTCAAAAAATTATCAATCATACACGTGTATCGGATGTTGGTGCCTAGGCACCATGGTGCATTATGTAATTTTCCTATATATATATATATATATATATATATATATATATATATATATATATATATATATATATATATATATATATATATATATATATATATATATATATATATATATATATATATATATATATATATATATATATATATATATATATATATATATGCCTTATGTAATTTGGTATCCCTCTCCTCTGTAGGACTTTGTTCTAGCTTTTAATACAAGTGGGTTTGACCTCGTGATCTAAAATGTAATATATATATATATATATATATATATATATATATATATATATATATATATATATATATATATATATATAATATATATTGGATATTCCTTTTTTGAGGAAGCATACATATTCTTTTAGCAACGGACATATCAATTCACACCAACACAAGGGCCAGATCTCAGCTAATTTCTTTTCGACTTTTAGCCAGCTTATACTTATATTATCTACAATAACTAGCTTTAAAACAATGTGTTTTTTAAAAGTGAAGTCAACAAGAATATTATAGTAAAAAGTATACTGAGTTTAGTTGTATCGACTAGAATTATATGCGACTATTTTTCTATACATACTATCTTTTATAAACAATCAGAATTCGAATATTTAAACTAGGAGCTATCAGTTAAAAAAACCAACCCCCTGCTAAGTGGACGAAGCTTCCCTGTCCCCTCCCTGTTCCCTTCAATCTGGAGCGTTCACAGTTGATCCAACGGCTAAATTTTTATATTTTCACTATTTGCCTATTTTCATCTCAAATTGAAAAATAAAAATATGTTAATCCATAATAAATAATAAAAAAATACAGAAAAAAATTTTATTTACAGAAAAAAATAAAATTTATTTTTTCTGTATTTTTTATTATTTATTATGGATTAACATATTTTTATTTTTAGATTTGAGATGAAAATGGGTAAATAGTGAAAATATAAAAAATTAGCAGTTGGATCAGCTGTGAACGATTCCAGATTGAAGGGAACAGGGAGAGGACAGGGAATTTCGAAACAGGGAAGCTCCGTTCCTGCTAAGTACCAAGCACACCATGAAAATTGGGAGAATCGGGAATCAAATTAACGTCCTTCCGGTTGCGTCACTTGCGTAAGTGGCCGACACGTGAGCCTCGGAACGTGGACCTTGGCTAATGTGCAACAAATAAATCCGTATACACCTTCCAAATCAACGCTAAACAACGGAATTATATTAAAGCATGACAAGATAATGGACAAGTCCAATATTTGCTTTACTTTGGACACTTAGGCTTTGCTTCAAACAGATTTAGTTTCTAGGTTATTTTAGCTTTCGACTTATTTAAGTTAGAAGTAATTTGGAACACGTCGACTCCTAATTTTAACATATTTTGTCTTTTTAGGGGTTTTTCGTTTTTTTATCTTTATTCCTTTGCATTGTTCGTGACGATATAACACATTTTTTCATTTTTCTATTTTTTATTTTTTCTTAGAAAAGCTAACAAAATCTACAGCACAATTTCAGCTATAAACCAAAAGTCATAGCTAAAAGCTGAAGCTGTAAACCAGTTGGAGCAACCCAACTTTTTATTTCTAAAAAAATAGCAATTCAAAAGAAACACAAGTCCTAAGACATGAAATTGATCTTAAAAAAAAGACACAATAATCATCATGTTAAACTTTCTTTTAAGAAATTAATCATCATGTAAAACAACAAATTCTCTTGACAAGATGAACCGATGAAAACAAATAGAGGAGCAATTGAACAAGAAAACAATGCCTTCTCTTCTATACTTCTCTCGACAATTTCACAATCCACAGGTTCACAATTCCCTGCCGAGGCAGCCGAGACGCTGCACAGCCGTTGACCTTGTCATCCCTATGCTCATATATAGCATCTGCCCCACGTAGCCTCCAACCGTGCATATAAACTGAGGCCATGGCAGCGACAGATCCGCCTCTTCGTACGTGGTTACCAAATTCGGCTATGGAATTGCTATGCATAGGTGGGTTTGTTCTTTTTTCTTTGGTTTATAAGAGTATCTCCAATAGTTCTCAAAAAATCATTTGGTAAATCAATGAGTTTTTCAAGTCGCCAAAAAAAATAGGGAGCAGAATTGTTGGCTTTCTCCAACCGTTTGCAATATGTCAAAAAATCAAAAACTCGGCCCACACCAAGATTTCTCGACCGCGCCTCATCTCCTTTGTGCGTTAATCGATCTAGCATCGTGAAACGCCACCGTCGCGCCCCGTCAGGCCACACCCAGCCGGCAGCTACACACGCACTTTGCCGCCCCCAGCCACCATCGGGCCACACACGGCCGGCAGGCACCGTACCCAAGCCGCTACAGGCCCCAGCCTCCATCGGCCTTTATTCCGTCCAGGAGGCCCTGCATCCCTCCAGCCGGCCACGGCCACCTCCCAGCCAGCCATAGTTGCCCTCAGGCAGGCCGTAGGTGGCTAGATCAAGTTATTTAAATCCTTGGCCATACTTAATTGACAGATATGAGTGATCACAAATCATTTCTCCAAAGAGAATTGGAAGATTCGTCGTCGGATGATGACAACTATTTCATCTTTTCAGCAGCTAGAATTGTGCATTCGTATACGAATCGTCCAAGAAGACATGGTGGCTCTGTTCCAGGACATATATTTAGGTATCGAGACAGAGAAGGCAGCCACCAAAGAATGTATCAGGATTATTTGGCGGATAATCCGACGCATGGCCCAGCTTTATTCCGTCGAAGGTTCGTCTCTAATGCAGATGTGAATGGTTGATTGTACATATATAAAGTTTTAAAAGCTTTGGTTTAATTTTTCCTTACTTTGCAGGTATAGGATGAGCAGGGATCTTTTCGTACGCATAATGCATGCTATAGAATCCCATGCAAGCATTTGGTCCAATGCCTCCATGCAAGCATCACCTCCACCTCGCCTCAATGCTTCTTTGGCCTTCTTTTTACCTATTGGTCTCTTCAGTGCATCAGGGTCTATGGGTGTAATCTCAGTGACTTCATTGTCTACATAATCAACAACGATAGGCCCAGAGTTAACCTTCTGTTTCTTTTTGGCAGCTTCCTTCTCCTTCTGCTCAGCCAATTCCTTTACCTTCGATTGCCACTTGTCTTCGCCCTTCAATTTGTTCCAGCAATGCATTAAAGTGAACGACTTGTTCTCTTTGTCTACTTCTTTAAACAAAGCTGATGCATCAGAAACTGTAACATCCTGAAAATTCGAAATTTGAAAATCAGAAGCTTTTGAATTACTTTTGCAATATATTCTATTTGAATTTGGATTTTTCGATGTTTTCCTGAATTTGGTTGAGGTTCTAAAAATTGAAGAATTAATAAAAAGAGAAAGACATGTATTAATAATGCCCTAAAAAGGAATGTGCAAATAATGAAAAAAAAGGGATTGGGGTCAGACCGGCCGAAACAGCCGGCCCAACCCCCGCTCTTCCTCTCTGGCCGGCGGGCCAACGCCCTGCCGCACTCCCCTCTCCCCGTGCGCCACGCCCGCGCTGATTTCTTTCCCCTCCTCTCCCCTTCTCTCTCCGCGCGTGCTCTGCTCCCCCGTGACTCCGCCGCGCGCAAGCCCCGTCGCGTCGCCACCCTCTGCGCTCAGCTTCCTTCCTCCACGCGGCATCCATGCGCTGCCGTCGCCCCCGGTTTTTGCCCGCACCGCCCACCATTTCCATGGCCTTCCCGTGACCATAAGAGGCCCCCGCGCCATTCTCCCTCCTCCTCTCCCCCATTTCCCTTTCCGCCCGTGCGCAAGCTGCCGCCGCCGCCACTCCCACTGCAGCTCCCTCCCCGGCGAGTCTCCCTCCGATTCCTCGCTCCACGAGCATCCACCCGCCGCCGTGGACCCCCTCCAACCGTTGCCCGAACTTTCCCCGCCCCACAGCTCGCCGGCGCCGTAGTCATGCTTGCGCCACCACCGGCCTCCGCCGCCAAGCTCCCTGGGCACCTCTCCGGCTCGAGTAGCTCGTCGGCAAGCTTCCCCAAGCCCTCTGCTCCTTTCCCCACCATGCAATCGGGCCCCCGTCGCCCGTAGCTCGTCGGCGCCTCCTTCTTCCCCAACTCCGGCCGCCGAGTCTCCCCGTCGATCCACGCCGCTAGAGACCGATTCCCGACGCCAGAACCATCTTCGGCACACCATGAAGCCATCCCGGGCCTCGCCCGAACCCCCCGTCGCCTGAACCTCGCCGGCGCCGAGAGCCTCTCCAAGCTCACCGTCGCCGCTCGCCGCCGGCCCGCTCCGAAGCTCCCCAGACTCCGCCGACGCCTCCACCAGATTCCCCTGGCCGCGGACAACCCGTTTTCGCCGTCACCCCCTCCTCTCCGACCACCCCCGCCGGCACCACCGTCGGCCGAGCCCGCCCCGAGCCTCCTCTGCTCTGCACCTCTGCTGCATGCTTCAACTGATTTTGTTCCCCCATTTTCGTCAGGTAACACCGCTCGATCAATTGGCTAGTTGTGTGCGCTCTCAGTCCTGAGATTCGGGTTCGAATCCTCTGGCCGCAAGGGTTAGATTAGGTTTTAGAAATTTTTGCTGAGCTACAGTAAACAGAGAGAGTGATTAGGAAATGTTAAAAGTAATTAGGAAATATTAAAAAGGATTAATGGGAGTATTAAAGATTAATTTGAATATAAACAAGCTCATTAGTTCAGACAGAAGATTAAGTAATGTTAATTAATGGTTACTGATGTCACAAGTACTGAAATTGGATTACTAATTAGAAATCCCTCACTGACATGTGGACCCTACCAATAATTAAAGAACAGTAGCTGGTCCCACATGTCAATGGCACAGAGAATGAGAATAAAAATAAAACAGAAACTTATAAACTGGAAAATGGGGCCCACCTGTCAGAGATTTAGTATTTTCTAGATTTAATTAAACTGAAAACTTTAAATGGGAATAACTTATTCATTTTAACTCCAAATTGAATGAAACAAATTTCTAAATTCATCTAAATTCGAGATCTATCCAATGGAATTAAAACCAGGAATTTTAATGTTCATATGAAATTTTGGTGAAAATTATGGACAATTTTGGAATGATCTAGGGATTGTAGTAAAATTAATTTGGAAGTAAAATGAGGATACATAATATTTAATATCTGAATATTTAGTATGTGAATAATTAATATAGACTAAAAAGTTAAATGAAGTCAAATTATCAAATGAAGGCATGAATAAAATATAGTGACTTTGGTTAAATAATCGCATGCAATAAAAGGTTATTTTTACCTATAATGTAAACATATATGCCCAATATTTAAAATGCGACCACTGAATAAATACTAACGGTAGGTTTTACTAATTAGCAGGGGTTGAAATATAACCTTGCTAGGTAAGCAAATTTTAATTAAAGCAAATAACAAATATTAGGATATAAACCCTATCAATAGCATATTGCCGCCCATGCAATCTTAAATAGTGGCTTTAATTTAATACCGATGACAATTACCATCATGCATGGCAGGCTCGAGTTATTAAGGGATAAAATATCCGTAGCAGTAGCACTTTAGAGAGCACTCAAAAGGACATAATAATATACATGTGCTAAAATATAATAGCCCTAAGTCATCAAAAATAATCTCACAGGCATGTAAATACTCTAAAATAAACATTTAAACAATAACGCGGGTAATTAGGGTTGCATAAAATACTGCATCCCAAGCTCTGCCCCGATAGCCGAGTTTAAAATAGAATTAGAAGTGAAGCTAAGCCTAATAGCAGCTAGAGTAAGAGCAAGCTAATAATAGTGCCATTAATTAAATCTTAACACTAGCTTTAGTACATAATAGTATTGAGCATAATTGCATATATAACAAGTTAGGACCCATATGAATGGATCCTAATTCAACTTAAATTTAGCCTAGCTATGAATGAAGATACATAAAATATGATAATGGGATTATTAGAGATTTAAATTTTAATCAACTACCATATATGAATGAATATTGAGCCTTTGCTATTTATCTTAATCTAATTAGTAAGTAAAGGCCTATATCAGAGATTATTCTAAAACTTAATAAAGATATCCAAGTGTTAGAACACTTTCGACTAAAAGATTTATAGAATAAGTACAGATCTCATCCATCAGTCCAATTTGCCTTTACCATAACCTAAGTTACAAGGAATACCTACCCAGCCAGACTCGCACTTCGATACATAGGTCTAACCTGACTCATGGAACTTCCTTGATAAATATAAAAATAAATAAAAGAAACTGTTAATAAAAGATCGAGTCTTCGTTTCTACCACCGGCCTTACCTCAAATCACCCATTAACTCATAATAAAACTAAACTGAATTTATTCGAATTTATCTGGATCTTTTGAGTTATTTGCTTTTAATTGGATTCAGTCGTTTATCGCGAAATTAGAAACGGGAGACTTGAAGATTCCACGGATTACACGAGAAAGACTAGAAGCTCAAGAGGAAGCATCGTGTGAGCTCAAGACCGCGGTAAACTGCGCCAGGCGAGTCAATACTTTGATCATGTTGAACCTACGTTTTCTGCAAATTACTTTGTTTTAAATTATCAAATTGCATGCTGTTATTTATATGCAAATACATGTCTAATTTAAGATTCTAGTTACATGCCTATTGCTTACCTTGAATAATACTACAACCCCTTTGGAATATTTGAATGTGCGAACCTTGTCGCCCTAGCAAAATTATAATAGTAACATTTCGAAAATAAGTCTTTAAATATATGCCATGCCTAGTATTGTTTAGATACTCATGGGCACGAGAGCGCCCAAGCATCACTTTTAATCTTGAGAATAATTGGTTGGGCAGTCATGGTGGTAATGACTGATGTATGTTGGATATGGTTATTTTATATTCCCAAAAACCTCAAAATGCTTATTTATCTGGGCGGATAGTTCGGGGGTATGGTGCAGGGGGTGCACGAGAGTGTGGTTTGTGGTAGAACCGCCCAGATACTATTAAGGGCTGAATCTTGTCATGACCTCCTGTGTAAAACAGTACAACCACAAGTCTGTAAAGTACAACTTGGCCCAGTAGATTTATCGAAATTCCCGGACTCATCTCACAGGTAGAGGATAGGGAGTGGATATGCGCGGGCAAGGAGGCCCTAAGGGACACCAGGTCGGGTGAAGTTTCTCAGTCTTGCGCTAGCGCAGAGGGGAGGGAAGCCCGTACGCTAGTAGCAGAGAGAAACATCCCGTGCAATAGATGGGACCCATCGCAAATGGGAGAAGCCCATAAAGTGAGATGAGAAAAGGGGACTAGATATTTTGAAAAGTCACTGTGATGGTCTGCTCAACCACACTTCTAAGGAATCGTGTGGGGTAATGAGTCGATTGTCTCTTGTGGTGAAAGTGTACAAACTCTGCAGAGTCAAAACTATTCGAATAGCCGTGCCCACGGTCAAGGGCGGACATGGGAACTTAACTAGATATAGTTCTATTTCAAAAACTTTGTGGGTGGGAATGAAAATGTGAAGGGCGAAGGACTGCCCTGGTTTGGAATTGTCCTGGGTGTCGTCCCAGTGGTAAGTTAAGCATTTATAACGCTGAAAAGGTAAGCATATGGTGCAGGTGTCATATATGGTGAACGAAAAATCTGTATCAGTATTAATGATATTGCATCCTTTCACACAATATGATGTGGTTCAAACTGCTAAGTCTCAGGAGATTTCTATATATCATATTTCAAATGCGGTTTATGGCAAATAAAATAACCCGAGCCTTCCTTTGATAAGCCATGCATACTATTTATTTGCATTCTGTGTATTGGCTCGCGGAGCACGGGGTCGGAGTGCTCACGCTCGCTTTTGCGACAAAATTCAGATTCAGGAATCAAATCACTTCGCCTCAGCAACAAGATTGGACAAGCTGGCAGAGAAGATGAAGATGTCAAGGGCTAGGTCGCGCACCTCCAGTTGGCTGCCTGTGGGCATGTCCTGAAGGTCCCACCTGTGTGCTCGTTATTCCGCTGCTGCAGTTTCTTGATTTCGGCCTCATCGGCCCATGAGTAAGTTTATTACTATATTTACGTTTCCGCATGATATGTATTTTGATAATCAGAACTGTAATCTATGAGCACTATCTACTGATCCAGGGAATAGTGCGGTGGAATCACAGAGGAATCCGGATATTAATATCTGGGTCTGACAGAAACCTACACATGGCATGTTAAAAAATGTGAGTGCATACACATTTGTATATGAAACTGGTGGTACTAAAATTGAAGACGTAACAAATACCTTATCTTGAATGGTACGCCCACTTTGATTTCTACGCTCAATTTGGTCGTAGCATCCACAAAACTTATTGACTTGCTCCAAAATATGCAACCATCTGTGCATAATCGAACTCTCCATTCGTTTCAATTCAAATGTCTTGTTCTTTTCATAGTACTCATAAATTCTAAGCCAAAAGGTGGCACGAGTTTGATTAGTACCTTGCACAGGATCTTTGCTAGTGTTCAACCAAGCTGAGACAACAAGTTCGTCCTCCTTCACATTAAAAGTTTTTTGCCTTTTCTGATTTGGCCTTGCAGCGCAATTACGTGCAATAGGAGCAGATGGTTGCACCTTGAATGCCTGCCCATCAGTAGGATTCACCTCAGGTAACTGTGTCTCCTGTGTTTGTGGGATACTGAGGTCATCCAAAGGAATGTCGTGCTCCATACCAGTCACCATGTTTGTCCAATACTCACATCCAGACATTGCAAACAGCCTACAAATAATGGGAAAAAATCAGTGTCATCGATTTTGAAGAAGAACGTTAAAAAATCAGTGGCACAATATAGCAAATGATGCCAGCCGGTCTGAAAATCTCAACGCCCGGCTCCAAAAGTTGTTCTTCGATCTATAATCTACAACACTGGTTTAAGGACCAAGGTTTGATTCCTCACGGTTTAAGAGATAGAGGGGCTCCAAAGTTCGGTTAGTTTAACTGAAACTATCTGCATAACATTATTCGAACTATCTGCATTGCAAAACCATATGCTAGAATCAATCACAGAGAACATCAGACAAAATGAATTGTGTGTGATGCCGATGCAGAAAAGGGCGAAGCTGAAGGCTCCGGCTCCGCAGATACGCAGACAAAGAAGGCCCTCGAATCCATCTACGTCGCTACTCGGGCGATCATGGTGAGGCGCCACGACCCTCCAGTGCGGCTAGATCATACCAGGAAGAAGCTAGGGCATAGATGAGGGGGCAGGGATCGATTTTACCTCTTTGCTATGGTGTTGGAGGCAGAGATCGGCTTCCAATGGCTGCAAACCCCTAGGGCATAGAAGGGGCGGCGGCATACAGAGGGGCGGCAACTTCATTTCTTTGGCGCGAGAAGGAAGACGGCCCAGGAAAAAAACGTGTGTACTAGGATTCCAAGTCGCAGGGTCGTGCGGATTTTTACGCGCCGCAGGACCGATTTTCCCAAGTCCGGATTTTTTGGGAGTTAGGATTAGGAGTTGTTGGAGAGGGTTTTTTTCATTTGCTTCCAAAAAATTAAGATTGGGAGTTTATTTAGCAAACTATTGGAGATGCTCTAACATTTAGTTATGGTTTTTAAATTATTTATAAGAGAGTGCAAAGTAACAAAAATTTAAGTATAGTTTTAGCCAATATAAATTAAAAAACAGTCTCTAAAAACTAAAAAAAAGAAACCCGACATCCACTATCTTCTTATTCTTCTATTGCTCCTGGCCTCCTAGCCATCTCCACCACCCCTTGTCGCCTTCTCTTCCACTTATAGCATCCTCCCCTGCTTTCATCCGTGGCTTCAACACCATTGTCGATGCCTTCACCAATTGTCTACTTATCTACACCTGCCCTAAAATCTAACTCGATCACCTATGTTATGTGCTAAAATCTAATAGCGAATCTCAATAGCATGTTTATGAAGAAAATTGATACTTTGCCATCCTATTCGGTGGGCTTCGACAAAATGCCACTCCCTAGAATGACCATTATAAAATGCCACTCTTAACATTGACACTTTGATTATTTGCCATTTTGAGGGTTTTTTAGGATTCTTAATTATTTCTTAACCATTTTCAGATTATTTGCCATGGGAAAAGACACATTTGCCCTTGGGCCATTTGCTTCTTCTCCAGCCCACTCTCCAACCCAGGCGAGACATTTGGGCATTTGCACACGAGAGAGACCGAGGCAAGAGGGAGGAGGCCCTTCGGCCACCGCAACGGCGACGGCGCCGCCCCTCCCTGGCCGGCCACGGCGCCTCCCGGCGCCCGCTCGCGCCCCTCATCGCCGCTGAGCAGTCCGCCGCGCAGCAACCCAGCGGCGCCTCCCGGCGACGGCGCCACCCCTCCCGGCCGCCACGGCGCCCTCGGCGCCCGCTCGCGCCCCTCATCGTCGCGCCGAGCAGTCCGCCACGTAGCAACCCGGCGCGGCGCCCCTCCCCTCGTGGGATCAGAAGATATTTGCTATTTTTATAGTGCTGAACGATATCTGTATTCATCCGTAGAAGATTGCACATTCATTAGGATTTGGATCGCTTGTTTATTCGCATACAATCATACTGGTGCCTCATAGTTTGTTCAGTTGATAATTTGCTGCACCCTTGTCAATCTTCTGGTTTCATGGATGATGCATTGGATGGTGAATTATCTCTTGGAGAAAATATGTTCAGTGTGTGAATGAAGCTTTCAGCTCCTCTCTTCTGTCATTATCTATAGCTCCTTGCTTTTCTAGGTTACTCGAGCAACTTGCTTAAGGCTGTTGTTGAATATCAGAATATCTAGATGCTTGAAATATCAGAATTTCTTGTCTCAATGCAGGGGCATTTTACTGGGGCTGACGCCTTCTGGCAGGCTTTAATCAGTGGCAGCAACCAGACTGTCCATTATTCAGGCAGCAGAGCAAGAAGAAAAATAGGAAAAATAGAAGTGATCGACATATGATGATCAAAATGAACTAATCTTGATTAATATCATCATGAACCCAATACATGGTATTCCTCAATTGAGAGAGCACTCAGCATACAAAAACAAACGAAGGCGATGTCGGATGAGCGACATTCTGAAAAAAAAAATGCATGTGATGTTCAGGCAACATTCTGCTCCAATTGATTTGCAACATAACAGGACATTGCCAATACAGAAATTTGCTACATAACAGTGCCCAGATCCACATTCCAGAGATGTGTGGAGTTCCAAAATGCAGTAGAAAATTCACATCAGAGTACTGCTCGTTACATAATTTTTCAACAAAGAAAATTAGGTCTTCTTTTTCTTGGGAGTAATCTTTTTCTTGTTTTTAATTGGAGCTCTCTTCTGAGGTGTGGCTGCTTGAGAAGTGCCTGCTTCTCCCAGCAACACTGCAAGACGCCTGTATACATAAAAGTAAAAAAAAAGGGGCATGATCAAAAGACGCAAAATGTGAGCTTCTGTTTTGTGAAACAAGCTTCAGGAAGGATAGCATGTGACTTATTAACGCCTAGCTCTACTTTACAATATCCATCCAGTCCTTAAGTCTTTGCCATTGGCTTGCAGTGATACCTCTATTGGGGTTACAATATCCATCTACTAAAGGTTTGATTACCTTCTTGTTACCCTCCCTGGGCTTTCTTGAAGTATAGTATCCCTGTTGATTGGCCTTGTTGGTGTAGAAGATTCAGGTGGGTACTTTGTATTGTTCTTTCTTGGCTTTCTTTTCCTGCAAATATGCACACAAAACTTTTGCATTAGAAGACACTTAACAAACCTAAAAAATGTAAAAAACAAGGGTTACCTTTTTTTGTTCCATTAAGTGGGCATTTGTAGCTAGCTTGCCTGTGACCCTTTTCACCACATCTTTTGCATGTGATTGGCCCTCTGATAATTTTCTTCTTCCTATCATCACTTCGTGCACTGGGTTTGCCACCGGTCTCAAGGCATCCTTTTATCCTCAATTTTCTTTGTCTCCCAACACCCCTTTTTCCTAGTGGTGCACCCAAGCTAAAAGACATATCTACCTTTGGCCACTGTGACTTGTCTGGCATTGGCTCTATCACTCTCTCATATGCAGACTTGAATTTCTGCAAAGAGTAATAGTCATGAACATATGCTTCCAAGTCCACATTCTTCTCTGTTGTTATAAAGGCCAATGCATGCTGACAAGGCTGACCTGTGTGCTGCCATTCAAGACATGTACACTCCTTCATCGTGGTATTAACAACATGTCTCCCATGATCAATGCTATTGTCCCAGACCTCGGCACTATGCAAGCTAGCTTTGACAACTCTCAAGTGCGCTAACCCTCTAGTCCTTGCCCTCAACTGATGCATGACAACTGGTAGAATCCTACCATGCAACCTTTCTCCAATCCTCCTTCTCTTGTCCCACAAAACCATTATCATCTCTCTTATCTTGTCAGCTAGGTCAACAACAGGTAGGTCTTTGAAGTCTCTGATCCAATTGTTAAAACATTCTGCAAGATTGTTGGTGATGTAGTCACACTTGATTTCAGTGTTGAAGGCACATCTCATCCACTTCAATGAATGGAATTGTGTCAACCATTGCCAAACATCGGGGCTGCGGTTATAATGGGGTCATGTGCTTCTCAAATATCTCTCTCTGTAAGCCACGGCTGTAGGGTACATATGACCAAATGTCTCACCATGGTACCTTTTGGCAAAGTTTTGCATAAGATGACGGAAACATTCCTCTGTTCAGCTTGAGGAACACCTTCTTCTTGCATTCTCCAACCCTTTGTAAGCATCTCACACACACAGAAGAACAGAAGCTCTCCTATTGCCTTATGTAGCTGACTCATGAACCAAATCCAGTTGTCCTCAGTCTCAGAGTCTATAAATCCAAATGCAACTGGATACATCCAATTATGCCCATCTATAGCTGTAGCTGCAGCTAAATGACCATTCCACCTTCCATTTAGTGCCGTCGAATCTACACTAAGGTATGGCCTACATCCAGCTACAAAGCCCTCAATGCATGGATGAAGTGCACAAAAAAACCTATGAAAGTACACTCTTCCATTAACTTCTTTGGTGTCAATTTCTACAACACTACCAGGTGACCTCTTCAAGACCTCTTCCTTCCAACTATACAACATGGCAAAGCTTTCTTCCCAACATCCATATCATTCTTGCAAAGCTTTCTCCCTTCCCTTCCAAACTGTATCATAAGCAATTTGTGAGCTTATAATCATCTTGCAATTTTTTCTGCAACTCTTTCGCTCCCATGTTAGGAGAATCCCTCAGAATATCCAAAGACTTGTCAGCTACCCAGGCTTGTGATGCTGTGGTGGTCTTTATCCTCATGCTCGATGTACAATCATGCTCTTCATTATGAACAGTAACCTGCAATGAAAGGAAATCAATTAATCATGCTTAAGAGTTGCTTTTATTGTCTACCAAGTTAGTAACAAGTTAATACCATGATGGTTTTCTTATCACTCTGTCTACGCCCAACGATTCTCCATTGACAACCTTGGTGTAAAAACCCTCTAAATCTCTCCTTATCAGTTTATCGGTGCCGAGCTCAAATTCCTTGTTGATAGCATCTTTGCCTCACAGCTAACTGAATTCCTTCATTGAGGGATACTTAGTGCCAAGATCCATACATGGGTTATCCTTGTCATAACTTATTATAAGTTCACCTGGTATGGCATCATCAACAGGAACGGCTGCCCCCTCGATGTCCTCAATGACCCTAGGACCACTTGTTTCAGCTACATTGCTCGGACCAGCAACATGTTTACTACTCTTTGCCCTCTCATCTTCATCCCTCAAACCTAGAAGCCCATATAACTGATCCTCGCTCATAATCTGAATTCTACCTTCCTCATCTTGTGTTTCCTGAATTTCCAAGTTATCCCAATCAATCACCCCAACCGATTGTTCACCAATACCTACATTTAAACTTGCTACTTCTGAACTTGTCCCATGCTCAAGGAGTAGAGGTTCATTTGTACAAGTACCAAGCATATCTGATTTAGACTGGTTCGAGAGACATTCGCTTGTATGGACTGTTTCGCGTATTCTACACGCACACTCTGGATCCAACCTAACCGATTTGTACACGGGAGAAAAGAACAAATAAATCGAGTTAGCTCCATCTAACTCGATGCATATAAAATAGTAAAAGAGAACAAATTAGTAACAACTTTTACCCTGAGGGAGTGTCATATGGAATGGAGTTCATATTGTCAGGTCGCCGTAAGCACTCAACCCTCAAACATCCAATACCTAGGGTTTTGTTTCAGTTTCTGACCTTTACGGATGCCGGGCTTGACAAGTGATGCTACAGATGGGAAGAAAGCCGGCGAGCCATGGCCGGCCGGGGAGGGGCGGCGCCGTCGCCGTCGCGGTGGCCGGAGGGCCTCCTCCCTCTCGCCTTGGTCTCTCTCGTGTGCAAATGCCCAAATGTCTCGCCTGGGTTGGAGAGTGGGCCGGAGAAGAAGCAAATGGCCCAAGGGCAAATGTGTCTTTTCCCATAGAAAATAATCTGAAAATAGTTAAGAAATAATTAAGAATCCTAAACAACCCTCAAAATGGCAAATAATCAAAGTGTCAATGTTAAGAGTGGCATTTTATAGTGGTCATTATAGGGAATAGTATTTTGTCGAAACCCACCGAATAGGATGGCAAAGTATCAATTTTCTCCATGTTTACGATAGCTGTATATAAGAGTAAAAGCAAATTATCCCAATTAAAAAAATGTAGCGAAGCACTGTTTTATACTACAGCAACATTACTGCAAGGATAGACGTCTGGACTGTTCATTCCAAGTCGAATGGCTGAGAATCGTGCAAAGTCACAGACAATTTCATGCTCACCGGATCTAGAAGCGCCGTCGAGCAGGGGCGAATCTAGGGTAAATTGTCGCTGGGGTCGGTCTAGACTTAGAGCCGTAACTATAGTTGATAATATTCTAACACTATGCATAAAAATAAAAATATATTGCAAACAATAAGTATTCATATAGAGATAAATGTATCGATAACATAATGCAACAAAAGAAACTGATTACAATAGTGCTTACCTCCTATAATTTCACCCTGCTGGTACGGTCATTCATATTCTGAAAACGAACTATGATATCATCATTTGGAATTGCATCAAGAAATTCTTGTTCCACGAAGCAAATGACACAATCATTCATAAATCCATCGCCGATCGGTTTCGTAGATCTGTCTTCATAATTTTCACTACTGAAAAACACCTTTCCACGATCTTTGTCGCAATAGGAAGAACTAGCACAAGTTTGAGGAGCCGATATACCAAAGGAAAAGAAAGATTTTTATTTGTATCCACCATCAGTGAGATCCGCGAAGAACGATGAGTTGTATTGTTGGTGTTTGTTGCATTTGCATCTCTTCTTGAAGTTCCTCTATCAAAGTTCTCATTATCATCTCTTCTTGAAGTACCTCCATCAATATTGTCCCTTCCATCTCCTCTCGAGGTGCCTCCATCAACGGTTTCATTATCACTTGCTGGGGTTAATTTCCTTTTCAAAAAGCGTTCCAATGTGCTTTGATTGCCTATCAAATTATTCAATCAACAAACTTAAAACACGCAAGTACATATTGAATGCACAATTAGTTGTACTATGATTAAAAAGTCACTAATTTACTTACGTGACCTGTTTGCAGTTTGCTACAAGAGAAATAGAAGAAAGCTCGTACTTCTCTAGTATACGCTTTGTTGGAGCATAAACAAATTGCCTTTAGCTCCCTTCGGATTATATTATACATAAAGCTGAAAAAGATCAAAAGTGATAAGTCGTAAGCATCTCACAATTGTAGATGGGGAATAAGCAGATTCCGTGCTTGAGTAGGACCGAATCAACGGAGACTCGAGAGTATCGCGCCGCGGCGGTCGCTGTCCGCTCTGCTGTCCGTCTTCGCCCGTCGGCGCGCGCGAGGCGTGATCACGCCATCACGGAACCGGGACGTCAACGAGAACGCTGCGCCAACGCGGAAGTTGGAAGGTCATACGGAGGGAGAAGAATCATCGAAAGCCACCGGCACCGATTGGCGATTGCAACCTTTGGCCTTCTCCCTTGCGACATTGGGCTCTGTGGGCTCCAGCGCAGGCCTTTCATCTCACAAACTGGGCTGCCTGTTAAAATTAGCTGTGCTGGGTTGCTGTTGTGCTGGGCTGCCGGGGTCAACATTATTTTTTAATGGGGTCAAGGCTGGTGAAAAAATACAGGTATAAAATACTCTTAGCAAGTCGTCGGGGTCAGCCGACCCCGACCCGTCCACGTACATTCGCCCCTGGGAGAAACTGAAGGCACAAGAGGAGGCAGCAGCAAATAATTCACACTCCGGAGAAAATAGGGAGAAACTGCATAAGGAAAACCAAAGAAGATCCAATCCAAAATCTCCATGGGATGGAGAACAGATGGACTCTGGCATCGCCGGATCCAATCCAAGATCCCATTCCTGCAATCCCATCCTGGCACTCACGAATCACGACGCACCCCCATTCGGTCATCCCCATGGATGGAAGGAACTCACCTTCGACGGCGACTGCGCTGACCAGGATATACACATTATGGCCACCATAAACGACGACGGCTACTCCCGGCACGTCGCGAGCGAGCGGCGCTCGGCGGCAGGGCGAATGCGTGGGCGGGTCGGGTCGGTGACCCGACGACTTGCTAAGAGTATTTTATACCTGTATTTTTTCACCAGCCTTGACCCCATTAAAAAATAATGTTGACCCGGCAACCAAAGACAACAAAGAACAACAAAGCCTGGCTAATTTTAACAGCAGCCCGCTTTGTGAGATGAAAGGCTCATACTGGAGCCCACAGAGCCCAATGTCGCAAGGGAGAAGGCCAAAGGTTGCAATCGCCAATCGGTGCCGGTGGCTTTCGATGATTCTTCTCCCTCCGTATGACCTTCCAACTTCCGCGTTGGCGCAGCGTTCTCGTTGACGTCCCGGTTCCGTGATGGCGTGATCACGGCCTTCGCGCGGTGCTGACGGCGAAGACGGACAGGCAGAGCCGGACAGCAGCCGCCGCCGGCGGCGATACTCTCCGAGTCTCCGTTGATTCGGTCCTACTCAAGTACGGAATCCCTGTTTATTCCCCCATCTACAATTGTGAGATGCTTACAGCTTATCACTTTTGATCTTTTTTTCAGCTTTATGTATAATATAATCCGAAGGGGAGCTAAAGGCAATTTGCTTGCGTTCCAACAGAGCAGATACTAGAGAAGTACGAGCTTTCTTCTATTTCTCTTGTAGCAAACTGCAAACAGGTCACGTAAGTAAATTAGTGACTTTTTAATCATAGTACAACTAATTGTGCATTCAATATGTACTTGCGTGTTTTAAGTTTGTTGATTGAATAATTTGATAGGCAATCAAAGCACATTGGAACGCTTTTTGAAAAGGAAATTAACCCCAGCAAGTGATAATGAAACCGTTGATGGAGGCACCTCGAGAGGAGATGGAAGGGACAATATTGATGGAGGTACTTCAAGAAGAGATGATAATGAGAACTTTGATAGAGGAACTTCAAGAAGAGATGCAAATGCAACAAACACCAACAATACAACTCATCGTTCTTCGCGGATCTCACTGATGGTGGATACAAATAAAAATCTTTCTTTTCCTTTGGTATATCGGCTCCTCAAACTTGTGCTAGTTCTTCCTATTGCGACAGCATCAGTGGAAAGGTGTTTTTCAGTAGTGAAAATTATGAAGACAGATCTACGAAACCGCATCGGCGATGGATTTATGAATGATTGTGTCATTTGCTTCGTGGAACAAGAATTTCTTGATGCAATTCCAAATGATGATATCATAGTTCGTTTTCAGAATATGAATGACCGTACCAGCAGGGTGAAATTATAGGAGGTAAGCACTATTGTAATCAGTTTCTTTTGTTGCATTATGTTATCGATACATTTATCTCTATATGAATACTTATTGTTTGCAATATATTTTTATTTTTATGCATAGTGTTAGAATATTATCAACTATAGTTACGGCTCTAAGTCTAGACCGACCCCAGCGACAATTTACCCTAGATTCGCCCCTGGTTTCTCCCCCCTTTTTTGTCATTTTTGAAACTGGAAATCATTACCAAACGACATGTTGGCATTCAGATTTCCCACTGTGATATTCTCAACAGGACTGGTTCTTGGGAAATATGTACCCTTGCAGGAATATTCAGATAAAATCTGTACCCGAATATTCATCCTACAAATGCCGGTTCTTGGGGAATGTGTTCCTATCGAACTAGACTTCGATTTTTGGACCTGGCTACCAATGGCAGATAAAAGCACGCTTTGGGTCTCAATGTGCATTCAAGCTCTTGCAGGTTTGCAGCTCAGAAGAGGCTGGCCGGCATGGCGGAGGGCGTGGTAGGCTCGTTGATCCTCAAGCTCGCGGATTCCCTCGCAAGAGAGGCAGTTGAGCTTGCAGGGTCATTGCTCGGGCTTGAGGGATATGGTCTGAGGTGCCTATTCCGTGAGATACGGCAGGTGAAGGGGGAGCTGGAGAGCATTCAGGCTTTCTTGTGCGCCGTCGAGAGGTTCAGGGACACTGATGAGATCACTGCTGCATTTGTGAGGCAAATCAGGAGCCTTGCTTTCAACATTGAAGATGTCGTTGATGAGCTCACATACGAGTTGGGGGAAGATGGTGGGGGCATTTTTCTCTTCAAGGCAGTCAGGAGGGTCAGGCAAATCAAGATATGGTACCAGTTAGCGGACAATCTCCGAGATATTCCAGTGAACCTCAGGAATGCTGCGGAGAGAAGGGGCAGATATGATCTGAAGGGCATTCAGAGAGATACAAGGCATTTGGGGAGCAGTGGCTCAATGGAGATGTTCAGGATCAATGCAATTCAGAAGGGAGGAGGATCTTGTGGGGATTAAGGTGGAGAGAGATTTATTAATGGAATGGGTGAGAGATGTGGAGCAGTGAAACATGATAGCGACGGTATGGGGCATGGATGGCATAGGCAAGACAACACTTGTTTCTCATTTTTACCGTGTTATCAAGGATGGCTTTGATAGTTGTGCTTGGATCACAGTTTCTTAGAGCTATGAAGCTCATGACTTGTAAAGACAAACAGTTCAAGAGTTCCGCAAGAATGACCGAAGGAATGAATTTCCAAAGGATGTCGATATCACACTGTAGAAACCTAGTGGAGACAATCTGCCGTTAACTCAAGAACAAAAGGTACATTCTTGTTAAAGATGATGTGGAATGTTAATGTTTGGTTTGATAGTAAAGATGCTTTTGTTGATGGTAATGGCCGGATAATTCTTACACCAAGGGTTTATGAGGTGGCACTGCTGGCAACCGAATCAAACATTATTAATTTGCAGCCACTGCAAGAGCGTGGTGCAAGGGATCTATTTTATAAAGAGGCATTTTGGAAAGAAGAGGATAGGATTTACCCACCAGAGTTGGATAATTGGGCAAAAATGTTTGTAGAGAAGTGCAATGGTTTGCCAATTGCTATTGTTCGCATCGGGCGATTCTTGTCATTCTGAAGAACAAGTTATTTGGAGTGGGAGAAGGTGTATAAAGATATCAAGATGCAGCTCACCAACAATCCCATCATGGATATGAACATAATCCTGCAAGTAAGTTCGGAAGACCTACGGCACAATATTAAAAGTTGTTTTCTATATTGCTGTATGTTCTCAGAGCATTATGCGATACAAAGGAAGTCTCTAGTATGGCTTTGCGTTGCAGAAGGGTTTGTTGAGGAAAGTGAGCGTAAGACACCGGAGGAGGTAGCCGAGGAATCTGACTGAACTGATCAACCAATGCCTGTCAGGATACTAATAATTTTCTTTTTAATTATAACTTCTTATTCTAAGGCATTTGTTGGCCATGTGATGTAGATAGGAACTTTCATTCCCCCCCCCCCCCTCTGTAGTTTAATTATGTGTACTCTAAACTTTCATGTATTCATATATTTTTTCTTATACTATATTTTGGATGATCTCAATCAGCTTCTTTTTTGTGTGACCTTGCTCTGAATGGACAATAATAGCTTTGTTACAAGTGCCACTAGTTCTCTTGCTGGCTTAGTTCTTACTCGTGGAAGTTTTCTTTTATGGAGCAGTTACTCAAGTATTTTGTTGTTGTGCTTAGATTTTGCTCTGTGCATTTTAGTGCAAGAAAATTTTACATTTCAGTAAGAAAAGGTTCACATTTCATCTGACATGCTGAGGACAATTTCACCTCATAGAATGCAGTCTTTTCATTATTTAAATATACCACTGTCTCATTGTTTTGGAGAAACTATACTACTTTCTCCCTGCAAGAAGCCTTCAATGAACTAGAAAGTGATGGGTACATCCAGGGTCGAGAAGCTGTCCACTATGGCAATAGCATAGGATTTCACCTTCAATAAATGTACTGTAGTTGTAGTTGCATTGTTGTAGCAAGGTTGATCTATGTCTCCATTACAGGCCCTTCTGGTGAGTGCGCGCTCTCTGTTCATATCTCAGCTATTGCTTGCTTTGTTGTACTATACTACCATGAATACATTAAAAACTAGCATTGTTTTGGATTTGTTGTCTTGTGCGTAGTTGATGGTATGCATTAAAACTACCATGAATAGGATCAAGCTAATTGCATCTTTCTATTCTGATACTTTACAGTTCCAGTCTGTTAAATCCTTTATTGGCACTTTATCCTGATGTATAATTCTTTAGTTTTTTTTCTAGAGAAATCTGGATGTATAATTCAGCTAGGACCGTTTTTTGTCATCCAATTACCTTGTATTTCTTTTTTTTTTGGTGAATTTGATTTAATCGTCCCAATAGTCAATAAAGCTATTGCTGATGATTGTAGTCAATAAAGCTACTGCTAATGATTGTAAAGTAATTGATGTATTTTTTTACTTTGCAGAATGTTATATTGTAGAACAAATCATCACTCGTTTCAGACATCACCAATCACGTAAGAGAACTGCCATCTACATGCATTCTAGTGCTCCCGGAGTCAGTATTCATAGATCTTCACAAGCCTCCGAGTGACTATATAACAAATGAGCGGTAAATTAGCTGATTGAAGCACTTCGTCACAAAAGAATGGTTCTCCCCTCTCCCTAACGAGGTAAGGACAAGACTATTACGTGTGTAATTCACCTTTACAAAAGAATTGGTCGGCCTTTGCCGGCTCACAATAAACTGACGTATGCATTCTTTCTTTCTAATCTAATTCAGATCATTGATCATTTCCCTGCACTAAGTATTACCAGTTTTTTTTCCGTGTGTTTTTCTTCTTCAAACTAAATAGGGTCACTACTTCTAGGTATTATCCGTACAGGAAGGCTGGCTGGCGTAGAGCTGCAAATATCGGCTACGCTGTGGCCATCATCAACTTCATCATCCTTCTGAGGGACATCAGCAAAATGGAAACTCAGGCCTTGCTCTATGTCGAAGTCATCCTCCATGTACCGTGTCTCGGACGGGGCCTGGGGGCATCTCCAACTACTGTTGCTTCTGGTGTTGATTTGATCGAGTTCTAAGCTTCCCTCCAACATGTCATCACTGTGATGGCCAGACATGTAATGATTTCCAAAGAATGGAGGCTCGAGGAAACTGTCTTGTGGACCTGTCGGCCGTGCAGAGGTCAGCGCCCAATCGCTTTGATGGCTGGAATAATGGCCAGACTCGTAATGATTTGCAAAGTTTGGAGGCTCAAGAAAACTATCTTGTGGACCAGTCGGCTGTGCAGAGGACTGAGCCCACCAATGACGGCTCGTGGAATTTTGTTCCCTATCCTGGTACTTGAAGGTGGCACGCTGAAAGAATGCACTTGATGTTGATGCCTCCAAGTGGCTTCGAGCTCTTTCATACAAATTGGAATCCCAGATTTGCTCCTCTTCGACTTCCGTTAATGGTTTGCTCAGAGGTGGCCATATATCCTCCCCTGGGTCAGGTGATGCTTCATCAAGGTGGGGAGATGAGTCCTCTTCTCTATCCGAGTGTGGCAGGTGATAAGTGTAATACCAATCCAGGATATATGGACAAGCTCTTTGATCTGTGTCAAGCAGTCCTAAAGGGCCAAAGTTATAAATAACCCCATTGCCGGGATGGATATTCCTGGGGAGCAGTCGATGGAAAATATCAGCACTTTGACCTCTAGTACTCGACCCAAGTTGTGATGCTTCCATTGCTTGAAACGTATGTTGACGGATTTGCTTTTCCTTGAATTTCTGGAGGTTGCACAAGAATTTCTTGCCATCTGCATTTGGCTCCCATGATATATAGGTGCTTTGGAAACTGTAAATAATGAAACAGAATAGTTATGTCATGCCTACTGCTACCAAAAGTAAATTACCATTTTCCAAAGTTTCTTTAGTCGAAGGACTTCAAATATCAGTTTTTCTTTGTTGCGGTGTCAATGAGATATTAAGATTGGAATTTCTTTATTTGTTCTGGATGCGAAGCACTCAAAAAACACTTGGCGTCTTGGTCACGAATTTTTTGTACGGATAATCCATTTTTTATTTGAAATTACATAAATATACCCGCGGAATTTTTTTTTACAAAAATAAGCTCCAGTCGCCGAATGGTTGGGCGACTGGAGCCTATCGCCCAACCGGATCGCGACAACTGGAGAGTCTACGAACCGTTGGGCGATTAACTCCAGTCGCCCAAAGGTTGGGCGACTGCATGGGCGACTGAGGGTGGATACAAAGAGCGCGCTCGGCCGCCGCCGACGTCCACTCTTTCCTTCGGCGCGCAGAGAAGAGGAGGGGAAATGAGAGGAGGAGAAGAGGGAGAGAGAAAGAGGGAGAGGAGGAGAAGAGGGAGGGGAGAGAAAGAGAGGGAGAGGAGAAGAGGAGAGGGGAGAGGAGAAGAGGAGAGGGAGTGCGCGATTTCCAGGTAATTTTTTGTGTTATATTTTTTGTTAGTGTAGAAAATTAGTTTAGAAATATAGTTAGTGTAGATAATTAGTGTCGATAATTTAGTGTAGAAAGATATTTAGTGTAGATAATTAGTTTAGAAAATTAGTTTAGAAATATAGTTAGTGTAGATAATTAGTGTAGATAATTAGTGTCGATAATTTAGTGTAGAAAGATAGTTAGTGTAGATAATTAGTTTAGAAATATAGTTAGTGTAGATAATTAGTGTCGATAATTTAGTGTAGAAAGATAGTTAGTGTAGATAATTAGTTTAGAAAATTAATTTAGAAATATAGTTAGTGTAGATAATTAGTGTAAATAATTAGTGTCGATAATTTAGTGTAGAAAGATAGTGTAGATAATTAGTTTACAAATATAGTTTACAAAAATAGTTTAGAAAATGTAGTTTAGAAAATTTAATGTAGAAATTTAGATGTAGAAAGTTTAGTGTACAAATTTAGATATAGGAAATTTAATATTGAAATTATTGTATAAATTTATGTTGGCAGAACTCCTGCTAATGCCGGTGTTTCTTTTTCTGTGTTGTCGGATGAGCAAAACACATACACAAGAATACACAGGAACACAAACTGTTTTGCGTTGCAGAAGTTGCAACTTTTCTGGTGTTACCTCTTTCCTTTTATAGAGCAATTACTAGTACAAGTTACCTTTTTCATTTACTAGTATACGTTACCAGAGAAGCTTAACTGACATGCTAAAAATAGCTACGTGCATGCAGGGAGCTAATTACCTGAGCCATTAATTGCCTAAGAAACGTGACATGCAGACTAAATAGAAAAAGCGACATGCGAATAACTTGTAGACTAAATGACATGCAAGTAGATTAACTAACATTACTCCTCCTAATCTAGTTGATGTTGATGTCGACGACGCCGAGCTTCGAGCGCAGGTGCAGAAATCTCACCCTGCCAAGTGATTTTGTCAATATATCTCCCAGCTGATCGTCGGTGTGGATCTTCTGGATGGCAACTTGGCCACCCTCGACGCACTCCCGGATGAAGTGAAAGCGCGTCTCAATGTGCTTGCTCCGGCCATGAAAGACCGGATTCTTGCAGAGTTGTATCGCCGACTGGTTGTCGACATGGATGGTGACGATGCCCGGAGCTCGCCCATAGAAACTGCTGAGCAGGCGACCAAGCCAAAGCCCTTGGCATGCCGCTGCTGAGGCCGCGATGTACTCGGCCTCGCACGACGATAGCGCCACCACCGGCTGCTTTGTGATCGCCACGACGGCGCGTGTTGCCGAGGCAAAGCAGAACGCCGGAGGTGCTCTTGCGATCATCACGTCGCCGGCCATGTCCGCGTCATTGTACCCTTGAACTCGATGTCGTTGTTCCCTTGGTGTAGCTAAGGCCAAAGTGAAGCGTATCAGCGATGTAACGGAGTAGATGCTTGACGGCGCTCGGTGTTCCGTCGTCGGGTTCGCCATGAACACGCTCATGTACCCGGCCGCAAACCGATATCCGTGGGTGTGGACCAAGCACGGAGGCGCCAACCACACTACGGTAGAATGTGGGATCAACGGTGGATTGGAACTCTCCTTACTCGCTTTAAGGCGTGCCTCCATGGGCACTTGCGGCATTGCACCGCCATGCGCTTTGTCCAGAGCCTTCGTCGCGTCGTCGCTCGCACAATGTGATCTTCGGGTAGTCGCTTAATTTCAATCCGAGGTAGTAGCTCAAGTGTCCGAGGTCGCTCATCTTGAATGAGTCTTGCATCTCTTTCTTGAATCGATCGATCTCACCGGTCGCACCGGTGAGAATTAAGTCGTCGGCGACACGCCCAATAGTAGACGCCGTTCCTATGCCGCGAGTGTACACGCCGTGCTCTTCCTCACAGCCGCGTGAACCCGGCGCCACCAACGTGCGGTCGAGCTTGGCATTCCACGCCGAGGAGCTTGTCGAGGCGTAGAGTGCTTTGCGGCCGTAGTACTTGCCGCTCGCCCGGCGATCATGAAACCCGGCGGTTGAGTGGCGTAGACCTCCTCCGTGAGGTCGCCGTCGTAAACGCAGACTTGACGTCGAGATGGTGGAGCGCCCACCGCCGTGGCGCCGCCATCTTTGTCGATCGCGTCTGGTCGAGCCGCGCCACGGTGCAAAAACCTCATCGAAGTCCACGCCCGGTGCGTTATCGTACCCTTAGCCACCACCGCGCTTTGTGCGAACCACCGCCTGCGCATCCTTCTTGAGCTTGAACACCCATTTGAGGCCAATCGGGCGGTGTCCGGCCGGAGGTCCATCGCCTCCCACGTGCCGTTGTCCCGAATGGCCGCCATCTCCTCTTCCATTGCGGCGCGCCACGCCGGATCGGTGGCTGCCTCGTCGAGGAGGTGGGCTCCTCGGTCGCAACGAGGAGCCATTCGTCGGGTCGACGCGTGGCTCGGCGTTGTTGATGCAATTGTCCACCGTCGCGGAAAGCGTCGCGCGCGCCATTGTCACTATGGTCGAGCCCCGACGGGATGTGCGACGGTGGAGCAGCGATGCTCGACTTGAGCACCACCGATGTCGTGAGTGGCGTTCATGGGCGTTGGGCGGCGCCACGCTTCCTCGCCTTCCTCCGTGGACGGACCGCAGGGATACTGAGGCGCTCGGCTCGCGCCGCCAAGACGCCACGACCGTGTACTCCACGGTGAACGTCTCGGTGGCGTCGCCGTTCGCCTCCCAATTCCACCCTTTGGTCTCGTCGAACACCACGTCGCGGGTCACATGGAGTCGGCCGCCACCGGATCTTACACCCGTAGCCTTTGGAGCCCGGCTGCACTGACGCGAAAACCATCTTCACGCTCCGTGCGTCAAGCCGCGGCGTGCGGCGTGTAACCTGACGTGGCGAGGCAACCGAGCGTGCGCGCATGAAATGCACACCGGTTTCTTGCCATGCCAAGCTTCATAAGGCGTCATCCGGTGGCGCTCTTTGTTGGAGACTGTTCAAAATGAACACGCAGTGCACACCGCCTCCCGAGAATGTGCGGGCACCTTCTTTGCCTTGGCGAGCATCGCGCCATAGCCATGACGATGCGGTTTGGCGCTCCACGACGCCGATTCGCATTGCGGGAGTACGACGCCGTGAGTTCTTGGTGCACACCTTTCTCGCGCAGTACTCACCGAAGGTCACACGACGTGAACTCGCCACCACGATCGAGACGTAGCGCGCGGCTTCCGCCGGTCTCGACCTCGATGCGGCTTGAAACTTCTTGATCGCACCGCCGCCTCGTCTTTGCTTGACAACGGCACTAGCCACATATAGCGACTAGCATCGTCAACGAGGAGGAAGTAGCGCGTTGCCACCGTCGTCGTCGTCGGCGTGGAGCCCGCATAGATCTCCATGTACGAGATCAAGCGCCCTTCGCGCGTGCCAGCCTCCGAGGAATGGCGAGCGCCGTTGCTTGCCGACAAGGCACGCGTCACACACCGGTCGACATGATCCGGCGGTGGAAGCCCACGCACCATGTCGCCACGCCCAAGTTTCTTCAACCTCGGCTCGGTGGCCGAACCGCTCATGCAGCGCCACGCATCGTCGTTGGCGTGCGCCAGAGCGAGATCGGTCGAGCGGCGTGAGGGGATCTTATCGATCGATTCGCCGATCGCCGCACCTTGGCGAAGCTCCTCTCGGATCGCGCACCGCGACGCCATCCTCGATCAACACTTGGCACCGACCTCGTCGAGTTGTCCCAAGCCGATGATGTTCTTTGCAGACGTGGAATGAAGTACACGTCCGACAAGATACGATGGCGCCCACCCCGCGTCGCGAACATGATCGTCCGCGCCGAGGATGTCCACCATTGATCCATCGCCGAACTTTACCGCGTGCGTGATGTCGTGGTTCAGCTCGGAGAAGGCCGCGTCATTTCGTCATATGGTTCGACGCGCGTGTCGAGGTACCACACGCCGCCGTCTGGCGCCGTGTGATTGTTGGTGTCACCCAACCGCACCGTCGCGCGTTCTTCGTTGAGAAGACCGGCCGCCGGCGTGCAGTGCAGTGCGCGCGCTCGGGAGGCACGCGGCACCGGTGAAAGAGAGGCCACTGGGCCATCACGAGGATGGCTCGTCGTCGCCGCCTCCTCCACCAAAGCCAGCTGCGGCGCGCCTCGTCTCTCTTCTTCCGGCATTCCGGGCCCAATGCCCGATTTTCCGCGATTTGCACGTATCCTTGTCGATGACCTTGCCGCCACCGCCCTTGCGTGCGTCGCCGCATACCGCGCAGGTGGGTGGCGCGCGCGCGTGGCGAGACCGAGCCGCCGCTCGTACCACTTCGGCGGCGCGCGCCGCCAAACGCGCACCCTCCTTGTCGCGCTCGAGGCGACGGATGAGATCCTCCTCCTTTGACGAGAAGCGCCGAGCCAGTTCGCAGCGTTGCCCCGCGTCGAGCCGTGCTCCACGGACCGAAGACGGCTCGTGACCTCCTCGATGGGCCAGTCGTTGATGTTGAGCGGCGTCTCAATGGAGATTGCGACTGCATGAACTTATCGAGGACCACCAGCAGCATCTTGCGCACGACCCGCCGGTGATGTGGTCGCCGAGAAGCCGCAGATTATTGGCGAGGCCGTGATGCGCATCGAAGTCGTCGATGGCCTCCCTTCCTTGAATGCAATATTGTTGAAGTCGCGTCGGAGTTTCGCGCGTTCGCCTCACGCACACGCTCGACGCCCATCCACATGATCTTGACAAGATCCCACGCCTCTGCGCGGAATCCTTATTGCCGATCGAGGCCGGCATCTCGGCGGGACAGCTCGTGCAATCGCCGCTAACGCCACCGATCCACGCCAGTACTCTGCGCCGCCGGTTCGATGGCTCCCACAAGCCTTGCGCTGCGCAGTTGATGCGCATGAGCATCGCCCACTCCGGGTAGTTGGTCTTGGTCGACGCCGGATATTGTACCGACGCCGACGCTTCCTTGACCACGCGCTCGATGACGACCTCGCGCCCCGACCATGCCGTTGTCGCGACGGCGAGGACCACGTGATGGCGGCCGGCGATCCGCCGCGGAGGAGTGATCGACCCTCGCCCCACCGGGCGACATGGCCACGAGAATCACGAACGAGCTCGATACCAAATGTTGGCGAACTCACGCTAATGCGGTGTTTCTTTTTTTGTGTTGTCGGATGAGCAAAACACATACACAAGAATACACAGGAACACAAACTGTTTTGCGTTGCAGAAGTTGCAACTTTTCTGGTGTTACCTCTTTCCTTTTATAGAGCAATTACTAGTACAAGTTACCTTTTTCATTTACTAGTATACGTTACCAGAGAAGCTTAACTGACATGCTAAAAATAGCTACGTGCATGCAGGGAGCTAATTACCTGAGCCATTAATTGCCTAAGAAACGTGACATGCAGACTAAATAGAAAAAACTGACATGCAGAATAACTTGTAGACTAAATGACATGCAAGTAGATTAACTAACAATTTAGATGTAGAAAATTTAATGTAGAAATTATTGTACAAATTTTGCAGGTATGACTCGTCTTTGGGACGTGACTCGAGTGGCGAGACTGTACCGTTGGACGAGCACGTGGACCGCTCTCATCGCGCTTCCGTCTAGTGCCGCACCGGGGAGCACGGACGAGCCGCCTCAGCTGGTTGTGGTCCGGACACGCACACCTCGCGTGGCCTGGGGACTCGACCCTCGTTGGATCGCCAGTTTGCACTACTCCAGCGTTTAGTGCGGCCGTAAGTTTATTCGTCTTGACCTTCACTTTGTTTGCGGTGTGGGATCTTGGGCTACTCCTCTTGCCGGATGGTGCGAGCCACGGGACGAGATGCATTTCTGGCGGGGGCGAGGCGGGGCGAGGCGTGCGAGCGATGGCGGTGCGCTCGGCGACCGCGTGGAGGACAGCCCGTCACGACGCCAGGAGTACGCGAGTACCGCGCTGGTACCGGCCCGCAGACCGCACGAGCTCGTATATGTGGTAGACCCGCCGCCACACACGCCGCCGCCCGACGGACACGTACCGCAGCGCGCCAGCGCGCGGCGCTCACCTCGCGATGCGTTACATGTCATTTCAAAGATTCCCAAATGGTAATGTCGTTTCGATAATCGATCATTTCATGTCTTTGTGTCGGCCGCGTCGGTTACGCCTATGCGTCGACTCGGGACGATCGAGAGGCTCTCGGTGGTGCGCACCGACCCATGAGGAGGGCATCGACTTTGCGCGTCGGATGCACGACGGGTGTAGACGTATCGTTAGCCTCATCGTCCCGCACGAGGCTACCGGCGGTCTCCACGCCCACCGCCGATCGCTCGTCCACCCGACCGGCGTGGCACTACTCGTGCACCTACGTGGATCGTCCTCCACCACCTCACCCGAGCGGCCGGGGTTCGGCTGGCGGGGCCTCCTACACCGTTCACTTCACGCCTCCACGCACACCTGTCTTCCCCACGCAGGTGTACGCCCCCACGTCGATGGCGCGAGCACGTACGCAGAGGTTCTTATATCGTGTTTATCCGAAGACGACATGCAACGAACTAACGTTATTAATATTGCGGTACTTACCAAAGAACGGCGTCTCCCGTGCCCGGACGAAGTGGACCGATTTTTCGCGTACACCGGAGTGGCTGGACACTTCTCGACGTAGCACCGGAGGTTATCTCGCGATGCCTCCCGGTGCCGGAGAGCACACACCAGAGGTGCGGTGACTCCACGGCGGGGCGGATAGACACCCTCCTCCTCGTTTTACTTTTGGATCGCCCTAACCCGTTGCACCGGAGGAGGGCCAAGCGAGGCCGTATGGGAGGACACGGCGCGGTGACGGGCACACCGGGGTGACTAGTGAGGCGACGCTGCAGATGCTATGTATGTTATGCATGTAATGAAAAACATGCGACATGTTACTCACGATTATAATATGAAGTTTATTTAAATTTCTGAAGTCTATTATCTCTCTCCGCACATAAACTATCTCACTTAACAGTGTATGTATCGATCGTTCTGTACTCAATCTTTCATGAAAAAAAAATTTTAAAACTTTTTACACACCTACAATATACAATGAACATAAACTTTTATTACAACTTCACCGTATTTTTTACCCGTTCAACGTTACAAAATTCACAAAATCTAAAACAATACACGGGGGCTACATGCAGTCGCCCTACGGGATGGCGACTACATGTTAGTCGCCTAACGGGATGGCGACTGCATGCTAGTCGCCTAACGGGATGGCGACTGGATGTAGTCGCTCTACTGCGCAGCGAGACATACTGTGTCGCGGACTGGTTGGGCGATAGGCTCCAGTCGCCCAACCATTCGGCGACTGGAGCCTATTTTTGTAAAAAAATTTCCCGCGGGTATATTTATGTAATTTCGAATAAAAAATGGATTATCCGTACAAAAAATTATCTTGGTCGCTATCTATATAAATACAAACAATTGGTGAGATTCAAGGCACCTTTGTTTTGAGAGCAAGAAAATCCCACAATAATTCTAAAAAAAGAATAATACTACAAATTTTCTCATTAATTGAGAGAAAAAGAGAAAGATCGACACCAATTATTTTGGTGAAGCTACATTATAACAATGTGGATTAATCATATATAGTCATAGACACTAGAATTGTATAACACACATATGTATTTTTAATCATAGGCATTAGAGTTGTACGAGAAAAAACAATTGTATCATAATATCTGGCTGCGTAATTGCGCAGGTGATCCCGCTAGTTTAGATAAGAATGTAGCACATTATATGCAATGATAAATGCTTTTTTTGTAGCTTCAACCCACTGTACATGCAAACTCTTTCAAATCTTACACTGAAACATTTTTTTATCCCAAATGTTAAAGAAGCATTCTTGAGAAAATTCTCAGTAATGAATTCGATTCCTCTTGAATTTTTTTGAACATATGATTCTGTGCACCAAATCAACCAGAATTGGCGATGGAACCTGTGACAGAAAATACGTAGACAGCTAGGGAATTCTACAAGTATAGATTATAAAAACTAAAGGACCTATTGACAGTAAGCTCCCAGTATATCGTCAACAAAAGACTGAAGAGCTAATAACTAGATACAAAAGTTCTCCAGTTAAGGTGGTTCAAACAAACAGATCCCTCAGATAAGAAATAAACTGAATAACACCAAAAAAGATCTACAAGCATGCGACAAGCATTGTCTTTGAAAAGCAACCAGATTAGTGGCTCATGATAGGAAGCGCACAACTGCACACATAAAATGACTGGCACATGGCACATACTTATATCATATGATCAAATACTAAAAGTCCTCAGAAACTAAATTCTACTACATGTACAAATACACCAATGACAAAAAAAGAAAGATATTATTCAGTATGAGATAATAATAAAGCATAGAATGAAAGTGTCATAGGCATGGACCTTGGGCCTAGTCGGTTCATTATTAGAAAATATAGATTGGTTTCTATTTGAATTAGAAATTAGTTTCCTTTTGTTAGAGATATAATTAGAGATATGATATGAGTTTCTATATTTGTTAAAGATATAATTGAGGTTAGATTCTATCTGTTAGAGGGAGCCCATCTATATGAGAGGGCTACCGCATACTATTGGAATCAATCAGAGAAATAACAAAGTCCTCATCCATAGTCTCTCTCTCTCTCTCCTTCTACGCCGACGCTATCTGGCCATCTTCGTGATGGTGTTTACCCCCTATGAACTAAGGTTCATGACAACTTGTTATCAGAGCAATCGATCCCTTCCCACGACTTCTGCTACCATTGTTCTTGCTGTCAAATTGTTTGCCACAATAAAAGCTAACGCTAATAAGATGGCCAGCATCGACAAAGAGATGGCGGACATCTTCCTCAACATGCATGCTATCTTCGAGAAGATAGTCGCGGATCGAGAGAAGGCACAACAAGTGCACGCTCGTAGAGCAGAGGTGCTGAAGAACGGGGAAGAAGACGCAGCGGTCGGACCGGAGGATGACAGTCTGACCAGCGAAGATGCAGCGGTCGAACTGGAGGATGACGATCTGACCGGCGAAGACGCAGCGGTCGGACCAGAGGATGACGGTCTGACCGGCGAAGACGCAGTGGTCCGACCGGAAGAAGAGGGTTTGACCGGAGAAGATGCAGCAGTCAGACCGGAGCGGCCAGATCCGGCGTCTCTGCCTGCGCCGGCACGATCTCTGCGCCATCGTTGTTGCGCCCATCTTCCCCTGCCATCGGCCGCAACCCCGCCGCCTCGCGCTGGCTCTGACCATGGGTCTTCCGCTCCGCCGCCGCTCGGGTCACCTTAGCCCGTGCCGCCGCCACCACCGCTCGGGTCGCCGTTGCTCGAGCCGCCGCCAACTCTTGTCGGACTCCAACGCTGGATCCGCAAGATCCGGACCCCACTGGCCTGGTTCCGCCTGGATCTGGCCAGCTGCCTCCATCCGCTGCTGGATCCACGGCCGTCGCCATCGCCGTCGCCGTCCTCGGTTGTCGGTCGCCATCCGCCGCCAGGATCCATGCGGGTCGCAGCCGCCGTCGATGTTTCCAGAGCTGGTCGTCGGAGATGGTCGCCGCTCGAAGCCCGACCGAAGTGTCCGCCGCCTGCGCTTGAAGTTGCCGGCAGCCGCTCGGCCTCCCCATCCGCCGCCTACGGCTCGAAGCCGCCAGCGTCCGCGGTTGCCGACGGCCACCGCCGCGCTAAGTCGATGTGGCTCGCGGCGCGCTCGCTGTCGTCGATCCGCGCTCAAGACGCTGGCTGCGCCGCGAGGCCCTGCGCCGAATCCACGCCGCTCTCTCTTTGCTCGCCGGCCGCCACTTTCGTCGTCGCCGCCGAGCCGCCGCCCGCCGGCCGCCACTCCCGTTGTCACCACCGGCCGCCGCCGATCCGGCCGGCCGCTCCTCCACGCGCCTCACGGTTGCCGCCGCTAGGCATCCGAAGCCACACGCCGAGAGCCGCCGCGCCGTGGGCCGCCGGAGCCGCCGCGCCGCCGGTCCGCACCGGCCACCGCTCCTTCCGTCGCTGCTCTCGACCACGGCGTCGTATGGCCGAAAGCACTACACTTCGTCGACGTGGAACTGCAACCCTGGCCGTTGCCTAGCAGCTCGAGGACGAGCTGCATATCCGGGAGGGGTGTAATGTCATAGGCGTGGGCCTTGGGCCTAGTCGGTTCATTATTAGAAAATAGAGATTGGTTTCTGTTTGAGTTAGAGATTAGTTTTCTTTTGTTAGAGATATAATTAGAGATATGATATGAGTTTCTATATTTGTTAGAGATATAATTGAGGTTAGATTCTATCTATTAGGGGGAGCCCATCTATATAAGAGGGCTACCGCATGCTATTGGAATCAATCAGAGAAATAACAAAATCTTCCTCATCTATAGTCTCTCTCTCTCCTTCCACGCCTACGCCATCCGGCTATCTTCTTGGTAGTGTTTACCCTCTATGGACTAAGGTTCATGACAGAAAGCATGTAATAGTATAAGGTTGCCATAAACAAAACCAAGGTACTTATAATCTTATATAATTCACAAGCCACATTTATCAGAATAATCAAAACAACAAGCTATCATGTAAAAATGGTAAGAGATATATTTAGTGTCAAAATAAAGGGCACCTCAATAATGATTTCTCCATTTTTCCTTGAGAACTCCTCACGCTTTTAACTGCATCAAGTGGTGAACCATAGTTTCTATTTCCATGTCTTCTAAAGTCAAACAAGCTTAAGCTGTTGAGATGTCAAATAGTAATGGCGTTAGAAGCAGCAAAGTAACTAGATTGTGATAATTAATTGCAAAAGACAGAAACAAACCTGCACACATCTCCCACTCCATCTACATAAACTGTGGAGTCTAAAATGAAGCGCAGAATATCATCGACACGCTGTACATCAGTAAAAAGTCAACCATTGCAGAACGTAATCTAGAAATATAGAAGTGAATTTCTGTTTACCTAGCTCAAAACATTACCTTTGGTACCACAAATATTAGCAGGTAAGGAGTGATGAAAATTGAGGCCATCTCTTCTAGGAGCATTGTTATGGTATACTGCAATTGCAATTTACAAGGATCAGCTATAGCACTTGTAAAGGCAAATTGCACAAGTAATAGAATTCAATGCTGGATCTTAGACAAGCCGCATAAGTAAAAGCAACCAAATTGTAAATACACAATACCAATTGCAGGTAGGCAGCACTTTCTGATTTGTATCAATCAACCCCTACTTTAGTATTTCTGAAGGTGTTAGCAGTTGGCGGCATAGAACCCATAAGTATTTATCATCTAGATGTATCATTTAAAATTAAAAATGACAAGAAAAACTTGAAAGCACCAGTTTTGTTTCAGTATCATCCGAGAAAAAAATAAGCAATACATTTCAATTTCATTTATTGCCCATGGAAATTAAGATTAGTTGAGTAAAATTTGTTTTCAAATATTAAATGATGTTTTATATTAGCCCAGTTTTTACACAGTACAATATTGAATATCCTGTATCAGTGTAGTGATAAATGTTTCCTATTTAAATGGGGCCAATTGATACAATAGGCTTTTGCAAATAAGTCCAAAAATAGGTTCATGAAACTGAACTTTTAAAGGAACTGACTCACTGCAATCTATAGATTATTGAAGGTCATATTAAGTTAAAAAAATTGATCCCTCAAGAATTCTTTATATGCACTGTTTCAGTGCCATAGTGACTTGTGGTTACTGTCAACAATGATCACTTGGACAAGTGTAGTTTGCATGAAATCAATCGAATTAGTTACTTCGACAATTTAACAGCAACAGCAGCAGGAGTGAATTACTTGAAACAGAGTTTCAAATTCTCTCCGCACAAGTTCACTGTTCTCTTTACCACGCCACCTTTTTGGCATGTGATGCGTCTGCTGGACAACAAAGGACATGGCTCCTTCTGGATCAATCACTTGAAGTTCATCAGCCACAACTTTCCGGCTTACAGTTGCTATTGTTCCAAAAACAATAGTATACCAGAATAGATTTCGGCCAAAAACCTTCACAAATTATGGACATAAGAGATTTTAAAAGGTGAAAAAGACATTCATTGTGTGACACTAAAAGCATGAGCATGTGGAAACAAACTACTTACATGGCCCTCAAGAATGGATTCACCCAGAAATCCAAGGATGAGAAGAATCCCAGCCAAGCCACCAGAAACAAATGATATGAATTTTGCAACAATAGATACTAGTGGAGTTGGAAACTGCTTCAAATAATTTAAAGAATGAGCAGTGCTGTTATTCATCCTATGTTTGAAGAAATGCTCAACCTGAAATTGTCAAAAGCAGTGGTGTTAATAAAAAAGGAATAGGTTTAACTACATATGATCTATAGGCCTTAAAAGGGCACAAATGTCACATCGCGCAAAAAAATAGAAAGGGAAGACACATGATCTTTCAGATTTCAGAATATTCAGAGTAATAAATTTTCTCTGCAAAAGAAACTTAGTTTTACGAGAGACTACCTCATTATACTCCCTCAAAATCCACCTTGACAGATTTGACCATCTTCGAGATGATGCCGTACTAGGGTTATTGTAGAATTCTTCAGCATGTCTCAGAAACAGGTATACCAATGGAAATAATACAAGGCAGGGTGACAGAAGAAGCATTGCAATGCCCATAAATACAAGCCGTTTTTTCAACAAAGATGGGCTTGTTAGAAAATCTTTTCTAACACAGAATTTACTGCAACAGAAGAGGACATGAGTTTCAAGTGCAAATAAAAACAGTATGAACTAACATCTCAAAAGGTTGAAAATCATTACTAAGCTAACATTTGAACGAACAAGAGAAATGATCTAAATAATCAGGAATGCAATGGCGCTAAATTTAATAGGACAACTGTAGACGTATACAACACCTAAATCCACTAGGACAACAGTAGAAAGGATTCCATGACAAAAGGTACCATGCAACTCTTTAGACACTTGAGTAATTTATTGGCAAAGACATATGCTAGACAGCAGGAAATGTTTGTATCTGTTTTGATATGAACAATTCCATTTTTTCTACTATATGTCCATGTTCTGTGCCATATTGAGTCCATTTACAGTCATAACTCTACTCGAGCTGAAGATACCATGTGGTATTATATTGATTGCTTTCAAATAATTTAATAACTTTGCTGACTAAGTATTTTGAAATACAGATGGTAGTAATGTAATATGCTACTAATACCAGAAACAGACAAACCAGAAACAGATATTAAACTTTCTTTTACCTATCAAACATGCTTTGGAAGATGCACCAATTCAAAGTCCACTCCAAGGTCTTCGGAAGCATCAGATAGCTTTTCTTTCCATGCATACGAGAACTGACCGTTGGACCAGCTCCAGGAAGCCAACAGGGAATCGGAAATGCAATGATGCCTTTATTAACCATTCCAATCAAATAGTTCTCTTTCCGCATTATTCGCATGATGATATCATGCTCTGACAGGTCCTTAACAACGCAAAGCTGTTGTGACTTCTGGAGAAGGACAACCTTCTCAAGTACTCTGGGCCACGATATAGTTTGAATCTCGAGATCTGTAACCTTAAGACTACACACGAAAAAAAATGGAAACATTTAGATAAGTCACTGTCTTACTCAGCAATAGTTAACACAGTGTGATGCATGAAGCTGAAATATTACCTGTTATAGTAGAAGTCACGAACATTGAGTGTGCTTCTCAGTTTTACAAAGAACTTCAGAAAATTAGTAAGTCCATAAGTCGTCAATATAACCATCGATCCAATAGTGATCATCTTCATAAATGTGAAAGGAACTAGAGGGTCATTCTTAATAACTTTCATCAGGTCACATGGTTTCTCCCCTGACTCAAGTGCTTCCACACCACATTTCAAATGGCCAAGGGCACCCCAATCAACAAACAAGAAGAAAAAACCAATAGAGCATACCATAAATATCACATTAAGGATCTCAATTATCCATTTGATGATAATGCATCTTAGACCTTTTGCACAGAAATATTCATAAAGCCTCTCAAAGAAAATATCCAGGTCAGGAATCAGCTCAGCCTTTAAGTCATCTCCATGGAGAAGTCCTGATGGGCTCTCACTGCCAGAACTCGGCAATCTTCGGTAGTCCGACAACTCTATTTCAGGTGGAACATCAACAAGCAGATGTGTTGACAATTGTGATTCACTTCTCCATGGCCACCTAAATATTGTTTGAGTGGGTGTGCCCTTCGAAAGAAAGGACATCATTTATGAAAACGAAAGGCAAGACAAGCTGAAGTCTTCCTTGCCATGCCACAGCTGATCACCTGCAAGATAATTTTTTAAAAAAGAAAAGAATCAATCGAATGCTTCATACTTTGCTAACAGATTCCTATGAAAACGGCAAAAAAAAACCTCTTTGAAAAACTTCAACTAAATGAGTATTTCCAGCAATAACTATACTTTTTGTATAAGATACCTCAGGAGCTAGTTCAGGAAAAAAAATGAAGCCTGGATTAACTTTCTAAACTTAGAAATACCTAATTATAGAACGAATTAAACTCCTACCGCATCAAGGACTACATGCATGTCAACCAGGCCTACTCTCCAACTCCACTCAGTAGCAACTAACAATCAAATCTTAACAAGCCTAAAAAACTCTCCACTTCAACAAACTAGAACAATCAAGGCAAACCCCACAATTCGACCACCGTGCACCTCAAGGTCGGTCGATGCGCACATCCCGAATCAAGTACACTGCTAATTAATCTGTAATGCAACAATCTGCAACAAGCAATTACCAATAAAGGAACTACCTTTCAGCACAATCTCTACCTACCAACGCAGATAGCAAGCGACCAAGAATCGAATCTTTCAACTTTTAAGCACAATTTCTACCCTCACCATGCCCAAGCGACCGTAATCGATGCCGCCTTAAAATAAAGCTCCCAAATGTACCACTACCCATACCCTAACGCACGATCAAACCCACCTCACACTAGCGACGGAGTAAACTAGTGGAAAAGAACGAACCGATCCAAACCGAACCGTAGATGGATTAGGTTAGTACCAGCAAGCAAAGAATAGACCATGCCGAGCAAACTAGAAAGTTAGGGATTCCTTACCAGCAAAGGAATCCAGTACGGATGGATCGCCAATCCAGCAGAGGCGAGGGGAGAAGAATTCCTTCGAGGTGGAGGGAGGTCCGGAGGGTCGGCTAGCTCGGCGGAGGTTCGGTTTCGGCGGCGGCGGATTTGGGAATTCCGTGGGAGACTTGATGTCAGGAACGGGAGAGCCGGGAGGGGGGGAGGTACGAGGTTGAGGGGTCGGCGCTGGCGCTGCGGGTCCAATTGGCCACATGGGCGGCACGGCACGGTGCCACGGTTCATTAACCTGAGTTTCTGACTTTTAATTTATTTTTTACTATTTTTAAATTTTATTTTTTTAAATTTTTTATCTTTTAGTTTTTTGTTGGTTCTTTTTTGGTATTCATTTGTATTGTCTATGATGAGATAATTTGTTTTTTTCTATTTTTAAATTTAGTTATGCCAAATTTGTATTGTCCATCATTTGTATCACTTTTCAATTTGATTCCTATTTTTCTTTCTATTTAAAAATCAGACTTTATTGCACCATTAGGCTGATGGATGGGGTTGGGTCTACATGGACGGGGGACCCACATGTTTGTGGAACAATACATTAACTACGGTTTAATTAAAAATCTAATTAATCAACCTACTTAGGTCCATATGTCAGTGACACACCTTGACTAACTATTGTCATTAGTGCTAACTAGACTCTAATCATGCAGGGCCTACCTATCATACACCAAAAAATAGAGTAGTCTAGCTCATGTGAGATCGCCGATTGTGAGGAAAGCACGGTTGGGCATAGGGGAGCTTGAGAATGGAGCGAGGAGGCCACGACGACCCTTTTGGTGGTGGTGCCAAAGCTCAGAGCTCACCAGAGTTGTGTTAGCGGTGGAGTGAAGCAACGACGCCGACACTGGTGCAGTGGTGAACTCGAAGGAGGCAAGGATGAGCCAAAAGGAAGAGTACATGGGCTTCATTGGGCCATTGGGAAGACCTATGGTCACCTGTATAGGTGGAGGAACGGCGGTGAGCGGCGACGCTAGGCATGAAGATGACGGTGATGACAAAACGGCCATGAGGAGCAAAATCAAGCAGCACAAAAGAACCAGGAGCTCACCACGGACATGACAGTGAGGTTGGCGAAGGTGAAGGATGCATGTGGTGGTCACTGGTCAGACAATGGCCATCAATGATGACGGCGATGGGCTTCATGGCGGTGGAGCTCCTCGAAGGGGCACGACTGCAATGGAGCACAAGAACTTGTTTAGGAGGGAGTGGAGATGGTGAAAATGGTCTTGCCATGGTTGGAGCCTCATCAAAGAAGAACACAGTCAAAGATAGATAGTGAAAGCGTCAACGCCAGTGCTGCATAAAGTCTTAGTAGGGGTTCACCCTGAATCTTAAGTCAGTAGCAGTTTGGAAGTTGTGAATTTAAGGAGTAGGTTATCATCTTGGTGAGCCAGGCTAGAAGAAGACTCCTCAACCTTTGCAAATTCCTATTTCTCTCTTTCTATCCTTCCTTTCATCATGGTTTGTAGCTATCATCTCATCAAGATTCAGAAACTCTCCTCGTTCCTCGTGGATATGATATCAAGGAATGCTCTGGGTGAAAACTACAGCGGTCTCCATGAACATGCAGATCGTAAGGCCTTAGACTCACTAACAAATTTTTGGCACCGTTGCTGGGGAACAGTAGCAGTTCCCTTCTGAACATGGTTTTAGCTGATTTTTCTTTAGTTCCTCAACCAAGGACCTTAAAACCAAAACCCTATTCCAATTCTTGGCTATTGATGCTAAAACTTCAGAGCCACCCCTTCCTTCCATCAAAATTGACGCTGAATGTTACGAATTCATGTATGGGCTCATCTCACTAGTACAACAAAACCCTTTATTTGGGGAAGCCCACAAAAATACCTACAAATGTATGTGCAATTTTGCAAAAATCAAAGCCACTATTTAGATTCTTGAGATGTCTAGTGATGTGATGAAATGAAAACTTTTCATCTTTTCACTCACTGGGATGTGTTACGCTGAATCTTGAGGACAAGAGATTTTGTAGCCAGTACTACTCACCTAAGAGGGTCCAAAAGCTTCATTGACGGGTTTTCACTTTTGAACAATGGCTGAGCAAAACCCTAGGGCAGGCTTTGGGATTAATTTCGGATGTTTTGGATATCGAAATACCTAAGCATAGCCTCCTCTAAAATTTCTATCTGATCCTCCTGTCAGAGCACTCATATTACTTGAACATGACTGCTAAGGGATCTTTCAATGAAAACCCACCCAAGAAATATAGGGAAATTCTTAACAAAATTGCCTATTCTCAGACCATGTAGAGATGAATATGGAACCCTTCTATATTAAGGAAAATGTAGCCCAACATGACTCTCTAAAGACTCCTCCACAATTAGAAATGAAGCCTCTTCCACCAAGGCTTTGCTATGAGTTTCTAGGAGAAAATGAGATGTATCCAACTATAATTGTTGTAGCTACGGGCCAAACAATAGGAGAGAGGACTAGTAGAGTGAGTATAAGAAATGATCTATATCGCTCCCTTGTTAACCCAAGGAAGTATATATACATGGCCATAAGGCCTTATTACAATAACACACCTACCACAGGGTACTAGTCCAAGGGTAGGGTATACGTGTCTTTTACATATCTTTATTGGGCCTCTTGGCCCAACAGGCCAAATGGATGCTGGTGGGGCCCATCCCTACAACATAAGCCTCTCATGGTTAAGAGTTTCATCTTGAGCAGGTTGAAACCATATTGCCTAGGCCTTTTGTGTTTTAGAGCAGGTTGATGGACTTCAACATGTCTCCCCCTCGACCACAACGATGAGCATCACGCGTGGAGGCTTGTGGGTGTCACCCTTTGATTCAACATGCGGGATCTTGTAGAGGATTATTGCATGTTCATTGTGTCTCTACTGATGTATTCGTGGCATGTTCAATTTGGCCCCGCCCATGACGACGGCCTCTACCCTACCATTGCTAGATACCATGGTCAATTGACCCAAGTAAGCACTTCGCCCTAACCACCGCACTTACCTCGATTACGTAGGAGCTCATTATGATTCCATTTTGTATTCATGGCAGGACTCACCCTCGAGGACGCTGAGCATGCCATGGCCATTTTTCTGGGGCCATATATAGCAAAGGAGCACAACCTTCGGGAGTTAGTGACAGTGAACCTCGGCTAGGTGAACCGAGTGTGCAAAGCCCTTGGTATCCCTATGCCAAAGCGTGTCGTGCCTAGTAGTGGTTAGCCCCGCACCCGTGAGGGCAATGGGGGGCACCCCCTTCACGTTGAAGAGGTTGTTCTCCCCCTGTGTCACACACGCCGAAGTAGGGGAACCTCGGGGAATCGCAGCTCACTTGGCAATGGCTAAGGACAAAACTGACAAGTAGGGTGGCTCACACGTAATCCTAAGCTGAAGTCGAGCGTAGGTACTTCATGCAGGTCCCGTGCTTTTGATCGACCGTTTGGTCGTGCGTACGTACTTAAAAAGCACGCTTCGTCCCCCTATCTGATCGTGTCCCCCCATCTGACCACAATGTGGTTGGACAAACGTCTACTACCACGAGTTGGTCGGATGAGGTATGACGCTCGTGATGAGTGCCTACAACCACGAGGTGGTCAAACGAGTGTGTAGGATCACGAGGTGGTCAGGCAAAGTCATGAGCATAGAGTGGTGGCAGACATCTACGATCACGAGGTGGTCATAGGCAGTCATGACCACAAGATAGTTGGATGGGTGTCTACGACCACAGGGTGGTTGGATGAAGTCAGGACCACGAGGTAGTCGAATGAGCATCTACAACCATGAGGTAGTCAGACGGGCATCTATGACCACAAGATGGTTGGCCCAAGTCACGACGATAGGGTGGTCGGACGAAGTCACGACCACGAGGTAAACGAACGAGCATTTATGATCATGAGGTGGTTGGACGAACTCACGACCACAAGGTGGTCCGACGGCATCAATGACCACGAGGTGGTTAAAAGAGCTTCTTGAATAGCTTGCTCTATTGGTGGGACAAAGTCTCTGAAAAGTGCACTCCGTCCCCTACCCTTCGGACAGGCGTCGATGAAGTCGGTGGAAGGATGAAGTCCTTGAAAAGCGTGCTCTGTTCCCACCCTTCAGACAGGCATCGATAAAGTCAGTGGTGGGACAAAGTCTTTTAGAAAGCGCGCTCTATTCCTCACCCTTCAGACTGGCATCGACGAGGTTGACGGTGGGACAAAGTCTTTGAGAAGTGTGCTCCGTTCCGCACCCTTTGGACTAGTGTAGTTGAAGTTGGTGGAGGGACGAAGTCTTTTGGAAAGCACGCTTCGTCCCCCACCTTTCGGATGGGCATCGACGAGGTTGGTGGCGGGACAAAGTCTTTGAAAAGCATACTTCATCCCCCACCCTTCAAACTAGCATTGACGATGTCAGTGGCAGGACAAAGTCTTTTGGAAAGCGCGCTCCGTCCCCCACCCTTCAGATGGGCATCAACGAAGTCGGCGGCGGGACAAAGTCTCTAAAAAGCGCGCTTTGTCCCTCACCCATTAGACTGGTGTCAATGAAGTCAGCATTGAGACGTTGTAGTCGTTGAAAAGGTACGCTTCGTCCCCCATCCTTTGGAATCCTTGCAATCCTTGTAATCTTGTCTCTTTTTGCATGAGTTCTTATTCTTGCTTGTTGTGACTTGGTTCTTGTCTTGCCTCTCTTGTTCTTGCTACGATCCATGGTGTGTAGGAGTTACTAGAAGATCCTTGAGATCAATCTTTGCCTATTTAGATCACTATAACAGCCCAAAAATGCTTGTTACTTGAAAATGTGTGAAGTTTAAAATTTTTTGATTTGCATCTTATTTGCAATTGGATTTTTATTCATTATGCCTAAGGTTGCAAGAAATAGGAAATCAGGAAAAATTAAATTTAGTAGAAAGTAAGCAAATAACAATAATTTAAATTAAATAAAGATACAAATCTAAATAGATGATCCAAAAGCTAAGACATGAGAAATTTTAGTAGAAGCAACACTAAACCAAGCCAGTTGTAAATGTCAAGGACTTAAATGTAGGCAAATGGTGAACCCTAAATAAATCATGAGATCAGACCCCAAAGTAAAATATGAGCTTAAAAAGTCTTAAAACAAATAATGGGAATGTAAGCCTAGAAATAAACTAGGAGCAAAATGAAAACGAAAAAAAAATCAAAAGATTAAATATAGGAATCCTAAATATGAGTAAGCCTCATTGTGTTAAAAGAGATCATGAGTTTAAGTTCAACAAACCATAATTCAGATCCACTCTGCAAATCCAAATCGAGCAAAAACTTGAATGAAGGACCAATTCAAAGGTCATAGGATTCAAAAGGTTTTGCCAAAAGCCCCAAATTAGTGGTTAGGAAAAATCTATGAATTAAGGTAACCTAAGTGGTTCCAGTAGAGGCAATTCCAAAATATGGTTCAAGTTCAAAATCAATTTGAGCTTAATTTGAATTAGCAAATTAAATTGAAAACCCAAGTTTAAAATCTGCTGAAAATTCAAAATCAAATGTAAAGTAAATTGGGCTCAGCCCACTGGGCTCTGGCCCATCTTTCCTGGCCTGTTGGGCCCTTGGCTCGGCCCAAAGCTGGCCCAGCTACAGGTGCCCGAGCCAGAGCGCGCCCTGGCGCCCCTACACGCGAGCCGTGCGCACCCACGTCCCGCCAGACCACAGCGTCACACCCGCCACTGGCGCAACAGCCCGCGCACACCCCGGCCGTGCATCACCCACTCCTCGCCTCGCTCTCACCGCCATCCTCCATCCTCGTGGCCCTCTTCCCTCCCCTCTCCTCTGCCGCGTAGCCACGCTACGCCGCACCGTGCAGCCGCACACGTCGCGCCGCCCTATGCACCGTGCATGATCGTACCAAGCAGCATCCCTTTAACGACATGCCATGCACTATTCGCCATCACTCCTCGCCCCGTGCGGAGACGCATCCGCCTGCGATCCCACGCCTCGCAGTTTGACCACCATACGCCTCCCACGTCGCCCGGCCTCCGCATTGCCTATAAAGGCCCACGTGTGCTTCAACTGTTGTATATGAGAGGGGCATTTTGGGAATTTCCCAATTGAATTCATGCCACCGGATGGAATCTAGGGCGGGGCCCACCTGTCTGTTGCCTGCGCAAGAGATAAGGGGGAGGAGACAGAGTCTCCTCCCCGCGGTGCGTGCGGCGCTTGGGCCTCTCCCGTGGCGGTTGCGATTCCCCTCCTGAGATCCGGATTTTTGGCGAAGGGAGGCGGCGATGGAGGCGAGCGTTGGAGGCGCGGCTGTTGCGGGCTTCTCGGGCCCGACCGCTGGCGTCACCCCTCGCAGACCCCGCCTCTTCTTCTTCAAAAAGGCCGATGCTCTCTATGGTGGGGATTGATCTTCTTGCCCCGATATGGTTTTGCCTCTTGAGTCTTCTTCCTCCTCTCTGATCTCTGGTGGTGCTGAGGGTATTGGCTTCGGCCATTTCCGATTGAGGCTTGGTCTTGGTCTCTTGCACAAACCCTAATTTGGGTTGTGGGGACTTGGGACCTTGGAGTTCCATCCGAGAGAGGAGAAGGTGACGCCGGCTCCCTGCTGTGTGTGTGCGCGCTCGGCCAGTGCGCATATCGCGGTCTTGTGCGGCATCTCTGTGCCTCGACTTCACCTCTGGTTTTCGGCTGAGAAGTGAAGAGCGGCATTGTATCTCCATGAATCATCCACTCGCTTGCGGCAATGGTTGATAGATTTTCGGGACAGCGATTCATCGTGCCTTGCCGATTTAATTGATTTCTCCTGCGGCTCATTGTCTTACGGGCGGTTTAGAGTCTTGTCCGTGTTGTGAGTATATTTGTCTCTTTGCAATTTACAGCGATTACTCTTGATCTGTAATTTTGGCAAATTATCGTGGGCTCTTTGTGATTGAATGTGGGCACTTATGCTCTGTGATGATAATATCGTAGACTGAACATAATCGATTAACCGAGATAGATTTGAGCTCATCTGGGTAGTATACTTTAATTCATTAATTGCTCATATTTGGTGAGGAGATCGGTTTTCATGCAATTGAAATTTATCATTATGCAATAAAACTCTTGTCTAGCCTTGTGTAGAACAGATCCCTTTTGTTCTGTTGATCTGTGATTGCTGCCAGTTACATTAGTGGTTGACTAGATACTGCATGATATTTCATTTGCTTGTGAACTAATAAGCCGAAACCTGCTAGCTTATTGCTTACTGTTTATGCTTAGTTTGTAACAGTAGAAATCTATTCTTTGTGAGCTCAAATCTCTAGTTGTCAGATTATTGATGATGAGTAACGATATTTGCATGAGAAGGCCAAAATCTCTGATTTTGCGCAACTCTGTTCTGAGAGCAATAATGAAACAATTAATTTGTTTTATGCTAGATTTAGTTGTTTCATTGTACTTAGGACTGTTATGCACATTGCTATTTTCAGCATTGATGATGTTATATTCTTTGAATATATATGTGGAGTTGAATGACATGTTAGAATTCCATATTTTTATGAAATTAATGTCATTCTTCTTATGCTGGAAATATATTGTTTATATTATGTTGGCTGGAATTAAATATTCAAATATGCTTATACCGCAATATTTACAACATCAACTGTGTTCACCTCACTCCACTATCCATCCCTCTCTACGGAATTGCCCACTCGAACCTGGTAGCTCGCCGGAGCAGTACTCCTCTTCCCCAACTCCGCCATCACCGCCATTGGCCGTCTCGGTGTTTCACTGGTGGATTCCTCCCAGCCAACTAGCCAAGGCTTCCTCAGCACGCCCTCAGCCCTATCGAAATGATTCCCTACGAATTAGTCTACGGGAAGACTTGCCACCTCCATGTAGAATTGGAGCCCAAAGGCCATTGGGCTATCAAAATTATGAATCTACACCTACAAGACGTTGGAACAAAAAGGAAAATACAAACTATAGCGAGCTTGAAGGTCTACCACAGTGCAAAACTATATAAAGAGCGAACAAAAAGGTGGCATGACAAGTGCATCCAAAATAAAGATTTTTCATGCAGGAGATAAAGTCCTTTTGTTTAACTCTAGGGTTGAATTATTTGGACACGGCAAGTTCTGAAACAGGCGAGGGAATCTGGAACGGAGGACTCGTAATATCTCTATAGATCTGGCAAAAGCGAAATGGGAAGGACCGTTCATTAGGTCATTCTCAGTGGAGAGTTTCATGGCGTAGTTTCCAAGACTACCACATCATGTAAAATAAAATAAAACATGGATGAAACATCCATCCTCAATGCATAGTTTCATTCTATTGTTTTATAGACATTTAATTTCATGACTCATATAGAGTTGGTAATCATGCCAAGAGAGTTTCATCTAGATGAAACTCACTTCTTTTCTCTCTTCTTAAAAATGTTGCCATATCATCAAAAATACCTATGTGGCATCCTATTAAATGCAGATGAAACTCTCACTGAGACTAGCCTTATGGACGAAGCAAAACCCTACGGCGCAATTTGGATTAGGGATGAGGACGGAACCCGGCTCCTAGTGAACGGCCATCGGTTAAAAATCTTTCTTGAACCTAAAAGGCCTGATGTTGGGGAATTCAACATCATTGAAATTTGTGAACCTGATTAAATCATATCCCTCGATCAAGCTAGTGGCCATAAACGAGCGCTTGCGGGAGGCAACCCATGCTCTTTCCTTTCCTTTTCCCTTCCTAGTAAAGTAAATGATTTGTCCTCTACACCGCACCCTTTCTTTGGCATTATTTTTTCCGCTTGGTCCGACCAGTGGCCACACCGGGTGGCCATGACCAATTGGGCCAGCCGGTGCTCCACCGCCTTGCCGAGCGCCTCTTTCAAACATGCAAATTTGAAGAAGAGGAGTTGGATCTCATTTTACCAGTCAGCTTTATCTGATCGCACCTTGTGCACCCTGCTGTTCATTCTCTCCACCACACTAGAGCCACACTGGCTTGGCCTAGTACTCAGCACTGGCCGTCCAAGCCATCTATATTTTCAATGGCCATTGTCAGCAAGGGCAATCGGCGTACGGCAAACCTGACCAAGGAGAAAGCGCCAGCGCAGTGAATAGCCAGACCACCACCAGTCCTTCGTGCAACTGTGCACCAGCCAGCCACTTGAGCACACCGGCTAGACCAGTCTGTACACCGGCCAGCCTCGCCGCCGCACCCACTGGGCCTTGCTGACAATGGCGTGGCGCCAGTGAAGAAGCCCTGGTTGGAAAGCCCTGGGGGGTACGGGCAAAATTGGCTCCTAAGCCACAACGAGGGAAACAGTTGAAGTACCGACGTGGCAAAATGGTTATGCCCGTGTTATTTGAGGTGTCGAGTCCAGCACCTAAGGTGCGTCGGCACCTTCCTCCCTCTCCTAGCAAGGAGAGTATAGATGAGGCTGATTCGCCGTGGGTTCGTCATGTGGCGGTTCTAGGATGTAAGAATGAGGCTTTGGAGGAAGAGCTTGCCGAAGCAAAAATGGACATTTCGAGCTTCATGACAAATTAGAAACGCTTCGGAAAGCCTTCACCTACAAATTTAAGAGATTGGCTAAGGCTACGGGACACCTCGATCTTTTCAAGGCTTAGTTTCTTTCCCCTTTTTATTTAGTTTTCACATGCAATTTATTGTTTCATTTATGCTCCATGTAATGCTGTGTGTTTAATAAAATAAAATTATATTCCCTTGTTGTCTCCTTTACTTCCAATTGATTGTTCTCATCAGGTTGTTTTTAAATAATTTACAAGTGGTACAAAGCCTGGTTTGCTCTTTTATAGATCTTAATCAATCTTGAGCATGGTGAGTAGAATGAGGACTTGTGAGCGGTTCTTTGATTTCTGCCGGGATTCCTTTGCCAATGATGTCCACTATGATGAGAGACTTGAGCTCAATTTGAAAGCCAAGGCATTGCAGAAAAATTCTTTTACAAAGCTTATAGCGGATTCTTTTATTTCAATTATCCTAGTTTTAGGGATAAGAAGGTTTTGGACTCTTAAGGAAGAGAAGGGAAGCTATAGACATTGTGGAGTAGCGATCGAGGATGATCATGATGTGACAACCGAGAACGAACATCTACTTGAGATAGGTAAGTTCAGCAAGGAGAAAATTATTGAGAGCTCTTTGTCCCTATCAATTAAAATGCATAAGCTTGAGGAGAAAGTAGAAAAGCTAAAAAGGGAAAATATAAATTTGTCTTATGAAATTGCTAGGGAACTTATGTAATATGAATAAATCTCCTGCATGTTTAAAATCTAAAAATGAATCTTTCAACTTGAAGGTTGCTATACCATGTAATTCTTGTATTGTTTTACTTCATAAGATTGATAGTGCTAAGGTAGAAATTGGTAATCTTAGGTCATTAGCTAGCAATGAATGTGATTGTTGCTGAAACATACATGCTTTTTGTTTCTATTTAGCCTTCTTAACATGGCTTAACTCATACGTAGATACCTTTAGTTGAGTTTGTCAATTTTGAAGCCTTACTTAGCTTGAAACTAATTAAATATTTTAAATTGTGCTATCTTGCATAGATTGATCATATATTCCTTACCATGATCTACATAGCTTTGTATGTATTTTATGGTTTCACGTGGTATTTTTTTCCTTTAACCTCACTTTGGACAATTTTCAAATCTCTTTTAGGTTGGGCATTTTCATTCATACATACATGCTCCTTTTTACTCCCTTGTTGTTTACGAGTATTTTTCATGCATCATTTGAGGGAGAATTGCAGTGAGCTTGCATAGCCCTTTTGCCCTTGATGACTATTTTGCCAAAAGGGGGAGAATGATCAAGGCAAAAATTTGGTATTAGTCTAAATAGGATGAATTTACTGAGAATGAACTTAAAAAGAAGAGAATGCTTAAAAAGGTTAAAAAGGGAAAAATAAGTTGTGAGGTTGCACTAGAGCAAGTTGAGCTTTTATGTGAGAAAAATGCATTTTGGGTCATTCATAATCTTTTGTTGTCAAGTGGTATTGTATTTGTGTTTATTTGCTTTTTTGTGTGTTATCTTGCTATGACAATGATCATGATAAATAATTGTTCTTTTATTTGGACCATGAGCAAGATTATGCTATGTAATTGATCGTGCAAAAATAGCACACCCGCAAATGCACGGGTTGCCACTGAAATAGCGGTGAGTGTCGTGTTCTCCACAGGGACTAGACTGAGGCTACCGATGCTCAGCTAAAGCTAGGTCAATCGAAATGGGGGAGAAAACTAAACTAGTAAACGAACTCTAACTTGCTCAGACGAAACGATGAACGAACTAACAAACGCATGAACAAAAGACGAACGACCGTAAGAATGGACGTCGTACGACTGAACGAACAACACGACGAGAGACTAAACGAACGACGCACAAACGACACTAACGACAACACGAACGAACACAACTACCGACCGACTACCTAACTAACTACCGACTGCGAGAAAGAAAGAGGGAGAAAGTCGAGAAGCGCTGGGGGAGTCGAGAGAGAACGAGAGAGATGACGGTCGATGGCTAACTAGATGACGACGGCAGGACAAACAAATAACTACGACGATCACACGCACGACTTAACTATCGAACGACCGCTGAGAGAAGCAAAGAGGGAGGTCGAGAAGCACAAGGAAGAATTGAGAAGCACTAGGTGGGTCGAGACAGCAAGGGGAAGGGAAACGGTCGCGAGGTAGCTAAATTGCGCTAGACAAGCACTGAAACTAACAATGATCACAAAAAAACACAAAGACACTAACCTTGCAGCACAAAGATACTAATCAATCTAACACATGTAACCACAAAGCAAGCAACAATGAGGCTAACACTATATTCAATGCCCATACAAATCACAGTGATCAATACTACAATTGCTAAACAACTTCCAACAGCATTAACAGATTACATAAACATCACAAAACATTGCACAGATCACATATCACCATCACAGATCACAAATTAACATTGACAGTTCACAAGTTAACATTCACAGTGCAATAGAAATTAACAATCACAAATAGTACTTTAGTATAACAGTAATTGAAAACAGTAAGTAGAGAAAGGAAGAAGGATTGGAGCATGAACCGAGGAGTAGAGCAGAGGAAGCAGAGCAGAAGAGGTCGTCGGTGAAGTGGAGCCGAGGAGGAAGGGGTCGGTGCAGATTAGGCCGTCGATGAAGTCCAGGTCGGTGAAGGGGAAGCAGAGCGGCCGGCGGAAGAGTTGCTGGTGGAGTCGAGGGCGTTGAGGTGGTCGCCGGCGTTGAAGTGGAAAGCGGCGCCGAGGACCGTCGGGATGGAGGTGCGGTAGGGAGGCGGCGGAGAAGGAGCAGTCAAGGATGAACGGTAGGATGAAGAGGCGGCGTTGGCGTGGTGGAGAAGTGAGGCGGCTCGCCAGAGGGGGAGCAAGGCGGCGGCGCCGAGGTGAGCGATGGAGGATTGGAGAGAGAGGCGAAGCACAAGGGGATCCAAGGAAGAAAAGCAGTGGGGTGGAAGAAGATCTGGTGGAGGGAGGTGAGGAGTAGTAGAGGCGGCGGTGCCGATTTGGTGTGGTTTGCGGCGCACGGATGGAGAGAGGTGGCGGCCGAGAGCTGTGGCGGTGGAGAAGCGAGGGAAGGGGGCGGAAGGGAGTGGAGAAGGAGGTGACGCACGGGTGGCGGTGGATCGGGATGTGGTGGCGCGGTGGCGAGCCGAAGGTGCTGCGGCGGTGGTGAGATGGCGCAGTGAGGAGCGACGGAGGCGTACCGGCGAGCTGCGGCCCGGCGCTTGCCGGCGGCCGGACGTGGAGGAGAAGGGAGGAGGAGCAAAGGGGGGCGAGGGGGAAGAAGCCGGGCTCAGCTTTCTCACAGGCGGCGGCTGATGTTTTGAGGAGATTGGGGTTTTGTAATTTTGTAGTTTGGTCCTCATAGTACCTAGGGTTTACACATAGGTCCTTCTCCCTTTTAATTTATTCTGATTTAGACCTCAAGAACTCCGTTTTCTTCGCGGATAGATCCTACGTGTCCGAGACGACACGTACATCTGTATGGGGCAGTCCCAGAATGCCGAATTTGTCGTTTATGCGCCTAGATCGCGCCGGCCTGCGGAAAAAGCACAAAAAATGTAAAATGATCCAAATTGAGCAATTAATTATAGAAAAACGTGTAAATGATGATAAAAGGTCCCAAAATGCGAAAAATAATGGGGTAAAATGATGGGTAAATGTATGTAAAAATGACGCATGTCAGTAATGCATTTTAGGTATGGATAGAGTTTTTATTGAAAACTTGCTCTTTCTACTTTTAGCATCATTTCTACACCTCGCTGCTGTGGTCATGTTCTTTCTTTCTCTTAAATCTAAAACACTAGTGGCTCTTGCATCTTGTGTGCTTTAAATTTCCAAAAACTCGAACTCAAATTCTTGCCTTTAGGGTGTTTGTCAAATTACTCATCAAGGGGGAGATTGAAGGACAATGTGGTGGTAACTCCATGTAAGTGATGAATACTTGACGTTGATCATGTCTTGCTTTCATTGCTTGAGTTTGATTTTCGTGAATTTGAATTTTGGCATGCGCCTTTCTAGAATTCCGGTCAGACTGGCATAGCTAGGCAGTCTAACCACTAGGAGCGTGCGGTTAGACCGGCCTCTGGTGGCTATCTGACCGATGGTGGTCTGACTGGTGTGTGAGCCACGATTAGACCAACCCTATTGAATCGAGTTGTTGTTTAGTCACGACGTGAGCCTGTGCAAGTGTTAGCCATGGGGAGTCCATGCATATGTGAGTCATATCGTGTGTCCATGCATATGGTTTACTAATGGAGAGTCAAGTGGATGTCGTTTATGCTCGGATCAATTGCTTTGTTCTTTGATGTGCAGGTGCTTTGGCCAATAGCAAGATCGAAGCTACGGAAGGGATCCTGAGGCCATGGTGTATCGCGTAAGTTTGGGTGGAGCATCATCTCAAGTTAGGAAGCACAAGAGAAACACGAGGATCATGAAGAGACAATGCTTGTATGTGATGTGCCAATTGAACTTGTGCATTTCAAATGGTGACATTCCTTGGAGCAGGCGTACCATCTTGATGATAAGGTGTTTGGCATCACGGACTGTGAAGTGATGTTGGTATACCATAGGACTTAGGCGTTTCAAGTGGTGGTGGCCTCGGCACTAGCATACAATCTTGGCACCATCGTCAAGACTAGCGGGTGGCAATTTGGTGGACTAAAGTGGTTTAGGTTATGTCTTTATGTTTGGAATGTCTTATCAGACTTGTGGAGCATTTGGAAGTCACAATTTTAAAAAATATGCAAGTGTGTGTGGATGTAAAACCCATTTGTGTGTGGGTCACTAGGTTTTTCCATATTTAAGTGGTGTAATCTTCTAAGGAGTGGTTGGTTGGTGTGAGGTGATAGCCTCCACTATATAAGTCTTGTGTTGAGTTAAGTCTTTGGAGAGGAGAGACTTGAGAGAGATTAAGGTTAGGGTTTCCTTGTGTTGGAGCCTTTTGTGTGTGTGTGTGTTCTAGGCTTAGAACTCTGCTATCCTGAGGGGTTGGCTATAAAACATTCCTCTCCATCCAAGTGCAATGAACATCTAAACTTTGCCCAAGTGAATTGTGCCATGAATTCCTTCATGTGCTTTTAATTTTCTTGGCTTTCTTATTTAGATTTCTCTTCTCTCGAGCTTTTCTGGTGCCAAGGACATATAAGAGGTGAACATGTTTCCTGAAGATAAGATCTCATCCATTTAAACATGATCTAGAGGAAGTTCTTGAGTTTACTCGGTTTTTCTCAAGAGAGGTGATTTTTGGATTTTGCTCTTGTGTGTATTTTGGGATGAACGCTTCCTGTAACGTGTAAGAACCCATCTCAAGTCACCTAGACCATCTAAGACTCACAAGTATGAATAGATCAAAGTTTCCCCCTTTTGATCGGTTTTGGTGCACCCTTTTTTGAATGGAAAAAGATCAGAAATTTAACAATGATTTTCTTAATCATTGATTGGAATAGGTTTCTAGCATCCTAGAGGAGGTGCATGAAAAATTTCAAGTCATTGGATGAACCGATCAAAAGTTACATAGATTTTCATATTTGAAATAGCGCTGAAATACTATTCATCTTGAAATTACTGTAGCAGTGGTCTGACCGGTACTGTAGCAGTGTTCTAACCGGGGTTACTGTAGCTTTGCCTAATTTTACTGTTCGTAGCGGTTAGACTGCTAGAACAGAGGTCAGACTGCCTAAAGAGAGGTCAAATCGCCTCCTTCATGAAGGTTAGACCGTCTGGATTTGTCAAAGGGCATTTTGCTTAGATTTGATCGAATCTTTGCCTTCTGATTATTTGTCTCTGATCTTCATAGCTTCCATGGCTACTACAGTAAAGAGTTTTGCTTCCGCACAAAGGAAAAGATTTTGAAAAACCTTGAAATTAATTTGGGCTCCAATTTACTCCTCTCTAGTCGTCATACTCGATCCTACAGAAAAATTATTTTCATGTATCGATTTGTATAACTTAACTTTTGACCAGAAAATAGAGGAGCAGCTTGGCTGATCATTACGTAAACCCTTGCTATTGATTTAATCTGAGGGAATAAAATGCAATAATTAAGAAACGGTCATTTTGAGTTCTGAGAACCAATCAAACTAAAAACCTCATAGTGCAAATTTCACTCTCAGAAATTTTTGTCTCCCACATTATTCTACCACCTCGGCCATAATATTCCAAAAATGAGCAAACCCTTTTATTTTCCCCATTCGTTAATCCTGGTGAGTTGGGACAAGTTTGACATCCATTTTGGGAACTGTGCTCTAAAGCTGGCCATTTCCTTTTGCATACCTCTCTTGATTGCTAGCCTACTGTATCCAGTAATGTTGAAGTCACATTGGCATCGCGCATACTCCGCTGCATATTGTGCCTTGAAAACCCAAAAATGTCTACATCTGTGTCCACAAACCTACCAGATTCGGGCTTACCATGATAACCATTTGTGAGATGATGCGTGATTTATCAATTTAAAAGATTTTTTCTCTAACTTCCTAGAGAAGGAAATACAATTATTTATTTTTGCTAAATAGAGAGGGAAAAGCAAGAAAGAAAAAGAAAGAAAGAAATAGGGATATTGGATTTCTCAAAAATCTCTTTTTCACTCCAAAGTAAAAAATCATAGACGTGCTTCTCTCACCAATATTTTTACTGGCTTAAAACCGCTATCTATCCTTCTTGTGCAAATTCTGATAATAAGTACTTCGTCTGTGCCCTGGGATCCTTTGCTTCACGAGTCTTTCTTATTTCCTTTCGCATGAGTCCATTTCTCTCCCTAACATGATCATTAAGTTTCCAATGGCCAAAATAAGGAGTATCAAGAAGTACGGTTTTGGATTATCTCTTGCACGACAACAGTCATTTGTTTTCTTGACCACACCTAGCTCCATATAACAACCATACAATTCAGTAGAAAGGTTTGGTCACAAGCCTGGTAAGGATTTATACTCTTTTGAACGATAAAAGAGAGTGAGCCATCTTTTTCAAGAGGAGTGCCTAGCTATTTGCCTTGAAGACATTTTTCTTGCTGCCTGCTATCAAAAGCTCTGAGCGACAAACCACAACGGAGGTATGTAATGAAGGAAGACACGAACGCTACACTAGCGCAGAATAAAATTTTCTACTGCATAAACCAGGAAGCCATGCAAGTAAGAGATCATAGATCGTTACCACTAGATGCGCAGTGCAGCGGAAGTATCGTTGATGCAGCCGATTCAACGAAGCGCGCGTCGATGCAACAGTAGTAGTCGAACGTTCTCCGTCCAACCGTCTCCTCCTCGTGATCGTCCCGCTTATCGCCGCAGTCACAGCAGCGCCTCTACCGAAGTCCACACGTCCAAGGATGGAGCACCGTGCGTCGGTGTGCTAGCACTAGCGCGCACGGCAGGGGATACGAGAGGTGGCGGCTAGGGTTTCGACGGGTATGTTTTCCAGGTACTTTCCTCAGCCCCGCACCTCTCCTTATATAGCCTCCAATCAGATCCATATCTGATACGAATAGATCAAATCCTGCTTGGAAACTATCATTCGACCTCTTATTGTTTCAGCCCATTAAGTGTGTGACCCTGTAGGTTCATGTGTATTTGGCCATGGGCCGAAAACGCCTTTCCGGTCCATAAGTCAGTAGCGGTCCCTAGCAGGACATAATGACTCCCAAACACACACAAAAACATATCATGTATCGATCTCTTTGCCTCACGATACCAGATCGAACTCAAGGCGAGAAACGTGTCATCCTATGATAGCTCGATCCTTCACTTGAACCTGTAGTGGATTACTCAGTTGTGATTGACTACTCAATCACATTTGGCATGGCCATGCACTTTCTTAATCCAACCACATCGAGGGGCCCAGAGATATCTCTCCTGTTATATAGGAGGGGTAAATTCCATCTTGATCGCTCATATTCCTCCGCATGTTTCATAGTAAACCCGAAAGTTACTTTTATTACCACCCAGTTACGGAGTAGTGTTTGGTAACCCCTAAGCAAACCATTACACATGTAGGAAACAATGACGATCTCAGGTCTAAAGATCCTACATACACCATGTATGAGACCAACTGATGACACTTAAGAATATAACAATTCTCGCAGTGTCTCATGATGGGTCAATCCAACATCATGTTCTCTAACATGTGTTCACATTATTGATTTGATATCTCATATCCATGATCCGTGAAACATGATCATCAATCAATACATATGCTAATCTATAAATCATAAGTGTCCCACATAATGATATAAGATCAGGGATAATTTAGAATAATATCAAAACATGAATAAAGAGCTTCACGAACAAGTCACATACTTGTTGATCAATATGAAAGATATTTATTCAAGGGACAGAATAACAATTTATTCAAGCATTTATGAACATAGAAGTGATACAATCATCTCCATGATTGCCTCTAGGGCATATCACTTACATGTAAACTGGTTGGTTCACCTTGTTTTCCAACTCTACAAACACCTCGAATAATCAGAATTAAACAAGTCTCACAGGTTTTCAATCTTGGGTGAATGAGCACTCAAGCCAGGTTATTCCACTATTTTTCCACGTGGAAAATATTCTGTTGTACAGTGGACATTTTGAAGCAAGGACTGACCCGCCTTGCTTTAATTTTGCTAAGGACAAGCAAACATTTAAGCATAGGGTATTGTGTTGAGGCGATTTTACCCATTTTCTGCCCCCAAAAATCCAGTAGAAGGTTAAAGCATATAGACTCCTAAAAATAGTTTTGGTAACTAATAACGATCATGCTTAAGGGACTAATATGGTTGTTAAGATGATTCAAAGGTTTATTCTCAGATTTAAAAGATATCATGGAAAAGACAATGGAAAAACATGCAAAGATGACTACAGATTGACATTGCTCAAGGCAAGGCTCAAGGTAAAAGTATAAAATAGCTTAAAGACCCCTTTTGTAGATTTTACCGGTCTTAGTATACATTGAATTAAGACTGGGTTAATTAGCTAAATGTCATACTATTAAGATGGTCATGGCTAGTACCTTGACGGTAATCTTATTCAACATGAATCAATCTTAGTATATGCATGCATTTGAAATAATTTGTTAAACTCTTTGCACAATTTGTTTTGCAAATCGGTGACCGCCATTGACACCATGGTAGTACCACTGCATCGGTACTATGGGTCCTACATGCTGGTACATTTTTCTAGAGATGTGCTGATTTGGAGTTTTTATAAGACGATACTCCTATTGTTCTTTCCTAGTAGCACCACTGTAGTGTGACTGCATTTTTGTTAGCGGTAGCTATTTCTAGAGAGGTACATTTTTAGGAGATTTTCTCTCCTCTAGAAAACTGTACTACCACAACATAAGTGCAGTACTACTGCTGAATCGATATGACTGGGACATGTGAGTGAGGCATGACTAATTTTTATATTAACGGCTAGTTTTGGTGCTATTAATGAATGGTAAGTAGCTATTGAACACCGAGTGCGATAATACTGGTCACTCCATGACGGTATTACCGATCAACCTAATTTTTTAGGGATTTCATCCCCAATGGTCACTCTGGTTGGTGAAGGCTATAAATACCACTCCATCTATAGCAATGGCATTCTCTTGGACCCCAATTAAATGCTCTCGGACCTCTCTTCAACTTGAGTCCATTTGTTTTACCATTTGAGGTTGTTGGGAGCATTCAAGTGTATTGCATCATTTGGTTGATCTTTATGGCATTCAAAGACCTTCAAGCTAGTGTTATTGACTTATTACTCTTGGTGGTTGCCGTCACCTAGACGACTTGGAGGAGTTGCGTCCAATGATCTCTTCAAGAATGATGTAAAGAGGCCCAGCGAAGTTGTAAATATTGGAGCTTACCTCTTGGAGCGGGAAAGAGCCACCTCTAGTGGATTGAGGAAATGCTCACTTACGCACGGAGCTGACTTGATTCGTTCAAGCTCCCTCAATGTGGATTAGGAAAGACAGGCAAGTCTTCGAGACCATGGAAAGAAGTTGCTTGTGTTTTCATGTGGTTTATTCTCTTGCTCTTTACTTTGTGCATTTATATTTCTAGGGATTAATGCTTATTGGTCTATCTAGAGTTATATCTTGCTTAGATTTAGCTTGTTGGTGCACTTTAGTGAGACTTAGATTATTTAGACCTTAAATTGTGCTAAAATGAATTTTAGTTCATACTTGCTAAAAAACCCTGGTTTTAGCTAAAAGATTTGAAAAATCTCCTATTCACCCCCTTCTAGTCGGTAATCCTTGATTCTACAAAAGTAAGGTAAAATTAGGGTTTAATCTAAGTTTACACCTAATTATGTTATTATTTCCATATATTTTGTGTGTCAACACTTTTTGTAGGAAAATCATAAAAAGAAGTATAAAAATATAGAAAAAGCCAAAAACTCACTAGTGGCCCACCAACTGGGCAGCATGGCATCGGCCCAGAAGTTCCATTAGCTGGCGAAACCTATAGGTCGCCTGGCCTAGACAACCCACTGGCATGCCATGCCCACAAGTCAGCTAGCCCAACAATTCTACTACCTTCGCTGAGTCAAGCTGAGACTTGGCAGCCCGGACAAGTCAATCCACACCGGGCGGTGCACGTGCAACTTCAGTCCATCTCGGCGCTCCACCTAGCTGGTCGGCCCATCCAATTCACATCGGCTAGCCATGTCCCCCTTTAACCCCTTTTCACTGAGTTGGGTACCAACTTGGAGAAGCAACTCTTGTGCATGGGCACCGGTTGGCTGGCCGGCCAAACCGACCTAAGTCAGGTGGCCAAGCCTGTATTGGGGGCATGGTCTCCATTCAATACATGCCGAAAGAGAGAGCCCTTCTTCCATTTTTTTTCCAGTTCGTGTACATATTTTTAGTCAATTTTAGCAATGGAGACTTGAACGGCGTTCCTCGCAGTCGCTATGGCATAAGTCCAAAGTCTTCTTCTAGTCCGGTAGCCCTAGTGTGAATCTACTATTTATTTTTTAGCTATCGAATGCTATTTATTTTTGCTAATATCCTTGTCTTGCTTATCGAATGTTATTTATTTACTGCCTTGGATTATTAGTGAACTTTATAGTAATGCTAGGGGATGGACAGTGACAGCATGAACATTAGTAGGGTTTCACACCGAATCTTAAGTCGATTGTAGTTTGGCAGCTATGAATTTAATAAGTAGACAATCATCTTGGTGAGCCAGGCTAGAAGAAGATTTGTCAACCTTTGCCAATTCCCATTTCTCTCTTTCCATCCTTCCTTTCATCGTAGTTTGCAGCTATTATCTGTTATGATTTGGAAACTCTCCTCGTTCCACGTGGATATGATACCCTAGAATGCTCTTGGTGAAAAATACAATGACTTCCGTGCACTTGCGGATTGTAAGCCCTTACACTCACCAGCAAGTGGGTGAACCCAAACCCTAACACCTAACTCCATTGGTCACCACATTTGCCACTGCTTGCCGTCTCTAATTTGAAGTGTTAGAGTTAATTAATGTTAATGTTTGCTCAATAACAATAGTATGTCCCTATTATGTCATTTCCAGGTAGCCATACATTTTATTTTAGAATGAAAATATTATTTGTAAATACAAAATGCTAGATCATGCTTGGTCGCCTCAATCATGTTGGACAGTTGAAGATTCATATTGCAATTAAAATGGAGCGAATTCCAGCGAAGTACTCCCTCCATTGATTAATGCAACACATGTTGTGACTTTACGCAAATACTAAACGTATTATGAAATGACCTATGCACTCTTTGGTAATTGTTTCTGGAAGGATATATAAGAGATTACCTTGTGTCTAACAGAGTGAAAATAAATAGGGGCATGGTGAGAAAGATTCATAAATTTACATGCAAGCCTTACGTTCGTCTACAAAGTTTCAAAAATCATATGGCTTAGGGCATATATAACAATCTGATTCTTAAGGTTGTCCATATGGCTTCTATCTCATCTAAAGACAGTATTAGATATAACCTCTCAAATAGTAAATTATTTCTCTAACTATTTTATACTATTTTCACCACAACTTCTTATCTTGTACCATCTCACTATTTTTGTTGGTTTGCGGGTTCAACTTGTCTCTTGCATAAGAGACATGTGGCACATATCTCTCCTCACCTCCTCTCTCCTGTATATATGATTATACTCATTTAATATAGCTAAGAGACAGCTAAGATGACACTATTAGAGATGCCCTTAGGCCTTATTCAATTTAGTTGAGGTCGTTGATTTTTGGTTTTTGACTAAAATAGCACTATAATGGCTGCAAGGTGCCATAGCTGAAAGTAGGAGCGTTCAATTAGGCTTTTGGTTGAGATGATTTGGAAAAGGCAAAAAATGGTGGAAATTGAAAAGATTAAATGCACATGAATTAAATTGAATATTAATAACAAAATAGGACTATGAGAACCGTACGATTCCCATCATGTGGTGTTACTGTTCCTATAACCTATTTCACTGTAGCTTTTGAATAATCGGCCTATCTAAAATGTTAATAGGCCCGTAGTTTTGAGGTTATGACCCGTTAATGGCCCAACTCAAAAAAAATGGCTGATTCATGTGCAGAAACAAGAGAAAAGGTGAAACATGAGAGAGGTTCACCACGCTGCTCGCTGGTGATACTGAAGAGCCCAACTAAATTGTGAGCCCAAAATTTGGCCTAAAAAGACGTACATGATACACAAAGTCAAAAATGTGCTACACAGAAGTAGAAGGCAACAACAATTAAACACACCCCAATTATCACAGTACTAACTAATAAGACATTAGAAGGCAACAACACTAAGGAACCTCGGCAGCTCCCATACACCAAACTCGTAACAAAATACTGAATTGCCATGCTTCAACTTTGTGTACCATACAATTCTTTTCATAATAATGTGCAGCAATATTTTCACTGGCAAGTGGGGTATGATCAGGGTTATCAAAATCGGTTTTGAATTTTTTACTAGGGGGTCGGGTAGGACTAGTATCACTGATTTTCTAAAATTTTTGGTAATTTTTGGTCCAAAAATTTCAAATAAAAATCGGTGAAAATATGTCTAAATCGATGTAAATCGGATGAACTCAGAGTAAAAAGAAATATTTGAGACTGATTTGTACTCTAATCAAGGGTACCTTGTAGGACCGATTTTCATCGATTTTTGACCGATTTTCATATCCTGGGTACGATAATCGAAGCTTTTCTTGTTTTTTCACCCAATAATGCATTCAATCTGTATGTCAGGATAAAACTTAAAATGCCTTTCTTGTTGCTAACCCATAGCTAGGTTGGTGTAGCTTGAACTTCTCTTGGGTTGAAACTAGCACTACTACAAAAGAGGCTATACTGGACGTTTACATCACAGACGGTTCTTAGGAACCATCTATGCTGTAATTATCATAGATGGTTATACGAATAACCGTCTATGATATTTTCATAGATAGTTCTAGTTACGAACCGCCCGTGATAATGCAAGACATCACAATCAGTTCTCACTAATACCTGTCTATGATAATTCACAGACGGTTATTGATAAAAGCCATCTGTGATAATGGTATACATTACAGACGGTTATTTATTTAAACCATCTCTGATACTTTATAGACGGTTTGTATTAAAATCCGTCTGTGATATGTTTCCCGTCTCACAATCCCCTAAAATTTTATAATCTCCCGCTTGAATCCGAGTCGGATTTTGTTCCAAGACACTTTTAGTAAAACGAGCATAATTTTTGCATATGGTGTTCGTTTTCGACGTTCTTGTACTCGTTAGAAAGCTAATGACAATCCTGATCCAAACAAATGACATGCTTGTACTAGTCGCCCTCTAAGACCCTTAAAATCGGCCATCTTTGGCTCAAAATTTACGTCGCAAGTTTTTGGTTTCTATATTTGCTCTTTTTCTTGGTCTTCCCTTCGGAATTTGGTTTTTGCATCAACTGCAAAGTTGTAGATCTCGTTGAAACCTTTCAAACGAACATTATAAGCCATACAGAACTTTGCTATTTTATCTTTGAGATTAGCTATTTACATTGCACTGATATATTGTCTTTGTGATATGTCGTTTGGCTATTATCATTGACGGTTTTTAATAAGAATCGTCTGGGATATCTTTCGTTATCATAGATAGTTTTTATTATGAATCATCTATGATGTCTCTATCATAGACGGTTTATAATTTGAACTGTCTGTGATGCCCTGCCACGACACTGATTCGTGGCATATCTCCCAGAATCCCGATCTCACCCATTCATTCTCTCCACATTGAATGGCAAACATCAGTCTCCTCTCCACTTATTAACCCCTCTCTCCCTACTCGAAGAACCAACACTACCAGTACTACTCCAACTCGTTTGTGCACAGCAAGGGTGAGAAGGGGTTCGGCAAGAGTAGCTAAAATTTCGCTTGAAGCAAGATGGAAATGAAGAAGGTAATAGCAAATTTGCACTATTCCAAGTTGCTAGAATAGAAGTTATTAATTTTGGCATAGAAGCTAAAAATGGTGTTCGTTGCCTTTTTGTTTCTGCTAAATGAAAATTTTTCTACACCACTTATTTTAGATTGTAGTTTAATGAAGGATGTGTAAGTCTAGCTTGTATTAACTTGAAGTTTCTTGTAGTGCAAGTATCTTTCTAAATTTGTAACCATGAAGTTTATATTTGTAAACTTGTAAGTGTCCTCTTGTATATACAGTGCTATAGATAACCTACTCATTATGTTGTGATGTTGTAATGGTAAATTCTAATGTTAATGGAAATGGAATGTGTCGCTGTCTTTGTTGCTGTATTTGCTTGTTTTCAGATGGCATAGTTAACATTTCCTAAGGCTAGTCAAAAATAGAAACAATTTAGGTATAGAATGAACAATCATAGGCAATATTTTGGTATAAATCGTCTGTTATGGATTATCATAGACGACTCGAACCAAAAACCGTCTGTGATACTCGCACATCATATACAGTTCTATATACTAACCGTCTATGATACTCGCTCATCACAGACGGTTGGTAACTAGAACCATCTGTGATGTTTGAGTATCATAGATGGTTTTTGGTTTGAGCCGTCTGTAATAGTGTTCTTCATAGACAGTTCTAGTTACAAACCGTCTGTGTTGTATTTATCACAGACGGCTCACAAACAATCTGTAAAATCTTCAATTATCATTGACACATAAATTCAGATGGTTCAAAAAACCGTCTGTAATAATAGTTTCAAACCATGTGTAATCGATCCTTTTTATAGTAGTGTAGATTTTAAGAACACCACCTAAACAAGCATGAGTAGTAAATGGATAGTAGTAGCTAGCACTCATCCATTACTTGATAAGTCGATTTGCTTCAAGAATCTCGCTAATCACACGTTCCAAGGCGAAACCATCTGAAATTATGCCGGCGTGAGACATATTAGCAATCTTGATGGACTTGTAGTACTCCTGCCTCGGATCATCACCGATCACCGTGTCAAGCGCCAGTATGCTCGCCAAATTGACCAGCCCATCGCCGTCACCGTACACTACTTCTGAGGCCTCGTCGAAGTCGCCGTCCCAGTACACCAGTTTCTCCACCGTCGGCACGCCGACGCCGTTGATGCAGGTCATGGGCACCACCGGCGCTCTGAAGTTCAACGTCACTGGCAGCGCCCGCGTCTCGTAGAGCCTCACCGCGCCGGCCGGGAGCCCGATCGCCGTCAGGAACTCCGGTATGTCGTGCGCGGTGTAGTTCTTGGCTCGCGTGACCACCAGCGGCGTGTCGCGGCCGAAAACCTTGGGCGACGGCAGTGCCGTGAACGCGCTGGCGAAGCTCCACTTGATGCGCCTCAGCGACGGGACGTTGGCCGGCGAGGAGCTGCCGTTGGAGGCGATGATTTGCATATACTGCACGAAGCCACCGGCGCCGGTGGAGGCCATGACGAAATGCTTGATGAGCCTCCTGCGCCACGGCATGGGGCTCCGCTTGAGGAACTCGAGCGCGAAGTAGCCGCCCTGGCTGTGCGACACGAGGATGACAGGCTTGTTACCGTTCTTCTTGCTCGCATGCTCGACGAGCGCTCTGAGCCTCCGGCGGAACCGGGAGAACTCCCTACTGGGCTGTCCTGGCGCGGCGGGAGCGTACCGGAAGTCGTACGGCGCGCCGAAGAGGGTCTCGCCGTCGCGGTATCCGGCCCGCTCCAACGCCTCCACGAGCCTTCCCATGCACAGATCCCTGGTTATAGTAGGAGTGGTACGTACTTCAAGAGATCTATATACGCTATACAAAACATAAGTTGATCGATGTGACGCCGTGACGGATTAATTAGCTAATTACTTGTCGGCAGGGTCGTCGGAGAGGAAGCCGCGGGTGGAGCCGAAGAAGAAGACGCGGGTCTCGACGCCTGGCGCGTCGCGGTAATCGCCGGCCATGGGGTCGTAGACTAGGCGGAGCTGGTCGGCGAAGCACGGGACATTGTTCCGGTCTTGCAGAACGGTGGAGTTCTTCCATAGCCGGAACCACCTGCCGTCTCCCTTGTGCACGCCGCATTGCGGCGACGGCGGGTCGTAGGCGTCGGTGAGGTGGGCGTCGAGCTGGCTGCAGGTGTTGCCCGGCAGCAGCACGACTGGATGGAGGTCGGAGATGGCAGAGGCGGTGGCGCCAACATCGTGTTGGCGGGACGGCAAGTTGATGGGCTGGACGACGAGGAAGAAGTGGAAGAGGACCAGGAGCCGTGACATCCATTGGAGTTCTGTGGCCATGGAAGAAAGATGCGTGCGGGTAGCGACGTACCAATCAGCAGGATAAAGAGCTGGTTTCCTTGAGAAAGAACAAAGCATAAGGTGCTCGTAGATCAGCATAATATCTGTGGAATGTGTGGATGGTACCTGACTAAGCTACTGTAGCTCTGCAGCAGAAAACTAGGTGTGTGTGGACATTAATTAGAACCCTCAAGTAAGTGAAAATTGTTAATGATATACCCTAAAGATAATTATAGAGATGATTATATCACTTCTATATTTATGATCATTTGAATAAAATATTATATACCCTAGTCGGCCGGGCCGCTGCCACCAAAAGGATACCGGGTAGGGAAACCCTACCCCGGTTTAGTACGGTCGGACAGGCCTTTTGGGCCATCACGTGATGGGCCGCGGGAAAGGAAACTGGCCTAAAAGGCTAGGCTGGGAGGGGGCGGTAGATTTTGCATAAAAGCCCTCCGAAACATTAGAAATTACCGAAAGACCTCTAAACATTGCATATGAGTCCCGAAATTTTGCAGAATGGCCTCGATAATTCCGAAAATTACCGATAGGTCCTTGGATTTACGTATGGGTCCAAAATCTTGTAGAAAACCCCTCGGTAAATAAGAATATTGCGTGAATTCTTTCTTTGAACTGAAAATTTGTGTAAAAACCCTCTGGAATTGCAGCATTCGCTGAAAATTCATATTCTAGTATAAAAGGGCCTCGGGAATCCGAATTTTGAATTATTTTAGCATTTGAAGCTTATTTATTCCTGCCATTGTTATTCACTGTATTTTCTATATTTATTTACTGTTTTTGGTTAATTGTAATTATTTAAATTGCTTTTAATCACTAAAATTAGCAGTAAAATTATAGAAAATGCATAGAAAATTGTGCAACATTATGAGAACCTATTGTACCATTTATTTACCTGCAGTAAATTATCCCATGCATGTTTACCTGAAGTAAACTTATTTTATTCCGTTCATACACATGTAGATGACTGGTATCACGAACCGGGAGTTCGAGGAGCTGGCCCAGCATGGCCAAAACTATCTGACATGGGCAACCGATGTCGAGATTGTGCTTGGTGCCAAGAAGCTTTGCGCGGCTCTTAGGATTGGCAGACTGAATGCCGCCCAACCCACTCCTGAGGAGAATGATCAGGCACTTCATTTTCTCAGGCACCATCTCTGCCTCACTCTCAAGAATGAGTATATGGCGGAGAAAAGCGCGCTAGCACTCTGGATCGCACTCAAGAAGCGGTTTGAGAGGTTAAAGTACACCATTCTTCCTCAAGCAGAGAAGGAGTGGATCAGACTGAGGTTTGCCGACTTTAAGACGGTCGGGGAGTACAATTCTGCCTTGCACAGGATTTGTATTAATCTTCAACTCTGTGGCAAGCAGACCATAGATGAGCAGAAGATCGAGAAGACCCTGTCCACCTTTCACCCCAATACTGTACAATCCGCCCGCAACTATCGTCAAGACGGCTACAAGGAGTACACCAAATTGATTGATATGATGCAGGTTACGGAGGCTCAAGATGAACTTCTCCGCAAGAATTACGTCACTCAGCCACCAGGCAGCTCCGCTGGCCGTGAAGCCAACGCTGGAAGTTACAAGGTGCGAAAGCCCTTAATGAAGAGAAGGGGGAAGAAGGGTAAGTCCATTGCCCAGAAAGGCAAGTCAGATGCTCAAAGTAAAAAGAAGGCTAAGAAGAGTGGTAAGTCCTATGGCCAGCAGAACCAAGGTTGCTACAAGTGTGGCAAGCGGGGGCATTGGTCGCGGATATGCAAAGAACCGCAACATGTCATTGATGCCCACCAAGCTCAGAAGAAGAAGGATGGCAAAGGGCAGGTTGAAGCCCACTTTGCAGCAGTTGAGGGGGAGTAACCTGAGCAGCTGCCGGAGTTGATGGAGGTTGAGTCCATCCCGGTAGCAGCACCCCCTTACGACTTAGAGGCAGCCACCGTCGCGATCTCTCTTGAAGAGAAGATCACTCCTGAGAAGATAGCCGAAGAAGTCTCTGATTTTTTAGTTGATTCCGTCCGATGCACAGAATGCATTAGACGTTAACTGTCATTTATTTTGTGTTAAATGGACAAGTTAGAACTTGCATGGATGGTACTTTAGTTTTGTTTTCTCGTGATGGTTGGATGATTTTGGAATAATACATTCATTTATTCAGTTTATGATGGCATGATATGTTCTGATGTTAGCGTATTTATTTATGTGTTGAATGCCTTCTAATACATATTAATTAAATACGTTATATTAGAACATGTGTGGTGCCCTATGGAGGAAGTATGCCTTGCCGACAGCGGCACAACGAATACCATCTTAAGAGAGACTAAGTATTTTCAGTCGATCCGTAAGAGTACTAGCAGCCTTACGATAATCGCCGGAAGCGATGCATGTATAATAGGTTCCGGAAGAGCCACAATTATACTTCCAATGAGCATAGCTTTGGTCATTGAAGAAGCCTTATTGTATCCAGAATCGACTAGAACTCTCCTAAGTTTTAAGGATATTCGCGCCAATGGTTTCCACGTTGAGACTGGAGAAGAGTACGGTAAGGAATACCTGCTCATCACGAAACGCGAAGAGAGTGACAAAAGAGTATTAGAAAAACTTCCTTCACTAGAAACCGGGCTATATTATAACAACATTAAGGTACCTGCAGCCTACACTGTCCTGAAGACAGTATTTAGAAGCTCTGAACTCTTCTGTCTCTGGCATGATAGATTAGGCCACCCAGGTCTTAGGATGATGAGAAACATAATCAATAATTTCCAAGGGCATAATATTAGTGTGAAGAATTTCCCCGAATCAAGAAGATTTTGTGTGCCCTGCATGTGCCACCGGGAAACTAATTACTAGACCCTCCACTCTGAAAGTGAATGATGAAGTCCCTGCATTCCTAGAACGCATCCAAGAAGACATTTGCGGTCCCATTCAGCCTATCTCGGGGCCATTTAAGTATTTTATGGTGCTTATTGACGCTTCCTTGAAGTGGTCATATGTGGGTTTGTTATCCACAAGAAACCATGCCTTTGCAAAATTGATCTCACAGATCATTCACATCAGAAATGTATTCCTTGATCATCACATCAAGTCCATCAGAATGGACAACGCCGGAGAATTTACTTCGAAGGCATTTGATGATTATTGCATGGCAATGGGAATTGCAGTTGAGCACTCGGTACCGCATGTCCATACCCAGAATGGTTTGGCAGAAGCTTTAATAAAGAGAATTAAATTTATTGCCCGACCTCTTTTGCATAATTGTAATTTACTAGCTACATGTTGGGGACACGCAGTCCTACATGCAGCGAATCTTATCAACCTTATACCTTCGGCCTACAACATTCATTCACCAATGCAACTAGCGCAAGGGTCACCACCGAAAATCTCTCATCTCAGAAGGTTTGGATGCAAGGTTTATGTACCTATACCCCCTCTGCAGCGTACTGTAATGGGCCCACTTTGCAATACTGGGATATACATTGGTTGTGAGACTGCATCCATAATCAGGTATTTGGAACCCATGTCGGGAGATTGCATTTTTGATGAGGATAATTTCCCGTCATTAGGACGAGGAAATCAACCCCTTGATGAAAAAAATCGGGAAATTACGTGGGAAACCACGGAAATTCATGCACATGACCCGCGCACTAGTGAAACTGAGAAAGAGGTCTAGAAGACCATCTGTTGTAGGGGTGGCCCCCACCTGAACCCAGCAGGCCTGTTAGAAGGTTGTAAGGCCCAGAATAAGCCATGTGTAATGACATAAATGCCCCTGAAGGGCATACTCGGATGTAAGGGTACAATTGTAATAACACTCCCCATGTATATATATGGAATACAGGCTGTGGGGAGAACCCAAGCCATCACTGTCACTTTCTCCGACTCTCCACTACCATCTCTCTCTCTATTTAGTCTGTAGCCACAACAGTTGGCACCGTCCGTGGGGAGGACAGGAGCAAGCCTGATATCCGAAGAAGGATGGCACCGAAAAAAGCTTCGTCGACGGCGGCGAAGGGAAAGAGGGCGGCCGGGCTGGAGCGTCGCGGGGGTACCAGGGCTTCGCCATCGGCTGTCGCGGGCGCGGTGGTCGACGACGCCGATGCTTGCGCTGCGACGACCGACCCCACCACTGCCGCTGCGACGACCGACCGCGCCACTGCCGCTGCGACGATCGACCCCGCCGATGCGGCGGAGGAAAGCGCCCTGCCGGCGACCCTCAAAGCATTCCAGCAGGAGCTAGGGGATCTGATGTGGACATCACTTCTTCGGATACACACAGCACTCTTCCACTTGACATTCAAGGACCAATTACTAGAGCTCACGCCCGACAATTGAATTTACAGGTGAGCTCGTTCCTAAGTACTTCTTTTTGTTCATTTGAGAATCGATTGCTACCTAATGATTTAATTATGATTAGGAACCATGGAGAGGACCTGCAAGTACTTGGAGAAGGGCTACAAGGCGCACATGTCCAGCAAGGACGGTCGAATCATGTTGGAGGTCCAACTCAAGCCGACTTCGAATCCAATTCGGAGTCTAGGACCAGGCCGCACTAAAACGGACGCCCAGATCGTATCCGGACTCCGTTTTGGACGTTCTACATATGTATGGAAAGCTAAGAAGACGACCTTTCCAATGGCTCTGGTCCCATATCAAAATTCCTTCTGAGTCAACAGGAATCGTCGAAACAAGTGGGCATTTAGAATCTATCAGGGTGCTGCGCCACCGTCTTTTGGGCCGTTCGGCTTTGTATCGTGTTGGAGCCCATTAGGGCGCGTCCAGGGGTTTTGCACGCCCCTCACCCCTTTATATCCAGCTGCCACCCCACCATTAGGGTTTGGGTTTTGCTTAGATTAATTCTGTCTTTGAACAGTTTCGCCGTTCATCGGTTTGTGAGACCCCAACTTTCGAGTGCTACATCAATACATCCGCAATTCAGTTGTGTTCTTCCTTGTTCTTGCTTGTGTTCTTCGATTCGCAGGCGAGGATTAACCTTCTTGGCGAGGTCAACCGGGCCGCGCACGGTTGATAACCTGAGGAGACGTGGTGCTGCGATTGCGGGGTTCGGAACGTGTCGTTCGGAAGCCGGATCGATTTGTGTCGCGCCTCCACCAAATCAAACGTATCCAGAACCTGTTGGAAGATCGGGACCCCGTTCCCATCAGGATCTTCACGGGGCAGTCCGAGGCATACAAGAGGCTCGGAACCAACGAGCCACGTCGGTGGTTGCGCCAGAGCCCGCGCCGGGAAGGGCGGACAGCCGCGACGCCCTCGCATCTAGCCGCATCTCGCCGCGGCGTGTCGATCCAGAGTCCCCACTTTCGGCAGGACTACAGCAGGCGGCGTGGCCCGAAGACTTCAAGTTCCCTAGCGTCATCGAGCCGTACAAAGGCGACACGGACCCCCGCGAGTTCGTGCGCATCTACGAGACGACAATCGAGGCCGCGGGCGGAGATGACACCACAAAGGCGAAGGGACTCCCCCTCGCGCTGCAAGGAGTGGCGCTCTCTTGGTTTTTTACCATAGAGCCAAACTCCATCTACGCGTGGGAGCAGATCCGCGACCGCCTTCACAACAACTTTCAAGGAAATTATGTCGGGCGGGTTGACGCGGACCAGCTCTTCGCCGTGAAGCAGAAGCCTTCGGAGAAGCTCCGGGACTACTTCAAGCGCTTCGCGAGGGTACGATGTCAGGTCCAAAACGTCAACGAGACAACCGTCATCAACGCGGCCATACAGAGCCTTCGTCCAGGCCCCCTGGCCGAGTACAACGCACGCAAGCCTATCAAGACGGTCGCCAAGCTCTTCGACAAGATGGAAGGGTATGCGCGGGCCGAGGAAGATGCGCGAAGACGCAGCACCCCCGCCCCCGACCTCGCCCAAGCGAAGCGCTCACCGTGTGAAAAGGTGAGCGGTGATTTCCCGAAGCAGGACTGCAGTCGATCATCCCGGGAGGCCACTCCCGGAAGCAACGGCCCCGGGGAGCAGGAAGGCTCGCCGGGGGACAGGCGCAAGCCCCGGCGCCACCAGCGCAGACCGCACAGGGTCCGCCATGTTCTTGGTATCGGAGACACCCTTCAGGGGCCCGCCCTCGCATCGTGGGAAGGGGCCCGAGGATGCGAACACGGACCAGATCGTGGCGAGCGACCTCGCGCGGAGCAGGAGCTTTGGGACTATGGCAAGTGGTGCGAGGTACACGGTTACAGCGACCACTACACGAAGGCATGCACCGCAGTCGTGGAGCTGCGACGGGTGGTGGCCGAGTCTCGGGCCTCCTCTTCTCGGCCCCTTGCCGAAGTCCATGAGCGGCATCCAAGAGGCAGTCCCCTACAAGCCTACGACAAGGAAGGCACACGCCACCGCACTGTCAACGTCATCACCGGAGGTTCCCTGTCACCCATGGAGCGGTCGCCATTGTGGCTGCCGCCCTGCAACATCACCTTCACCTTGAATGACGCCAAGGATGTGGAGTTCCCCCACCAAGACCCTCTAATTATCCAGGCTCACATCACAGGCCATGACGTCAGGCGCGTCCTCGTCGACGGGGGAAGCTCTGTGAACATTCTGCTCGCAGGGGCCCTCGAGCGTATGGGAATCCCCCGAAGCCGCCTGGAGCAGTCAGGAGCCCCACTTCAGGGCTTCGGAGGCCAACAGCTGGAGGCCATAGGACACGTGTCCCTTCCAGTTATGTTTCGCCAGGGGAGCAACGCTCGAAGTGCGCACGTCATCTTCGACGTCGTAGATATCCCGCACCCCTACAACGTCATATTGGGACGGCCTGCCATCAATTCCCTTGAAGCGATCCCGCACCACGCCTTCTTATGCATGAAGCTCCCAGGCCCGGAGGGCGTGATCACTGTCTTCGGCGACCAGGACCTCGCCAGGCGCGCTGAAATCAGTAGCCGACGCCTGCACCGCCCAGTGCACGCCCTCTCGGGCACACCCGGCGACGCGCCTTCCGCTCCGGGATGGACGCCCAAGCCTCGGCCCGAGGGAGGGGTGAAAAAGGTGCCGCTCCAGGTGGAGGGGCAGTTTGTGTCTATCGGCGAGGGACTCCCTGCGGAGGTTGAGCGAGATCTACTTCAAGTGCTCCGGGACAACGCCGACATTTTTGCATGGTCGCCGGAGGACATCAAGGTTGTGGACCACGCAGTAATCGAGCACCGCCTGGCGGTTCGCCCTGACGCCAAGCCTGTCAAGCAGAAGCTCCGCCGTATGTCCATGGACCGGCAGCAGGCAGCCAAGGTGGAGGTGGCGAAGCTTCTCCGGGCCGGGGTCATTCGCGAGGTCCATCACCCAGAGTGGCTCGCCAACCCCGTATTGGTCAAAAAGGCCAGCGGGGCCTGGCGCATGTGCATTGATTTCACCGCACTCAATAAGGCGTGCCCTAAGGACAATTACCCCTTGCCACGCATTGACCAATTGGTCGATGCTACCGCCGGGTGCGAGCTAATGAGTTTCCTGGATGCTTACTCCGGTTATCATCAGGTATACATGGCCGAGGACGACGAAGACAAGACCAGCTTCATCACACCAATTGGGACCTTCTGCTTCGTCAGGATGCCCTTTGGCTTGAAGAACGACGGTGCTACCTTTACCCGCCTCGTCGCACTTGCCCTTGCCGCCCAGCTCGGGAGGAACGTAGAGGCCTACGTCGACGACGTGGTAGTCAAGACCCGGCAGCTCGCCTCGCACGGCCAAGACCTCTAGGAGACCTTCGACAACCTCAGGAAGGCCGGCATCAAACTCAACCCCGACAAGTGCGTCTTCGGCGTCCAGGCGGGCAAGCTACTGGGCTTCCTCGTATCCGAACGGGGCATCCAGGCGAATCCCGACAAAGTTGAGGCCATCCTGGACATGGAGCCCCCTAAGACGACGAGGGAGGTCCAGAGGCTGGCGGGCCGCATGGCAGCTCTAAGCCGCTTCCTATCCAGGGCGGCGGAGCGGGGCTTGACATTCTTCAAGACACTTCGCGGGTGTGACGGATTTCGTTGGGATAGCGACTGTGCGGAGGCCTTCAACGAGCTCAAGAAGCACCTAGCGAGCCTTCCCACTCTGGTCGCCCCAGCACCAGAGGCTCCCCTCTTGCTCTATCTGGCCGCGTTGGCCACAGCGGTCAGTGCCATCCTCGTCCTAGAGGAAGGCGCCATACAACGGCCTGTATACTTCGTCTCCGAAGCCCTCCAAGGCGCCAAGACGAGATATACGGAGCTGGAGAAATTAGCTTACGCACTGGTCATGGCCTCCAGGAAGCTTCGTCATTATGTTTTAGCCCACCCGATCACAGTACCCTCCTCATTTCCCCTAGCGGAGATGTTACACAATAAGGAGTCCACGGGGCGCATCGGCAAGTGGGCCGCTGAGCTCGCCCCGTTCTCCCTGACGTACGCCTCATGGACGGCAATCAAATCTCAAGTCCTCGCGGACTTTCTCGCAGAATGGACTCCGCCGGCTCAGCACGCCCAGAAGCACGACGACCCGGTCTGGACCCTAACCATCGACGGAGCCTACGGCGTCGCGGGCGCGGGCGTAGGCGCAGTAATCGTCACCCCCGAGGGGCAGCGCCTGCTGTACTCGGCGCGCCTCGCGTTTCCGGCTACCAACAACACGGCTGAGTATGAGGCGCTGCTCTTCGGCCTGTCGAAGCTCAAGGCAGCTGGTGCGCGGCGAGTGCTCGTCCGCACGGACTCGTGTTTGGTGGCAGGCCACGTGGACAAGTTGTACCAAGCCAAGAACCCTGAGCTAGCCAAATATCTCGCAGCTGTAAGAGCGAGGGAAAGGCATTTCTTGGGCGTTACAGTCAAGGCCATCCCTCACGCAGAAAATGAGCAGATCGACGTTCTCGCCAAGGCGGCCAGCCAGCAACTACCACCCCCTGACGGGGCATTTTACGAAGTACTGCCGCAGGCGGCCATCGCGCAGGACAACCGGGACGCGGCTCTCGTTCACCATGTCGCCCAGCAGGGTGACTGGCGAGAGCCTATCTTCAATTTCCTACAGGGCATTGCGGAGCCGGAGGACCCCGTCGAGCTCCAGCGTCTCCAGCACCGCGCCAGATCGTTCCAAGTGTTCGAAGGACACTCTACAAGAAGGGAGTCTGCGCACCGCTCCTACGCTGCCTCCCCCACAAAGAAGGGAGAGAGCTCCTTGCAGAGATCCATGCGGGGGCGTGCGGGTCTCACCTCGCGCCGAGGTCTCTAGTCGGCAAGGCGTTCAGGCAAGGCTTATACTGGCCGACCGCCATCACCGATGCCCAGGACCTCGTGCGCCGGTGCCAGGGGTGCCAATGGATGGGACGCATCATCCGCAGGCCCCCGACGAACCTCAACCCTATCCCCCCAGTGTGGCCGCTGGCGCGCTGGGGCGTCGACATAGTAGGACCACTTCCCCAAGCCCTGGGAGATCTACGGTTCGTGGTAGTCGCATTGGAATATTTTTCCAGATGGCCAGAGGCGGTGGCCTTGGCCAAGGTAACCTCGGCGGCCATGCAGCGCTTCCTCTGGCAGAACATCATATGTCGCTTCGGCGTGCCCAGGGAGCTCACCGTCGACAACGGACTGCAGTTTGATGCCACCCTATTCAAGGAGCTCTGTGACAGCATGGGCATCACACTTCGGTTCGCCTCGGTTGGTCACCCCGAGTCCAACGGAGCGGTCGAAAGAGCGAACGACGCCATCTCGGTCGCCCTCAAGAAGCGCCTCGTCGGGTTGCCGAAGGGCAGGTGGCCAGAAGAGCTTCACAGCGTCCTCTGGTCCCTCCGCACAACCGTAACACGCCCGACGGGGTTCACACCTTTCAATCTCCTTTTTGGTGACGAGGCCGTGACGCCCGAAGAAATCAAGGCTGGCTCATGAAGAGTCCTCGTCCAGGCGCCCGACGAGGAGCGTCGCGTGTCTTTGGACCTCCTCGATGGGGCGCGGGCGAGCGCAGCTCACCATGTCGAAAAGTACGCGCGGCAGACAGCATGCACACGAGACCGGTCCGTGTACCCGCGAAGGTTCAGCCCTGGGGACCTCGTCCTCAGAATGGCGCTCCATGCGGAGACCGTCGGCAAGCTGGAGTCCAAGTGGGAAGGTCCATACATTATGGCCGAAGCACTGCAGAAGGGGGCGTATCGCCTCGCCACACTCGAGGGGCAAACTCTCCGCCACACATGGAATGCGGACAGGTTACGGCGATATTACGCCTAGAAGCAGGGCAACAAGTCTAATGGCGTTGGCCCCTCATTGTACGATGCTCGCCCGCGCAAATGGGAGTTCAATAAAGCTCGTTGTTTTTGCAAGTAACTTTGTCTGGCCGCAACGTGCAGAGGATCATCCCCGTGCGTCGGCACGCCAGTCTACGGACTCTAAATAAGACGCAGCGTCGAGGTCCGCCTCCGCACGCGAGAGTCTGCGGACTATAAATTAAGTCGTAGCGTCGAGGTTCGCCTCGCACGCGCCAGTCTACGGACTCTAAATAAGATGTAGCGTCAAGGTCCGCCTCCGCACGCGAGAGTCTGCGGACTATAAATTAAGTCGTAGCGTCGAGGTTCGCCTCCGCACGCGCCAGTCTACGGACTCTAAATAAGACGTAGCGTCGCGGTCGCCTCCCCGCGCGAGAGTGCGGACTATAAATTAAGTCGTAGCGTCGAGGTTCGCCTCCGCACGCGCCAGTCTACGGACTCTAAATAAGACGTAGCGTCGAGGTCCGCCTCCGCACACGAGAGTCCGCGGACTATAAACCAAGTCGTAGCGTCGAGGTTAGCCTCCGCACGCGCCAGTCTACGGACTCTAAATAAGACGCAATGGGGGGACGCCTCCGCGCGCACTCTACGGAGTATAAATTAAGTCGTAGCGTCGAGGTTCGCCTCCGCACGCGCCAGTCTACGGACTCTAAATAAGGCGTAGCGTCGAGGTCCGCCTCCGCACGTGAGAGTCTGCGGACTATAAATCAAGACGTAGCGTCGAGGTCCGCCTCCGTACGCGCCAGTCCAAAACGCACCTTACAATAGTAAGGATAAATGGTGCACCGTTCCATTGCAAAAGCATAAGGTTAAATGATTACAATCATGAGCGCCCAAGGGCAAAACCCCCGCCCCCCTCCACGCGATGTGATCACCACCTCAGTCTTCGCGCGGCACCGAGGGACCCACGCCGCTGCCGTGGCCTCGGGGAATGCCTTCGAGCCAACGGAGGAAGTCTCCTCCCCCGCGCAGCATTTTCTGTACCGCAACCCTCGCCGCATCCTCCCCGACACGACCCCAGATCCGCCGGTGGAAGTTTTGGAGGCCTGGCTCGATGGAGCGAATGGCGTCCGACAGCGCCTCCGGTCGGCCAGGGAGATCCAGGTGGGGGTTCGCCAGCTCCTGCATGTGCCTACACCCATGAGTGTGAAGCATGCCGAGGGCACAACATGCACCAAGATAGCCGCAGTGCTCCCCAAAAGTTTTGGCGCTGCGGAGCGCAACGCCCGCTCCCTCCTCGATCAGCCCAAGCGTCTCCATCAGATCCGCCGGCCTGTGAGTGGCGTCAGGCATGTCAACGCACAGGTCGCGCAGGGCCTGGTTCAAGGACTCCATCGCCCCCACGCCGACATGGACGCATCGTCCAAGGCGCGGGTCTTCCCTGCAAGAGTCTCAGCCAGCTGGGTTTTCTCCTCTTCCAGGACGGCGATCTGCTGCAGGAAGGCGGCACGTTCCTCTGCCGCGGCATGTTTAACTTCCTCGGCCTCGACTCGTGTCGCCGCCAAGACACCCTCCAACGCGCGAAGCTCTTCGTCTTTGGTCGCGTGAGCGTCGTCCGCTTCGCGAAGGTGGGCCTCTAGGGCCCTCCGCTCCCGGATACGGGCCGCGTCTAGTGCGTCGCCGATCGCAAGCGTCTGAAAAACAGCAATAAGACTCACTGGGGGCCCGGGAACGCCGTACAAAACACAGTACGCGTACTCACCCTCATCTCCGAAGCCTGCAGCGCGAGCGCCAGGTGGTCTCCCTCGCAGGACGACAACATCCGTCGGTCGAGGCCGCCGCTGGCGCGTTCGGTGGCTATGGTGAAAGCGCGGAGTATCTCCAAGCGCGGAATGAAGTCGGACAAAACAAATTCTGCCCCTTCCGTGTCCGGGGCTGTGGAGGTTTCCGCCGCTTCGACAGCGACAGATACAGGCGCGGCATCCTGCGCAAGGTTTTGGACTTCGCGCATGTCCCCGTTGCTCGATCCTTCACCACGCATGGGAGACGTTGTCTCGCTTGATGCCGATAGAATGAGCGAGCAGATCGGGGAGAGTTTCGCGAAGTCAAGCGAAGAGGAACCACGCTTACCTTCTGCACCTCCCACCGCAGCAGGAGGTGGTGTCTGTCCGGCCACCAATCGCGGCGTGAGCGCCTCGGTGGTCGGGAGGGGCAACCCCTCGGCAGCGTCGGGCACCACAATGCCAAGCATGGGGCTTGCAACATTGTAGCTACCCTTTGGAGGCGAGGGAGGCTGCACACGAGGGCGCTTCGTCTGAGGAACCGAGGGCGATTCCTCCGTGACGTTAGCGGCCGCAACTTCTGCTGCGACTTCAGCCTCCGCCGCGCCGGATGTGTCCCTGGCAGCAGCAGTACCATCGGTCGTGGCCCTCTCGCCAGGAGTGACACTCCCCTCCGGGTTGGCGGGTTCTGGCCTGGTCAAGGCCACACCCGTATGCTCAACAACGTCGGCGGACGGTGTTGACGGTGGGTGCGAGGCGACGCGCCCCGCCGAGCCGGCACGGTCGGGCGCGTTACGGTCGAGCGTCCGCCCAGCGATGTCGGTGCCGAGGGTGGTAGCGGTGGCTGCGGCAACATCAGCGCGAGTCCGGCGCCGCGAAGACGAGGCGTCCGCATGGCCGCCGCCGCCAGGATGGTCCGGAGTCCCCGCGGGTGCGGTTCACCCGCCCCTGCTTTGCCCTCTGGGTCGCGGCCGCGCGCAGCTGGTGCTCCTTGAGTGTGTACGGGCCAAGGAACACCTAGGCCGTGCGCTCGACGTCTTCTAGCCGAGCCACTGCACAAAAGATAGCAGGGAGGTCACGCGAGGGCACTACGGATACGTCAAGGGGTGCCTACCAAACGCTAAGCAACTTAAGAGGAGTAGAAGGTGGAGGCAGGCAAGACAAGGATGGGTGCACCCCGTCCTTTCGGTCGTCGCCCCGTTGCGCGTACTTCCATCGGGCGGAGAGGGGCGCCACACCGTACATCGTGAACTCTTCGGCCAAGTCGCGCATACTTAGCCGGCGGGCAACGCCAACAAGCCTCCATAGCCTTCGTGGGTCATCAGCCTTCGGCTTTACGCTTGGGGCGCTATTAAATGAGATTGGCCCGCCTCGGCATAACAGGCCACTTGTGCTGGCCACGACGTAGTAAAACCACTGCTGTGTCCAGCCGGACTCCCACCTCTCCAAGCCGGCTGGTGCAGGGAATAGCGTCGAACAGCACTCGCGTAGCACGAAGTCCACGCTGCCGAAGTTGGAGACAGCCCCCTCAACCTTCCTGGGTCAGCAGCACGCGTCGTGCAGGGCGGCAAACAGGCTCGCGCTGGGACGCCGGCCCTCTGTCCATGTGGCCCACGTGAAGACAGCTAGGCACACTATGGCGTTCGGCGTCAGCTGCGCCAGCTCCAACCCATAGGCCCGCAGGACTTCGCCCACGAACTTCGTTGAAGGCATTCGAAGGTCGGCGTCGAAGAATGCGACAAAAACAATCGCCTCCGTGTCCTGGGGCTTCGTCTCGTCACGGTGGGGCAGGCGAGCCCCATCGCGCAACTCGATCTTCCGTTCCCGTACAAGCCGTTGCAGCGTCTCTTCTGTCACGCGGCTCCTCCCCAGCACGCGGGAGCAGCGACCTCCTGAGTACTCCATGGCGTCCCACCGCTTGTCGCCGCGCGAAAGCCCCTGCAGCACCAACTCGTAGTCCCCAGACGAGGGGGACGACTCGCCCCGACCAGGCGAGGAGCCGCCACCAGGATGGCGGGAGGCATCACCACGGTCGGCCATCGCTCTCTAAAGATTAGGGCAAAAGGGCTATGGGTGCGAAATAAGTAAGGATGGACGGTAGGCAGGACAGAGCGCTCCCACCACAGCGATCGTGCTTTATAAAGCCCGCTCGCCCCTTCCGCGACCACCGGCCCAAGCAGAATAAAAACCACAGCGGATCGACTATCCACGACTGGAAAGAAGAACCGCCGGCGCCCGGGGGAGCGTGCCGGGTAGGTGGCCGGGCAGCATGCAGCGCCAGTACGGGCCCGACACGCGTCCCACTTCCCTGGGGAAGAGGCGAACGGCCGCGCTCACGCAACCGCTCACATCCCACGACGCATCGGACATGAACCGCTGCGTGCCCCACTCACGAAGGCGCATCGCACGATGCGGCGGCCTTCCCGGCGAACCAGCGTCGTCGACTCACCGCCATTAAAAGTGCACTACCAGACCGTGGGGTCACAGCGGTTCCAAAGCGTGGCGACGTCAGCAGCGCAAGGCCCGCTTTTACCACTACGACTCGGCCCCCAACGCCGGCAGCTCCGCTGCCACCCGTTCGAAGGGTAGGGGCGAGCGCGCGTCTGCCGGCAAGCGCCGGCTCCACCGCCACCCGTTCGAAGGGTAGGGGCGGAGCGCGCGTCTCGCCGGCAAGCGCCCGGCTCGCGCCACCCGTTCGAAGGTAGGGGCGGGCGTGCAGCGTCTGCGCCGGCAAGCGCCCGGCTCGCGCCACCCGTTCGAAGGTAGGGGCGGGCGCGCGCGCGTCTACTTCAGCAAGCGCGGCTCGCCGCCACCCGTTCGAAGGTAAGGGGCGGAGCGCGCGTCTATTCGGCTAGGCGCCGGCTCGCGCCACCCGTTGAAGGTAGGGGCGGCGCGCGCGTCGCCGGCTAGGCGCCGGCTCGCGCCACTGTTCAAGGGTAGGGGACGGAGCACGCGCGTCTCGCCGGCTGGCGCCGGCTCGCGCCACCCGTTCGAAGGGTAGGAGGCGGAGCGCGCGCGTCTACTTCGACAAGGCGCCAGCTCCGCTGCCACCCGTTCGAAGGGTAGGGGATGGAGCGCACGCGTCTACTTCGGCAAGCCGCCAGCTCTGATGCCACCCGTTCAAAGGGTAGGGGACGGAGCGTGCGCGCGTCTACTTCGACCTGACGCCAGTCCGGCGGCATCGGCTCCGGCAACTTAATACCAGCGAGCATAATACGGACGGGCTCCATCAGGAACCCCGACTAAAGGTGGGTCTGTTGAGAAGAACACGGCAAACCTTGCCGTCGCATGCAGAAACGCACAGCAAGGGCAGGAGGCGTGACTTGTTACCCATGGCAGGCGCCAATTAAGCTCCTAATAAAAATAGACCTCCATCAGTACATCAACATTCCTCAAGCCGCTCAGCGTCGCTAGGGAATGTTGATGCACGGAAGGGGCCCATTTTCGGGGAGCAGCTTCTATCCACGGACACGATGCAAGAACAGCGCCACACCAGCGCTGTATATATATATCCCATCAGCAGAAGTCCAACCGCCGGCAGCTCGTCACCACATTAAATGGCCACGCCGCCTCAAGACCCGCACCGCGCCAAGCACGCCTCGCCACGTGGACGGCCAGAAGGAGGAGCGTCGCAGCGCGTCCGCTACCACTTAATGCGTATGCGGCGACTCGGGCCCGCTCCGCCAACCCATCTTTGGCGCCGCGCCCCGACTCACGCCGCCCGAGCGCGGCTCGCTGCCGCCGCTCAAGAGATAGGGGCGGCGCGCACCGCTTCGAAGGGTAGGGGCGGGCGCTCGGCGTCCGCCAGCTACAATCCAAGCTTCGGCTTCGACCACGGCCCTAGACCCCGCTGTACATCAAAGCTCCGCAAGTTCGGGGAAGTTCACAGGCCGCAGGGACGGAGGGGGCCAAAGGACTCGGCAACATGGCTTCGGCCCTGTGAAGCCCTTCACCATGAGAGGCTCCTGTTGTAGGGGTGGCCCCCACCTGAACCCAGCAGGCCTGTTAGAAGGTTGTAAGGCCCAGAATAAGCCATGTGTAATGACATAAGTGCCCTTGAAGGGCATACTCGGATGTAAGGGTACAATTGTAAAAACACTCCCCATGTATATATATGGAATACAGGCTATGGGGAGAACCCAAGCCATCACTGTCACTTTCTCCGACTCTCCACTACCATCTCTATCTCTATTTGGTCTGTAGCCACAACACCATCGATTTGCAAGCATTAGCAAACCAACTGCCCGATCACTTTAGTGATTTGAAAAGCATGACTAAGTCGCATGTGCCTGCACGCAATGCATCAGAGAGGGTTGAAATACCAAAGAAAATTGAAGATATCTCTAATCCCGTCCAGCGGCCTCAGAATATAAGGACGAAAACTCCAATTCCTCGAGTCCAAAGTAACCGGGGACGCTCGGCAAAAAAGGATAAGAAGGACCTATCATAGCCGATCACTGAAGTCCCCCAGAATGAGAAGGGGAGCCAATTGAGACGTGGCACAAGTATGACACCTTTAGAAAAGGGTATACCGGATCTGAATATCCCCATTGGCATGGATGTGTGCGCACACATCGGAGCCGAAAAACTAAAGGGACTTGCCACCGCAATTGAAAGAAGCGATGTGCAAAGTGAAGCTCCAGAAGAAGCAATCGCTCCAGAAGTAGCAACTCATGAAGAAATAGCTATAAATTATGTGCACATGGGAGAGTCCCTGAATAGGACAATAGCCAATATCGATATCTACTTCGCAAAGTAAATTGCCACAATCATCGATCTTGATCCTGAGCCTGCATCGTTCGCTGAATGTAAGAAAAGATCAGATTGGGAAGATTGGAAGAAGGCAATAGCAACTGAATTGCTATCTCTGAACAAAAGAGTGAAACCTGGGCCCAGGCCAGTAGTCCTGGCCCATTATGGGCACCCTACCGTAGACTATAAATAGAGAGCCGTACCAGCAGATTTTGTACATGCAATGCAATTGAAATCAATAAAGAAAGACCAGGAGTTCTCTCTACCTCTCTCTGTGTTCAATCTATTATTATGTCTTCTATGATTGATTCGATTTGTTCTAGCAGAGAAATCGATCGGACTGGTCGCCAGTGACGATTCCTCAACACAAACAATGCGGTTGCCTAATGCAAGCATGCCATGTACTGCTGAGAAGTTACCGGCAATCGTTTCTGGGACTTTTTGAAACGTAGCAATTTTACAAAAAAAAAGTTCAATTTCTATGGAAAGATAGAAAAATAGTTTTAATAAGAGTCCAAGCAGACGTCAATTTTTAGAGAATCAGCCCAAGTCTTAACGACCGATGAGGTCGAGCTCCCTGAGAATACACACATGAACACAAGAGTAAAACACAGATCATTTTTGACGACACAATTTCTCTGCTTCCTTTTCGTTTTTCTTATATAAAGAAGTAAAATACAAGATTCCGCAAGTAACATACTATCCCACGTTAAGTGTCCTAAATAAACACTTGTAGCGACCAAGATCACCATCCCCACCTCCGGCGCGGAGGCCACTACCTCGGGAAGGGGCGGTACAAGGTGTGGGCCTTCGCTGCCATCGCGCTCTGGTTCATGTCCGCTGCCTCGGTCTCCCTCCGCTAGTCCTCCGACGACCTCACCGCTGCCTCCAGGGACCTCGACATTCCCCTCCGCGACAACCTCGATTCCCTAGTACGCTTCGTTCCCTTCACTCGTTTGGCCCCCCTCTTATTCTTCTTCCCAACCGCATGGTGCGTGCGCAAATGTGTGTCGCGAACGATGCCTATCGAACTTAATTACTAGTGCTATTATTCTTCAAAATAAGGGGGATAATGTTTTATTTGAGGAGGGGGGGGGGGAGTTTTTTGCTATTATAGTACTCCCTAAGTATGGCTTCGACAAAACGGTATCCACGTCATGGGCTTCTCTAAAATGATACCTATTTCATGTACTCCTCTCTATAATAGTATTCCCAGGGATTTGAACTCAAATTATTTTGATTTTCGAATTTTATCTCCTCCATATGACTAAACTACCCTTCCTAAATTTGTTTAGACCTAATTCTTTTTCTTTTCTTCCCACACGACACAGTACAGGCGGCGGCGGCGCACGAACTACGCACGCAAGCGACGTGCTCGCCCGCGGCGCACGCCCACACGGCAGGCAAAGTGAAGGTGTTACTATGCACGCTAGTTTTTGAGGACTCATTTTGCAGGTTGTTCAATGCATCAATAATTATCTGTCCTTGGTAAGGTGGTTTGTTTGTTTACTATGCAAGCTGTTAGATCCATCGCTACTTATCTGAATTATTTGTTTTAACACATGAACTTGATCATCTGTTTTAACAATGCAACAGGGCACGGATTTCTATTATTATTTCCATGGACAGGGAGGAACCATTTGTGATGGACTGCGGACAGCCACTGGCTCCATTGATTGATTGGCAAGAGCTAACAGCTCCATTGGTTAATTGGGATTCAATAGTAATTCAAGAGGAAACAGAGGAGCAAGGAAGGATAGAACTTTGCAATGAGGAACAAGTTTATGAGTTTTTGGGGTTGGGAAAGGAAGATGAGATGGAAGAAGATGCTAGGGAGGTTGTGATGGACCGTGGAGCAAGTGCTTCAGGAATCCCAGCGCTAGAAGGTACAGAAGGTGCATCTATGCTTGTAGATGATTCTATTCCAGAGGAGACTGTGATGGTGTATGATAAGGATAATTCTTCGATGGAATTGCGCAGCTTGTATCCATCTATGGAAGAATTTAGACTAGCAGTGAGACAATATGCTATTAACAAAGAGTTTGAATTGGGTATCGAAGCCACAACCAAAAAGAAATATAGAGGCTACTATAAGGGTGGCAAATGCACTTGGGCGATTGTTGGGCGCACGCAGGCAGACAACATGACTGTTATGGTACAAACTTGTGATATTAACATTTTGTTGCCATGTTTCATATTTGTTATAAAATCTTGTCTTATATATTTTTCTCATGTTTTTACAGGTCACCTCTTTGAATGATATGCACACATGTACGTCTAGCAGCAGAAGAAGGACCACTACACCTTCTTGCAAATGGGTAGCTTCTAAGGCTGTTTCTATTCTGTGCAAGAACTATCAAATGGGAACTAAAGAGTTGTAGATTAAGTTACAGGATGATTACAACTGCACGATTGGGTATGACACTGTTTGGAAAGGAAAGGAAAAGGCTATGGCGTTGTTGTATGGTTCATGGGAAGAGAGTTTTCAATTGCTTTATAATTGGAAGGCAGAGGTCATGGAAAAAATGCCAGACAGTATCATTGAGATTGATTGCAAGATAGATGATGGCAAGGTTTATTTTCACAGGTTCTTTTGTGCGCTTGGTCCTTGTATCGAGGGTTTCCGGTCAGGTTGTAGGCCATGGCTTGGTGTTGACTCCACAGCACTAAATGGCAGATGGAATGGTCATTTAGCTGCAGCAACCGGTGTGGATGGTCACAGCTGGATGTATCCAGTTGCTTTTGGATTCATTGACTCGGAAACAGAAGATAATTGGCGTTGGTTTATGTCTCAACTGCACAAAGTAGTCGGAGATCTTCCTTTACTTGCTATATGTACTGATGCTTGCAAAGGGTTAGAAACTGCAGTGAAGCGGGTGTTCCCACAAGTTGAACAAAGGGAGTGCTTTAGGCATCTAATGCAGAATTATATTAAGAGGCAAACTGGTGAGAGTGGTGGACATATGTGGCCCGCAGCTAGGGCATATGAGAAGGATGTGTATGAAAAGCACATGGCTGCCGTTTATGAGGGTAACCCGGCAACTAAGAAGTGGCTGGATGAACATCATAAGTTAAAGTGGTACAGGTCTGACTTCAATCCCAACATCAAGTGTGATTATATAACTAACAACATAGCTGAGGTTTTCAACAATTGGATCAAAGACATAAAGGACTTACCTGTTGTCGAGCTTTGAACAAGTGAGAGAGATGATTATGACCTTTGTTCTACAAGAGGAGAAGAATTGGGGAAAGGCTTGATGGTACGATACTACCTGCAGTTTTACAATTATTGAGAGCTAGAACTAGAGGGCTAGGACACTTATCTGTTATCAAGGGTGATAATTATGCTGCTGAGGTTTGGGACAATTGCAATCACAGATTCGTTGTCAAGGCATACAAACACAAGTGTTCATGTGAGGAGTGGCAGCACACTGGAAAGCCTTGTCAACATGCTTTATCCTTGATATCCGCCTAGCAGATTAGAAATGTGAAGATGGAAGACTTTGTACATGAGTACTACTCTGTTGAGAATTTTAGAAAAGCTTATGCTCGATTGATTGAGCCAATTCGTGATAAGACAAAATGGCCCAAAGTGGAATTAGAATTTCAGGTGGTTGCACCCCTTTGTAAAAGAAGTGTTGGAAGGCAAAGGAAAAATAGGATCAAAAGTTGCCTCGAAGGTGGGAGTGGTGGATCAAAATCAGTTGCAAAGGCTGCTGAAAATGTCAATGAGAAGACAAAAAAAAATGGTTAGAGGCAAAGCACGGTGCTCGCAATGTGGAGAGTTGGGACATAGGAAGGCTAGCTACAAATGTCCTTTCAACGGCACTAAAAAAAGGTAAGTTTTTAGCAATGTTTCACTTTGAATGTTTATTTCGTCCCAAAAGTTTCTTCATTTGTTTCATTTTTACCATGCAGAAAAAGAAAGCCAAGAAAAATACCACTAAAGGGTGGGCTCCTAAAGATACAACACCAGATCGATCAAACATAAGGGGACAAATAATGCAAGAGAGTCCTGGAATGGTGACAAGAAGGTAAAGAATTGGTAGTTCTCAAAATATATGTGCTGTTTTGACTAAAAAAATTGCAAAATAATACTGCACATGTTTGTGTAGGCGCTTATCTTTATTGATGGAAGAAGGCAAATCTTCTCAAGAGGCCTCTTCTTCTCAGACTCCAACCACCATTGCAGCGGCTCCTAAGAAGATTACTCCAAGAAAGGCTAAAAGGGGTTTAGTTATCACCGATGTGTAACCATTTTTCTTCAAGTGGGATTTGAACTTCTTTTGTTATATTTGGTTGGAGACATTGTTCTTGTATGCTTGTATGGTACTGTTATGATTGTTATGGTTGGTACAATCTAGTTCTGGAAAGATTGTTAATTTATAAATGAACCTTCTTTGGTTGATTTGGCATTCTGCTCTTTTGTTATGGTATGGTACTGTTATGATTGTTATGGTTGGTACAATCTAGTACTGAACTTGATTCAACACAAACACAAGTTTCATAATCATGAATCCATAGAAGCAAGACATATTACAGTACTGAACTCAAACAAACTGCAATTCCCATTACAAATTGCCAAAAGAGCTTCTCACATCCATACAGGTTTTTGTGATATGATCACAAAGGCAATTTTACATCAACCAAACCAATTGCTGAGCATAACAGAATTGTACTCGTCCATTACAGAATTTCGCAACAAATTTTGCATACAAATCGACCATTAGAGAATTGTACTCATCGACATCACCCAAAAATTGCAACTTCTAACATGAGCCAAGGGAATAGCAGGTCGCTCCTGTGTCTGGTGGCGGACGACGAGCGAGGCGCGCCTGGTGCTGCTCGAGGACGAGAGGGGAGGCGCATCGTTCACGGGAGGGTGTGCCGCAGTCGGAGGCGCTGCCGCCAGGGTCGGTGTGGTGGGGGAGGCGCCGTCGCTAGGCTCGGTTGGGGGTGGAGGCGCCGTCGCCGGGCTTGGTTGGGCGGCAGAGGCGCCGCGGCCGCCGACTAAGGGCGCTGTAGTCCGGCGGAGGAGGGGGCCGCATGGGCGCCGCCGACGGAGGGATGGCTCGGGCCACTTGAGGACGCCGCAAGTCGGGGTGGAGAGGCCGTCGGGGGTGCTCGCCACCGCAGCCGTGTGGAGGGAGGGCCCCAAGCCGGCGTCGCCATACCTCACCGGTGTCACCTCGGCCGGGGTCGCTGGCATCTGGTCGCTGGGGCAGTGGAGGAGCCGCCGCCATGGGAGGAAAAAGAAGAGCTCGAAAAAGAAATGGACCAGAGTTCGTAGTTGGGTCTACTCAAAGGAGTTTTTGGGGGGCTGTTTAGTCATATGGAGGAGATAAAATTTGAAAATCAAAATAATTTGAGTTCAAATCCCTGGGAAAACTATTATAGAGAAGAGTACACGAAATAGATATCGTTTTGGAGAAGCCCACGACGTGGATACCGTTTTGTCGAAGCCATACTTAGGGGAGTACTATAATAGCAAAAAACTCGGGGGGTGGGGGTAGGGAGTGTTGTCGTCAGTATTGCTTACAAGTTTCCTCTAAAAAAATGTGTATTGCTTCCAAGCCTGTGTTTATTCTGTTCTTGCATGTAAAGCTCTGCGAAGAAGCAGTTCTTTGTGGGAGCAGTTAATCCGAGATGAGTAGGCTGTAGGCGCTTTGGCATAAGTGAACCCTCGAGCGTGGCAATCTTTTCTATAGATAAGGCTTCCTGATTGGATTATTATTTTATCTACATATCTAAGGGGGGGAAATCCAGTTCATCATTTAGATGGCTGATAAAATGTCCTGCACCACAGTTTCCTAATCATTCAAGAGGTGTTCATGATATGAATAATGACAGCAGAAAGCACAAAAGTGTAGTTTATTCACTGTAAGAAATTGATCATAATACTCTTTTTTTGGAATCTTAGTTTATTCAGAGTTCTTTACTATGTGCTGTGTGTTCAACTTCATACTGTTTTGTCTGTCGTTCATGAATTTACCTACCACATAGACGATGTAACGAGGTTATTTCAAGAATATATTGTGCAATTCTTCTTTATTTTACAATTGCTCCTAATTTTTGCTGATGTCAGTTTACTTATCCTTCACTTGCATTCATTAGGTTGCATTTAGCATCCTACTATAATACCAGACAGCTCTAGCAAAATCGGATGAACACCAGTATTCTCACTATAAAATCGGATCAACACCAGTAAACTAACATGGGAGTCAATTGGGCTTTACCTATGATCATTGGCAACTTATCTTCTGGTATGAGGTGCTGTTCCTACTCACTATTTCATTTTCTTTGTTGTTCGTAGATATCATTGAGTGATCATAATTGGAGGTTAGTATATTTTCTTGAGTGGATAAAATCAAATTGTATTTGACTAGAGATGAACTACATATGTGTTGGGGAATCAAGGTAGCACAAGGGAAACTTTCTAGTTCTGTTACTAGAAGTTCAATTACCCTTGTGTTGAGAAGAGGCCAAGTCTAAGGAAGTAAAAAAAACAGTCAAAAGGAAATCGACTACTTAATTGGATTAACCATCACAGAGCTTAGCTAGTGATTAGTTAAATGTGAGATGTAATTGTCTCTTGTTGATTGTATACATCAAGATTGTGAGCTCTGTTGTTGAATTGGTAGGTGTTTTAAGTCGGTTTTTTAAGGTCTATATTGGCATGTTCCTCACTGTTGTAAACAAGATTAACCATATCAAAGAGTATAATCTTAGACAGAGTCATGGGTGTTGTGGCTACAATATCTTGGAACTGGGAACACGTGGAAATTAGATAGCCAAATCAAAGTTTATTAAGCTTTTCATATGAAGGCTGTGCGCTGGAACACTAGCAACATTTGACTACTTAGCAACATTTGAATTGGTTGGTGGTTTCTACCTTTGTTATAGCTTCTAGTTTTAGGTATTAAAGTCGCAAACCCTAACAGTCATAAGAGGAGTTCTTTTCTTGTTCATTTTTTTCTCCTCTTGTACTGCTCTAGCAATTCCTGTAAAGCCACTAACTTCTCTTTCTTGTGACCATTTCAGCTTCTAGGATATATGTGCTACATTTTGTTGGATTGGAGATTTGATCTGGCTGCTGCAAGTGATACGACAATGAGTGCTAACTACTAAAGTGTTCCTGATAGATAACCACCACCACAGGCCCTTTTATATGCAAGACTGCCATGCGGCACGAATTTAACGGTAAGAGTGACAGGGTGCAATGCAATACCTAGCTTGCTACTGTCATCTGTTTTTCTTTTATTCTGAAGCCATTCCAGAAATGTAATAATATAGGATATATGACTTCCTATGGTACTTGTGTGCTAGCCTTGGACAGGGCCTCAATTTTGCATGAGTAATCTTGTAAACTCTATCCCATCTAGTACTGCAACAGAAAGTCTACTACCTTGGTTGATAATTTACTAATGTGGCATGAAGAGTTGGAGCCCCAGGACTTGTTTTAATCCTGGTTGTATCTATGTTGTTCTAGATTTCAGTTGAAGATTTGAAAGAGATTTTCGCTGAATTATGCCAATCCAGCTTTTTTTTTTGTATTATTACAAGTTAGTAGTACACTGATGGTTGTAAATTATTGATTCATAATGGATCAATGCCACTGATTCACTGTGATGATAATACGGTGACAGATTGAATCAATTTTTTTGGTTCCTAATTTTTCACCTTGCTTCCAAACAAGCCCTTATTTGGTTACGTAGCCTATTCCTTGATTGCAGTTACTCGTGGTGGCCACCGAGGAGTTGGACATGTTGCAAATGGAAGGTTCGATTTGGCATGCATTAGGGGTAGGGTACAAATGGAGCGGATATTTCCTGTTCGCCCGTCTATCTGTTTTAATTCGGATACAATTTGGAGCAAATTTTTGAATATCCAAAGGTTTTGTCGGATACGGAAATGGAGTCAGATATTTTTGTCGGATATGGAAACGGATTCGGAACTATCTGGGTATTTTTCAGATAGTTACTGGATAGTTATCGGATACGGAAACGGAGTCGGATACCTGGCCTCTTCGGATACCAGATACGAAGGCATTGTGGAATCATTTGCTAAATGTAATGAAGTTAAATGAACTAGTGATGTACTTGACTATTTGGCTATGGGCAATTCGTACTTTTGAACCATGTGACATGTAGCTAGTTAGCTACTACTTATTTAAGTAGGCTCTATCATTTACTTACTCTTTGCTAGCTAGAATTTACTAGTTGCTTAACTTATCCTTGTCATCATGTGAAATTTGCTTTTGCGCATTATTCGATTAAATATTCGTGACCGAAACTAACTGTAGTCGGAGCGGTATGTATTCGCTCTGCATTTGTGACCGAGAATATCCACATTCATATTCGTATCCAGCACTATCCGTGTCCGACTCCGACTTCGACAAAAAATAAGGAAAAGGATACGGGATGAGCAATATCAATCTGTATCCGCTCTGTTTGCACCCCCTAATTAGGGGTGTTCAAAGTGGGATTTTTACGGTTTTGCTAAAGGAAGAAGGTGCATGCAATTGATCATTTATCCTTTTTGTGGACCCATATGTCAGAGACATTATGGAGTAAATCATCAGTTACACCTCAAATTTAGGGTATATGATCAATTTTCCATGGGTCAAACACGCTCACCCACAATTTGCAACCACATGCATGCGTATGTGCAAGATTACAGTATAAACGGTTTTGAAAAAAATGTTTTTCGTTCAGCCCTAGCGCGCATAAGGAAAGGAGGAAAGCAGTGGGTTTAGGAGAAGAGGGGCCAATGCCTTTTTGATTGGTTTCAACCATGTCGCAAATTGTAACCCCCCCGTTTCCAGGAGCGTCTGGACTCGGCATTCCGCAACTACCCAAAATTGGCCAGTTATAGAGCGTCGAGCAAGACAATATCATCACAAACATGCTTACAGCAAAAGAGCCAACTTATTTTACAACATAAGGTTTATCAACCAGGTTTCACTGCAACGGGCGTGCAAGCCCGAAATATAATACAATACAACAAAACACCAGGAGGCTCTAGCGCGACTGAGACCTAAAACCACGAGCCCTCATCGAGGAATGGCTCTTCTGGGGCGTCCTCAATGGGTAGACCTTCTCCAACTTCATGAAACTCTGAAGAGGATTGGCAAGCCGTGAGCCATACAGCTTAGCAAGTCACAAACGAAACCCTCATTTAGCTATTTGCACAGATCACCAAGGGATGGAAATATACTTGTTTTATTAAATTGAGTTGATGCACTTTTATTTGTAAACAATTTTGAAAACCTAAAACTACTCCTTAAGATAGGGGGTAGTTTCTTTCAAAGTTGATTATCCAACTACTCAATTTAAGACACTTATGAAAACTACTCATGCCTCGCTACTGGAATCACCCAATAGACACAGCTCCATTAACCGGGAGCACGACGTGTTCGAATAACAATGAATTAACTCTGCAGAGTTTCATAACTTTACCCACAAGTATACTTAACCCTCATGACTGAGTTAAGGAACCGGGTCGTTTCCTTGCTCAATCCTTGGTATATACTCTACCTAATAGGTTAGAGACTCACACATCCTTGGGCATCCGCTGGCCAGCACAGAACGCCGAGCCCGAGTTGTTGAGACCTATTGTTGTCTAGTATGGATTTGCCGATCCACACCAACTCCCAATGTAGGGTTTCACTCGAGTTGAGCAGCCACTAGACCAGGGTTGACAAGTCAACACCTATGGTTGAGCGATCATTACATCACTTGCTCGGCGTAAGGGTTTGGTCCTTACATTTTCATGAGGCATCTAACCTCCACCTTAGGGTAAAGTGGTGGACGAAGACCGTCTCGTGGTGTCCCACAGCCTTTCACCCTAACTCCCAACTTTCTAAATCTACCGGTCCACGACCACAACCTTAGTAGCGTAAAACCTTGCATGAAATATACTACAATGATATATACCATAATTAAATATTCTAGGGCTATCAAGGATGTGACTAAAATTGAACATGGCATTTATCGGTGGTAGGAAGTATCTAATTAACATGTCATTCTAAACATTTCATTTTTAGCAATTAGCAGTTCACAAATAATAGTAAAGCAAATACCATAAGTAAATCATTTACGGGGCATGGGATTTCAATATGATCAAGGATTTGCGACTTGCCATGGTACTCGACGAGCTCGGCAACTTCGTAAACCGCGGTTCCTTGGTCTTGACCTTGTACCGTCGCCTCTGAAAACTCCAGTGCTAGCGCAAACACACACAAAAACAAAATTAGTCCGGCTTGAGCCCAATCAAGCGAGGAGAAATAATTCTATTAAAAAGGAATAAAATGCAAGAAAATTCAAATGAGGGATTTTGAAATTTTCTGGAAAGAATTTGGTGGATTGGAGGTCAAAAATGGGTTCAGGGCATTGAGATGATCAAAATGGTGTATTTTGAGAATTTTTTGGGATTTTCTAGAATTTTCTAGGATTTCATTTGATTTTCTGGATTTTGGAAATTGAAAAATCCTGAAAAATCCTTATGAACAGTACTGGACCAGCCCACCGCTACAGTGCGGCCCGGGGCAAGAATCGGCCAATGCGGCCGAGCGGCCCACACGGCCCACACGCGAAGCGGCCGGCGCAGCCGAGTAGGCCACGCAGCTTTGGCCCATGAGCGCGCGTGCGTCCACCCGAAATGGATGGCTGATGTGTGGCCCGAACGAGCGGCGATGATGCGGAGGCTATGAACGGTTTGAATCAACAGAGTTAAGTGAGATCGGACGGCCACGGAGCGAGGCCATCTGAAGGCTGAGATTAGATGGCAACGAAAATGTGGATGGTGAGTATGTGCCCACGTCGTCGTCGTCGTCTATCTCCAGCCCGTCGTTCTCGCCGGGAGGCAGAGAACGACGGCGCGAGCGGAGCGGCGCCGATGGCGCCTTCTGGCGGAATCCAAGGGTTGCCTGAGGTGCCTAGGAAGATGGGGAATCCGTTTTGGGGCTTTGGGAGGGACGGGGAGGCTTGACGGCGGCGAACAGCCCGGGAGAAGACGATAGCGATTTTCTGGCACCAGAGGCCATTGGCGGCGCTTTGAGCATCTCTGAGGTGAGGGGAACACAATGTTGGCGGTGGTTTGAGCTGAGGAGCTCTCTGCCGAGCTGTCCATGGCAGCCCCTTTTCGGTCGACGGCGAGCTCCGCCGCTAGGGCAAGGGAGAGACACTCTTGGCCAACGGAGTTCACTAGCGTGATCAGGAAGCAAAGGAGACCAAGTTAGTTAATGAAATCGGACTTTAGTGAAGAAATGGAGGATTGAGGCTCTGGAGATCACCGGAGTTAGGGAAGCTTGTCGGCAGCGATGTAAGAGCTTATACTTCGATCGGCTGCTTTGGGATGGTCTATGGAATGGTGCGGAGCTTCTAGCGTGGTGGCGGGGCTTAAGAAGCAAGGGAGGGAGCGGGCAGCGGGTAGTAGATTGGCGTTGCCCGCGGCGAGTAATGCCGAGAGATGGGTGGAGATACAGTGATGGCAGACGGCACGGGCGAGCTGAGGGAGTTGGCGAGAAGTTGAGTCCGAGCGACGGGGCAGTGACATGGCACCAGGAGAGTAATGGCGCACGTGAGCAGGTGAGTGGCCGAGATGGGCAGTCAAGTCCAGAGATTGAGATCAATCTGTTGTATACAAGATCAGATTGAGATTAATCCCGAATGAGAAGTTTTTCCTACATATGGCATTGGTAATAATGATATAGGTTCAAACTAGGTCAAACTAGTCCTGATGAGTTGGTACCCTTACGTACTCTTTTATTTCCTCTATTTAAGTTAAAGGTTGTTGATGTTCAGTATATCCATTCTTATTGTCATTTGTTACTGGCAGCCAATACACTAGTATTCTCTATTTCTTCGTCACTTCTATTATCTTGTAAAAATGTCATCTGCTCATTCTTCATCATTGTCGCCTAATGTGTGTGATGCACCGTTCTCTGAAAAATCCAAGCACCATGGAAGAGACTATCGAAAAGGCCCGAGGGCCAATTTACCATTACAGATGTCGATGTTTCTGTGACCCATCTCAATCCTCGCCGAGCAGTGACCTCATTCTAGAGAATGGTCGGATTGCATAGGAATTGATTGAGATCACATATGATTCATGGAAGAATGTGAGCGAAGTTTGAAAAAATAAGCTGATGACAGAAATTTTTCGATTGTTTGAGATCTCGGAAGAACATCAGGCCTCCATGCTATGACATGTGTTGCTAGTGGCGTGTAAAGCATGGAAGAACTTCAAGAGCATGCTTATCAAGCAATATGTGAAAAAGGATCTAACACCCTTCCAGAAGTATTCGTTCCTAGAACCGCAATGGCAAGAGTTTGTGATGAAGAAGATGATAGATAATTTTAGGAGTGAAAGTGCTACGCACAGGGCCCTCTAGGCAAAAAAATGCACCCCTATAGACTCAACACTGCTAGATATGTAGGTAACCTGCAATGGAGGAAGGAGGATGAGCAGGCAATCCTGCTGGAGGGCTCACCACTATTTGCTGGGATCCCTGATGAACGCGCCCAAACTGGATAAGAGCGAGGTCATCTACCATGTCATCGAGGGCTATTTCCTTTCAAAACCCTATAGATGAGGAAGTGTCTCATCGCCTAATAAGATATCGAACTACCTAATTTGTAATTGCTTCATAACTTCATAGGAAGTGAAATAACATGTCGGACTCTTGCAGGGAGCGCTTAGTGTAGAATCTTCTCAAGACTCATTCTAGGCAGTCAGGGAGAGAGATATACTCTCCACGGCTCTAGGAAACAAGGAGCACTAAGGTCACATGAGAGGCCTTGGTCTTTATGTTCCATGGAAACATGGTTTCTCCAGAGGACTCCGAAGCGTACCGGAGTAGAAAGAGAGCCAAAGCCGAGCATTAGGCACAGCTACAAGAGGTGCTTAAGGCATCCCTTAGAGAGGAGATTGCTGATGCCATTAGAGATGAGATGCAATGGAAAATGGAGAGCAGGCAGAAAATGTTTAGGAAAAATCATTTGGAAGCCTCTGCCGCTCCTGTGCTAAGCAGCCCCCCAACTGTCAGAGTAGCTGCGTGTCCAACACTACCTCAGAAAGCAACCACAGATTTCCTATTGATGATATCTTTATAATAATTATTATCTCTGGAATGCTCGATCCATTGATAGGCTTGTTGGAGTAGCTAATTTTATATCATTATGTAGGTGGCTACGAAGTGCAACCTCCAAGCGAGATATACCTCCATTACCCTATGCGCTGCTTAGGGCCAAGCGTATCCATCCGGTGCTGGGGCCTTGGTGCACTGTGTAACTCTAGCACCAAGTTTCACAAAAGTGAATGTGGACAGTGTTCATGCCAATTTCGAGGTTGTCCCACTACTATGCCCCTATACAATGAGGTCATGACTCTAGGGCAAGCCATTGGAAGATTCATTCAGTGGGTTAAGAGGAAATCTGTCTGGAGGGTCCTACACCGGTGCCAAGTCCATTGGAGCTGCCTGCACCGGTGCCAAGTCCATTGGAGCTACTTGCACCGGTGCTAAGTCCACGAGAGCTACCTGCACCGATGCGGCAAGGGCACGGTGGATCACTGCATCTAGCTACATCTCATGCTCGGTCAACTACCGTGAAGCTAGCCCCTAACAACTAAAGTAGCAATGGCAAATCGAAGAAGACCGATGATATCCCCTACTCACCGTCGGCCTAGAAATTCATGCTAGGTGAGCCATTAGTCATCCCGATAGAGCACCTCCAAACCTTAGGACTAACTTGCTAGAGATTGTATGCATAGTACATGAAATAGGCTAACAAGCCAAAGGGACAATAGCACTCGGGTGTCAACGTCATGTTCAGGTCGCATCATTTTTAGCATGATATTCATGACTGTGTCTTCACGATAACCTTCGATGACTTGTTCTTTCTCTTCAAACTTGCTCTTTCTCACTTATTCGATGGTGGACACTGTAAGAGTATACAATCACTGTCTACATTCATGTAATACCAAAATGTTATATATAACTCGTTGCTTTTGTATATATATACATGGTGGCTGAAGCCAAATTAACAAAATCACCGGTAGGTTTCCTCGACCCACACTTAGTCTCCATGGATATCATCAAGGAGGATGCATCGTTTGTCAAGGATTACATGATGATGGCATTGGTGACTCACTGCAACAAGGAATTCATGCTTATACCCTACAACCAGGGGTAAGTGTTGTACTAGTTGCTATACTTGTTATTTTTACTTTATAAGCAACACAAACATATGTTTAATGACTATAATGACATACCTGTGTAGATTCCACTAGATTATAATTATAATTACACCAAAATAGAATAGGATAATACACCTTGATTTTCTATAGAAGGTCAAAACTAACTTTATAGTTGTCCAACAATTAATCGACGGGTAAACATATTTTCTCCATAGATAACTCTATTGTAGTCTTTCCTTCCTTTCCAATGACTAAGGCTGACTTTTTAGCATCATGTAGGTCGTTCATCAAGTATGTTGCTACTATACAGAAATGCAAGGGAGGGATCAATACCCTACGATACGATCTAGATTTCTTGGCATTCACTAGTACACATTAATCCTATATAACACTTCGTAGTAATGCCTCTCGAATTAACAAATTCTATTTTTATAGTGCCACCAGCAGTCGACTAGCAACACCTATGGATTCTATGTTTGCCACAACATGGAACTACTCAGTTCCACGAAGACCAATGATCCTTAGGTTTGTCAATTTTGCAATAATTATTTCATACTTATCAATTTATATGTATGCACAACATTGATTTTCCTGCTGACAGGTTACGACCATTGCTACAACTGCGTGGAATAGGCCGAGCTCCAACAAATTCGAGGACAGTGTACATACTTCTTGATGTCTTAGGTCATAAACAAAGATGGAGAGTTCCACAATACAGAATGAATTTGATTGGGATAAGATTGAGCTTAATTGAACATGTGTGTTTTTATTCATGGATGGTTAATTTATTTCATTTGAGTTAATTGATTTGTGAAATAGATGTTCTTGTTTTTGAAATGAATGTGAAATTGGATATATACATGTACTTGCGTTTCTGCTTGTTTCAGAGGGCATAGCTAGAATTTCCTAAGGCTAACCAACAAATAGAAATAGATTTAGGAATACAAAAAAATATCACAAATGGTTATTAACTCATAACTATCTATAATAGTTAACTATCACAGATGGTTTGTAGTAAGAATTGTCTGTGATATCTCATACATCACAGACAGTTTCAACTACAACATGTCTGTGATAGTTTATATCACAGACGGGTTGTAGTTGAAACCGTATGTGATTCATGAGATATCACAAATAGTTTCTACTACAATCCATTTGTGATAGTTAACTATGATTGACGGTTATGAGTTAATGTCAAACTCAGATTTGGTAAATATAAATCCTTTATGATTCTACAACACTATTCCCTAGATAAGTAGATAGTGCTCACAAATACATAGCTGAATCATCTCATACATGATACAGACCATACCATTCATTAATATTACAATATCAGAGTTCAAATAATCCGCATTGGGATCAGTTTACATAAAGGGCCATCAGGCCAAATGTTCGCAATACATAAAAGGAAAAGCGATAGCGGAAGCAAAAGATCAATATTACCCAAAGATCTGGCTAATATTGAACTCACCCACAAGTTAGCTAGGTCAGCTGGACTGTAAGGAGATGCTAGATTACTCAGTCCTAATCTAATTGCCACCATCGTCACCGCCCTCATCACCTTGGTCCCCGTAGAAATCATACTAGTCTTGCTTCATGTACTCTAAAGGGGGGTTGAGAGCGAGGGTGAGCACACACAACCGTGCTCTGTGAGTCAACACACAGAATGCATGTAAAAGTAGATGAAAGGCTTAAACAAGGGTGGCTCAGATTTTGTTATTTGTGTAAAGCAACATTTGTAAATATTACTAGTTAAAATTCTTAAGGCTTAGCATTTTAACAATTCATGCTTTAAAGAGATTGAAATTGTGCAATAAGTATAGCGGTTTAGGTTCGATCCACCAGTTAAATGGTTCCATCCACCTATGCTAGTTTTTTATCATTAGGTTACATCCACCTTATTAACCACGCTGGAGTAATTCCCTCTAGAAAAAAGCCAAAGCTGGATTACTTCTCTCCAACATGTTTTCATCCCACCCACAAAGGTTTGGAAATAGAACTAACTCAAGGAAGTTCTCGTGCCCACCCTTAACTATGGGCATAAATGTTTAAACAATTTATACTCTATAAAGATTGTACATCTTTATCCACAAGAGACAATCAACCTGATAGCTCTACATGATTCTTTGGTCATGTAGATCGAGCGACCATCATGTAGCTTTTTGTAGCTACCTCACCCCATTGCTAGTCCACCCTTCATGGAAAAGCACCTGAGGTAGCCCCCATAAGATAGTGCGGGAAGTCATACCGTAACATCTAGCAATAGCTAGACCATGGCTTTCCACAGCACTAGAGAAACATGTACACATCACCTTTACACAATATCCCATTCATGATGGATTTTTGGTCTCACATGCACAACTTCACACCTCCACCTGTGGAAAAGCTCTAAGGTCTAGAAACCCTACTTGGCCCAGTTGCACTTTGCAGACTTGTGGTAGTACTATTTTACATGAGGGAGTCATCACAGGATTAAGTTCTTAATGTATCTGGGTGGTTCATACCATAACCCACAGTTTCTCATGCGACATCAGCACCAGCTTTTCTTACCTTCCACCCAGATAGGTTTACCAAGTTTTAGGGTTTTGAGAAGCATAAAAATAAGTTATCTCAAACTATCAATTATATACATTCCATGGATGTCCCAAATCAAGATTTTATGTTTAAACGATGATGATCAGGGCAAACTAGAGCTTTGGACTTGATAAGACTAACATGGCATTTATTTAAGACTTATAGCTAATCTAGTTAATAATATTATCTAAGGTGACAAGGTTCATGGATTTTCAAGTTTCAAGGATGGCATAGACATATCACTAAATTAACAAGTGGGTGATAGCTACCTTATAAGTAACATAAATGTGTACATAAAATAAAGCATGCGATTTGACTAGTTTAAATGAACATAATTAGCATGAATTATAGGATTAAAATGATTAAAATGTTGACCCACCTAGGTCACAGGTCGGTTGGTCTTGTTGCTTGTGTGATGTGTCAACTTGAGGCTCGGTCGTGTCTTCAAACTCTACTCGGATGAGCACACCAAAAAGCGACAAGGAGAAACTAAATACCTAAATAAAATTCAAATGAACTCCAAAATAAAACAAACTAGAACCAACAGAAAGAGAAAAAATTTAGAAAATTTTAGAAACAAGTTTCACTAAATTCGGAGCTATGATGAGGAAGAACGAGCTTTTCAAAGTCTATTCTTAGGAAAAAAATCCCAAAAATAAATAGAGGAGAGAGAGTTCTCTCTTTGACAGGTGGGTCCCACAATTTTCATTTTCATTTTCAAATATTTTTAAATTCTAAGAGTTTAGAGTATGACATGTAGGGCCCATGGGTTAATTAATTAAAAGAAAACATTTTTCTTTTCTAAAAATGGCTAGAGATTGATATGTGGGGTCTCGGCACTGTGCAAATAGTGTTTCAGGCCCACATGTTAGTGACCCAGGTTCATAACTCGGGTTTAAATGATTTTTAACTAAGGTGGGGCCCGCATGTTAGTCTAACAATGGGTTTAAACTGGTATGGGCCCCACCGGTCAGTGGTATCATTAGCAGATACTAAGCATGATTATTAATTACTAATGATGAGGCTTAGTGCTAACTATGCAGGAATAGTGCGCCTTCCTCGCCAAGCGGTGGCGAAGCTCACCGACGTCGAGGGAAAGCATGGCGGTGTGAGAACATACCCAAAATGGGTTTATTCACCACGCGCGCTCCACTGAGAGAGATGGCACAGGCTGAAATAGATCGAAGGGCCACCGGCCAAGACTAAGTTTAGCCCCAGTTGATTGACTGTGGGAGATCATAGAGGTCTCTTTTAAGTTATTTACTATTCTGCTGCTTTGTTATGAACAATCCATTTTGGATTATTGGCCCGTTATGTAAAACCTGATCATTGATCTATTTACGCTTGTCTATGTAATATTAAGTTCTTTTTTATTTTTATGCACATATAGATGTGATATTTGTTGATGTTGTATTGTGTGCGCTAGTTACTGATCCATTGACTAACTCATAGTACACAGAAGATTCGAATTGTCAAATCCGAGTCCCCACAACAAGGCTAGTTTCCATCTTTACAGGTGATTACAAGAGATGTTGTTGATTAGCACTAAGTAACAACATCAACAATATCAGAAGGAGATCAAGGGAGATCCCTAGAAACAAGGACATGCCCGGTGCATGCCTTAGGGAGCACCGCACCACACGCTAATAAAGAAATGCAAGAAACATTCTCCTTACTGTTATTTATGCATTAATTATTAGGTACACCAAAATAATCCTCAATGCAGTACACGTAGCTAGCTTGACCAAAGAGTTGCACCTAAATGGCACGATTTGCTTCAAGAATCTCGCTAACCACGCGCTTGAGAGCAAAAGCATCTGAAAGGATGCCACCGTGTGTCGCGTTTGGAATCATGACAGACTTGAAGTACTCCTGATCCGGATCATCTCCGATCACAGTTTCTAACGCCAAAATGCTAGCCATATTGACCGATCCATCTCCGTCTCCGTACACGACTTCTGGAGGTACACTGAAGTCGCCGTCCCAGTACACCAGCTTCTCCACCGTCGGCACGCCGACTCCGTTGATGCAGGTCATCGGGACCATCGGTGCTCTGAAATGCAGTGTCACCGGCAGCGTCCTCGTCCGGTAGAGCTCCACCTCATCGTCGGAGAAACCAACCGCCGTGAGAAACTCCGCCATGTCCTGCGCGGAGTAGTTCTTACCCTGCGTGATCACCAGCGGCATGTCGCCGAACAGCTTGGGAGACGGTAGAGGCGAAAACGCGCTCCCGAAGCTTCTGCTGGTGTTCCCAAACGACAACACATCGTCCGGGGAGCTACCGCCGCCAGAAGCGAGGTTACGTAACGGCGCCACGATTCCGCCGGCTCCAGTGGAGACCATGACGAAGTGCTTGATGAACCTCCTGCGCCACTGCAGAGGGCTCCGGTTGAGGAACTCGATGGCGTTAACGCCGCCGTGGCTGTGCGTCACGAGGATGACTGGCTTGTTCTGGTTCTTCTTGCTTGCGTGCTCCAGGAGCCCTCTCAGGTCTGAGAGGAAACAAGAGAACACCAACGATGCCTCGGGCGGCGCGGCCGGCGCGTACCGGAAGTCGTAGGGGGCGCCAAAAAGATTCTCACCCTCTTTGTATCCCATTTGTTTCAGTTCCTCCACGAGTCTTGCCATGCAATTGTCCCTGTCAATTTTGGCAGCCACTGGTCGAACCTCAAATCGTAGAAATGCCCCTCGCAAAAATATTATGGAAATGCCGTAAATAATTGTATAATTGTCCGCATGCCATTGCTCCATGCAAATTTCGTAAAAAAAAATGCCACTTGTTTTTGCGCAATCCTTGCTCAAAACGCCACTGACACAGTAAAATGCATTTTGACCGCTTCAAGATGACTCGTCTACACTTTGGAACACTAAAAATTTTCAGTTGTATGCCATTACTTTTCTTTCTCGTATGGTATTTCATCGAAAAAGTCGTGGGCAAGGTGGCGAGGTCAGCGATGTGTGACCGGTGGCGAAGCCCAAGTAGTACTGCAGCCATACTGGGGTTTGGATATGATGGTTGGTAGCTTGCAGGCCAAAGAAAAAAAAAAGGAAGAAGACATGGTAAGGGTACAATTTTGATGGAAATAACCATGACCTTGGCATTTTAAAGCAATTTTCGCAAAATCAATGGTTTTTTAAGCTAGTTTTGCCAAGTGAATGGCATATTTGCAATTAAATCAAGCTTTGACCAATGTTATAGAACCAATTTTCCCTATTTTTTTCATGGGTAGATGACTCCCCTCGAAAACACATCGCATTGGCACTTAACATTACTACCATCCACCTAGCTATCTTATATCTATACTAATGGAAGCCTCCTCTATGAGCTCTCATGTTAATCCTAGAAGATAAAAAAACTAGAAATTCCAAGAAAAAGAAAAATAGCTAGAAATTTTAATATTAATCGGAGAAAAAAACATATTGACCGTCCAAAAATTTCATACTGATATAATCTATGCTTAGATTCACTATGATACAACCGCTTTTTGTCATCCTACGATACAAGGAAAGTTTGTATTTCACCCCCCGGGGGGGGGGTCTACTGCGTTGGCACAAGGGACTATCAGTATGTATATAAATTTTGGATTAAAAATACAAAATTTAAAGCATGTTTGAAGTTGTATGTACAAACTGGTGTTGAATATATAGATAATGCATTTTTGGTTGGAATTTGGAAACAAAAAACTTGCCCCATCTGTCCTCAATCTCTTCCTAGGGCCTAGGGGTACCTTAAAACGAACCTTACTCTCCTCAGCTATTTAATTTCGGGTTTTCATAAGATGGGAAAATGTCTCTCTCTATAAGAACAGTGTGTTCTGAGATTTGAGGTGGGATAGGGAGGATGATTTAGATTTTGAATAAGACGACCTTTGCATTTTGGATTTGGATTTTTTATTTTAAAATAGTGAAAAAGGTCGAATAAGAGGTGCTGCCTCCCATATAGTATCTTCACCGCAATAGAGTTTATCTACAAAATTCGAGATGGATTTTACAAATCAAAAATAAAGAATTCTGAAACAAGTAAACTCGATTTTCAATTGTCTCAACAATAGAATTGGATCAATAAAAGCAATAAAAGTCAATTCGTTCGAGATGAGACAAAGAAAAGAGTTTAGAATCTAGAGGCTACTCAAAGAATTTCGAAGGATTTTTCCGTTTTGTCTGTCAATCAAACATAGCCAATTTGAGTCATGAGTGTTCGTCCACTAGCGGATGCTTTGCTAGGCCTGATAGTGGGCCAAGGTTTATAGGCCAAGAGGGCTGGGCTTGTAAATGGGCTGGCTTCGGGTCATCCTAAATGGGCCAAAATAAAAAAGGGTAAGAATAAGGGTTGGGCTAGCTTTAAATAAGATTGAGTCAAGATTCAAATGGGCTAGTAATTTCGGCCGTGTAAGGGACCAATCCGTGACTGTAGCCCATGGAAGGAATAAGGGCTGTGTTTGTGTGTTACAGTGTTAGTGCAGCGCAAAGAAACCAATGAGCTAAACCTTTTGCGCCACCTCAGCAGCAGAAGCAACGCGCGGTGTTAATGGTCGTATTCAACTCTGAGCACGTGGCTATGGCGGCCGGCTATCTCGGACGACCCCATCTCTACTCAACGATGCGATCTTCATTTGTCGATCATCTCGACAACTCGACGCCGCTGTCGTACGTTGACGGCAAGAAGCTTTCTCCATCACTCGTCTCCGAGTTGCATCTTCCCACAAGGTGATTAGTTTCTTTGTTATCTTTTCGTTGTGCAGATTTTTTTTCTCATTTGTATGCCTCAGTTGTTAGTGATTGCAAGATCTGTTGCTCTTGTTTGGCATCGAAGCAAGAATATGCTTGTTAATGTCTTGAATGATGCTTAATACAAAGTTGTATATAAATTATGCTTAAATTATGTGTTGTATAAATACTGAATACAAAATTGTACGTGATTGCTGTTGATTTTGCCAATCAAAAAGCCACAAGGCCAGGCTGCTTCAATCTTATCACCAACCGAAACAACAGGCCCACAAGAAAACGGCCAACAGGGCTTATTTGCTTCAATCTTGACGGGCCAGCCCAGGGATTCAGAACGGACCAGGATAGGATCAGGACCTTATTGCTTAGCAGGCTGGGCTGGATTGGATGTAATAGGCCAGATGAAGGTTAGGGTGATGTGGCACCAAGTAGCACTACAACTTTGGTTAGTGCTTGCAGTTCTGTGCACAATGTTCAAGAAGCTTTGAATACCAATTCTGAGGTTTCTAACGTGCATAAAAGACATATTTGGAAAGCCAATGAAGTCTATTTTCCAACGAATCAAACGGCACTTGATTTGGAGCTTCCTACACAAAGTTATGGTAATTTCATTGGATGCTGCACGAGTTGTCCGGAGAGACGCGCGAGACTTGCAAAACATAAAGAGTTCGAGTATTGCAATGCAAGTAAGGGTAAAATCCGACCACACCATGACTTTCTAAAGGTTGAGAAGGATTCCTTTTCAGGTTCCAAACGGATTTGGAAGCCCCTTGAACCAGAAAACAAAACATATAAAGATTTGAAACCGATTCGGACTCGGATTGGGACAGTGGCAAGACCGATACTAAAGCGTCCATAACTTTCACAAACGGAGTCCGATTTGGGCGTTCTTGGACTCGTTGGAAAGCTATTTTGAAGCCCCACATAATGGACAAGGTGCCAGCCACGAAATCCTCATAGTCAGATCGCAAATTAAGAGAGAATCCAGAGGTAGCAGTTTAGGTATTTCCTTTTTAGTTCGTATTGGAGTTTGTTTCGGCCTTAGACCAAGTAGTGCGTGAGTTGTAATCAAGGTCGTGCATTGTGCACCAATATAAGGCCAGGGCCTTAGCCCCATTGTAACTTAGACTTTGATTTGAGAAATAGAAACCAGAAAATCACCATGGTTTGGTGGCCATTGTTAGCGTGTTCTTGAGATTCCATCGAGGAATTGCTCTTGGTGTGTTGAGTCCAATTGTGGTGTTGGATTCTACTCGCTGAAACTTCGGTTTCTCTACCCTTCGTTCACGTGCTGCGGTGTGCGTGGGAGAAGGCTTATCTTGGAGAGGGCATCCAACAAGGCGTATCGTGAAAGATCGGGGCCAAAGCAACGGGATTCAGCAAGCTTGCTAGTGGATCCGCATCATCTTGGTATCAGAGCGTGGTTAATCACGGTACGAGGTTGCTGAATTTTTCTTAATGGCGGGTTCTATGAAGACTGAAGATGGCGAGGCGCGACATAATCATGCCGAGCCAATCGGGGAGGTGCCACGATATGCGACGTCTTTGCTGCCCGAGGTGCGGCACGGGCTTGAAGCGACACGTGACTACTTCTTAAGTTGTCACCGGAGGCTTGAAGGCAAGGTTGATGATTTGGGGGCGCGAGTTGATGCTTTGACGGAGGCACTACGCATCCAGCTACCACAATTTCGGCATGCTAAACGGGGACTTCAATATCCCGAACGACGTGCACCATATGAAGACGACGAACACGAGGAGATCTTTGATGGTGCAGCGGGCTTTGCTCCACAACCGCGCCATGCTCGGGACTCTTGTGGTCTTGACCGTGGTAGGGACATGCGTGGCGAGGTGCTGCCCATGGTGGAGGTATGCGTGATGGTGTCGGGTTTGCTCAGCGTGTTGCCGTGGATGATGGAATTGGGTGGATAAAAATTTCTATCCCATCATTTAATGGTAAAGCTGAACCGGAGGAGTACTTGGATTGGGAGATGCGTGTCGAACAAATTTTTGACAGCCATCACTATATTGAGGATAAGAAGATTCGGTTGGCGACAATTGAGTTCACCGGATATGCTCTTGTTTGGTGGAACCAATTGTGTCGCGTAGGAGCTCGTCCGGATACTTGGGTACAATTGAAGAATATTTTGAGGCGTCGTTTTGTCCCGGCACACTACACTAGGACCTTGTATAATCGACTACGACAACTACATCAAGGTAATTCTAGTGTTGATGAATATTATAAAGAGATGGAGATGTTGATGATCCGTACAGGGACAGAGGAGCATGATGAGGCTACTATGGCACGTTTCTTTAATGGGTTGAATGAGGATGTGCAAGATAGGGTGGAGATGGTCCATTACTACAACATTCAAGACTTGGTGCATCAAGCCGAACGTGCTGAACAACAATTGAAGCGCAAACAAACTAAGGGTGGACATGCCAACACTCAAACAAACCCATGGAAGCGTCCACCACAGCAAGGCGATGATGTTGGTTCACACTCCAAGGTGGCGACATCAAGCCGTTCAAATGGGGCTCTTTCAAGGGAGGCAAGCAATAGAGGTAAAGAAGCAACTAAAACTGATTCTAGTTTGCCTTCTAATGCTCGTGCTAGAGAAATTGAGTGTTTCAAGTGCAAGGGAAGAGGTCATATGATGCGTGATTGTCCAAATCAACGAAGAGTACTTCTCAATAAAGACGGCTATGCTTCAACAAGTTCTAGTAGTGATTCTGAAAGTGAAAAATCCGATGATTCCAAGGAAGATGTTGTCTATTGTTATCCAGAGGTGAATGGTGTTAATCTTTTGGTCCGAAAGGTGCAAAGTAAAGAAACTGAAACAAAAGGACAGCGGTGGAGTGTTTTTCAAGCGGAGTGCAAAATCAAAGATAAAGCATGCAAGTTGATCATAGATGGTGGAAGTTATACCAATGTGATTAGCAAAGATGTGGTGTACGCTTTAGGGCTGTCCACGTGGAGGCATCCTCAACCACATCATGTGGAGTGGCTACACAACTCCGGAAGGCTAAAGATAACTCACAAGGTGCGTGTTCCGTTTGTTGTTGGTGACTATGTTGACAAGGTGGATTGCGACGTAGTTCCAATGGATGCATGTGGGTTATTGTTGGGAAGACCATGGCAATATGATCGCAATGCTACGCATGAGGGCCGATCCAACACATATACATTTGTACATGAGGGAAAGAAGCATGTGTTGAAACCAAAATTGAAGAGTGCTATTCATGTTGATGAAGAAATTACAGCCAAGAAGAAGCATGCTACCAAGATTACCCCAAAGCCGAGGACGGCTTTGCTTCAAGGAGGGGAGGATGATGTGGCACCAAGTAGCACTACAACTTTGGTTAGTGCTTGCAGTTCTGTGCACAATGTTCAAGAAGCTTTGAATACCAATTCTGAGGTTTCTAACGTGCATAAAAGACATATTTGGAAAGCTAATAAAGTCTATTTTCCAACGAATCAAACGGCACTTGATTTGGAGCTTCCTACACAAAGTTATGGTAATTTCATTGGATGCTGCACGAGCTGTCCGGAGAGACGCGCGAGACTTGCAAAACATAAAGAGTTCGAGTATTGCAATGCAAGTAAGGGTAAAATCCGACCACACCATGACTTTCTAAAGGTTGAGAAGGATTCCTTTTCAGGTTCCAAACGGATTTGGAAGCCCTTGAACGAGAAAACAAAACATATAAAGATTTGAAACCGATTCGGACTCGGATTGGGACAGTAGCAAGACCGATACTAAAACGTCCATAACTTTCACAAGCGAGTCCGATTTGGGCGTTCTTGGACTCGTTGGAAAGCTATTTTGAAGCCCCACATAATGGACAAGGTGCCAGCCACGAAATCCTCATAGTCAGATCGCAAATTAAGAGAGAATCCAGAGGTAGCAGTTTAGGTATTTCCTTTTTAGTTCGTATTGGAGTTTGTTTCGGCCTTAGGTCAAGTAGTGCGTGAGTTGTAATCAAGGCCGTGCATTGTGCACCAATATAAGGCCAGGGCCTTAGCCCCATTGTAACTTAGACTTTGATTTGAGAAATAGAAACCAGAAAATCACCATGGTTTGGTGGCCATTGTTGGCGTGTTCTTGAGATTCCATCGAGGAATTGCTCTTGGTGTGTTGAGTCCAATTGTGGTGTTGGATTCTACTCGCTGAAACTTCGGTTTCTCTACCCTTCGTTCACGTGCTGCGGTGTGCGTGGGAGAAGGCTTATCTTGGAGAGGGCATCCAACAAGGCGTATCGTGAAAGATCGGGGCCAAAGCAACGGGATTCAGCAAGCTTGCTAGTGGATCCGCATCATAGGGTCACCCCAAACATATGGGCTGGGGTGAGGTTCGGGTTGGGCCTTGGCCCATTACCGGCTTTGCCCTCCTCACAGACCGCCCCGCCCCACACGTCGCAGTTGCCTCCTTCCACTCCGGATTCACTCACTCCCTCCGTTGCCGAGCCCCCTAGCTTTCAAACTAGTGAAAACCGAAGATATTCAGCTGGCCTAGATCGGGATCCAAGACTTTCAAATCGGGGCCAAAAACTTTTGATTTGGAGGAATTTTCACATCGCATGGAGGAGGGAATGCGGGGGCTTGGACGTGGCGTCGGGAGCGGCTCACGGCGCCCTCACTGGACCCGCCTGAAAGAGGAGCGAGACGAAGGTGCGGCGACCTGGCGAATGTTAGTAATCCTGTGCACGTTGGCTAGAAATCTTTAATTATGCATGCATGTAAGTGCTAGTATTTAGTTCACCGTCAGCTAGTAACGTTGCATGTTAGCGTGATTTAATGATTTTGTGCGTT